>JBAIAC010000026.1:13945000-14632500 GCA_037349315.1 Chelydra serpentina | reverse complement strand
GTCTTTGCATATGCAAACGCACTAATCTGCATACTGTATTCAGTTGGAGTAGCCCTTACCCAAGCTGCTTGGAGCTGCACTGTAGCTCAGAATTTTCATAGCACTGAATACTGTGAGAGCATAGCCCTTCCTGTACCGGATATCCCCCTAACTAGCCCCTGCCATGCCTCCTATGCCAGAACTCAGGGGAGTCAGTGTAGGGCTGTGTACATCAGTCCTATATGGTTTCTGTGCTGGTGAATTCTCCCCTGACATGATGCAGTCTGTTTACACTATCAGAACAGCATCCAGGGGCTGGGAGAGGGGCAGAGATTCGACCCAATGTGTGTAATTTATCTTCAACCAGGAAATTAATTATTAGATTACTCAAATAGCTCCACCAGTGTCTTGACTTGCAGCGTGGCTTTTATTCTACTCCTGGGCCTTCCCTTATCAGAAATGTGAGACTACTATTTAAAGGATTATTTATAAAATTGAAAACTTCCACACTGGCCTGGAACTTCAGGAGAACTCTGAGTTCCAAAATAGTCACTCAGGGAACTATAATTGTAAATGTTTCTCTTATAGTTACTGAAATGATGAAACAGGGTTAGGGACACGAACGGCTTTCCACCCCTGAGGGGAAAATGCTGTGTGATGTGCACTGTGTGCACATATCCTACGATACCATTTCAATTGTCGAGTCCCCAAAAGAAGTTGTGCAGCCATGTCTGCCTACATAAAGAAGACAACAGCCAGAGGCATTAATTCATGTGTGGCGATTTCAACAGGTGCACCAATGTGCATAAGCTTCTCATATCACCATCATCATCACCACCATTTGCCAACAGTTACTAGATACTGCTATCTGACAGCACATTTTAGCACTAAAAAATAAGAATGGAAACAGTTGTGACAAAGGCCGTTGTGATTTTTTGTAATTATTCTGACCGCGGTATTTATTTCTAAGTTAGACTTAAATCATGTCCAAGGAAAAGGCAGCAGTTTTCTGCATATGTTACTGACCTTCCTTTTTAACATTAAGCAAATCAAGCACGCTTTATACTGTAGCAATATCACCCCGAGTGTTAAATACAATTTATTGTGCTTTATATATTTTTTAAAAACAAATAGCTCTGCAATTAGTTGCATTTTTTTAAAAAAGACCACTTATACTGTGAAATATTTTGCTTTCAATATGCAAGATGAATAGCTCTTTATTTCTGTTTCAATAAACCAGAATTGTGTGTCACAGAAAAGTGGAGCTTACTTTCGAATATTTTAAGGGTTAAAAGACTTTTTGGAGCGTATACAGAGTTCCTTAAAAACAAATCCCTCATCCCCAAAAAACCTCAAAGAACCCTACAAAATAGTTTGCATCAAGTCTCAATTGTTTGCTTAAAAGAATGATTTAAAATTAGTTTTTGTAAAATAATCTTTATGGTTATGTAAGATCAATATCCATTTTTCCCTTGCATATTACACCAGTGAAGTCAAATAAAAATTTGGTGAATTCATACATTGATTACCTATAAAGATTAAACTTCTCTTTATAAACTAAAGATTAAATTTGAAATGGTTATCCAGATTACTGAATTGCTAAGAGGATCAATGAATTCAGAATAGGGTAATTGCTTATTCTTCCTGAAACTAGTGGACAGGACTGGTATTGCCTCATTATCTTTCACAACAGCAGGAAGTTCAAATAGACAATACAAGTTGTTTTCCTGTAATGGCTCTTCGACAACTGTGCAACCTACATTTTTATACTGCCCGAATATTTGATTAAGAAATCTTAGATTAAGAAGAAGGATTTCAAGATATGGGTCCTTAATCTCTAAGCTTCTTAACATGCTGGTGATTTCTTTAATGTATTAAAACAAACCACATAATACATTGTCCGATTTCAGTTGTGCAACTCTTTGCTATAGCGTTCATTGTATTGTTACATATGAAAAGCGGGTCATTCTGTTAGATACACACATTCATTTTTTAGTCCCATTTAATTATTTCTTTTGTGTAGAGGAACATTGTAGCAGACTCTTTAAATACGAGTCTGAAGACAAGGTCCTTGCTCAATTAGGTCTGGACTTCATTCAAGTACAGTAAATGTTTGGAATTTATACTTTTAATAGTAAAATAATTAACTCAGCTTTCTTTAAAAAATGAAAATGTAATATCTGCTAAAACCTTGTTATAAAAAAACCTTGCTTTTGTGTTTTTAATTTCACTGTTGCATGATAAGCTACAGTAGGAACATCATCATCAACAAGAAGAGGAACACAAAGAAAAAAAAACTTTGGTTATAAAAAAAAAAGTTTATTCCACATCACTCTAAATAGGTTCCTGGAATAGTTGCAAAATTTTGGTTGCCTCCAATCTCACAAACAAATCATAATAAATGCAGACTTAGACTCTTAGGTCAAATGTCTCCATAGCAACTTTTACCGGTGCCTATATCCATACATCTATTAGCATTCATCCTGTTCATACCACATTAACTGTTCCACTGACTCCTTTCTCTAGGTCGGTTTCAGCATTAACCTACAGCATTACTGATACAGATTTAGCAATCAAGCCACAGTGGCAGAATCACTTATTTTAACAAGAGGATTCCCTAAAAAGAGTCTGCGTATCTCTAAAAGCCAGCAAAGTCTTCTGACAAGACATGTAGGAAGACGTGGAGCTAAGGTTCCACCCACAGCTCAAACATTCTTGCTCACTTGGAACCAGGAGGGAGTAAGCAGAGGAGTTACATTTCTTGCTCCTACCTACCTGGAACTAAGCATCCATTTGGAAGAAAATTAATCTTCATTAAACTTAGTGGGAGCTTAATATAGCACCTGCATTAATTGGACATAATTTATTTACTCATTCAGCGCTTTACAGTGCATCCATTGCCATGGCATGAGGGTTCAACTAAGAAAAACAATCCTAATTTTTAATTATTTGTTAATTATTTAATTATTTCACTGCAGCATGGCAAGCTACTAGAGGGCATATCTCAGCTAAAAATAGAAAAAGAAACTGGTTAAAATTAGTTTCTTCCAGAATCACCAGAATATTGGGGTATGTTTGTTTTTAAAACAAAGATGGGCCAAAGCTGATACCCTGTATCCAGACACACCAACACCATAGGAGAAGTTTGGATCAAGAGCTTTTTCTATCATCCACATGAAAACCTAAACCCACCTTACCAAAATGGAAGAAAAAAGTTACAGGTGGGCTTTAGGCTTCCCCTGAGTGGTGATTTTCTACCTGGGTTGTGGTTGCCCTCAATATTTTCCTTCTACCTGGCTGTTTGACCATAGAACTGAAGCAGTTCCACTCATACTGCCATTTCATTGTCTAGACGAGACGCGATAAATCGATCCCTGATAGATCGATTGCTACCCGCCGATCCGGCGGGTAGTGAAGACGTGCCCTAAGACAAATCTTACTGTCTATAAGACTTCTTCAGATTCAATAAATCATATTAGGAGTCAACTAGGGGGACTGAGGTTAGCCAAAGCTCAGGGTATTCATTCACCTCATACACTGCTAGTTATAGGCTGTAATTAGGACATTCAAAACCACCACCATACAGCTGACCAGTCTTTATCCCAGAACCGTACAGTAACAAGAGAATTGTATATTTTAAATAGTCATATTATTACAGCATACTCTCGCACCATCTAACTAGCTTCCCAGGTAATTATCCCCACCATCTATTTATCTCTGTGGAACAGCTACAGTACTTATCAGAAACAACAGACTGCTGATATAACACATGGTTTCTGTGTCAAAGTCATAAAAAGAGCTCAAAATTGACAAACATAATTTTGAATATATTTACAGTAACAATACAATAACCAGCATAATAAATGGAGCATTAGAAAGAAAATTCACATTAAGCTACAAATGACAGGACTCTTCCCCTGGTGAGCTAAAACTAGCTCAGCCAGCAGAGAGACGTGACCTATCCTGTACAACATAAAGCAGCATTAATCATGTCATACATTAGTCTCTACATCACAGTAACTTAGGCCTTTGGACATCAGTCCAGGTTGAGGCAGCTCCAGCCACTTCTGAACTAGTTCATCCTTTTGCACAGAGCCCATAAGAAGGTGTGGTGCATGGGCACACAAGCCAAGGGTGAGCACAGGGAGCAATTTCCCTTTGTTGCACCTAACAGAAGCACAGTTCCCCCGATGGGGCTGGGTTGGAGGGTTGGCGGAATCATTTGTGACATTCCTTTAAGAGGTGAAGCATGCTTCCCTCTCATGTGTCCAGCCAGTTACTCTGGCCAGAGAGTACAGGGCTGGAGCCATGGCTTTGGCTATTCCCTCCCCATTTGCTTCTGTGGGGATGGAAAGGGAACATCACCACAGCTAAACACGTGTGTCCAAGGACTGCTTAAGAGGAAGGGAAACCTTACTCTTCCTATTCTCCTACACACCCAGTAAGGGCTTGGTACAACCTAGGCTTCTATTAACAGCATGCAACTGGTGTATTTCGGGACTTGTCCATCTCGAAATAGGAGACACAATAAAGCAGAGATAAATTTTAAAGAAATTTTGGTGCATAATCATGTGTGCGTGCATGCATGTGTAAATGTTACCTAAATATCTCCTTTAAAATAATAATTAATAATGTATAATTATTAAATAATTATTAATATATTATTAATTATTAATGCATTATTCTGTTAACAAGGGGGGGAATCCACAATGTACAATGACAGTCACTTAGCTAACATCTCTCCAACTCTTGTGTTTGAGGTGTTAGCTTGGCTATCTTTAACTGGCATTGTTGGTGCATAAATACAAGTTCTCAATAGGACCTATTTAATGCCCAGCACAATCGATCACCAGACCTGTCCAATACAGTCTGGGACAAAAGAGCCGCTTCCCCATCAGTGATTCTTTTCTGTCTTAGGCCAGGTCTACCCTACACACTTACCTCGATAATCTACGTCTCTCAGGGGTGTGAAAAATGCCCATCCTCTACACATATAGTTATACCAATCTTAACCCCCCATGTAGGCAGCGCTATGTTGGCGGGAGAGTGTCTTCAAAGAAGCACCACAGCAGCACAGCTGTGCCGATGCAAGTGTGTAGGGTAGACCTGCCCTTACGCTAGAGCAAATCAACCAGCGTAAAACTAGTGTAAAAGTGAAGAGTATAAATTCCATACAATTCTTTTAAACACGTGACTGATAAAAGCCTCCTACCTGTCAAACAGAAGCCTTTGAGTTTGACAGTTTCAATGATAATTTCTTTTAACTGAAGATTTTGATCCAGGGAATAGGATACTATTGTTTTAAACGAGGGTATATTTAGACTGCCATTCTGCAGGAGCTGGATTTACTCAGAGGAAAATAAGATAACAAGATTAAATAACTGCAATAATGTGGCATACAAATAATGGGAGATTCTAAATTTGCATTTAACAGACTAGGGAATACAGTATTTTTGTGGCCACTGTACTATAAATGTAGAAGGAAGTCCCCAGGGGTCTTATAATAAGAGAAGAGAGAGGGAGGAGGAAAAAAGAGAGGCAAGCTTTCAAATGATCACTGCTGAATTGTGGTAAGAGAAAAAAAATTTAATCTGCTCAGGACACTTACTCCTTATCATAGCGTGTCTTCAAAAGAGATTTAATTACTTAAGCTTGGATATATTTGTCAGTATATGGCATGTTACTATATTGGGATTAATGCTCTGGAGCATCTTTCCTTGTCACCTGAGATTTTCTCTGAATGATTCTCATGTATAACTAAACACCGTGTTTAGCATTTTGAGTCTTATGTAAGAGTCCTTCTGCTTCAGTATCTGCAGAGCTTATGCTAAAAACAAGTGACCAGTTTAAATGACATTCCCAGGACCTCTGAGTGTAATTAGTTTTGTATCTTATCAGTGGTAGAGATTGTAGATGTAACAGAGCGAGGATCTTACCCACCCTAAGTACGAGTTCACAATTGAAGAAGATTGTGATTAAAAAGGGGCATCTAATAGTACACCTCAGTTTGTTAAATGTATTTGAGCTATTTATTATCCATCTTTTTATTTATGAGTGGCAGCTATGAGATAGATAGATAGATAGATAGATAGATAGATAGATAGATAGATAGATAGATAGATAGATAGATAGATAAGCATGGTGCAGCAGATTATATATTTACAACTTTTATCATTATAGAGCCATATGCCCCTTAGGAAAGAAAAAGAAATTAAAAATAAAATTTCTAAAGGACAGCAAGGCCAAAAACACACTCAGACCAGTACCCATACTAATCCAGTGTTCAGGATAATACAATTATTGTATGTGAGAACAGAAGGCAGCCTGGAGATGGCTCTCTTTGTGTTAAAGAATTTCATCAGGTAACTACAATTGATAGTTTCAAGGTGGTGTCATTTATAAAAGGTAAAATACAGTTTACTGCTGTTCAAAAGGAGTTTCATTTTAGGCTGGCGCACTCTAAGAATTGGCACACTGAACACAAACATAAGGGCGCCAATTCCTTTACAGACCCCAACATACTTTCAACATCCCCCCATAATGAATGCTGTATCGTGAACTATTTAAATATAATTAAGCACCACTTCGTTCAATGTTCCCATTTCCTATGCAATAAAAACTGTGGCCCCAACACTGCAATTGGATCATGGCAGGCAGCCTCTGTCCCCATGCACAGGCACGGTGATTTCACCAGGGGATTTGCAGCCCTGCAAATCCAATTGCAAGATCAGGGCCAGTCTGAGTAATAAAGTAAATAGATACATGTAAGTATTTAAAAAAAATATATGTCATTTTACTTTTGGCATGTCTTAACTCCTAGAGCAATAAGACTCTCAGCCACAGAACACGATGAGATAAAACTCTTTTGTCCAAACGCTGGCAGAGTTATAAAGCTGCCTTTATTTTCAAAGTATGTAAATGGCATTAAAGTTAAGGTCACAGGGATATGTGGATTGATTCTGTGTTTTACATGTCAAGAAGCAGTTTGGCATTCTGCAGGGAAAAAAATAAAGACATTAATATTAAAAACCTCCCATGTTTATAAGCCAACCTCAACTGAATTCTCATTAAATACTCTACGCTTTTGCATATTTAACCATAGCAATAGGTGAATACTGAACCACAGCATAATTTAGACACGGCATTGTCCATTTATCTGCCTTTCACCCAAGCAATGAATATTTCTTTAACCAAAGGGCTATATTCTTTCCACCATTATCTGCTTTTGAGCATAAGAGCTGGAACTAGGGGTGCTGCAGCATCTCCTGGCTTGAAGTGGTTTCCACCATATACAGGGTTGGCAGTTTGGTTCAATGGCTGTCAGCACCTCCACTATACAAATTGTTCCAGCACTCCTGCTTTTGAGGGGCCTATACTGCCACCCTCAACTCAGGTGCATGGGATGCAGGAGTCAGAGGACCGGGAGTAGCTCCAATGTGTGTTTGTGTGGGTAGGCAGTTCTAAAGATACCTCAGACTTTAGAATATGGAACTGGTTGGGGCCCAGTGTGTATTAATATGCAGGGGTGTGATCAGTTTACAAATGACTCTGCACCAGACAAAACCAGATGATGGGGGTAGGGCAGAGTGACCAGGCAGCTGCTACATGATTGCTTCATGGTCATCCTTCCAATCCCTTCAAAACTACCATGTACAAAGCTCATTTTCTCAGGCTTTGCCAAGAGCAAGAAGATTTGGCCTTTGTTTACAGGAAGAGTAAATGGCACTTCAGTTCCTAAGTGACCCTTGGCCATGTGACTGCTATTGTACTAAAAGGTTTTCTGGTATTCAAACCTCCTTATGCTTGTAGGCTTCGCTTGCTACAGAAATACGGTATTAAAGAACCAAGAACAAAATTCCTTCTAACACCATGCAGCTTGTAAAGTAACTCCCTGTAAAGAGCAAATCTAACATAGTAAATTGGCCACTGGTCTTCCAGCTCTCAGTGGCTAAGCGAGAGCCAGCTGTCTGGCATGCAGATAAAGTATTCTGATAGACCCCTTTCAGCAGGGTGGGAGTTTAGAAGATGATTAAATAACTGCCAAATGATTCATTTGTGAGCAAGTAAGCCTTTTCTTTTAACTGATATGTTTTACTTTACAATACATGCTTTCTTTAGCTTCTGCTGTACTGGGTTGAGCCCTGCAAACTGTACTTAACATTTTAAGATGAATCATTAAAAGAAAAAATATTTTGCTTTCCAAACAACATTCTCCATTTGTGATTAATTTATATTAATGAAATTAAGCACTGTTTCCCTAGTGCCAACTGAGAATTACTCTCTATGAACATCAACAGCACATTTCATGCCTGTTTGGTCCAAAGTAGGACTTGGGGAACAAGACTGCAAAAGCTGGGCTGGGAGATAGAAAGGCAGAAAGAACGTCAGTGTTCTGTGTCCAAAAGCTTTAATAAGGAATAACATCTTTGCATTCAGTATAACAGAATGCTGGTTTCTTCTCTGCTGTAAGAGAACACTACTCTATCCACTGAAATTGTTTTTGCTATTAAAAGTATCACATCTGAGAGTCCCTCTAAGATCTTAATAACTAGCCTGCTTCTAGGCTAAGCATATTAAAGAACCAACACAGAGATAAGAAAGTGCCAGCCAGCTACACTACCTGGAAGTCTCAGACTACACGAGTCAGTTCAATTCATGGTGCTTCACTAATGCCAGCTCACACTGGGGAAAAAAAGAGGTCAGTATTAGGAACAAAGGACTGGGGACTACTGAAGAAAAAAGAACATTTTCTATCTATATTTTAAGGGCTTGGAGGAGGGGGTGCTCAGAATAATTATAGTAGCACTGAAGTAAATGAGCACACTTTTAAATATCATCCTGATTCACAGATGCCACCCACTTAATTGCTTCTTTCATAAAATCTGCACGTTCTATACATCATGTGAAAACATCAAAAAAGGTTTTGCATGAAAAGCATTACAAAGGAATGTTATGTTGTAATGACTCACCTACTAAAGGTAAAGCCTCCCACTGCTTGTAACTAGAGCCAGGTTCATCATGTAGTCTGTAGGCAGATAATGTAGGTAGATGATACTTTGTGTGTGAGATAGCACAGATAAAATATTCTGTTAAGGAGAGTTGTCTTCCATTCCTGCTCTTGGATAAAATCTCCTTGTTGAATCCTAAGAATGAGGGCCATATTTAGCTCATGAAGACTTGAAACTACAAGACTGAATTTTCCCCTCCTGTAAATTCTGCAGAGGTCATAGCACCAGAAGAAAGATGTTCTGCTAACTGGCGAAGATTATTATTTGCCAAATGAAAATCACTTGTGTGTTAACTAGCTATATCAAGGAAGAAAGGAACTTTATCTGGAGCAACTACTGAAAGAAGAGGTGGAAATCCGCATCCCCGGAACTGCCCCTGAAGAAAGAGATGCTAAAACCTGCATTATATGCACCACCTGTCATTGCAGACTACAAAGAGGTCACCCTAACCAAGTTTAATAAAGCAGGAACAGCTTGTTAAACTTGAATGGCAATTGTGAGGGCAGGACTCCTGAAAACTAGAACAAGACAGTACCTCGTAGCAGATGATGGATAATTGCTGTGATTTTTGCCTGCTTGAAATTCTCTATCTGTATTATGTGCTTTATTTTGTTAAGAAATGGCTACATTCTTCTGAAATCCTCCTGCAGGAGTTACTCACATATCTGTGCCTAGGACACAATGGGAAGACTAATGCTAATGAATGCTTTTCTGAAGGTAAATTGTATGTTAATACTATTTTCACCTATGTAAAACAAAACAACAAATAAAAAACAGTTAACCCTAAAGCATTACTTCTATAAGAGGTGAAAAACCAGTCGTATTCATACAAAAAAGTTGGGGTCTGATTCCGTGCACAAGACTGGACTATAAAAGGTGTCTAACATCCATGTTTTGGATGCCACACTTTAAGAAATAAATCGGAAAGAGTCCAGAGGAGAGCAACAATTGTAAACGGTTTAGAGAACCTGACTTATGAGGAAAGATTATAAAACACTGGGCATGTTTAATTCTGACAAAAGACTGAGGGGGAACCTGTAACATCTTAAGATATGTTAAGGGCTGTTATAAAGAGGAGGGTGATTGATTGTCCTCCATGTCCACTGAAGGGAGAACAAAAAATATTTGACTTAACCTGTAGTAAGGGAGATTTAGGTTACATATTAAGAAAAACTTTCTAACGATAAGGATAGTTCAGGACCACAATAGGTTACAAAGGGAGATTATGGAATCCCACTCATTGGAAGTTTTAAAAAACAGCTTGTACAAACACCTGCGAGAGATGGTCTAGGTTTACTAGGGTCTGCCTCACTGCAGGGGGGATGGTCTAGGTCAGTGGGGGGCAACCTGCGGCCCATTAGGGTAATCTGATTGCAGGCCACCACTTCCCGCAGCTCCCACTGGCCGGGAACAGCGATCCGCAGACACTGGGAGCTGCGGGCGGCCATGCCTGCGGATGGTCAACGTCAGAAAAATGTCTCGCAGCCCTCAATCAGATTACCCTGATGGGCCTCATATGTCCCGCGGGCCACAGGTTGCCCACGACTGGACTAGGTAATATTTAGAGGTCCCTCCCAGTCTTTCATTTCTATGAGTTTGTGTTCTCCCAAAGACATTCAGTAGTTGCTCTTACAGAGGCGTGGGACGCCTTTCTGAGCCATCTTCAGTCAATGTAGCTAAACCCTCTTGGTTCCCTAAAGCTCAAGTCATCCTTCAAAAGATTTCACATTGTATAGATTCTCCACAGCAAGCATAGACAAAATAGTTAGATAGCAATTTTTGCTAACACCGCTTTTTCTCTTGGTCAATGGGTAAATTCTTGCTCTTTCACCAAGCTAATGATACGAATGTCCTGTTTTCACTGGACACATAGCATAGGGCACAGTTTTTAACCAAGAATAATATGGTTACAGCAAAAAAAGACCTTCAAATAAGCAAATGTCCACATTGTTAAGGAGAAGAATTGGACACAATACATCTTCTATAGCTCTCAAATTCTAAACACAACTCTCACCATTTAAGTCTGGGATGTGATGCTCTACCACTACAAGAGCTGAGAATCTGCTGTCAGGGATACCTCTCTTTCTGTCACAGAAACACAAATATTGCCTCACTGATAATTTTGAGGGGGCTTATAAATTATATAAAGTAAAATCTTAAAAAAATGACTTAGGAATCTAAGTCAAAAGAACCTGCATGTTCACTGGGATGTGGGAACTTTTGAGAAGTTGACCCACACTCCCTTTATCCTTAACAGAGAGGAAAAATGGTCTAGTGGTTAGGGCAGCAGTGGGGACTTAGGAGACCTGGGTTCAAAACCCACCCTCACCACAGACTTCCTGTGTGACACTGGGTAAGGCACTTAGCCTCTCCATGCTTCAGTTCCCCATATATAAAATAGGAATAATAGTATTTCCCTATCTCACAGAGGAGGTGGTAGGTTAAATACATTTAAGACTACGAGGATCTCAGATACTGTAATATGACCCCCATTACAAGTTCGTAGAGGAATAGCTCATTGTGGGGGATTTCTTTTTGATGTGTTGTGTGTGTTTACTAAATGGTAAACAGTCACTGTCACAGTCATGATTTACTTGACACTTGCCAAATGCCCAACAGATAAATCTGGGGGACCCAGGCAGAAAAGATACCACAAATGCTACTCAAAACTGTATTGAATTGGCCATAAACAGAATTATGTGAATAATGAGAAAAAATGCCAATTTGGAAAAATTATTAAATAAATGAACATCCAACAAATGTTACACAACCATCTGTAGAGCTGTCATCTTCCCATACCACTGATAACATCATCGGTCTTCACAGAGCAACATTTCATATGAGAGAATCAGCAGGAAGTGCTGGGGAAGCTGCCAGATATACTACATGTCTGAGCATTATGCTCAGTTTCAATTACTGCTTTTGGCCCTTGTAAGACCAAATGCTACCATTCGGAGAAAAATTACTCCTCTCTTGCCAGACAATGCAACATGGGATACATGGAGTTTATCTTCAGAAGGTGCTATGCACCTACAACTCCAAGTGAATCAACAGGAATTGTGGATGTTTGGCACCAATGAAAAAATCAAGCTCATGTTGTCTACTTAGATAGCCGACATGGCATCATCATTCTCAAAGTGGAAGTGTTTGAGCAACTGTAAAAGGCAGGGCTGAAAGTAATAAGCTAATACTTGGACAAGAATGATCTCCCTAGGATATATGGACATGAAAAGGTATCAAAAAGTATTTTCAAGGTATTCTTCCTACACATAAATCATTAACTAGAGGAGCCCCAGGGGTCAATTTCCACTATTTGTATGCAAAATTATTCCATGCTGGTATAGTCCTTAACTGAGAGGATACCTAAAATTGTATCCTTTATATGAAACAGCAAGCACACCTGACAAGTGCCGCAACAGTAAAAGCCTTTTGCATTTAGCCTTGTGAGAAGTCGGCCTGGATGGAGATTGTACAAGACCATCTACTATACTGGTTCAGGAATTTTGTAAGACTTGGAAGGGCAAATTTTACTGTAAGATGTCCTCAGGCATAGGGTTTAATAAAGTTCCTCCTCCTTAAGGGTCAAATGGGATAAAATCTCTCCTCCATTTTCCCATCCTACCATTCGAGTGAAATCTCAAAAATAGATACTACTGTTTTTCACTGTGTTTCAGTTTAATTTTTCAGCATGTAATGTTTTGCTAGTGCTCAGGACAGGAGTCAGGTTGATCAGAAAAGAGAAAGAACACTTCTAATAAATTCCAAAGCCCTCAGCTATATATCTGAGTTTGCTTGGGCTTCTGGAAAATACCTAGGCATACTCAACAGTTTACTATAGGCCTCATCTTTGCCACTCCCATACTATCTTCTCATTTGTATTTCCATGCTAATTACTTATCCAATACCTTGCCAATGAGTGGAGGGCCAGGCTTAACACACACAGGTGGAGCTCAGCATAGGAGGTAGTGTATGAGGAAGGGCTGACAGAGTTTTCCGTTGCAGAGAGTTGACTGGGATGGTATTTTACCATTTATTAGTGGTTCACTAAATACTAACTCGCTCCTAATAAAACTTCGCCATTGAGCACATCTGTGGATCTTGCCTCCAGTTGACAAAATTTTCCATGCATGACTCTACGAACCCACACCTTACCCACAGGAATATCAATATTTCTCTCAAGGAATAATGAGCATTAAAAAAGCTTTCTAAAGAATGAATCATGCAAATTCAACAGCAAACAACCCTAAATACGTCCTGGAGGACTGCACAGACGGTTTTCTGTTTTTTACACTGAAATGTTGTAGTGCACCCTGCACACAAACAGTAATAAAAATCTATCACTTAATCATTTACATGTTGTGTAAAACAGCAGTCTCCTCTTAGTTAAGAGCTGCTTTATGTCGTTTTCATCGATACAAATGTTGCCCAAGTGATTGTGTGGGAGAACACAAGAACAGACTGTAATAAAATTAAAAATAACTTTCCAAGGAAATAGTATTTGGAAGGATTAATTACAGAAGTTCAAACAGGAGGCCATATGCTTTCCCCCTCTTTATAGTGGAACATACAGTGTGCCTGTAATAAAATCGGGGGATGGAGATGGGGAGGGGGGAGATTGTGTGTGCTTGTCAAAGCACACTACAACATCCAAGCACCAGATAAATAACCAAGATATTTTTATGATTTTATAAGCATCCAAATGCAACTTAATTTTTTTTGGCTGCTCCACCTCTGCATTATTTTAATTAATTGTGGCCAGTTGTAATATAAAATGGAGAGCAAATGTATTTTTGCATATATTTTTTATTTCTAAACTGTCAAATATCTGTATGAATTTGGGACTGCATGTGTCATTCATCTCCTCTACGGGTTTCTTATTTTAAATGTAAAACTGTCTTCTCAGTTCCAGTTATCTGAAAGTTACAGGGTAAGAGCTATAAGAATTAGCCCGGAAATAAAGATTTTCCTTGAAACTTAAAAGAATCACATTTATTCTTGCCGTCACTTTTCCAGCTGACAGAACAAAAACCAAAATATAACCTTATTTTATTTTATCCTGATGCCAATATATTTTCATATATACTCCCAACATATCAGGTGTTTTAAATAAGTTTTAGTGTTTAAAAAGATTCATAGTTATGTAGGAGTTCTGACAATATGTTTTAAAGACTTTTTCAGCACAGTATGTCAAGACCAGATTTATGTACATTTTATGTCAATCTGAATAAAAGTACCTTATGCTTGTCGCACAATATTTTGTTCTGCTTAAAAATTAAGCTTACTTTGGAGAGACTCAATCATTGATCCTGCTGCCACTGCTATTAATGGCAAAAATCCCCTTGATTTAAGATGTTTTAGGTTCTAAGGACCAAGTTTTGTAAGGCGCTTCACTGGGACTACTCACATGCTTAAAGTTAAGCATAATGGTTACACTCAATCAGGGCCTAAAATATTCACTTTGGGAACTGGAGTCCAGCGTTCTATTTTCAAGGAAAAAATTTTACATCTTTTTCTTTGGCCTGACCAGTTTGAGAAAAATACTTCGATGAAGAGTTTCATAAGGTACAACTGATCAGTATAGTTTTTGTCAGCTAGGATTGTGGAGTTGGTAGAATTAAACTAGAATTTGTGAATGGAAAATCAGAAAAAAAGATGTAAAATGAGACAGAGAGGGCCATAAACTTTACTCCCAGCAAGGCAGATATAAGCTGCCAGGAAACCAAAATCCCTCTAAGATTCCTTTCAGATTTTTTATTTTAATTTCCATTTATAGTGGTTTTGAATGTAGGATGATCAGTATTCCTACCACCATTTCTACATTCCTTGCTGTCATTTCATTAAACCAGATCCTTGGGATTTTTTGTAACTTTTCATTTGGGTCACTGTCAAATAATTCTCATAACAGTCTGTTGATATGAGAATGCTAAATATTTTGAAACATAAAAACTTAGTTTAAATGAGATGAAGGCCAATGACAGGAGTTAACGTTACTAGATAACACCATTTTATAGTGTGTTGCCCTGGGATATCATGTTGCAATGCAGGGAAAGTGTTGATTCATAACATACCTTGAATCTTTTAGCCTCTGCTAGTAAGAGTTCTTGTGTTAAAGTATCATATTTGAAAGATATAAGTTAGAGAAAGAAGTCGTATAAAAATGCAATAGATGAATGGGCAAGGTGATTGGAACACCCTACGTTCGTCAAGCTGTTACTATTTTAACCAATGTTTTCCTATAAAATGTTAAACTGCTTCAGACAAAACAAAACAAAAAACCCCCACCCAAAACAAATAATTGATCAATAGCATGTTTATTCACATGTATTTAAATAAGAACCTAGAGAAGGAAACTGTAGATATATTGATATATTCTACACCAGGCAAAACAAATATATTCTAAATTACATTTCCTGCTTTCTTTACATCAGTCTGTTTCAAATTCCATTGTGTGTAATAACATATCGATGCACTGAAAGTTTGTAATGTAAATCCATCAAGACTAAAGTGAAAAATCCACTAACAGTAGAGCTGGTTTCTATATTGTTTGGACATAATGCAGTACTCAGCCTAAATCATAAGGGAATAAGGCACTTAAAATAGGGTGTCACATTTCAAGGTAATAAATAGCAGATTGATTCAACCTCCCAGTTGATCCTGCAGTTTACTTATATACAAGATGGAAAATAAAGTACCGATGCCATTGTGATTTACTTCTTAGAAATGAGACACTCTATATTAGCTTAAATGAATACAAAAGTCCAGCACTAACAATTTATTACATTCCTAGTCCAAACCCTGTTCAGATCAAGTTGCAGCCTTTCTGTGCATACTGCATACAGCTCATTTCGGCTTCAAGTGAACTCATCATTGACTGAAAAACATTTCAGCTGTTTTTTTTACACAATACCTATGCTTTTATCTCCATGAGATTCTCCTTCAACAAGTCTAGGATTAAAATAAAATCTAATGGCATATTAGGTGTTGTTTATTTCTCTTTCCCCCCTGTATTTCAATAATTAAGAGAAGCTATTTTACTTCAGAGTAACATATGCCACTTTTGCAAAGTTTCTTTATGAGATTCCTGGGTAGGCTGCCCTCGCCAATACAACAGTAGATGTGGGATTTTTAAAGACCTCTCAGCAAAGGCCTCTCTCTGCTCCCACTGAAGTCATTTTACTATTGCCTCCAATCGGAGCACTTTTGAAAATCCAACCTTGCACGTGCAGCAGTTGTTCTGATGCCATTGATGAGGAAATACCAAAACTCCGTGTGCCCAGTCAATGAAAGTCCTTCCATTAATGGGGGTAGGATTGGCACCTAAATTGGCATTTAATGCTGCATTACTTAGACTTACAGAAAGTAGGGAGGAACACTATGTTGTGGTAAGCCATTGTTATTTCATCCATTTAATCCTAGAGTCTTGGATGTTTGCTTAATAAGAGGGAAACTATTTAAATGTCATTTTGAAAAGATTTTTGATCGAGACCTTAGAATTAACAATGGAAATTAGTCTTTTTCGTTTATGTTTTGACTTATATTATTACTAAATAATTTCATGCTGACTTTGTGGCATGTTCTAACCTGCCCTTTGACTTTAAACTCATCTACCACATCTACATCCAGGTCACTGAAGGACAAATGCCTTGCCTTTATTTCACCAGTCACACCTGTGTCCTGACCCAAATACAAGGAGACTCCCAGAAGATCTATTTTAGTTACCTTCACCTGTGAGGTTTTTTATTCATTTTAGACTCAGCTGATCCTAAAGAGCAAATTTACAATCAACCTGGCCTCTAAAAATACCAGTGAAATTTCACATGCCAAATGTTTCGTACATGAAAAAAACATAGATCTGTGCAAGAGACTTATTTTGTGCATTCAAACTAGGAATGCACAAAATATATGATACCCCTGCTCCTGATACAGCAAAGTACTTAAAATTAGATAAATTCATGCTCACGGACGTGAGCAGTCCCACTGAAGTCAGTGTCAGAACTCAATAAGAGTTAGGCCAGTACTTATATACTGGAGCCTAAAGCTTGCATGCACAGAAAGTTTGGTGTGTTTATCCTCTGAAAATGTGGTTCAGATAGGTGTTTTTAATTATTTAAGTGACTTATATTTTACTATCACCATTATTTAAAGTACCATAACACTGTAGTAGAGATGACAATCAAGACAAGAGAGATACAAGTAAACTACAGTTCTCAAAAGTGGTTGACAACAAAGCTAATTTACCAAAAAAAACAAAACAAAACACCAAGACACTTTATTTACTTCCATATAAATGCTCTCTCATGTGCAAATGTATCAAACAATGGTGTCATCTAGTGTTTCGATAAGTCCACTGCAGCTTTTTCTAATAAAGGCGATAGGAATATAAATTGCATAATCATATGCACAATGCATTTCCAAAACACTAACAGTGCAAAGGAAAATGCATACCAATACTTCAATACTTCAATTTCATGAAATTCATTTTATAGAGTAGCAACGTTCTTCAGTTACGCAAGCTAGCAATGTGTTATTACTTTTGTCTCAGAGTAAGAAAAATTCATTGCTTCCTGTAGTTATCCCAAAACTATTAACAACAATCAGAGCATTATTGTTCAGTAACCAAATTAATTGACCACCAAAGAACTTACTAGAATTGACAATTAAAGTTTTTCTTTGGTTATCAGTGTTGTCATATTTTGTTGTTTTGTTGGAAGTCTTATTGGGGTTTTTCTCAAAGACCCAGCTCTTGGGTTCTGCAATTACGTGAGTATCTCAGCTTTCATTAAAAAAAAAAAAAAGTAGTTTCTAACCCTCAAAGTTGCAGAGAAAAGCTTGAACTTGTAAACTTTCAAGG
The DNA here is from genome assembly GCA_037349315.1 of Chelydra serpentina. Lineage (NCBI taxonomy): Eukaryota > Metazoa > Chordata > Testudines > Chelydridae > Chelydra > Chelydra serpentina. The sequence goes on along the minus strand of JBAIAC010000026.1, from coordinate 14,614,662 downwards.
CCCACAAATGAAAAGGCAAATGAAAATAACCCCATAATTATTTATTTTAAAATCTCTTGATTCTTAAGCCAATCTCATGATTTTTTGGGCCCTGAATCATGAATTTCCAGCATTTGGTTTGGCAATACTTACTGGGACATTAGACAAGCTCTAGTACTTTTTGTTAGAGTGGGCATCTGGCCTGATGTTCTGAGTCAAAATGTCCTCTCTCTCCCTGAGTCTGCTGTTCACCCTGCTGATGCTGTCCCATCTCTTGACTCCTGTATGTATACAGTTTGTGAGGCACTTTGGGATGAAAAGGGCTACATAAATGTAATGTAGGATGCTTCACAATGTGTGGAAAAGTACTATATGCAGAAATCACACAATGCTGATAATTCTGGGTTTCTTCCCTCTCGATGAGGAATGGGTGAGTCCAGAGTTAAGGAAGTGGGGGGTGGGGGGAAAGGCCAGCACAATAAACTTGGATTTGGTCCAATTTGATTAAACTCTAAAGAAATTGAGTAAATGGAGAAAACTGTTTGATGGAGGAAAAAAATGACAAGTTCAACCCTTTTTGCTGCCCTAATTACTTGTCTTGAGCAGCAGATCAAAATGGATGTTGGCATGAAAATAAGTGTTTTGAAAAGATTGGGTTTGAAATGTCATGTTTTGGAAGGTGGTTTTGGGGGGCGGGGATTGGGTTGGTTTTTTTTAAATGAAGGAAGCGCTGTTGTTCTGCCCTTTATGCATCATTTACTAGAGGAGATTGCTGTTGCTACATGCAATAAAGTTAAGCTTTTTACCCAGTGGTTCTCAAACTTTTGTACTAGTGACCCCTTTCACATAGCCAGCCTCTGTGTGCGACCCCCCCCCTTTTAAATTAAAAACACTTCTTAACATATTTAACATTATAAATGCTGGAGGCAAAGCGGGGTTTGGAGTGGAGGCTGACAGCTCACGACCCCCGCCCATGTAATTACCTCGTGACCCCCTGAGGGGCCCAACCCCCAGTTTGGGAACCCCTTTTTTTACCAATCCCAATCACGTCTGCAATACTAAAACCACACACATCTTAAGTTTTCAAACTAAGCCTCTGTAAATCAAGACATGGCTGAGAACAGCAATTCAGGATTGTCTGTTTGGTGACAGAAACCCATTTAGGAAGCAACCTGGGGCAGTTTCTAAACTGCCCCCCACCAAAGGAGCTTAATTAACTGCAAGATCCTCCGGAGTTCCCTGGGTGCAGTTCTCGCTGTGTCAATCTGTGAAGGAAATATAGCTACTGGGAACAAAGGGAAGCTCCTCAGTGAATGTGAGCACTCAGTGATGGTCAGTGTAAAAAACAACAACAAACATGATGGGACATGTGGGCTCACTATTTCCAGCAATCGCTGCAACAGAGTATAATTATGTGGAGTAAGAAACATCAGTTTTTACATCAGGATTTCCTGAAACTGTTCTGGTTACCGCACCCTTTTAATGTAACAGGTTTTTTTTTTTCCTCTCCAAAATAGTGTGAGCGTTTGTGATCTTTTTCACACCAGACTATGCGAAATTCTGATTGGGATAAATGCTTCTCTGTTATTACCTACAATGTTTAGAATAAATCTGGGGGAGGAGGAAGGGACAGAATGTCTAAGCATTTCCACAGCACCTACTATAATGAGGCGCTGATTCTGGCTGGGTGCTATTATTAAATAGTATTTATAGACCAGAAAAATATAATAAAGCGAAAGCCTTCTAAAATAGCTAAATGTGCCTGAATACTGAAAGCATCAAACAATGTAAAGGGAGATACTTTGGAGAAGTCACCAGATTCCTTATGGCCCAGTTTAGCAAAGCAGTTAAGCACGTTTACAGCAAAGCATACTAAGATTTTATCTACACGACACAGCTTTTAGCGGCATGGCTGTGTCGCTACAGCTGCGCCGCTAAAAGCCGTACAGTGTAGCTGCTGTTTGTCGGCTCTCCTGCCACCAAAAAACTTCCACCCCCAAAAAATGATGTTAGCATTGTCGCCAGGAGAGCGCTGTTTGTTGTCGGCAAAACTTTCGTTTTTGGAGGGGGAGGGAGGTTTAACACCTCTGAAAGACTAAAGTTTTGTCATTCAATTGCCAGTGTAGACAAAGCTTAAGTGTTTTACTGAATCAGGATCTACTTGATTAAGTTTCATTCTTAATGCAGGGTTAAGGCATGGTTAAAGTCCCTGCACAACTTTGAAAATCTCAACCTAATTTCTTTGTTTTTCTGGAAAAAATAATTTCTTGATAAATACGGGCTATTTTGGTTATAAATAACTTCATAATCTATATTGAATTTACCCGGGATTTTTAACAAAGGCTGTAGGGGTATGTATTGTATTGACTGAAATGGTCTGAGGCTTTTTTTGGTAATGACAATAAATGTCACTCATTTTTGTTAAAATACAATTTATGTATTATTATGCTAAATATAAATAAAATGGGGGGAAGTGTACAATGAATGTTTTGACATTTACATTACTTACCTTTCTCCAATGGAGTCCTATGATTAATGGACCTCAGTTCTTGCAGATCTTTCTGTCAAGGCTTGGTCTCTTCTGAGATATAATTTTTTTCACATTCTCCCACTGGTGCCACAATTTTAAGTTCAACATTAACTGCAATTAAAAATCTCCACAGGTATCTTTAAAATAGTGCCCTAAATTTTTACTCTCCAGCAAACTTCTATTTCTGATGGTGACAGATAATTTTATTGCCTGAAAGCCACTTCACAATGCTAAAGTTTATAGAGGGACTATGATGGAATATTAAGACAGATTCTGATATACAATGGACCCAATTCTGCTCTCACTTTACACTGGTATAGTTCTATTGACTTTAGTGAGTTACTCCTGATTTTTGAGTGAGATCAAATTCAGGTCCAATAGGTTTTTAATTTGTTTTCATTAAAATTTTGTGCATACTACCTGGGTGGCCTTTTTCTATGTATAAGTGGAGGCATGTCTTTGTGCGTGTGTACACTGTGTCTAAATACACTTCTTCCCCTCCAAAGACTTTTTACATAGACTGATCTGGCAAGGTAATTTTCAAGCAAAGATGGGATTTTTGACTAACACAATTCTTTCTGCTGCCATGAAAACTAAATATTTGCTGAGGAATAACGGAAGGGTAAATTGTTTAAAAAACACAATACTATGGTAGATGTTTAGAAGCAACAATATTTTAATGGAGCTCTAGGAAAACAGTGGTTTTCTACAGCTCTCTCTGCTACCTTTGTGAAAAAAAACCCTGATGTTTGCCAGCATGCAATTACAGAATCACAGCAAAGTCCTTGCATTCAAAACCCAAACTAGCAGATTTTTTAATGATGTTAAAGGCTTTTGAGAGGGAGTGGTTCAGTACTTTAATCCACTTCATTTTTATTTAAAAGATTTGTCATGTGGGCCTTAACGACTATCTTTTCACCAGGTGCGTAACAGCTTTAACACTAAAAAAAAAAAGGTACTGTGTATATATACATCTTATGCCATAAAACACTAGTTGGTTTAAACATCAAAGGGTTTACTAGAGAGTGTAAATTTATAAAAAAAGATTAGATAATTACCACAGAACAGGTGCAATTCAGGAATACTAATGCGTGTGAACAAGTATTTTAGGAAGTTGAAACAAATTGCTGCTGAAAACTTTGCTTTTCATTTTTCTAAAAAGACACCACGTTTGAAAAAATAAAGTGATATCATACCACTTAATTAGGAAAGTCAAACCACACTGACATTCTCCATAAAATGAATGTGAAATTCTTCCCTATTTTAAGGATTATTTTTGGAGATATGATGTTGATTCATAATAGTTATAGGAAGCCCATGGGAACAGTAAATCTCTGCATTTTAATAAGAGAGGGATACATATTTTCATTAGATTAAGCTACTCACTTCACCAAAAGATACAGTGAAAGCCAATTTGAAGTAGGCCTATACATCTTCGTAGTAACTTTATTTAAGTAGTTTGAAATATCTATTCCTCTGCTTTTGATTAGTTTTTTGATGTTTGTTTACTGGGGAGGGGAGAAGAGAATAGATTTGGATATTATTTTTCATGTTGGCTTTCCTGAACTTTTACCAGCAGATTTTTCACTCCTGCTCCAGACTTATCTGGAGCAGGAGTGAAAGGTAACCTCATCTGCTGGCTGCAGATAAAGTGATTAAAGTTTGAAACCATCAGTTCCTTTAGCATTGCCCAAACATCTGCAGTAATCCTTCGGCATTCCCTAAACTAAGTACGAAATGTCACAAAAATACAGAGGAAAAGTTACCTAGTTTTCTAAGGCCACTGCTGGCAGGAATCAGGGATGGCAGCAGAGCCAGTCTGGAAGCAGATCCTGCAGCAGAGCAAGTCTCTGGGCAACCGAACGAGGGCAGCTGGCCCTTAGTACGCTACCTGATGGCTACACCATTTGATTGGTTGGAAGGCTGGATCCCTGGCTCTTAAGCCCAGCAGCAGCTCAGCGGCCGCTCAAGGCATTTGCCCATAGCTGCAGTAGCTCCTGCCTTCACCCCAACTTTAGGAGAGTTTAAATTAGCATAAGAGGAGAGAGCAAGATGATGCGAGTTATTCCAACTTGGACATAACTCTCAATTAGTTCCACTGTGTGACGGAGTAGAGAGTGAGGTGGATTCAACCTGGGAGGTTTGTGGGGGAGGTTCCCTGGGACCTGTGGCATTGCATTAGGAAAGGGAGACTTTACCTGGGGCTGTAACATGAGCCAGGACGGGGGTTGGGAGGTGACACCTTTGGCCTGGGAGAACGGACAAAAGGCGAGAGGAGGAGCCCCGGGGGGAGGGGAAGAGCCTGCTGGAGTTTTTGTCTGTGTGTTTTCAGTTTGGAGCTGGCTTGGGAAGAGGAGGGGAGGGGGGCAGACAGGGTCTGGCCTCCCTGCCCCATTTGGAGCTGTGGGGCGAAATGCAGGGAGCCCCCAGGCTGGGGTCTAAGCTCCCTGCCCGCCGGAAGGACCCGACTGAGGGGTCCTGGATGTACTGACAAGCTCTGGTTGGACTGTGTTCCTGGCATCTCTAATAAACCTTCTGTTCTACTGGCTGGCTGAGACTCCCAGTGAATCCGGGGAAGAGGGGTGCAGGGCCGGACTCCCCTATACTCCGTGACACACTGTAATACTGTTGATATAGCAGCTCCTCTATCGTCTTTCCTTCCAAATTGGGATGCTCCAAGAGAATAACTCAGAAGAAGAAATGACCTTGCATATCTTCACTATGTTCTTTTTGGTCCTGCTGCAGAAAATGCAAGTCCTTTTCCTTGCCTCCTCTCACCTCATTAGCTTTGCACTCCTTGCCAACCATGTTCAATGTTTCCTTTTAATCTTGACATAGGCACATTCACTGGATGTCCCTTTCTTCATGCAGTGATGTTCAATGTTCCACTTTCCACCACAGGTCTCTGAACCAACAACTCTAGACAGACAGACCTATCTTATCACATCCATAGTGTACCCACAAAACTTGAGTTTGATTAAAAATACTACACTTTTGCAGTGCATTCAGCACCTTTTGGATTCCCATGCTGCAGTTTTCACTGAAACTGAAATTTCCACAGCCTCTCCAAGCTCTGAAAATAAGTACTTTGTAGTGCCACACTGTATATACCATCGAATAGCCGTCATAAAGGATGTCATTTAACAACATCATTTTCACAATGTTGGGCAAGCCAGTAAGATTGCCATAAATTGCAAAATAAAAAAGCTCCCTTTTCTTGCTTTCTTTTGCGGAACAAGAATCACCAGCTGATTCAGAGAGTAATACAAACAAAGTACATTCACAATCTCTGATTCTGTTTTTGTTCTGGTGCCACAAGATTGCATAACAGGAGAAGGTTTACCAGAGTGGGTACAAGCCGGTCTACCGGTATGCTTTCCAAGGCAATAAAATAGACCATTCGTTCACATTATGGTAACAGTTATTGAATATCAGTATCTTGAGTGGTATACCAAAAGCATGTGTCCACTGCCAACAATGCCTTTTTGATTTTTAGTATGCATCTTAATATTTCTCTCACTCAGTTTCATTAAACTGCCACAACCCTTCCTCCCACCCCGTCCTTATGCCGAGTACTTTCTTTTCTCTTCAGAAAGGTTCTCTTTTTCATTCCAGGACCTGGGAAACTTTGGCCCATTTAGGCCCATCAGATTGGCTTCTCCCTCACCCACCCAATCCTCTTACAGACAAAAAACCTGTAACTTTACCAGACTGTTTGCTTTTTCATTTTTCAGAATAACCTGCCCATTTTCCTGTGCTCTTTTTCCCCAATAGCAGTAGAGTCATTCCATTCTCATTACCATTATTACCTTGGGAACTTAAATAGACTATCACACAAATAAAAGGTGCAGGAAGCATCTGCAGTCATGAACAAATTTGTCTCATCATTTTTCTGCAGAGAACACAAATTTGAGTTGGCTGCTGCCACCCCATAATTTTCAAGGTTAGCTATTTCAAGTGAAATAATGGGTGAAATTTACCTTTGTGAACAGGAACAGTACTGGGCCTATATACCACTTGATTCCTACTTACCCACATGGGGTGAAATTTTGGCCTCACTAGAATGACTGGCAAGACTTTCATTGGCAGCAATGGGTCAAAGATTTCATCAGTAATTTCAGTCTCTGTGGGAAAAAAACAGAGACTATCTGTAATAACAGTTACGTCCCAGTGGCAGGCTTGTGTGTTCCTGCACTAATTCTGATGATCTGTGCTTGCCACTAAACAGCCTACGGCAGTTTTCAAGCTATGGCCCTTGGGTGACCAGTGTTTTATCAGACACATATTTGGCTATCCAGAGAATGAAAAATGTTGAGACTGAGCCAGTGAGCACTGGGAGTCCATGAGACAATTTCTCTCAAAGTTGTCCACAGAATAGAGTTTTTAAGGTGAAATCCTGAACACCCTCCCCCCCCAAAGTAAAGTCTCCCATTAACTTCAATAGGAAGGATTTCACTGCTAGGATTCATATTTTTTGGTAGACACTATTGCTATGTGCAAGCGATCTTCCTCCAGTGCTTGTAAACTCATTTGTTATGCTCTCAATTACAACTTATATACAAGAGCTTTCTCGAATGGAGTCCCTTTTCTGATGATGCGTTGACATGACTCCTACTACTTGGCACCAAATTAGAGATGTAAACGATTGGATAATGAAAATCAACACATCCCTTAAAATATAGTTAAAATCATAAAGCATATGTGTGGAAATGAACGTTGATTGGAAATGTAAAGATTAATGGTATGTTATAAATTGGTACGGAATGACTATCCTTATAGTTGATTATGTAATAATATTCACAGCATTTTGAGACTAGATCAGTTTTATTTCTAAGTAGCTCTAGTCAGAATAACAGAACTACTTAATATTTTAATTAAAACAGATACATATCTAGTTGAAATACTATCCACTCACTAAAACATTTCCAAAGGAGATGGTAACATAGTTTGGCGCACAATCCTAACATACTTTTCCAGACAATTTTCATTATTATTCCGAGGAGTACATAGACATATCAAACAGGACTGCATCGTTATGTATGCAACAGACCCCTTTATGAAATAACTGAGGCATCAAATGAACTTTCATTGTAAGATGAGAACCAAGAAAACATTTAAAATATTTTTTTCTGTAAATTACAGTAGCTTACATGTAATATTTCATTTCACTGATTTTAAATCTGCACTGAAGGCAAAACTAGTATGAAGAAAGTCTCTGATCATGCTTACAACTGTAGACAGATTTAATTATTTCTTTCTTTGAAGTTAGACTTCCCCAGTAATTTTTACATATGAACTCAGTTCACTTGGAAGTGAGCTATCAATACCAGGAATGTAAATACATACCACCCTCTTTCCATTTTATTTTCTACAGTCCTTAAAGCTTCTTTTTTTTTCAAATCCTAAATTTCATTTATTCAAACACTGATGAAACACCATTAGATCTCGAAAGCTGGAGCCAGAATCATTATAAACTGGCAGTAAGGGTGAGGTTTTCATCAGAGATCAGGATTGATCTCTGATGATTGGGGGGAGGGATAGCTCACTGGTTTGAGCATTGGCCTGCTAAACCCAGGGTTGTGAGTTCAATCCTTGAGGGGGCCATTTAGGGATCTGGGGCAAAAATTGGGGATTGGTCCTGCTTTGAGCAGGGGGTTGGACTAGATGACCTCCTAAAGTCCCTTCCAACCCTGAGATTCTATGATTCTATGATTGGCCTAACTCTGCTCCACTGAAGTCAACAGTTCAAGTCCCATTGGCTCTACTGGGAACTGAGTTAAGCCAAAGGTGAACACTGTTGAAAATCCCACCCAAATGCATTATGCATCCTATAATTGTGGACTGGTAGGTTACCAAAAAAAAAAAAAGAAACCCTTACGTGTATATATTGTCTTTCATCCCAAATATCATCAAAGCATTTCTTATAGTCAGTTTAGTATCACTGACAGCTGGACATTAAGGGAAATATTTTTTCATGCACAACATGTAGCCCCAGACGCAAACACCTGTGCATCTATGTTCCAAATATGCCACTAGAATAGTTAGAGGCACAAGTATTCAGATTTTCACTTGACATTAAATATCATGTACAAAAACATCAGCATACTTCAGTTGCTGTCACAGGTAACACCCAGAAAAAGAGTGGCTGCCCTTCTGAAAATGTACACTTTGTGAGGGTGTTGTCTTGTGGTAAGAACTTCAAATCAATATATCTAATCCTGACATGGAAGCTCTGTGTTGCAATAGGCAAGTCACTTACAAACCAAGGGAGACAGCTTGAGTATTTAAAAATCCAGCACCCATTTGGATTTCCATAATGAATGCACATATTTTTTAACTAGGAAGATTCTAATAGAGCTGGTCAAAAAATGGAAATTCAGTTCTGAATCAGACTGAACACCTGACATTTCCAAGTCTCCAAAACAGTTGAAAATTTGGAGGTACCAAATATTTTGTTCTGATAATGTCAAATAATTTTGATAAGGTAAAAATGAATTGCTTTGAGAATATTGAAACATAATATAAATATATTATATATACATATATATTATGTGATCTGTGGATATTATAATTATTTTAATTTAAAAGTTTAAATGTTTATTAAATTAAATGTTTTGCAATTATTGAAACAAAATGAGAAAAATGAAAATAATTTAGACTTTCTCCCTCCAAAAATTTCAGTGAAATCAAGATGTTCCCATGAAACATTTCAATTTTACAAAACTGCATTTTCCAATGGAGAACTATTTCACTGAAAGTTTTTCAACTAGCTCTAGATTCCAAGGAGTTTGAGATGAAAAGTAGCAGAAGTAACAGCTTGCAAAGAGATTTCTCTAGCAGCTCTTTATTTCTGAAAAGCCGTTTCTCCAGACAAAAATTAGGCTAATACACTCTCATGATCATACAGAACACAGGTTCAAGATGAAACAAACAAATTAGTACTCAGAATCGAATAATCTATCTTTTGCATTGTTCTAACAATTGCTACATCTAAATTGCTTATTTGAGCAATTCAGCATTGCTGAATTCAAATAATTAATGAAAACACTATCACTTTGGAAGTTGTCTCTCTCTGGAGGGTTAAATCCTTCTCCAAGTTGTTTATGAAACTGTCACTTGATGAAAAACAAACAAACTTTGTTTACTTCCAGTGGGAAAGATGGGAAACTAATTATTCAATCAAATAGTTCAGTACCAATCAGTAAACTATTTATCATGTAACACTTGATTTCTATACATGGCTTAAAATTCTTCTGACTTCAGATCTGACATGCAAATGAGCTAGCATTCATTACCTTAGAACATTTCATTACTTTTCCTTGTTACATGACATTCCCAGTTTCATACCATAATCCTTTTATTGAATGTTTCATAGATTAATACAGTGTAATCCATTTGCTACATTTTACTTAACTGTGTCAAAATATAAAAAAAATTGATTTAGACTGTTTTTGATCAAATAAACCCAGACTACTGCCTCCTCCCCCAATATACACATAAAGCATAGATGCCATTTGTTGAGATGAAGCGAAAACTGATATATGAACCAGTTCATTTTTCAGGCATGCCAGCAACATCAATAAGGTAAGAAAGCTGATACACTACCTCTTCTGTTTTGTTATCAACCAGTGCTTAAACTGGGTAACAAACTATTTAATTAGTATGGAGTAATTTAGTATCATGAAAATTGTGTGTGCATAAACTGCAGATAACCTTTTTAGCGAGGTAAGTATATACATGTAACCTGAGAATAACCTAAAGTAGAACCATTTCAGAGTGGTAGCCATGTTAGTCTGTATCCACAAAAAGAGCGAGGAGTACTTGTGGCACCTTAGAAACTAACAGATTTATTTGGGCATAAGCTTTCCATGGGCTAGAACCCACTTCATTAGATGCATAGAGTGGAACATACTTATATACATATATACACACACACACACACACACACAAAGAACATGAAAAGATGGGGGTTGCCATACCAACTCTAAGAGACTGATCAATTAAGGTGAGCTATTATCAGCAGGAGAAAAAAACTTTTGTAGTGATAATCAGGATGGCCTATTTCAAACAGTTGAGAAGAAGGTGTGAGTAACAGTAGGGGGAAACTTAGCATGGGGAAGTAGATTTCAGTTTGTGTAATGACCCACCCCCTCCCAGTCTTTATTCAAGCCTAATTTAATGATATCCAGTTTGCAAATTAATTTCAGTTCAGCAGTTTCTCGTTGGAGTCTGTTTTTGAAGTTTTTTTGTTGAAGAATTGCCACTTTTAGGTCTGTTACTGAGTGACTAGAGAGACTGAAGTGTTCTACTGGTTTTTGAATGTTATGATTCATGTCAGATTTATGTCCATTTATTCTTTTGCGTAGAGACTGTCCGGTTAGGCCAATGTACATGTCAGAGAGGCATTGCTGGCACATGATGACATATATCACATTGGTAGATGTGCAGGTGAATGAGCCCCTGATGGCATGGCTGACGTGGTTAGGTCCTTTGAAACTACAATACCCACCTGCTGAAGTGAAGAAACAGATTGACAGAGCCAGAAGAGTACCCAGAAGTCACCTACTACAGGACAGGCCCAACAATGCAAGTAACAATGCCACTAGCCGTCACCTTCAGTCCCCAACTAAAACCTCTCCAGAGCATCATCAAAGATCTACAACCTATCCTGAAGGACGATCCCTCATTCTCACAGATCTTGGGAGACAGGCCAGTTCTCGCTTACAGACAGCCCCCCAACCTGAAGCAAATACTCACCAGCAACCACACACCACACAACAAAAACACTAACCCAGGAACCTATTCTTTCAACAAAGCCCAGTGCCAACTCTGTCTACATATCTATTCAAGTGACACCATCATAGGACCTAATCACATCAGTCACGCCATCAGGTGCTCGTTCACCTGCACATCTGCCAATGTAGAAGTAAAATAGGTTCTTTAGATTATTCTCTACTTATTCTCTACTTTAGAGAGGTACTTTAGGTTATTCTCTACGTTAGGTTATTCTCAAACAAAGGTAAAATAGGGGCACAGTAGGGGAGCCCATGGAGATGTTAACTTAGACAAACAATGGCAAGGAAATATGATTGACTGGATTCTGACAAGGGGAGGCCAGGCTACCTAGGACTAAATGCAGGTACATGTCTTGACACCAGGCATACCTCTCCTTGCACGGTACCCCATAGTTGTCTAAATGGGATGGCCAAAAAGGAAATGGTCAATGACCTAAATTCTTTGGTATATTTCATAAACCCATGCTGAAATTCATTTTCTGCTTTTATAAAGTGAGCATCACTCTAATGCGTTACCAATGAGGGCCTGTCCAAAGTCCACTTAAATCAATAATAGGTGTCTTTCCATTTACTTCAATGCATTTTGCATCAGGCCATACATAGTCTACTGTTGGCCATTGAACACAATGCTATGTAACCTCATTACTTCCATAAAGTTACCAATTTCAGACTTGATAGTACTCCCAGCACTCCAACATCTGCACCCACGGTACATGTATCTATACATATAAAGGAGCATTCCAGGAATGCCTTATAAATCTGAGTCCTGATGTCAAACGAACTTTTATTAGCAATATAAGAATGTGACTTTTCGAGGCACCCAGGAGAGTGAGTCACCTTGTTCTCCCCACCCCCCGCCTTCAGCATGAGAGAGACTTGCTTGTGCATAACTGGCTGTCAGTTCCCTGACACCTCCAGGCTATTAGCCACCAAAGCAGCCTTTTATTTTTGCTTTGCAGGTTAACAATGGGAACACCCCCATCCCTGAACCCCATTGACACATTCCCCAGTAGTACCCAACCCTTTACCCACTGAACACTCACCGAAATACCAGGTCTGCTGTTCCCAAGAGAACAGTGTACACAGCAGCTTGTATAATTCAATTCAGGATCAGCAACCGTGCTTAATATCATAGCACTGAGTTATATTCATAGTAAAAACAAGGATACATTTATTACCACAGATTCAAGAGACAGGGAGCAAGGTTAATGGAAACAAAGATTTACATATAAAACAAAATAACATGTTTTTTAGAGACTAAACTGAACTATTAGGTTAACCTCCTATCTAATGAAGTTTATCTCATCCAAACCTTTTGCAGTGTCTTCTACCAAAGCTGGTTGTGATCCCACTTTCTTCAATGTGTATGCATTGCCTGTTTACCTCCTAGGTGCAAGGTAAGAGTGCACGGATGTCTTCTTTGCCTTTTACTTATATCCCCAAAGTTCATGGTCTATACTTGGTCTTGTGTCCTGCTTCCCTGTTGATTTCACATCTCTCTATTGACTCCATACATAGATGGATATCCATTGTGTTTACAGTGCTTAATCTACATCTCAGCAGGGAGACACCTGAATGAACATCTCTCATCTGACAGAAAACCTGATTGCCAACTGTGCTTTGACATGGACTTTAAAACATTTTCTATATTATACAAGGAATTATGTATATTATTATATGTATGTGAGGAGCTGTGTGTGTGTGTGTGTACACATATGTACATACTTGTATGTACGTACACACAACTTCTTACATACTATCTGTACATACATTTCACAATGATATTAATGACCAGTGTGCTTCTGTCTTTCATTTCACAAGACATTCTCTGGTGAACCAGAATGTACATACCAGAATCGGGACATTCTTGTAACCTCCTTGCAGGTTGGTATTAAGGATTCTTATCTTGGGTAATGTTGGGGTTCCTCAGAGATCTCTTCCACTCAGTTCCTCAAGAACTAGGTACAACTCCAATCTCGTCACTCAGGTTCCTTTATTTGGCATACAGCTAAGCTACACCAAGTTGATCAGACGCAAGTGAAGGTTGCAAGTATAAGGTGTACCACACCTCCAAAGTTACACAGCAAAACTTTTCCTTGTATATTTTTTTACCAACACTAACATCACCTGCATTCTTAACTATACATTGCAACACATGCTTCAGGATTGGCTTGGTTACTCTGCAGGAACCAAACCCTGTACAGCATGCTCTGTCCACACACTGTGCACACTCGACTTACTCTTTACCTCATCTTGTGTTCCAGGCTTACCTTGTACATTATAAATGGTACTGGGGGGAGGGGGAAGGAGGAGGGGGTTTCTCCAAAGCTAGAACAGATAGCCTGTCTGTAACTTACTGATGCATTTACTTTGCCTAGTCATGCCCACTAAGAAATAAGGCAAGTTACTTACGTCAAGTTACTTATTACCAGGCCCACAGGTCACGAAGAACATTTACTTAGATTACAGTTCATTTATAGCTGTGTGTACTACAAACTCATCCAGATTTGGTACAGGATATCACCACATTGGCGTGGATATTAAAACTTAACTCACTCTATAACTCTTTTACATATCTTACTCTTTTAAAACACAGCCGGTACCGGGAACTCTCCCTGCCCGCGACCCGCTGTGTTTTAACAGCTCGCCTACCTTCCTCACCCCCTCCGCGTGGCCGGTCCAGGGAGCTCTCCCTGCCTGCGCACCGCCTGTGTGTTAACAGCTCGCCTAGCCTCCCCACCCCCTCCGCGTGGCCGGTTCAGGGAACTCTCCCTGCCGGCGCACCGCAAAGTTTCTGTGGTTAGCCTCACTGCTACCACCCCCCGCATGTTTGCCAACTGCCGCTTGTCGTTCTTTAAAGGAAAAATCAAGGAGTCACTATACTAACAAAAACACCCATTCAAACCAGGGCACCATGACTGATATCACTCTGATGAGGATTTCGGAGACAGAGAAAGACCGCATGCTGCGTGAATGCAAGCAAACCCCGGGGCCGTATGCCGCCATGCTATGCAAGGCAATGATACCAGAGTACCTGCAGCTTGCATGGCGCGGAAAAGTATCCTACCATGGAGGAGCTAGTAAGGCCGCTCTCCCTGGGAACCTGATGCAAAAGCTTTCACTGTACCTACAGGAGAGTTTCGCGGAGATCTCCGATGGGGATTTCTCCTCTATCCCCATACATATTGACAGACTATTCGAGTAGTTGCCTTGGAAAAGATTGAAAACTGAAGCGCCTATTGCAAAGCAAGCAATAAAAACACATTGATAAGAAACCAATGCCTATTCTATTCAAAATAAATATTTAAAACACCGACCTGACGATCCTTCGCCTGGGTCCTGGTCTGGGCTGCTGCTTTGGGAGGGTTCGTTGGGGAGCTCGGTGAGGGTGATGAACAGATCCTGGCTGTCGGGGAAATCAGCGTTTAAAGCGCTGTCGACTGCCTCGTCCTCCTCCTCTCCTTCCTCCTCTTCACCGTCTGCGAAAATGTCAGACGACGTGGCCGTAGATAAGACCCCGTCGTCAGAGTCCACGAACACTGGTGGTGTAGTGGTGGCAGCACCACCGAGCATAGCATGCAGTGCCTCGTAAAAACGGCATGTGTGTGGCTGCGATCCGGAGCGTCCGTTGGACTCTTTGGTTTTTTGGTATGCCTGTCGCAGCTCCTTGATTTTCACGCGGCACTGCGTTGCATCCCGGACGTATCCTCTCTCCGCCATTGCCTTGGAAATCTTCTCATAAATTTTCACATTCCGTCTTTTGGATCGCAGCTCCGAAAGCACGGACTCATCGCCCCACACAGCGATCAGGTCCAAGACTTCCCGATCAGTCCAAGCTGGTGCTCTCTTCCTATTCTGCGATGTCATGGTCACCATGGCTGCAGAGCTCTGCATCGTTGCCAGTGCTGCTGTGCTCGCCACGATGTCCAAACAGAAAATGAGATTCAAAGTGGCCAGACAGGAAAAGGAATTCAAATTTTCCCGGGGCTTTTCCTGAGTGGCTGGTCAGAGCATCCGAGCTCGGATTGCTGTCCAGAGCGTCCACTGAGTGGTGCACTGTGGGATAGCTCCCGGAGCTATTAGCGTCGAATTCCGTCCACAGTAACACGAATTCGACATGGCCATGTCAAATTTAGCGCTACTCCCCTCGTCGGGGAGGAGTACAGAAATCGAATTAAAGAGCCATTTATGTCGAAATAAATAGCTTCGTAATGTGGACGGGTGCAGGGTTAAATCGAGTTAACGCTGCTAAATTCAACATAAAGTCCTAGTGTAGACCAGGCCTTGGTTAGCTGTTAGAACATGAAAAAGCGATTTATCTTCACATCCACTACTTTCTGGTTAAACCTGAAGAGCCCCAAGCACAACGCATTAAATATATTGTCAGGATGCCTTATTTTTATTTAAGTTTTATTCTTTGTGTTCTGCACTTTATTTGGGGCTAGAAATTCCATTAGTAGTATTCTGTTATGGGGTACCATCAAATCTAAACTAAGATGGAGTATAGGTACATTTACTTTCCCATTCCTTAGCTAGAGTCAGATAGTTCATCTTGTTGGGCACATTCCAGCCATGGTACAGTATCTGAAAATTACATTTTCCCACTTATGCCATTTTGCAAACCACCTAGATTGGCCATTCCTTTGACCACACCGTGCATCATCCTACCCTTTGAATATATTATCCGTGGTGATTCTCTGTTCATTTTCTTGTATATCATGGAGAAGTGACAAAACCTAGTGTATTTGTTGAGCCACATTATCACTCTCCTTACTTGCCAGCAGATTTAAGAGAAGTTGCATAGACAGGCTTTAGAACATACCATAAATTAACAAAGAGTACTTACTAATACTTGAAAATCCATTTTTGTTCAGGTAATGAAACCTACACATAGCTAGCTCCTCATCTGAATTTTGCCCAGAGAGATTCACAGCCATGAGGGTACTGATCTTTTGTTATACAATGTTGAAAACTATCACTAGTTTTTGAATGAAAAGCATCACACTGAAGTCCATTAAACCTGATACTCTCTTTCTCTCTATTAATTTAACTCTGCATTTCATCTACACAGTGCTCCAATCTCTGCCCCATGCCTTCACTTGCTCTTTGCCCATTACACAGCACTAACTCATCACTCACAATTTTAACAATATACAAACTACGAAAACCTAGAGTCTCCAGATTACCAAATGGGATACTTTGGAAAAGAATATTTTAATGAAAGCAGAATCTTATCTTGTGTGGACTGCCCCTGAGTCTAAACACTTCAATTTTAGTCAGTTACCCAGGGAAGAGATATGCAGACCACTCCTCTGAATCTTTTTCTAGCCTGTGTCTTAAAGCAACAGGTTCTTGTAATATTTATATCTTAGCATGCATACTATGATGTGTATTCTTTCTGATCCGTCTTCCCCTGTGTAATTCTTGTGAAAGAATGCTAAGTAGACTCAAATCCTCTAAACTCAACCATCCACCACCTTTACTTGTTCCCATTCCACTCATGCTTGTTGCTCTTGTTGTAGATACAAATACCACCGTGATAGATTACAGTTAATGACTGCCTTTCCATGCCACCAAGGACTGATTCTTGACAACAGTTCAACACCCAATGATATGGTTAACTTTTATCCACTATTGTCACGCCTGCAATCATATGGCTCATCTGTGTTCTAGCAAAACTACAACTATGGCCTGGACACATACTGTCTGCAGCGCATGGACTGAAGGCCTGGAAGGGGTTGTTGTGAATCACATCTGTAGAAAAGTTAGCTCTCCTTTCTTGTGTGCCTTGCAAGCATTCTTGATGTAGCTCCTCTGTATGTGTTCATGCACATTTTACCTTACTGGTTTGTACCAGGACACTGTAGGAATTGGATTTTTGCCTTTATTCCTTTTCACCACACTAGCTGTCTGGCACTGGCAAATTATTAATACTCAGTGAATAGTCTTGCCTCTCCCATGTGCTGATCATTTGGCACAAATAAAGAAGATGGAGAAGATGAGTACCCATGTTAAAATGAGTCCTTTTCCACTAGATCCCTCAGAGAAAGGTCCTTACACCACTGTGTCAATGAATTTCTTAGAGCGGCCTCCATCATAAATACTCTGATTAAAATGTAAATTCAGCCAACCTATCAGCTTCCCATTAAGAGGACTCTTTAAAAACACCATTAATCAGCTGAGAGATATGTAGTGAAATACCACTTATCAATTGTAACTGCTTATGACAGTTAACAAAGCTTTATATTTGCCCCAAACATGTGCTGATCTATCAATTATGCCAGGGTTCACTCTCACGCTAATTGTACATTTTTTCTCTAATGCATTTTTGCTGTTATCTCATAGGCTAATGAAAGCCAGGAAATCAATAAATATAAATTATACATGCAAAGAAGGACTGCTGTGAACATAAAGTTTCTAATTAATTGCACTTGATTAATTTATATCCTTTAATTATCTTGCTAAGCCACAAACAACATAAATATCTTTGCAATCTGGTTATTGCTATGTCAGTCATAAAAAAAGCAGACACAGTAAATCTATGAAATCTAGCAAACTGCATTGCCAGAAAACATAGTATGGCATAGCACATAAATATAAGAAGACACATATGAATAATTTTAGTGTGACAAATTACCACTAAATATGCTGTATGGTTATTTGACTGAGGTTATAATGATGTTATAACTTTAAATGTAGCATATGGAGTAAGCAAAAATGTGCTGTTAACCAGTTGGATTATAGAGGCTGCTAGAGATATAAATGTATTTTTAAAATACTTCCATTTGTACTGCAAAGTTAACATTGCTATGATTGGGTGGGGCCAAGGAGCAAGTTATTTAACAGTATTCTAAATCAGAGTATCTGTTTTACTGTCTCTTTGCACTTACTGATAAGATCTCAAAGCAATTTGTTTCCAGAATGATTTGAAAGTCAGAAATGAACACAATATTCAGAACATACTAATGATACTCAACTTTCCACCGAGTTACACCAGTGCTACGCCGTTGTCCTCAACTAAGAAGAAACTGGCTCGTCCTGACATTCTTCCATTGTGTTTTACATACAAAGTGGGTTTTTTTATTCTTTCAAATTGTATCTGCCTTTGCTAAACCAACCATCTGTCACTGATCTGAAATCTAACCCTATCAGTCCACCAGGCTTGCTCTTTGTTCTATACAACAGCATATTACTGAATATCTATATCTACAACTTTCATAAATGTGTAAAAAGAAACTGTATCAGTCTACAGAGAGACTCAGACAGAGACCATCTGTCAGTGACTAAAGCTATTCTTTAAAAAAAGAAAACATTCATCTGGGATTTGCCCTTTACAGAGTAAACCCACTTAACCTCCCAATAAGATTAACTGTTATTTGTTTCCATTAAATAAAAATGACCATGCTAATATGCATTTAATAGTTCTAACAATGAAAGAAATGCGAACTATTACCATTTAAAATTCTTTCCAAAATCATACTTTTTTAATGTAATGGCAGGTGTTGTTTTTATTATTGATGAGGTAAGATATATTTTTCTCTTGCATATCTTATTTCCTTAAAGCTGAGACTACAAGGTTGAAGATTTCATCAGGGTAAATATTGAAACTAAAAGACAGCAGGCTCTTGAGTCTGCCATGCAGAGAGCAGAGGAATTATTGTATATAAACTAAGCCTGACTAATGCATATAAAAAAAACAATACCTTAGCTGCACTCTGATGATTTTCACCTGTGCCCTCAAACATCTATGCATTTATGCACAGCGTTATTCACTAGGCTGATTAAACAAGGTTGCCTTCGCAGCAATGCCTGTAGCAGAGTTAATGCAATGTAATGGAGATTGTGCTCCCCTCTGAAGCAGCCATTCAGAGAAGTACATCTATGACTCTCTCAGGCCTGACAAAACATAGAACCACTGTGCATGATTACCTCCTCTGCCATGGAAGACTACATAAGGAGTGGGCCTGGAGCAAAGGAAAACCCCACAAGTTTCCCCTCACTGTATTGACTCCAGGTCATTCCAACTGGACAGGCAAGAGGCAAAGTTTCTTGTGAAATCTCCCACTCTTGGCCCTGCCTGGAACCTCCCTACTCCCATATATGCGGATTCCTGAACCTTTAGAGCACCCTGAAGGGGAACAGAGGATGAGACTAGGGTGACCAGATGTCCTGATTTTATAGGGACAGTCCCGATTTTGGGGTCTTTTTCTTATATAGGCTCCTCTTACCCCCCACCTATTCCTGATTTTTCACATTTGCTGTCTGGTCACCCTAGATGAGACCACAGATGAAACATTCTCTCCTCCCTTTGTGCAGGCATGGAGAGATCCATGCACAGATGGTTCACCTCTGCAGGCATAATCCAAAACCCACTGGAATCAGTGGAAATATTTTCACTGTCTTCAATGAGTGAGACTATCTATTCTACGGGCATTAAAACTTGTTCAAAGAATATCCAACTTCAGTGCATGCATTTTGCCAACAGTTAGGGTTTCTGCTTCCCTTACTGCACCATTAAGTATGTGAAAATCACTTCTGGTTGGAAAAAATATATATATATATATATATATATATATATATATATATATGGGGTTTGTTTTGTTTTAGATAAATAGTACTAGATTTGAATACACTATTCATATTTTTCATTTTGCTCTACAAATATACATGTGAATATCAGTTATACAGACTGACTTATGAGAAATTATTAAAGATTTCATTTTAGACCTCCAGTTCTGGACTCAAATTCCACCTGTCTTGGAGGTAAGGAGTGTCTTTTTCTGAAATACGAACTCTCTGTTATTCACTGGAATTCACCCCACTGTGCAGGAAATCCTGGTTGCATCAGGTGGAAGTTTAAAGGCTCAGTGGGTCAGAATTTGAGCTGGTGTGAATTTCAATAACTCCATTGCCTTCAGTGGAATTATTTCCATCCATACCAATTGAGAATCTCACTCCTGAAATATAACAGGATCCAGAAAACAGCAGCTTGAATGATAGAGAAACAATTTTTCTCAAACATAAGATTTATGAAAGGTCAAAACTGGAGAGAAGATACAAACATCTAAACCTTGTCCTCTTATTCTACAATTATGCTTTAGTTAAGTGTATTATTTTTAAGATCGAGCAATGAAGGAGAGAAACAGATTCTCACAACTGTACATATAATATGCAGTAAGGAAGTAGTCATTACGTATTTGTTCAGAGTTATTCCTCAAACTCGATGAGACCCCATCATCAGTGAGCATTTATGCCTGCTGTAACTCACCACAACCCTTCACAACTCAAAAAGCCTTTTCTTTCTATTAACCCTTAGACAGTTGTCAGCATAGAATTTTCCAGACACTGAAAGCAATGAGTTGACAATATGTTTGTAAAGTGTTACATTCCCATTCTTCCTGTCCTTCAACCTCAGGAAACAGGCCCACAGACTGATGCTGCTCAGTCAAGTATCCCAGCATTGATGTGTTGCCTGTAGAGGCAAGGCTGGGGTTTGTATTTCATTCAGTTTTACAAGATAGTGCACGAGGAGCTGGAGAAATGGAGAGAAGCAGGAATTGACATTGGTCAGGATGATGATTTACTAAGGATGCAACTAGCTCATCTGTCGGCTTATTTAAGATACAAATTCACCAATGAACAGGAAGATGGTGGCACATGATACTCATGGATCCATACTCTTCCTCCCCACCCCCAGACCGGAAATTGATAAGAAAACGCTTTCATTTGGTTGAAAAAATACCAATTCATCCAACAGAAAGGAAGTATGTAACTTCCACTGGAGTTCACTGGATTTGTCACTTCAGATATAAAGCACCTAGATAGAAGCAGAGTAGCAAGGTTTGACTGCAATTACCTTATCTTTCCTATTTTTAGTGACAGGACCAGATTATTTTAAGTGCATTTTATAGAAAACCCTTCTTTACTGAAATATAAAGACTGTAATAAAGACAATACAATGTTTTGAAACTGTTTTAAATCCTTCACTCAGCTTTGCCTCTACAGATTTAACATGTAGGGGTTCTAATCTTACTGCTACTAATTAGAGCTTTAGTGTAATTGTGCCAACAGGGTGCTTGGCATAATAATTACTATTGAGAGATTCTAGTGGAGCTGTAACATGCCCACATAATACAGATATGTCTAGTATTACAGAGCAGTCACCTTTGTATGTTGACTCTTAAGTTGGATTTTAACCAAGTAAGGGGTTATTTTGCGTTTATAATAAAGCTCAAAAGGCATAAAGATATGTATGATTTAGGTATTCATTTTTTCCTCGGATTCTTTTGAATATTAATTAGCAGGAAGACTAGAAGACAATGAATACAGCACATTTTATTCCACATATTTCATAATTTGGTCTAGCCAGGTATGGGGATAATGAGCACAAATGCTTTATTTGACAGGTCACACTTCTTAAATGTAATTATATACTTTTCTCAGTATAATGTTCTCAGTCATAAAATTTACCATAGTATATAATAAACAGGACTAGAAAGTAGGGATGGATACTTTAAATAGTTGCATTGGAAAGTGCTCATGCTGCATTTCCATTACTGTGTTATTGATTTCCAAATATATCCTGATACATCTAGACACATTTAGGGTAAATGCAGAGATCTGAAGTCAAATATAAAAAATTACCTTTACTTAAAAATGCAGAGGTTGTTGAAAAGAGACATTTTGCTTCCTTGATCATTCAATAGGTGTTACTTAGATTATTGGCTCAATACCAAAATACGATTTCCATATTTAACCCTTTATAATTGTGAAAATCCAACCTTTGCCTACAACAATTTTTTTCAACTCTGTAAACCTCAAATTCAGCTCTATAATCATAACTAACCAAAAGTGCATCTTAATTATGATGATCCTGTAAGAAGGAACTTCAAAAGCAGGTTACTTTTTTTTATTCAAGGCACAACCTACTTATTTGGGTATCCAAAAGCCCGGTTTAGGGAGTAACATGTAAGAGGGTGTAATAAACTATTTTAGGCATACTGTAGCTATTTTTTTAAACTGTTATAAACACTTTAAAAAAAGTAGCATGTAATGGCATGTAGCCTGAACCAGAACTCCATTTAAAAGAGACAGGCTTGTTTTTACTGCCCCTTAGTGCTTCAATTTTAAAGTGACAGGAAACCAATTTCTGATTACAAATCAATGGGTTAGAAGTCACCTTCAGACAGTAGTAAATTTAGTTGTTATTAGATAGTAAAGAAGGATATTAGAAAAGCTCTGGTGTTACCATTTTTATATGTCTATTTTGCAAAAATAAAGCAAAATAAGATGAAATAATGTTGCTGCAAAGTCTCTGGGTTTCCTCTCTGTGCATTCATTCACCTATTCTAGGACCATTTCTCTTAATGCCAGTAAATTGTGAACTGTATCATTCATTTGTGCATCATCAGAATAATAAAAATGTAATTTATAGCCATAATTATATACATATGGGGTGCGAGTTAAATATTGCAGACAAGGATTCAGTAAAAATTTCCTGAGCTCAGTGTTTTTCTCCTTATCTATACAATGCATTTCTTTGGTAACATAATGGAAACAAAAACTATGTATGTTCCTGTCATGTAAGATACCTTTTGATGAAGCCTCTTTTTTCTTTAAGCTTTTAAGATAATCTTAGAGAAATCATCAAACTATAAAAAGAAATCAATAAAACAGAAAAGGTTCCCATCATCCCTAAAAAATCCATAACTTTTGCATTTTAATAGAGACACTACAAGACTATACCAGTCATTTTCTTTCTGATGTGTTCCTTTGATTTCACTCTTATCTCACAGGACTCTTGACTTTCCTGAGAAAGGGATTATTGAATTGTATGTCTCTCTCAGATGCTCTTGATCATTCAAGTAGTCTGTACTTAAGAATGTTACAGAGTCTGCTCAGCTGCTGGCTCCTTAGGAACTCATCAGGGACTGTCATCTTAATATTAATTGGGTTTTGTACAGGAATCTGAGTCTCACAATGAGAGGGTTTCAAGAGAGAAGATTATGCCCAAAGCCAGATATAAAGACAAACATATTTAGCACAACAATTATGATAATTGCAGAAACACTCTGTTGAGAAATAAGTAAATCAGATTAAGGGCACTTCTACATGATCAAATATTAATCTGATGTCTTCACTCTAACCTGGTTTGAACATAAGAGGCTTCTTATGGTTTTATGTATTAACAGATTTGTAGAAGCTGAACTCATAGTACCTAATAATATAGTACATCCAAGTCACTACAGTAAAAGGCTCTTTAAAGAATGTAATCCACTTAAATTAAAAATAGACACAGATTGAATCATAAAGCTTAAATTAAAATTAAAATACAGTCAATCAATACAACTTTTTATATAAAGCCCAGAATGAACTATTTTAGTACTTTTTTCATTTCACAGCACAAGAATTTGATATATTTCTTCCTGCTTAATAAAGGCTTAATCTCTTCATAACAAATCATCATAACTAATATCATCCAGATACTGACTTAAAACTTTCCAGACATATTTAATACCCACACAAATAGATTAGGGAGTAAAATATGTATACTTTTGGCTAAGTATGAGAAATAATTTTGTTTAACAATATATACAGTAGTCATATTGTTCTATATTTAAATCATTTAATTAAACCTTGTCTTTACAGTCATTACAACTCAGATTTTTCCATTATTACATTCACAGGCCAACCTTGTGTATTTGAGTCATGTTACTGAAGTGTAACCTCAAGCATGTGATAAGAAAGCTGAAATACAGATAGGATATCAAAACATCAGCAACAGCAATTGTTCTATTGGTAAAATATAGAAAATGGTTATAAAATATAAAACAAATCTTATTATTCAAGATGACCCTGTTGTAATATAGTTTATTAAACCAGTCTTTAGACTACTTTTAAAATTCTGGCACACCATATACTTCACAAAGTAAAATATTATGTATATATCAGGCCTATATCCACAACATACATCTGCATCTATGCATACATTTTTGTTGATATTCTATAAGTATATTTGGGCCTGCATGTTCAGTCTGAAAGTATGCCTATTGTAATTCTTACATAACCATTTGAAAACACATAAGAGAAACCTTTCTATATGCGGCCAAAGTCTCTGATAATGAAAGCTCATTATCAGACACCTGCAGTTTATTTTAGTAATATATACACACACACACACACACACACACATATATATATATACACACACACACATATATATATATATATACACACACACAAAACAGATTTTTTGAAACGCTCATATCAAAAATATTTTCTAACCTTCTATCAGCATTTTCTTTATGTATCTTTATTTATTCAGAAGAATTAACCACATATAGACCTTGTGGAAGGTAAATCTTGCCAGCATGGCTTATCTCCCATAGTAATTAGGCTTGTGTTTCTGCTTTATTAACTCTGATACAACAGTGCCCTGCCCTCTGTCACCAGGGGTACTAATAGATGATAATCACTACGATTTGGAAACCATACAAATTAAATGATGAAGTGAGAGGAAGTGAAGTAAAGCAATGAGTTCAAGGACAAGTGGGTTAGTCATTTAAATACTCATTTTCAGAATGTTAAATAGGAACTTTACATTTAAATATAAAACATCATTTATTACAAGATATAATAATTTCAAGAAGATAAATATACACATTAATGCAATATTAACCGTTTAAAGAAGTGAGGAAATATTTTGTTTTATTATACAGTATTTTACAAGATAAAGTTTCTTTGTCCTAAAAGAGAAGTTTAGGAACTACATGTTTTCAACATTTGAATACAATACAACGTAATTCTCTTTAAATACAATTGTACATTTTATTTTTGGAAACATCAAGTGTATTTTTCCTCCTAATGTAAATATTTCAACAGGACCGATTAATTTCTCAATACCTAAATATATTTTTGATTTGCATTCAGACAAACATTATCTGAAGATATAATTTATATTTCTTAGATAACACTTTTCATCCACTGATCTCATAGACAGACTTCACATAACTCCCCCTTTCTACGTGTTTAATTATCAGAAAAATGAACTAAGACTATGGAAGGAAAACAAAGTTATGTGGTTTCCTAAAAACTGCTACCATTATTTCCCTCCCTTTGATAATATTCATCAGTAGTTTCAGCTGCTAAAACATCCTTTTGGCAAAGTGATTTCACATGTAGCTTTAAGTTTTTAATGGCTTGATTAAGAAGTGATAAAGCTGCACAGAGATATGTTGAGATGTCCAAATAATTGTCTTCTCCATAAGAAGTGAATTAAGGCAGGTACAAAAACTCAAAAGGATAACACTGAAAATTGACAGAACATTAAACAATCTTTGAAAATCAATATTTCTATTTTGTATTATTAATACAACACATGTATGAACTCTAATGTAACATCACACTGTATCATTTTAGTTTGATTCCCACATGGGAATTGTAGATCTAGCAGATCTAAATTACAGAGAGCCATTTTTCTAACAGATAGGGAAAATGTATTAATATATTATCCAGAACAGTTGTTTTTAAATTTTCATTTCCTGTTACGCTAAAGCTACATGTCCATCCCAGCTTTATCATAACTAAGCTAGGTAAGTGCTGCTGTGTAAGTAAAATACCTCATTATACCATTCAATATAATTGTTTAGATGAACTAGGTTTGTTCTTCAAAAGTGGACTAAAGATTTATCTCAATGTAAACTTTATTATTCCAAACGTAGAGTTACTTTCTCAAGAATATATTCTGCTACATTATTTCATCTCAATATTTGCAATTTGGAGTTCTCCTAGTTAGCTTGGCTACAAAGCATCATGATTACTAAAACTTCTAGCTTTGCAAGGGCCTATTTCATGCATCATGAGAATATAAATATCCACAGTGATTATTTATTTTTTTGAAAGGAAATACAAGGACCAATGAATTTTTACATTAATACATCTGTTCTAATATATACATGCAAAATGTTATACCACACAATACATGCTATATATAGTAAAATAGGTTTCATGTTAAAATTAAAATGTAATATGATTTCAAAAATAGATTTCATATCTGAATACTGAAACAAATTTTAATAGTATAAAAAAAATTTTTTGCCGAGAAATGGCCATTATTTTGCAAGATGTGCTTCAATGCAATGCTACAAAACCTCCTGTATAACTTAAAATTATATCTTATGTTAAAAGCTACATCCATCTTAGTGAATTAGAAAAAGCCTCCTAAAAATGATAGTTTCCACCTTTGGAGAGGAAAAGCTTTACAGAAAAAACACAAATATAGATACTTAGCTAATAATCATCATGCAGCTAGCCTCTCTGTGTTCTGAAGAATTGTATTCCATAGTTAGCATGTTTACATTCATTGAATTCTAGCTGCAGATTATGGCAATTAGATATTTATCCTCCTTGGGTCTATTTAATGTACACTGTTTTTATTTATGTTGAACTCGAATCCATTATCAGAAACAAAGCTGCATACATATAACCCTAACCAGTTGCTAGAGATGCATACAGACTACTGCTTGTTTACTTTGGGAAGACTAATCTTATGGCATGCATTAAAAATGTTGTACTTGTCACTGACTAACACAGCAAATTGAAATCTTGGAACAATCTTATTTACAACTCAAGGGCTCCACATTTAATTCTTGCATCAGAAATTTTGCTTAACCCTTTTGTTAAAAAAAACTGAGGCACAGGGCAATATACAAAAATACCACAAACTAACCATGAATGCAAAGTCATTTCATTTCTCTAACACAGTATTTCACTAGAAGATGTATTTAGCTGTCATCAGTTCAGTCTCAATTTAGCATCTTTAGCCCTTGGTTAATATACACTATACAACTGGATATTTTAACTGTTTTGTGCTATTCACACAGCTAGGGATGTTAACAGAAAAATTACTGCCTCCTTTGTATTTCTTAAGTAAAAGCTTAGCTGCTGTTTTTACTTACAGTTCTCAGCATTTCTTTGTCTTCTAAACCATTTTAGCTTTTAATATGTTTTATGAGTTATTCTATCAGAAAATTCAAACCTTTACTAAGTGACATGAACAGTTACAGTTGGTTTAAGTGTAGTTGGGTACCCCTTATTCCAAAAGAAAAAGCGATATACGGCATATGTTAACATCTAAAGACTGAAAACATAGCCAGTAAAATAGTCTCCCAGACTCAAGGAAATCACTACTTAATTCAACAAACATTTGTTTCAGCTCAGGCATTGCATTAGAAACTTTTAGCAGCTTTCTGGTTCAATAATACTGTTTGATATGTAGACTCATAACATGCGGCACAGCACCATCTGCTGGCTTGAACAATGGCTTTGGAGACTACATGGTCAGGAAACCAGAATCAGTGATTCTCAAATCTATCCAAAATACAAAAGGAAGGCATTCTACTCACCTCAGTTCACCAGAGTCTCTAAGATTCTGCACAGATTCACTATGTAAAAAGAGAGAGAGAGAGAGAGAGAGAGAGAGAGAACATGAACTGTAAGGTATGTGTGAATGACATTTGAAAATCATGTAAAGACAATCTCAGCACGAAGGCCTTATTCAAAGACATAAAGAAGACGGTTTCTTTCTTTATGGTCCACAGAAGATCTGCTTTTAAACTGTCTCTCAAACATTACATTCTTGCTCTAGTCTGCATGTACCTCTAAGGGTGTGGGGTGTGGGGGTTTTTTGGGGGGGGGGGGTCAACCAAGGGTTCAATCAATAACCAAATATAACAAGTAGCTGTGTCTTAACTTAATCGTCGCTGAAAGTAGCATTTCTCAATTAAAAGGGCAAAGTTATTTTATGTTTCTACTTGTTTCACATAGGCATAAAAAGTAAAGGAAAATATATTTTAAAAAATGACAAAGAATCCATTTTCGTTTTGTCAAGACTTCATACACACAAATGGAGCAAGTAAGCAAACAATATTTTCAGTAGTACCATTAGAGGGCCATAGTAGCTAAGACAGCCTCAAAAACACTTTCAGAGATGTCCGAATGATTGGTTTTCAGTAGCTGTTTAAACAGAAATCTTAATTCTCTTTATTAGTGCTATTTCAAAGGACACTGATGCCCACTTCCCCTTTTAGGTGTTAAAAAGTGTATTTTGTTTGCTGATTCATAACAAAAAATGAATATTTAAAAGAAAAAAAACGATGAGATTTCCATACCCACACCAACAAAAAAGCACTTTTCCAGTCACCGGATAGCAGAGGTTTACATATCTGTGTGTGTATGCAGGCAGCAGAAGCAGATTTGTGGTAAAAATTAAGGGCCAAATTCTGCAACATCAGTAGGGTTGCTTGCATGAATAAGTGTTACTCAATATGAATAAAGCTGCAGAACTGGGTCTTACAGCTGAGCAAACCAGCTCATAGTAGCAGAACTCTATAGATTGGCAACACAAATTCTCGTTACACTTGTCCCTGTAAATTATTGTATTGACTCGATGCCTGTTTCATGAGGGGTGTAGAGGCATTGGCTGGCGCAAGTGCATACTGAAAATGTCACGCATTTAGTACCAACGGTGGGGGTTTGATTACGAGTCCCTTTGTGCCTGCTCGGAGATGCGCAGCTGGCTCAACTGAGGAAGAGTGCAAGGCATTCTGGGAAGTATTAGCAATGCACAGTTGACCAACGTTAGCAGAGTTACCTCTTGGGCACAGCTGGCAGACATCTTCCTTAAAAATCTTATTGCTGATCTTCCAGGAAAGCACATGGCTAGGACCTGATCCAGAGCCATGGAAGTAAAGAGAAAACCTCCTACTGACTTCAATGGGAACTGAGTCAGGCCCTAAGAGCACAGCATTAAGAGTCAGGCGACCTGGGCTGTGCAGCCTAGTACAAGTCATTTAGGACCAACTTTTACTCCCATTTGCGCACACACACACACACACACACCACCACCACCACCACCTCTGAGGTAGCTGTAATGAAATGAATGGTATTACTCCATTTCTAAACGGGTGAAGGGCCGGAGCTACCATTAGGCGACCCTAGGTGGTCGCCATGGGCGCCAGGATTTGGGGGGCGGCATTTCAGGTCCTTCAGCGGCCGCCAGTAGGAGGCTGCCGCCAAAATGCCACCAAGGTCCCCGGTGGCCGAAGAAGCTGCCGCCGAAGTGCCTCCGAGGACCCCGGCAGCATTTCGACGGCAGCTTCTTCAGCTGCCAGGGACCTCGACGGCACTTCAGTGGCAGCCTCTCCTGCCACCGCTGCCTAGGGCGGCAAAAAAGCTGGAGCCACTCCTGAACGGGTGTAACTAAAAAGAACACAATCTGGCCATTAGCCTCTGTGTCTCTGTTTCCCTATATGTAAAATTGTGGATCAGTCCTTCTTTCCTATCTACCTATGAGGTTTAGCTACTGTCTATAAAGCACTATATATTATCTTGCCTGTACCATATACATATGTATGTAACGAGATGGAGTGATCTTGATTAGTGCATGTGTGAATAGGAAACGAGCAAAGCAGGTAGTAAGAAAAATGTCACATAAAGGGGCTGATCCTGCATCTCTAATGGGAGTTTTGCCATTGGTGGCACGATCATGCCCCAAGATATGCAATAACAAGGAAGGACTTGAGTTTAAGATCATCTCTGCTAAGTAAATATTTCTACAAAGTTTAATTTGGTGAGGTTTAATTCTATTTCAAATTATAGTATATAACTGTCTCTTTCCTTTTAACTTTAGTGACTCTCGGTGGTTGGTACTTATTAAGTATAATTTTATTTGTCACTGTGGTGACATGTAGTTTCCTGAGACAGTGTGATGTGGCAAGAAAGTTTGTATGCTACGTTGCATCAGTATGCAGTCAACAGAACTCATTGTTTTACAGAAGAAACAAAAGGTAACCAGAAGTGATATCTCATGGTGAGGCATATCATTCACGGACATTATCTCACTGCAATACAGGAGGAAAAATTTGCATTGTCAGGGTATCTGTACAGGACCAGTGCATGGTGCAACTACAAATGGCTTATTATTTTATCCCCTCTCAAATATTCTAGAGGGATAACACAAAACAACACACAAACTGAAGGAATGATTGAGATTTAATATAAAACGGAACATTGACAGATGCTGTGACAACAATAACAAGAGATGTCTGACAGTATTCCTAACCCCAGGGCCCAGTACTACAAGCTCTGTGCATGCTGAACTTTGATTGTTTTAAATTTTTGTTCTGACATTTTTGCTACCTTATTAGACCAACTCACTTGTTAAGAACACTGAGTCAAAAATAATAAATTTACTGTAAAATATATTTGTCCTGTAAAAATAAGGGACTGAAACTTGCAAACTTTAAACCAACCATATATAGAAATGAGCTCTTAGCCCTAGGACATCCTGTAACGAGTTACATCCATTCACAGTTCTTGCTGCAGGTGTCAATCCGGAAAACCCCCCCAATAAGAATGTATTTATCTTTCTTAGGGCTGAATTTTGAAAAAGTGATATCTGTAAATATAACCATTTGTGTGCATAACTGAGGTGTTTGTCTACAACAACAGGTCCATTTCGTGCAAGTATGCTGTGCATGCAAATCAGATAAAGTTAAGGATCCGGTACCTTGATTTTCAGGTAATGTTAAAATGCAGTAATTAATGCAAATTCCAAGGCTACAGTTGATACTAAAAAAAACCCCATAGTTCATTGTTACCGGATGCAGACAAAGGAAAATATTCAATATATTCTGCTCTCTATGGTGAGTGTCACAAAAACATGTCTGCCCTACAAGAATAAGTAATAAAATAAAAACAAAATTTTCCCAAACAATAAGAAAATTTCGTAGAAAAAATAGCAAGAGATTTTTATGAAAATTGTACCCCTTTTTTAATCCAAATTTGAAATTTTGACTACAATTGCCAAAATTGTGAATATTGAAAATTTTCAACAAGCCCCAGTTAAAAATTAATCAGCAGGATGAAGCCTCCAGGCCCTCTTCGTCTTGAGCTTTTTCCCTCTACTCCAAGTAGTTACCAAGTAGAAAACAGTTACTTTAAGTCTAAAGATGAAGTACCTTCACCAGCCATAAATCCCAAGCAGGCCCATGATAGCTTAAACATCCACTGGGATGGGATTTTCAAATCATTCAGCATTGGCCTAATTCTGCCCCCACTGTATGCAACGGATGTTTAACCATTGATCCCACCAATATCAATAGTAAAACTCCCATTGATGTCAATGGGAACAAAGTTAGGCCAAGACTGGGCACTTTTGAAATAACCTTACCTTAGTCCATCCCCTGCTTTGCTGCACATTGGGCTACCCACATTTGCCACCCTTTCCTGTCACCTGCCCTTCTCTCCAAATCTTCCCATTTCATGTTGAGGTGCTTGATGTCGTTCAGAACTGTCCGTTTCCATGTTATTCGCGGTCTTCCTCTATTTCTTCTTGCGTTTTCTGGCTTCCATTCAAGGGCGGTATTTGGTAAGCGTTCTTTTTCCATTCTCAGCACATGTACCAGCCACTGATGTCTTCTTTTGTAGATGATTTGTGAGAGGATGCCTTGTCCAGTAATTTTTTTGACTTCTTCATTCGACTTCCTAATCTCTATATGTTATTCCCAATATTCTTCTCAGACATTTATGATAAAATGCATCCAGCTTTTGCGTATCTTTCTTGGTAAGTTGCCATGTTTCACTGCTGTATGTTGTGATGGTGATAACAATTGCTTTGTACACATTCAGTTTTGTCTTGAGGGAGATATTTTTGAGTCTTCCAAATGCAGAATTTGCCTTCACGATTCTTATTTCCTCTGAACTAGTATCATCTTGGCTGATGGAACTTCCAAGATAGGTAAAACTGTTCACCTTCTCCACAGAATATAGAATATCAGGGTTGGAAGGGATCTTAGGCGGTCATCTAGTCTAACCCCCTGCTCAAAGAAGGACTAATCCCCAATTTTTGCCCCAGATCCCTAAATGGCCACCTCAAGGATTGAACTCACAACCCTGGGTTTAGCAGGCCAATGCTCAAACCACTGAGCTATCCCTCCCTCCGGTTTCTCTTCAATTTTGATTTCTGTCCCTGTAGTCCCCATTAACATGACTTTAATTTTTTTTGCATTGTATCTCAAACCTATCTTCTCCATTACTTCTTTTACTTGGTTTGTGCATTTTTGTAGTCCGTTGGCATCTTGATTGATAAGAGCGATGGCGTCACCAAAGTCTAGATCAAATAGCCTTAAATTGTTCCATTTTAAGCCACATGTATCACTGTCATATTGTTTTAATCCCTAGTCGATGACTAGTATAAACAAAAAAACCCAGCAACACTTGAAATGACACCCTTAATTAAATAGGAAAGAGTTTATTAGTATGCACTACTTCCTGCCATAGAGCAATATTGGCCCAGACCTACAAGAACATGATTTCAGGAGGACAGTCACCCTGCTGCTGAATAGGTTGGCTTACCTCACTATTTACACAGTTTTGTGGACTGCAGCAGGACGGCCAGGCACAACTAATTTAACAGGTTGTTTCCAATTTTGTAATTCTTTATTGTGATGTTTGTAGCTCTTCTGCACCTTTTCATTTCTGAGTAACTTGCCTGTCTGTAAGAGTAGCAGCCATTTTGCACAGTGGGCTTCCCACAGCATGTTACAGAGACCCACTCTATGTCCTCTTCTGGGTACTTTACATTCTTTTTCCCCTTCATCATGAAGTAAAATTTTTCAGATTGAAAAAATGGCTGCTTTTTATGCATGAAAAAATAAATATGCATGAAAATCTAGAGCAGTCATCTCAATTTGGCAGTTTTGTTGCACAGCAGAATACTGCGGACCAAATTCTGTACTCTGTAATGCATGCCGATCCTAATGGGATTCACTCAGGTTGCAGACTGACAGCAGAGCTTCATTCAGTAACTTCTAATGCCTTAAATTCTTATTCTACTTTAATGAAATGTATCCAATTGTTTGAGTGCCATATTTTCAGCATCCCACAACAGTTTAACTTTCCTCCACAAAGGTAACTATGGCTCCAACTCAGCAACTTTATATAAACACTTACCTAATTTTAAACTCGTTAGCAGGCACATTGAAATCAATGCAACTAATCATATGCTTACAGTGAGTTAAGTGCTTAAAAGTACCTTACTCAAACAGGGCCTAAATGAGACTTTTAGAATAGATGTATTACAAGATACAACCATTTGAAGTAGTAGTACCTCAAAGCATTCATTCTCTCCCTCTTTTAGCTTTACCCTAGCATAAGGTAATCTTTGTCAAAACTCTGAAGAAATCCTACACCATAAAAATAAGAGCCATAATGGTTCCATTCATATTACGTTGAATCCAAATGATGATGTATGTCCATTGGTTTTCTGAAGGTTCATAGGTTATGAAGAGTTTGCCTTTTCAAAACATGTTCCCCTAATATAAATGAGGATTCTGATGGCATATCCAGCAAGAGGCACCATAGAGTGAGCATAGCATGGCTAGCCTTACGGAATTTTTTTAAAATGTTCTTGCCTATTTTTAGATTAGCACACAAAATTACTGACTTATTGTGAATAGCTCTCGAATAAATAATGAGTATAATGACCTATGAAAGGCGCAAATGTGCTACTGGTTGAGTCAACTGCAAGAGAACAATCTATGAATCTTGTGCTAAATTAATTATCTCATTAACCTTGACCATTTTCACATGACCTTAATAGGAAGGTAAGAAATTAGACGATAGATACACAGGTATGTGTTTGAAAGGATTTCCATCTGGGCATACACATTAGTAAACACTGCACACTTAGAGAAATTCGTAACGATAGTAAGGGAGGAAATTAGGAGACTATGAATATAGTGAGTGTGAGAAAATTACAGACTGCAACCTCTGTGTTATGGCACAGTTCTAGGTTACAGTTGTAACCTTCACCTCTGTCAGTCTTGTTAAGGAACATAACAGCAAGTAAAAACAAGGGGGTTTGTTTTGTCACATACTCTATGGACATAACTACACTAGAAAATGTGTCAAAATCATAGTGTAGATGAGGGCATATTGTAGTCTGAACAAATGTTACTGGCTCAAGTAAGCCACAGGTCTTCCAGTTAGGGTCACCATTTAACACACTAACATACAAACTGCCCCGTATACACTAGCGTTTTAACTAACATATTAAACACCTTTTTTCCTAGTGAGGACAAGCAGGCCCAAATCCTCTCAAGTAAGAGAGCTGTGAGCAGGGGAGCTCACTGGGCTGCAGCATCACACTACTCCAGAGCCTCTATTGCAGCCGTTGCTGGTTCACGCGCACGAGGGATGGCGTCCAATGGATCTGCCTAATTATGGAAACTCCACACAGGACAGCTCCCTACATCCTGACCATCATATGCAGAACCTGCTGCATTCAGAGCCATGCAGCATCTTTATTTTGTGCCAGAGGATTTGGCCTTTTGTAGATAACAGATGAAAAAGGCATTCGGGGTTTTGTTTTGCTAAAAGCTCCCAGTTCAGACACGGACACAAGTAAACGAGCGAAACCGATTCTACACATACAGAGAATCTCCTAGATGATGTACAAGTGGCAGTGGAAAACCTTAAGGGCATATATGGGTCAAATGGTGTTATCACGCATCAGCTGCAGACTCCAAAACTGTGGGCATTCGGGGGCAGGGAGAGACAACACAGCATTTCCAATCACATGTATATGCCATGCCCACCCCCTTCCGCAGGGTTGCATGGCATGTCACAACCACCTTTTTTGCCTCCTGGCATCTCCACAGGGATTAGTCAGATGTACCATCCTCAGCGCTACGGTATGCCGAACACCACTAACCCAGGAAGGAAATGGGGGTGTTTATTTGCACAAGCTCCCACCACATTCCGTAGCTCAATGGGTCCCGATGACCAAGCTACTGTGGAGCTACTTCACTGCCCCTTCCTTGCTACTCAAGACAGGATGTTGTCAAATTTCAGATAGATGGGAGCAAGAGTTTTCTGTGCTCCTTGCTCATGTACAAGTCAATGTCAGAATGGAGCTCTAGTATCAGTGATGTGAAAGTAATTATACATGGAACTGTCAATTCAGTAGCGTAGCCAGGGCGGGAGCAGGGGGAGCGGCTGCTCCCCCACTGAGCAGAAGCGGCTCCTTTTTTGCTCCCGACGCTTTTTGCTCCCAGCCCCTTTTTTTAGCTCCGCTCCCCCTGTGCTCTAAACCTGGCTACGCCACTGTGTCAATTCCTTTTCTGATAGTGAAGCATCCACAATCCAATCCTGACTCTCAAACTCATTCATTACTAACTATTATTTCCAAATTTATTTCTGCAAATAGTTCTTTGTTGCCTGTTTGCAAGGAATAGATTGTATTTGATAGACGAAATTCAAGCTGCTTTAATTGGCTATACCACAGTGACATCATATGCTTTCACTCCCTGGCTGAGCGTACTCAATTGTTAGAATGGGATGATGACTGGAGAACATATTCTTCTCTGTTTTTCACTTTATTTACTATGTACATTTGACAGCACTTAGTGCATATGCTGTTTCACTAGTTCTCCAAAATAAACAGTCAGTTCCCCTGTTGTTTGTGGGGGGTTTTCCCCACAGTAACGGGGAAGAGAATCTTTTTACAAAAATTTGCAAATAATATTGCAAATCAACAGAGTTTACAAGGGGACACAAGGCAAGGGTAGCACCTGAATTTCCCCTGCGCTTCCCATAACTTCTCCTTCAAAATTATAGTTGCTATTGGTGGATGCCACCTGATCTAGACTCTTATGGGACTAAACTAAATGGCCCATGACCTTCAGTTATTCTTCACATATAAGCCAGAATTAAAGTGAACCACCTAATTCTCAGTGTATGGAACTGGCATTGTTTCAGGTAACTAATCATGAATCAGAAGTAGAACCTGCCATCTGAGGAGAAACCATAATGTTACATTTTCATTCCTATTTTGGGGGTGAACATTTTAAGGCTCTTTAAGACAGTTTCCAAAACAGTCTCCTTTGTTAATTTGTTATTGAATTGGCTAGTCTACAAACTCTGAAAGTGGAATTACATAACATCCATGAACAATTGGTGCTTTTACTTCAAATGTAACATAAATCCTAATTAACAGTATATTTTCTAAATGAAAGACTGTGTATTTACAGCAGAAATATTCACTATTTGGTTTAGAATATTCCTTAAAATTAGAATACTAAAGGGAGCAAACATTGCTAGGTTTTTCTCATCATGGTATCTGAGTACCTTAACACCATCTATGAATATTTATCATGATACACTATGTATTTCAGGTGAAATCTACGATGACTATTGGATGTGGATGTTTGGGATCTGGTTAGACATCCGAATTATCCATACACCTGGAATCTGCATAATTCAACTAGAAATCTCATGAAAAGTATCTTAAGGTATTTCCAGTCCTGATCAGAATATGGAAGTGAAATGATATGTGGAAATGGACACTAAAAATATATATCTGTTCAAATTTAATTGTAGAAATGAGTAAAAATTCTCAAGGAGGTAGGGATTTTTCTGTTCCAAACTGGTCTACTCCTGAGATGATTGTAAGAAGGAAAAACAAAAAACCTCAAACCAACCTGTATGCTGTACAGCCATATGCTTTTTCTGCTGAAGGTTTAATCACAAGGCTCAGACAGTAACTATTTTTAAATCCCTCAGTAAATCCATTTTGATTAATGCGAACACTGTACAATACTCCATCCATAGTAGAATAATTAAGGTGCATTGAAAACCCAATCACCACTGAGGCAAGTAGTGGGAAATTGTTGACCTCACACAGATCATTCCAGTCTGCAATTCCACGCATTCACTACTGTGAAAAACAAAGTCATTAAAAGAGTTTAATTCCATGCCTTAACAAACAAACTAAAAAAACCAAACCCCCCTTCCACTATCTTTTGTCTATTAAACCTTATTCCTTCATCATTTAATACATAAAACCCATTAAGTGAATGGACATAACGGTTCAATATAAGGCTTCGTTGAGATTGGCCTGCTGTTCAATATAAGGCTTGTATTGAACTGATATGTCCATTCACTTAATGGGTTTCACATATTAAATGATGAAAGAATAAGGTTTAACAAGCAATAAAAGGAAGGTGATGTCCCCTTAAGATAGGGAAGGTTTCCTTAAAACAAAACAAAACAAAACCTATGAAAAGACAATTTGCTCTAGGCACTTTGGTCTCAACTTGGGGGGAGCTGCCTAGAAACATAGGTGATTATTAAAAAATGATTTCTCCATGTTCACAAACCTTGCCAGGGTAAAAGCTTCAGAGGCTTTTGGAAGTCAGGGTGCTGACAGAGCTACCTAACATCAGCCTTTTTGCCCAAGACTCAGGATGAAGCAGAAACTGCTTCGAAATTCTCAGGACCTTTGTTGATGCCACCCTGAATGTTGGTTTACACTGCAATTAGACATCGGCAGCTGGCTCATGCCAGCTGATTCCGACTCCAGGGGCTCAGGCTAAGGAGCTCTTTAATTGCAGTGTAGACATTCGGACTCGGATCCTTCCACCTTGCAGGATCCTAGAGTCCTGGCCCCAACCCAAGCCCGAACATCTAAACAGCCCCTTCGGTCAGGCCTGAGTCAGCTGGCACAGGCCAGCTGCGGGGTTTTAACTGCAGTGTAGACCTACCCTAAGGGCTTAATCCTACAAGGTGCTGAGCCCTCTGGCCCTATTCACTTAAGCACATACATCACTACATACGTAACTTTAAGCACATTAGTAGTCCATTGAGTTCAATGGGATGATTAACGTGCTGGAGGTTAAACACATACTTATTGCCTCGCTGGGTCCAAGTTCTAATAAGTTTGCTTCAGCTTGCTCAGATCCGTAATGTCTCTGCTTTCCACTAACATTTGAGAGGTCAGGTTTTACTACTGTCACTTGTACCTGCTGAAAGTGAATTTCAAATTCACATTAACTAGTATAAGTGGAAATCAAATTTTCAATTCACACATCTCATTTATATCTGCACTGTTTGCACACTCATCCAATCAGGCAAACAAACAGTGCCTTGTGACAGCAGGCCAATCTCAACTAACCAAAACTGCTTGAATAGCAAATACTGAATATTCACACAGACGTGTTTGTGTCTAAGCTGCAAAGGTAGAAAAATATGAAAAAGCTTTGAACAGTGAATACATTTGAAGAAATAACCATCTGCACCAAGATTCTGCGTGTGGAATATCTATAAGCAGAGCAAGAATTCTCAGAAAAGGCATCGACAGTCATTCGCTCTGCTGTAATGTTTTGCTCTTAGACGTTTACATTATCTGCCACTTGCATTCACTGTTGATAGTGCTCTCATCCCTTGAAAAAAGAGTTATATCTCTCTCTTTTCCTCTCTTCTTTTTGCCTGGTGATACAAAAAGCATACTCAAAAGTATTATTGTTCATGCTTATATGTTACACACACAGGTCCTCCCCATCACTACTTTTTCTTGCACAGATTAGTCAAAAGTTGATCTCTCTTTCTCACACACACATGTATGAGATCATGATGAAATGGTCTCATTTCAAAAGTTAAACTCTTCTTTCAGCATTGTTGCTTCCCACCCATGAAGCAGGCTGAATTTCCAACTTGTTCAGAATTTTCATGTTTCATTTAGTGTAAAGTGTATTGGGTGTAGGAAAAAAATGTTCTTCACAGTTATATTCTGATCTACTGACCACATTCGGGCAATAGTGAACTC
The DNA here is from genome assembly GCA_037349315.1 of Chelydra serpentina. NCBI lineage: Eukaryota > Metazoa > Chordata > Testudines > Chelydridae > Chelydra > Chelydra serpentina. The sequence continues at coordinate 14,575,694 of JBAIAC010000026.1, read as the reverse complement.
ACCAACTCTGAGGGCCTTGTTCACCAGAGTTTGGAACTCCACTGAACACTTTTCTAAAGCTCTAATTTTGACATGCTTTTCAAAGGCAGTCACACGATGAATATCAAAGAATAAGAGTAATCCACATTGGGAAACCTGTCAGAAAATTGTTGGGAAAATAAAGTGAATCAATAGCATGTCAAGAGACTCAAATGGAAAAATATTGAATATTCATTTTCTTGGTTTCAGAGGGGTAGGGATTTAGTAAAACTGGAGCAGCCTGTGGGATTTTCGGCTTTCTTGGAAACATTCAAATAATTTTTGTGCTGAGCACTGGATTCGTATTTAATTAGCTCCTTTAAAACTGTATTCTGCATCTTTACGCCACTTGTTAATGCATATGCAGCATAGTTAGAGAAGCTAATATGCGGCATACAACCAGTGAAATGGGCATTGCTACAAGTAAAAGAGACACGTACTATCATATGCTGGTGTTTCGGTATGTTACCTTGTTGACCAATATGAAAACTAGACATTTGTTTGGAAATGCTGCTAATAACAGAAAATATCAAGAATTACCCTAGTTAAATTTCAATAATGTAATCAGATTTATAGCATGTAAGATTTATTTATTTTTTCTAAGGTAGATCACATTCCCAGAAATTTGATATGCGGACTCAAGCAACTCCTAATGGAGGAGCGCTATGTCTGTGCAGTTGGTGACTTAGGCTACAAACTTATTTTTTCTATTTGTCAAACTGTTTTAAGCATAATCCGACTCAGACCATACTTATGCAATTTAAGAATTTAAACAAACAGAAGCACATTTCTATGTTCATTTATATAAGAAAACAAATGTCAGGCTGCCTATTGCCACAAACGCAACGCAATGCAGCAAAGAAGATATTTTGAAATAGCAGCCCCACAATGTGTCACTCATGAAGCAAGGAAAAAAGGAATCGATTGTCCCTATTGCTTATTTACTTTTGCCTATAACTATATAAATATATTCAGGCAGCCCCAGTAATCTATTCATACAGAGAGGCATGACATTTCTAAACTGATTTCAAAGCTTTGCCATCCAACTGACCCTTGGACCACCTTCTTTTTACGTGTCCCCCCCCCGCCCCCAAAAAGAATGCTTTAGCAAGTGTGGTGATTGTTTGAAAACAAAAAAAACTCAGTGAACCAGAATGTAAAAATTCACCCTTTTAGGCCCAAAGTGCAACTGATGGCAAAACAAAGGGAAATACGCACAATAATATTTGTAAACAATTAGAAAATCTTTAGAAATGTCCAATGTATAGAGTAAGAATATTTTTACATCATCATATAACAACATAGGCCAAGAATTTCAAAAGTGACTTGTGATTTTGAATACCCAACATGAGATTCATTAAACAATATTGCCAATGCCAAGCATTCATATATCATGAGTCAGGTCTCAAAATGAGATTGGATTAAAAATCATGAGTTTTTTAAAAATAATAATTTTGGGTTCTTTTTCTTTGTTTCTGAGCATTTGGGATACACTCAGGTCATGTTTTCCAGATTTTCTCTGTGTTTATGCAGGTCGCTAATGTCCTTTTTTCAAAATGAAAGCTGAGATTCTCACCAAATCACTTGATTTCAGGACCTGAGGCTTTAAGAAAAACACCCAATAATATCACGAGCCTTGTGATAAAAATCACAAGAGGAGACAAAACTCTATAAAGGGGGTTGATTCCAAAGGTTGGGTGTTCAACCCTTTCTGAGTATCAGCCTCCAGGAAAGGAGTCTCAAGATGCACACTCAAAACAGGGTAGCGAAAAATCACTAGTGACTTGTGAAAATCGCAACCATAACCCATACTGTGTATGCACCAGCATTTTAAGATTTTTTAGCTCTCCAATTAAAAGCTGTCTCTTCGCCTCTCCCTCACACACAAACAATTATGGAACTATCATGTAACAATTTAAATAGATTAACTACTTTTGATAGCATGGAGAAAATACTACCTCTCTCTTACTAGGCAGCAAAACTCTCCCACCATTCTTAAGTAACATCAGAAATAATACAATCTAAAAAAAAAGTGCAATTTAATTTGGTTTTTAGTACTGTTCCTTCCCTTGCCTGAGAAGATTAGCTTTCAAAGAGATGGTGAAATCATTGATGTACTCTTTTTCAAGTCAAAAGAAAGAGAGACCTGTAAATACCAAACATTTGCTCTTTGGAGCATAACAAGAAGAAAAGAAGGAAAGAAAAGATGACCAGGTTCCTAAATGATATTAAGAACAAAGTATTGTCCAGGTAATAGCTTGTTAACACTAGATCCCCTTTAGTTAAAAGAGTTTGTATCTATTACCAATAAATATGCCTCTTACAAATCATAGATTTTCTCCCAGCTCCAGCCCAGCCTTGTGCTCGAACGATGACTGCATGTTATTAGCACACTCCTTACAAATATTACAAATGGCTTCTTATTATTGGAAAAATAATTTAACAACCTTTTTGCTCACTTGCATTATTACTGCTCATTCTAATGATGCACCTCTGTTTTGGCCAGAGTTCAAGACTGCACTCGAGCTTGAATTCATCCCAGGATGAACTCAGGAGAGCACTTAAGTACATGCTTAAATTTAAGCATGGGCTTAGGACCCACTAACTTCCTGAATCAGAGTCTTTATGGATAAGGAACCTCTCTCAAGACAAAGGAATATTTCAAAAGCGAAAAAGGGTCTTTCTTAAACTGTAAACACTTTGGGGAAAGACCCATCTCTTTGTTCTGTGTATGTACAGCACACCTAGCACAATGGAGTTCTGGTTTCTGACTGAGACTCCTAGGTACTATCACAATACAAATAAATAATAATGGAATCCAGTTCTCAATCGAATCTACTAATTTCTCCTTAAGTCACGCCTTTGGCAGAAACACAGGAAATGAACTGCAAATATTTATATCTAATTGGAAAGAGCAACCTTCAATGAAGGGGTGCCCAGTTCCTGAATCTCCTGCTGCTTATTCTGGGCACTAGGCTACAACACGGGAATGTTTATTCAAACACAACTCATGTATTGCTGCGTTGTTGTGACTTTGAATTCCACTGTCTGAACTGAGAGTACCCCAGCCAGCTAAAAACACAGAGCCAGAGTACAGCTTCTATAGCCAAGGTTACGTCCAGATTGCCATTGGAAGACATGTTTTCTAGCCTCCTCTAACTTCTGATTGGAAGAATCATTGTGTGTGAACACGTATGTGGTTAAAGAGAAGTTAGGAAAAGGATTTTGGCTGGGAATTTGCAAAACTGAAGATAAAACACTTAAGATTAGCTGTTCATAAATTTTACAATATGATTCCTCAGCCAACCTTTTTTCAATACAGGAACTCAGCATTTCACATATCCCTCTACACCTCCATGGACAGAGCAGTTTTCACAGATCTTTGCCATTATGGGCTGGGTCTTCACCTATCACTTAGGGCTTGATTTGCTTCCCTCACTCATCTTGGGTGATTTTAATTACTTAGTAAGTGGTGCTGTTGATTTCTTTAGGATTTACCAGCAGATTAAGGAACTAATCATCAAGGGTAAGGGGGAAAAATCTGGCCTTCAGAGATTAAAATGTCAATCTCCTCACAATTAAAGATTTGATTTCTAAGCAATTAGCACTTAAGGCTGACATTTTCAACAGCCAATTCCAGGCCTGAGATCCAGAACTGGTGGGAACTGCAGATAGCTATGATTGTTGGAAGGACCAGATAGAGAGGGAATGCTCGGATCTCTGGCCTGCTAATCTCCAACAGAGGGTTTCTCCCGCAGACCTTCATGGAGAGAGAAGAGTGGAATAGGGCACCACAGTATCTAGAGAAAGGGAGTAGCTGGGAAGCAGAAGCTCTGAAGCAGGCCTAGCCATGGACTGTTGCTGACTTGGGACTGGCATTGCAGACAGGAAAAAAGTACTGACTGGGGATTGGAGCTGAGTAACGAAGGCTGAGACTAATTGAGAAACTGGGGATCTGGGCTGTCCAGAGAGCCAATAAAACAATGATATGCATTTTGGGAAAACTTTGTAAGCCTATCAGAGAAAACTGTACCTGACACACCAGAGCTGCCAAGCCCAGACATTTGGCAGCCGCTCCAAAATCAGCTAGTCAATCATGCATCAGCTTAAAAAACATGAGATTAAAAAAAAATAATAATCATCTTGGAGTACTTTTTGCCTGGTTTCTGAACCTTTACTGGGCACCTGGGTCATGTCTTCAAGCTTTCTTCTGCAACCATGAAACCGAAGAACTTTATTTTCTTTTTTTTTTAAAGTAAAAAAAACTGATATTCTTACAAAAATCATAGGACTTCAAGAACTAAAGTGTTAAGAAAAACACCATATATCTTAAGATTAAAGATAAAAATCAGGAGAGGTGGCAAAGCTGTGACACTCAAGCCTTTGGAGTGCAGAGTTTTTTCATAGAAAACAGCTGGCATCTAGCATTCTATGAAAAGAGGGTGCATTGAAACAAAGGAAATTCCCAAACAAAATACTTTGTTTAGTTACAATGCCTTTTGCATCATGCAGTTCAAGAGAGCACTTGTGTAAATACCTCAAACATGGAATCCATAGAAATCACAAGCTCGTGTTAGATAAACAACTCTCACAACAGAAACATCTCGATGACCATCAGCCAAACAATCTTAACTGTGCTTCTGTAACATAAAGCTCACAATAACGACAAAGTGCAAACCCAGCTTTTTCATTTGTCACATGGCTTTTTCTCAGAACCATTTGTAAATATGTCGTTATACAAAGGTTACAATAATGGAGCCCATAAAACCAAAGATGCTTTAATAATTCAAACTAAGTATCCCCTAGTCTCATCTGTCTGGTGGTTCTCTATAGCAGTGGTTTTCAATGCCTGCAGGTCCACAGACTATGTCTAAGATTTCCAAAGGGATCTGTACCTCCATTCGAAATTTTTTTAAGGGTCCACAAATGAGAACAGGTTGAAAACCACTGCTCTCTGGCATCCATTACTGCAGTATAGAAATACATCACTAGAAATCTTTTCACACTGACCAAAATAATTCCAAATTATCAGTCAAAATTAATCTTCATTCATACATAGTAACTTTACACCTGCTCACAAAAAAATATACATGACATCAAAACAGGAATTGTTCAGGTCATAATGAATTTTCAGACTTGATAAGGCAGGAAAAAGAATATACTTACATACTCAATAATTATCCAAACATATAAAGTTATAAGACTCAGAGGTCCATTCCACTCCAAGTAAAGTCAAAGGGAAGATTATCAATGGAAGTCTGAATCAGTCCCTAAAATATTATCACAAGTGCAGCGGTAGACGTGGGTCATAGATAATATTTCTATTTAGTGGTCTGTTGTGTGAACTGGGGCATAAAGATTGATGTCAGAGTTGTTCACAGTTTGTGATTTCTATAATTTGTAATGTTTGCAGGTGGTTGGGGTTTTGTTTGTTTGCATTTAATGGTATATCTCCACATGAACTACACTTACTAACATGAACTGTAATTTAAAGGTTTGTTGTTTTGGAATTAGCAATAAATGTTGGCCATATAATATATTTTATCATGCTAATCGGTTAAAATGCTGTACTAAGCTCTTATGCGGTATTTTAAAATATCAAACTGCTGTGCAAGCATTAAATAATTACTCTTCCTAACAGCCCTGTGAGGTAGATACGAATTATTGTCCCCATTTGCTAAACTATGTATCCATATAAAGTATTTTTAAAAAGACACATTGTCTATGGTAGTTTTAGTTCTTACAGATGGGGAAACTAAGGCATGGAGATTGCCTAAAGCCAAACATCAGGTTAGTCATAGAGATCTAAGATTAGAACACAGGCATTCCCAATCATCAAATCAGCACAGCAGAGGTTAGAACCCAGGGTTCCTTGACACCCATCCCTATATACAATCCACTAGAGACAGTATGGTCTCTCTCTGGTTATAAATGAAAGCAATGCAGGTGGGATATTTGAAGTGCATTGGCTAATTTTGTTATAAATGTAAGCAGCATAGATATCTCCCTTTTAAGGAGAATGGCAATGAGAACAGATCATAATTGGAAGCATTTGCAGTAACCATGCTTCTGAGAGTGCTTTGTGAGAGGCAGACAGACACTCTAGCACATTTTTAACCTCTCTCAAGCATCTCATATAACAGTACAATGAGTGTAACTGCTACAAGATTAAAAAGTGAAGAGAAAACTAACCAGGAGACCAGGAAAATCAGCAGACAATGCCAACTAATGTTTTAGGAGTTCCCTTCTTACTTTAACTCCTATCTAGGCTAAAAATCCCTTTTGAAGCAATACATGAAACCATGTGAAATGTACCTACTTTCAGGTTTGAACACAGAAATGAAAGTAGCCAAGTTACGTGTGAATAGATTTGGGTGTCAATGAACCCTTTGTCAAAACTCAGTACAAAAGTCGAGACTGACTGCCTTCTGACTCACATTTTTAATTTCGCTTTCATTTAAAGAATTAAACCAACCTTGTAACAGCTGATCACATGATATATCATTGTGTCAGATTAATCCACCTGAATACATACAACATCCTCAGACCTTAACACATTCTGTTCGTTCTGAGTTCTATCAAACATGCAATGTAAAGCAATACTTACATCATAGCTGCCAAGCTTTGCACAGCTCCCTGTGTGACCTTTTATCCAACCGTTCAATTACATATTTGAAAATAACGTGCATAGACCCATAAACTTCACTTTGTGTGGATTTAGTGTTGGCTAAGGCATCAACTTATTTGATAGCCCTTGTGAATGAGGCAGAGCAGCAGGGCAACCCACATACACAGCCCCTGCCTGCATACATCCCACCTAAGTGTAGGGTGACCAGATGTCCCGATTTTATAGGGACAGTCCTGATTTGGGGATCTTTTTCTTATATAGGATCCTATTACCCTACACCTCCCGGTCCCAATTTTTCAAACTTGCTGTCTGGTCACTCTACCCGAGTGCAAGGGCAGGGGGATATCTAAGAGAAACAGGGCTAATTAGAGCTTGACGTCTAAGAGACAGTGGCCACCTCTCTTCCTCCGATTCTCCTACTATTTGCAGCTGGGGCACAGACTCTGTCGATGCACCATATGCAACAGCAGCCTCTCATGGCTAGCAAGAGGAACTGGAACTCTGTCTTGACTACAGCCCAGCTGGAGGCCTGAGAATCCAAACAAGCTGCAGGAATGTGTGATGGAGCTGCCAAACACATGAGTGCCCTGTGAGATGCATGAAACCTGGCAGCCCTGTTATAGGGCACCACACACCATCAGCTGTAACTAGTGGAAAAGTTTGTAACCAAACTATCAAGTTTCACACAGGTCTATCCCACTGCCAATGCTGGAGAGTAAATAGGCATGTCTTTAGAGACGGATCCCAGCACAGACTGAGCACTTGAGGCCATTATCCTGCAACCTTTAATCATACATAGTTCCACTGGAAGCCAAAGGACTACTTCAGTGAGTAAGGTGAGCTGGCGTTGGACCACAATGTTATAATGTCCATTCGTTTTACATGAAAGGTATCTTTCCATAGAGGGCAATTGGAAGTTTACCCTCTATTAATTTATACTCTCAGAATATTGAGCTCATCTGCCCATTGAAACCTGCTTTTCCCTTCCCATTAAGATCCAGTTGGTCTCCCACAACATATACATTAATAGCCAAAGAAAAGAAGTCCACAAGTCAATAGCATCTCTTTTGGTAGCATGTCCATTTAACTAACCAAAGACCTCTCTGTTGCTTTCCTTTTTTGTTTTCTGTCATATTGCACACACATTTTACACTTTGCTTTATTAAGCAATTTTAAAAGTATTAGCAATAGCAAGTTTTTTGTACAGAACACTTCACTACAGAAAAATTCACTCCCCTAGCAACCGCAAGTAGGGGAAATATCTCTTTACAGCCTTTGTATAAGCTTGGTTTGTTTGTTTTGACCAATTTGCTAGCAGAAGTAAAAGCATGATTATCTGTTTAGCAGCACAAATGAACATACTCAGTGCCAAATACCGGGGTCCTTACTTCTTTTTCACTCAGTCCTGAGTATGCAGCTACTGAACACTGATTCTGCCCTTTGCTAAGCAGTACCGTACCTCACAAACAACTCCATTGAAAACAATGGGCTATCGGTGAGTAAAATACTATTTTCAGTGTCAGCAAGGGTGGCACGGTTTGGCTCTGAGCATGGACTTCAGAAATTAAGTTCCTCCTTAAAAAACACCAGATTTATTCTGCTACCTCTACGTGTAAATCATATATTTTTAGAGAAGTACTCTCTCTAAAAGGGAGGGCAAGTCTAGACGAAGGAGTAGGGGGAGAATGGACAATAGGACTACAGTCCTTCTGAACCAACTGGCGGGCTATCTGTATCTCACTCAGCTAAATCCCTGGGACTCACGGCCCTCTTCTGGAAGTTCAGGTGAGATTTGGATAATTATGTCTCTGCTCTAATGTGGAGGGGGTAACCTAGTCACAAATAAGAGCTAAGTTGTGCCTTTATACTTGATTTTCAGAGGTGCTGAGCACCCACAACTTCACTGGAAGTTGTAAGGCACTCAGCGCATCTAAAAAACCTGACCGGTCTGAAGAGGGGCATAGAGCAAGGAAGGGGTGGTGCATTAGATACACCAAACCAGGAGGCTCCACAACTCTAAGACGGTGGCGTAGCCAGGTTCTAACACCAGGGGGAGCGAACACATAAAAAAAGGCGCCACCCGACCCGACCTGGGTGAAAGAACCCAAGCCAGCAGCGGGACCCCGGCTGGCAGGAGCCCGGGGGGTAATCCTAGAGTGGTGGCTGGCTGAGCCGCTCAGCCTGCCCCGCTCTGGGATCCCCCCCGCAGGCTCCTGCCAGCCCGGGTCTCTCAGCTCACTCCCAGCCTGGGTGAAAGAACCCAGGCCAGAAGCAGGCTCTTGGTGGGGCCAGCGACGGAACCCCTGCTGGCAGGAGCCCACAGGGGGGCATCCCAGAGCGGGGCGGGCTGAGCGGCTCAGCCAGCTGCCGCTCTAGGATTCCCCTCGCGGGCTCCTGCCAGCCGAGGGGTCTCAGCCCGCTGCTGGCCTGGGTTCTTTCACCCAGGCCAGCAGCGGGCTCTTGGTGGGGCCAGCGGGGGATGTCGCTCCACCTCCGTCCACTCTGTCTCCACCCTTTCAAAAATTAAAAAGGTACTTTTGGAAAGTGTGCTCAGGGGGAGCGGCCATTCCCCCTGCTCCGCCCCTGGCTACGCTACTGCTCTAAGACACCTGTGAGGCACAGTTCCTCTGGTGCTCCCCTCTTGCTCCAGAAGAGGGGATAAATCTGCTGCAGCCCTTTATATATCGCAGTATACTCTTCCCCTATCACGTCCATTCAGCTCCGCTACCCTCTGAGTATGGCTCCACCTTTCCTTGCCAGGCCCCCATCTACTCTCTTGTGGCCGCAAGCATCAGCAGCCACACGGTCCCCATTCTCTCCCTGCACCCAGAGACATGCTGCATGCAGGTCTAATGCAGCTGGGCAGGATAGGGCCTTACTCCCCTGTGTAGCCACATCAGATTCTCCCACAACCTAGGCTTAAAGAACGTAATCAATTCCCGTTATAAAAGCCCTACATTTGTCCCCTGCAACTTTAGCATGGAAAACTGGTTTGGCCTGAACATTGTCAGATATAAACAGATAGCAAAAGGGAATGAGTCTGCAAAGTATGACGGGAATTTAGCAAATGGTTGGTGAGTTACAGACAGATCCGGTTCATATTTTTCAGGCAAAAGGCTTTCTAAAGTTAGAAATTTGCATGAATGTATTTGAGCATGTACAGATCCAAGGTTTTGATCCAGGCCCAACTCTAACATGCATTTGACTTAAAAGTAGAATGAGGATAACAAAAACTTTTTGTAACCTTCTAGAAAAATCATCAAAACATTTTAAATGTATTTTAAACAGTAGTTATTCTAAGTTACGACTGTACTCTGGACAACTGGAAAAGGCAAGTTATTTAAAAGTATGTATTTGCTTCTAATTTGATTGCCATTTAACGTTACAATCAGGAATTTACTTTTTAATAAACACATATTTGAGCTGGTAACAGTAAAAGCATCATTCAAATATCATTTCCTGCTCTAAATTTTACCCATATTAACAGACTTAGCAAAGCATCAACCACAAACATGTTGGTGATAGAAATTTCCTAATGCAAGCAGTCTTTATAGATTTCTGCTATTTCTACGCAAGTCTCCAAGGACCATTTGAATCCATATTAATTTCCTTTCTGGCAGTTATGCGGCCGAGTATGAACTGCACTATTTCACTTTTAATCTGTCAGTAATTTAGTAATGTGTAAACTAATTATGCACAGATATTAATGTAATCGGTTTGGGGAGCTATAAAATCAATGTGTTTTTACAGACTGCATTAAGGAGAATTGTGTTATTGTAATCATATGTCAATTGCTGATAATGTTATGGAATTAAAAAATGGATGTTGCCCACATGTCAATACACATGTATTTACCCAGCCACTCAATGAAGCATTCTTAGAACTTTCCAACGAGTACAGCCTGCGTGTCTCAGTAATATTAAAATTAATTCCTCCAAAAAGAACCATGCTGCCTCTATTTAAGGCTAACATTTAACTGACAGCTCACATTTGCTATACGCAACTAGAAATGAACTGGCTGGCAATAACTTATCTGCAAATAGCCCCCAGTAGATAAGTGTATGGAAATACAGGAGTTTGACTGGACGCCCCAACTTCTCAACAACAAATTACTCATGAAATAGATCACAGCATCTCACAAATGGCCTTTTAAACTATTCCGCATTAGATTACCACCCTTTGGGGGTAGTAAATATTGTCATGGACAAAATCAGAGTGGATGAAGGGAGGGCGGGGTTCTAACAAAGAAAGGGCCCAGTTTTGTCCTGAGACACTAACCTGCAACTCCCAGTGCAATCATATAATGGAGGGCAGAACTCTCCCATAAGTAGGAGCCTACAAACGCCTCTATAATCTCACCTATTTTACAGTTCCAATTGATAAGAATTGATACATTTCTCCCATTTTTTCCTCCATAGACCCTTCAACAGTCCCAGAGACAAGTTCCCTATAAACGTGTGGCCCCACTGGTTTAGCTGAAGCAGCCTTGAGGAACCCCAGGAAATATGCACAGTGCAGGGGCCTCTCCACCAGGCGCAGAACCAGCATAGCTTGGTTTCTAGGCACCTTCATCCCCAGTCCCTCTTACTGGAGCATCCAATGCAAGGGGAACACTGAGCTCCCACACCCCAACTATTCCTCAGCTGCCACAACACCTATAGTGCCCATGCCAGCAAAGGCTCTAGTTAGGACAGCCCTGGACAAGGGAAGATTTGGTCCTAGCACTGGGCTCTGCACTGACAGAAGAATAAATCGGGGCCTCAACATGTAACCTGAAGCTTCAAAATAAATTTTAAAAAATGTCCTGGAAGGTTTAAAACACGATTTGAAGTATCTGGTAAGAATTAATCCCTCCTCACTTATGCTCCCTCACTGTGCTTAGGTAGCAGAAAGTGCTTGCCCTAGCCTCTTTTGTCCAATATTTTATGTTGTTGATTGGAATTTATCTGTCCTTTGAAATGCAATTGCTTTTCATTCTCACACCAATTACTTAAAACCACTCCTGAAATAATTACAAAACAACAAATACAGTCATCCTTGCAACTTGCATTAGAGCAATCTACCTGCATACATGTCAATGTCAAGAGAATTCCCCAAGATGACCCAAGACCTGCAATTTTCATGGAGGATTTTTTTTTAAAATAGGCTCTAAAAAGCTCTATTTTTCCAGAACAATAATATCTAGAAAAAGAATTAACCAGCATCGTCTTTGCCAAAAAGAGAAGTTAGAACCTACTAAACTATAAGAAACTCTGTAGGAGAGCCTCTTAAAAGCTAATACATTGCAGTGATATCAGAGAATCTTGGAATACCACACAAACATTAAGTCAGACCACCATGGGTTGTTTATCATCAAGGTAAGCAGTCAGAACTGAATAAGCTGCTGCAGCAAAGGGCAGCTTTCCCTTTGCATCTGTGCTGAATCTAAGTCCCAACATGGTTTTAGAAAGTAGGATGCTGATGGAAGTGCAGTATTCCACACGAGATATAAAACCAAGGTCCCGACCACTTACAGTCATTGATGACCCCACAGCACTTTTTATATATTGTTGGTGTCACGCCCAAATACCGACTCAGGTAACTACATCTGTCTAGCTAAACTCCCCCTTCTTACCCTACACTGTTAAGTATTACTATGCACTTCTGAACAGTTTCTATATTCCACACCAGCTATAGCTGTATTTCAACTAGCAGCAAAGCAATTCCCTTATGTCCCTTACTTATTACAAAGGGATGTTGCTGTAAGACCTAATCAATTAATGCATGAAAATTAGCTTTAGGATTTTAGATGAAAAAGGTGCCATATATTAGCAATTGCCAGTTTTCATTAGCCTTACACCAGCCCTCTGAGATAAGGAATGAGGCACATAACAGCTGAGAATGGCAGAGCTGGCAATAGAACCCAAGCGTTCTGGATGCGAGTCTTCTGCTCTAACCAACAGACCACACTCATGTGTCACGTTATCTATGAAAGCATTAGAAATAACATGGGTTTGCAGAAATAACCCGTTTGATTTATCTCTAGATACTTAAATATAGACTGGTATTTGCCAACACATAGGCTTTAGGGGCTCATAATCCCTCCACCCCCTTATTCATTAGTAGTCCATACTTTAACTTATGACATTGCGTAATGCTCACTTTTATAAAGACAGCATGCAGCAAATTAAACTAGCCTGGAGGCTGGATCTGTTCTTGCAATTAGACCCTGTTTTTGGCACTGTTTTAGGAGAGGAGATTTAAAATGGACTCTGACCTTATGGAGTGCAATGAATCTGAACTTTGGGCATTGACTGCAGTAGCAGTAGAACAATGCATTGGCACGGATTTGTGGAGCAGCATTAGCACAGACTCCAAAAAGCCACTCAGACATTTACCCACTTCCCCAGGTAGGCACATTTGGAATGGGAAGGAAATGGTAGCATATATAAGATAAAATTAAGATGAGATGTTTATATACAATGCACAAAGCAAAACCCACACAATTATAGTCTAGTACTTAGTAGCCCCCAAACTTAAATTCAAAATAGGAGTTTATAATGTTAAAGTTCAATAAAAATACCTTTCTCGGCAAACTGAGCAGAGTCAGCACATTTTCTTGACATCAACAGACTGTTCTCTCTTTTGAGCAAATATACCGTACTGCCCTCAGTTCACCTTCTCATCTCCTGCCATCAGCGAGAGTTTGCATGCCAAACAAGGGCAATATATGGCCTACAATACAAGACTAGGAAAGGGAACCCTATATAGTCACTGAGAAGCTCATTATCTTAATGCCTTCCTGCTGTCCTGGTAGCCTGCTCTTCTAGCAAAAGTGCACAAGCATCATAGTCCGTCATAGATACAGGCTGGTATCTGTGTGTCATTGTGAAAAGAGAGTGCTGAGTACAAGAAGCAGAGATGAAATGAAGACCACCAAACTCAGAGCTGTGTACTGCACAATAATAGTAAGTTGTGGTCTATAAAAAGCACTGTACTCACTTATTAGGGAGAGTAGGAGCAAAACCCTGCCTTGCCCTGCACAGGGATACCATATGGCCCTGGGGAAGGCAGCAGGGAACCTCTCCCCTCCTCAGGCAATCCTAGGCAAGAGCCCAGACCAAAGGCTGAGCCAGAACCTTCATGAGTGCTAGGTGGGGTTCAACCAACGCACACCTGGGGGCATCCGATGCAGCTCACGGATGGGGGGGGCACAGCCAGACAGGTGGTATGTGTGACCAAGCACGTCCCTCCCATGCACGCTCACTGGCAGATTATGCTTCACCTTTCCACCACAGCAGCCAGGCATCCGCCCTGATGTGACACTCACAAGCAGCCCAAATACATGCTTAAGAGAGGAGAAGCCAGGTGCAGGGCTCCTTCCCACCGTTCTGCAGAAATAGACCCCAAGGGCTTTTACCTTGCGGGACTGTTGCTCGTCTGCTCTGGCCAAGCCAGCAGCACCAGCTTCCTCTTGGAAGGCACCGTTTTGGAATGGCAGTTCTGGGAGTGCCACTGATTTATAGCCTCACACAGCACCACCTGCTGGCAGAAGTGGAGCACAGCAGCCTCCCATTAAGATGAAGGGCAGACTGCAAATGCTACTGTGTTTTTATTTTTGGTTTCCGCTCCCTTTTTGTCATGCTCACTGGGTGGTTTGTTTTGGCAACCTTGCTTAATGTTTAAAACAAAATAAGACAAACCAGCTGTGGAATAAACCATAACGGGGCTATGTAACTGGATCAAGCCAAAGAGCTGGCCTCATTAACATACCTATAAAACTGGTCCGCCTCCCAGAGGTCAGGTACAGTAGGTAGAAGCCATGAAAATGCCAGTCAGCTTTTGCCATAAAAGCATTTATTTCCTGATTAGAGGGAGGAAACACTTTTGGATATCATTGTGCATGGGGTACTGGTTAGCAAATGCTCACATTTTAATAGCCACCACTGTGGCTCAGGTCAGGAGTCAGTCTGGGTCAGAGCTTTACAAGGGCCAGCATACCTAGGCATCAATGCAGGTCTTGATAAGGGATGATTCAGTTCATTTTAAATGGAACTTTTAAGTAAAAACATACATATTATGTAACAACAACCTGGCAGGATGGTCTCTCTTTCTCACACTGTTCTAAACTTCAACATTCTATATGATTCCACAGTCCTCCATGGTTCCAACTCTACAGCTTACGTATGACCCTCAGGCAGGTAGAATGGCTCAGGAAACCTCTTCTTGGCCACTTCAGAACTCAGAGCGGAAAAAAAAAACAAATTTACCCTTCAGGAAGAGCTGCATTCCACAGATCGCCAAATACAGAAACTTTATTCCTCAGTAAAACAGGATTGTTCAAAGAGACAACATGCACCGACATAATTGAAACTCAGACACTTCCCAAAAGAGGAAAGTTGGCAGAACACATCTGCCAAAGGTCCACATAGAGGGGAATGTAACAAGGAAAGAAACTAACAGGAAGGTGCAAGCATGTGTAAATTGAAGGAGACGACTCCTTACTTCATCTTAAACATTCCTACCCCTTCTTCTGGCTCCTTATGCCAATTTAAGCTCCCTTATGCTTACACATCAGTAAATGGATGTAAGTAACCCAGTTTACACCACCTTACACATCATCTCTGAAGCTGTCCACCATCTTGAAAGAAAAGAAGAGCTTTCATATAAACCTCTTTGTGAGCAGTTTGTTTTCACATGTACTGTTCATCGCCTTGGAAAATGCATAATTAAAAAACTGACATGCTTGAAAAATGCTACTCAATAACTTATTCCAAGGCGAAAACCCTCTCCCCAACCCCGACCCCCATCCCTTTAAAAATCCTGGGATGTAATAAGTGCTGAGGTTAAAACAAACTTCTTTACACCATACTTGCAGTGCTATGCATGGGCAGACCAGCTAATTAGGCAAGGATTGTGTCCCTTTATTTTTATAATTCCACTTTTAGGAGCAGAGCATTTGATTTACTACATAAAGGCATTTTTTATAGCCTCAAGTACTAGTGCTCTTTAGGACACAGGGAACATCAGAGCCCATTTAATTTACACAAGAGATGTTAGTACTATTTAATGGCATGTAAACATTTTAAAAGGTAAGCTCAAATAACGGGAGATTTTTTTAATATACTTCAGCAAAAAGGCTCACAAATGGATTTTCGTTCTACTTTATTGGACCAATCTCTGTTATTGCATCAGAAGCGAACTGAGTTTTAAAAGGTGTTAAGAGTTTTCAGTATGTTTTGTGGAACTGTGCAGAATCAGAAAGTATACATAAAACAACCCAATGTGTGAATTGTTGTCACACTTGTTCTGGAATTAAGCCCCAAAATCAAATGTAATGATCTGTATTTTGGAGCTATAATTACCATGGACTACTTGTACTTCTTTCTTTTCTATGCCTTTCTGGCACCATAATTCCATCCAAACATAACCAGAATCCACCCAAAGACACCTTATCAGTATTATTATTTATTATTTGCATTGTAACTGCTCCTAGAATGAGATTGGAGCTCTATTAGGCTAGGCACTATACATAGGGCCCTACCAAATTCACAGCCATGAAAAATGTGTCATGGACCATGAAATCTGGTCTCCCCCTGTGAAATCTGGTCTTTTGTGTGCTTTTACCCTATACTATACCGATTTCACGGGGGAGACCAGTGTTTCTCAAATTGGGGGTCCTGACCTAAAAAGGGAATTACAGGGGGGTTGCAAGGTTATTTTAGGGGAGGGCGTGGTATTGCCACCTTTACTTCTGTGCTGCTTTCAGAGCTGTGCAGCCGGAGAGCAGTGGCTGTTGGCCAGACACCCAGCTCTGAAGGCAGCACCCCACCATCAGCAGCAGTGCAAAAGTAAGGGTGGCAATACCATACCTTACCACCCTTACTTCTGTGCTGCTGCTGGCGGCGGCTCTGCCTTCCGAGCTGGGCTTCTGGCCAACAGCTGCCACTCTCTGGCTACCCAACTCTGACAGCAGTGCCACCAGCAGCAGCAGCGCAGAAGTAAGGGTAGCAGTACTGCAACCCCCACTACAATAACCTTGCAACCCCCCCCAAAAAAAACCCTCCTTTTTTGGGCAGGACTCCTACAATTACAACACTGTGAAATTTCAGATTTAAATATCTGAAATCATGACATTTATTATGTTTAAAATCCTATGACCGTGAAATTGATCAAAATGGACTGTGAATTTGATAGGATCCTAACACAATCCCTGCCATGGAGAGCTTACAAGCAAGAAGAAAGAAGTATCATTACCCCAGTTTTACAGAGGAAGAATTGATGCTTAGAAGGTTGAAGAGACTTGCCTCAGGTGACCCAAGGAGTCTGATACTTAACCTAGATTTCCTGAATCCTAGCCCAGTGCCTTAACTACAAGACTGTCCTTTCCACTAGAAACGTGTATAAAAGAAAAAATTAGGTGTGAATTTAGTGCATATGCAGCCGGTCCAGAGACTATATTTTCTCCTCTCCTGACTATGCACTATAGGAGACAGAGATGATTAATGTTCTAGTCTAGTAACTATCCTACCCTGACCTCTCCAGAGAAGGGGAAGAATCTGCATGTCCCTTTGCCTCCACGAAGGGTGACAAGAAGATCCGTAGTTTTTTCAAGGAGGAGAGAGAAGTCCCAGCCGCAGACTCTCCCACCTAGAGAAGGGAGAAGATTGCTTGGTAGCCTTTACAAAATAAGTGAAAATTAGGGTCATGGCAGCAGCATGGACTCCTTGGTGTGTGTAGTGGGGAGCAGAGGGCATTTCAATTGTTGCCCTATTGTATTGCATGATGAGTTGTCTAATTGACTGTGGGGGAAGTATTAAATAAAGAAAAATGTGATGATCTTGACGCTGACAAAAAGTAAAATAGAATAACTGTGTTAACACTTATTTGGTCTAAACAACATGCCTAAAAATCTGCTTAAGTGAAAATGCTGTAACTACAATTGTTGAATATTAAGTTTTTGAGGTGATTAACTGCACTGGATTATAGTGAATTATCTAGTTTTAGTGATGCCTTGTACCATTTCAAATGAGAATTCTGAGCTAATCACTCTTTCCCTCTCAATGCATTCAGTGAGGATACAAGGTCCCATACATTTCCCAATATACAGTCAGTTTAGATGAACTTTCATCATAAAAACATGAATATTTACTAATCTGAAAAAAATTTAAGAATAAATATTAGGACAACGTTAGGACATTTCAGAATTGCAGGAGTAATCGGATTTTCTTCTTATCGTTTGTTATTAAACACTAACATTAATCTCTTTTGCCCTTGGATTTAATTTTCCACAACAATTCATGGATTGTCTGTTCATTTCCCGCCTCGTCCATTTTTTAAGATTTGCATGTCCTGACAAACTGTCTTTTCAGAGGTCTTAAGGTTGGCAGAGCAGAGTATTTAAATCTTTTTCACTCTGTATTCCCACTGAGCAATCATCACATATAAAGCATTATTCAACCAGAAAGTACTGCATAATTGATAACTGAATATCTAATTTTCTCCTAGTGATAAAAAAATTGTACAGACTTAAAATAGCATCTGCTCTCGGTCAGATGCACAGAATGCGGTGTTTGGGTCAACCCACATGTGGGTCTTATATCTAAGGCAATATCATAATGCTGAACTGGATTTTCACACAGTACGTGATTTTTGATTAGGAACGAGCAAGTGTTTTATTACTCATTTGCCCATACGTATCTCAATAATAGTCTCAGACCTGCTGTGATCTTTGCTGAAATACTCTAATGCCATGAGAAACTGCTGTTGATCCACTGCATGGAGTACAGAGGCCAAGAGCAAGAAGAGATGTAGGCATCCTGCACCCATTGTATCATGCTGAGCTTATCAGGCTCCTTCTGCAAGAGTGTACAGGCGCTGGATGAGATGGGGCTGCTATGAGAATCATACCATGTTCCACACTGCAGGGAGTACAAGACTACTTCATTGACAGAATGTGGCTGTTCAATAGCCACGGGGACAGATGACTTCTCCCCATTCCCTTCTCCCATGCATAGTGCTGAGCTAAAAATTGGACTCTAGATTCTATTAACCTTACTCATGTTGAGTCATGCCTCACCATGAAAATAATCGAGTTGAAATCCAGGTTTATATGTTTTCAATGAGTCAATGACTTAAAAAGGGTCTACTCACATATTTATGTGCTTTACTGGATGAGTGCCTTAATCTTCTCTGTTAGACCCTTATCCAACACTCACTGAAGTCAGTGGAAACACTCCTATTGTCTTCAATGGGCTTTAGATCAGGCCTTTGCTGTTTCTTGTTATTCACCCAAATTCTTTTCACACTGTGAATAACTCGACATAAAGGCCAATTCCCGCTTTGCCAACATTTGATAGAAAACATGGAATTTCCCCCAACTTTTTCATATTACAAAAATGTTTTGAAAGTATATAATAAAATTGTGTGATGTTCTACACGAACCACTTATATTGTGTAAAGATTATTTCTGATCTTATTCACAGTTAAAAAAAACTGCTATAGTGGATAAAAAAATAACATCTTGAAATAAGGCATATTTAATTATTTTTAATGGATGGTATATCCACAAAATATTTGACAGCCTCACCAGTGCTAAAGGTTACAATGGTCACCCTTAAACCTTGTCAGCTGTCTTAGATCATGTGTTAGGTAAATAAATACATTTACCTCACTATTGGCAATAGTCTAGGTGTCCTCTAGGAAGTAAGGACAAGGAGATATAGATAAGTGTCCCGGCCACACAGAAAAAAAGACTAGACACAAAGGATGTGGTTTAATTAGGCCACAACTTTATTCACTTAAGTTATGTGGGAAATACTTAGCAATAAATAATGCGGCATAGGCCATCAATATTTCCTTCATCATTTAAGCCTATTTGGAAAAGCTGACATCAGCACTTCCCCTTCCCAGCCTGGTCCCACCACTCCCTAACTGGAACTTTGACACTGTCCCTTCATATGAGGGTTAAGGGGGAGGGCTGGGGGAAATGGGGGAATTTGTCTCCCTGTTGGACCAATGATAGGAGCCCCTCCCCTTCTTTCTCCAATTTCCTTAAGGGGGGGGGAGGGATAGCTCAGTGGTTTGAGCATTGGCCTGCTAAACCCAGGGTTGTGAGTTCAATCCTTGAGGGGGCCATTTGGGGATCTGGGGCAAAAATTGGGGATTGGTCCTGCTTTGAGCATGGGGTTGGACTAGATGACCGCCTAAGGTCCCTTCCAACCCTGAGATTCTATCACTAATGCCTCCCCCCAGCCTCCTATCCAACTCCTTCCTCCCATTTATCCATGCACTATATCCCTTCTGTACTGAGTACCTGTATGGGCAGCTGCTAAATCTGTTACCTATTAAGTTGCGACATTTCTGATCTTACCCTTGTCCCTGTCCACACAGGGTCCCTGACCAACTGTGGGGAAGGTGAAAAACCCACCCCACCTGGACAATGTGGTGTTGCAGAAAAAACACCTTCCCCGCCCCCATGGAATTAGCTGACTATGATAATGAATACAATTGATCATAGAAACCTGCTCCTACTCCCATGGCTAGATGGGAGAGTGCTGCCAGCATGATGTAGAAAGAGACAGCTCATGGGAGGGGGGAGGGATGTATGGGATATAAATGCCCTCATCTCCAGTCACATATTGGGCTAGTGTTTCCTCTATACCTGCTCCTGCCACTTGACCCTCCCTCCGTTCTCTTCAAGTAACTTCCTGCTTCCCTCTCTTCAAAATTCCTTTAAGTGCAGCTTCTTAGAGAGCCAAAAGAGTTCCTTGTAGCTAGTCAAGGACTCACTGCATCTAGATGCCAGTGAGTACATTCTACAAATATTGAGGTAAGCTTATATATATTTAATCCAGGGCAACACTGGTAATTTTTTAAACATGGCCACTATACTGTATTTTATAAATATAGTGTATGTAATACCTATTACTTATATAGTACTCTTCAACCACTGATCTCAAAGCACTTTACAAAGGAATTAAGCATCATTGGTCTGATTTTACAGACAGGGAAACCGAGGCACAGAGAGGCACAGTGAATTCCCCAAGGCTATACATCAAGCCAGTGGCAGAAGTGAGAACAGAATCCAGGTCTGCTTGTTCCTAGTCCAGTGCCTAGTCCAATGCCCTAATTACTAGCCCACACTGCTTCCTGTGTAACATACATAATGTGTAAATATGCTTTACACATAGGACGTAAGCATGGGGGGGGGGGGAGAAATACCTTAAAATTACCAATAACTGTACCACACTACTAAGCATGCTGGTGTTCTTGTTTTGATAATGTCTGTACTGCACAGACACACTGCTAAAGACTTGTAGTGTAAAACATTTCATTACCAGTAGCTATGAGTGCATATCAGTTTATGGGGATGATTGTGCAGGCTGTGGTGAGTGGTATAAATATTTATGAGAGTGGAAAGGAAAACTCCCTCCTGAAGGTGTTGGAAAGGGGGTCTCTGTTTTAAAAAATGTTGAAATCCTTCCTCACCTTTTTTACCTGACTCTAAATCATTGAACAGACTTCCAGTGTCTATATACCACATGGGATTTCTACCAGCAGCAAAAATTGAGCTTTTCAGTGTTCCCAAAGCATTCATTAAAAACTAGCTTATGCGAACCCAATGGAAAAAGGCTGATCACCTTTTTTAATATTTCGATGATGAGTCATCATTGGCATGATGTGTAGGAAATGTTAACAATGGCTGTAGATCATTTTGTCAAAATTTGCTAATAGGATATGATGGGCTTCATGAAAAATGTTCATGTAATTTGCCAGAATACCTTTCTGTACACTTCATATCAGATGTGAAAGTAAAAATGAGGATTTCAGTGAAAAGAGTTTTTCTGCACATCATCTTATCTGTTGGCTTGTTCTATATTTTATATTTGTTACTAAGCTGGAAGGTTTGTAATAGTCATTCAACTCTGTCTTAACATTGAGGTGGTTGTGTGTGTGTCTGTGTGTCTGTGTCTCTCTCTCAAAGGACACATTAAGAAGGGAATTTGTATAATTAAGGGTGAATCTCATGCAGGGTACCTGGGAGCAAACTCCAAAATACAAAAGTCCACTTGAAAATACCACCTTTAAAGTACTACTTCCACTGTTTTTGCAAGGGGTTTCTCTTTGGTGCAGAGTAGACTATCCCATCTTTAACTCCGTACACAGATGACGTTCTAGCTGAGTATTTTTAAAGTAAACCAATCTTTAAAAAAAAAACAGCCAAAAACAAAAGCAGGGTTTTTTTGAGGGCCAATCCCATGTTCTTGGCAGAAGTAAAACTTTTACTAGCCTTTGGTAGGAGTTTAGCCTGAAAAACGAGGTCATATCAGATCCTTTATTTGGTTCCATCCTGCGCCTCAGATCCTGCAGCACCAGGGTAAGAAAATCACGTACCCAAAGTCAACATCAGGGAGGGGGGATATTTGTAATTTTGGTTGATAATAATTCATTTTCAGAACACATTCATTTTCTTTATGAGTGTAAATATAATGAAGGGCGCATAAAAGTTTAGTGAATGGGGGCCTGTTAAAAGCAGTAGTGATATTCACCATGAGAAATTAATAAAATGTATAATTTCAGAATCATACTGAAACCATGTGTTGTTAAAGTGCTATGTGGTGGTTCTCTCCTGTGTCTCAGAAGACTTGGTATTGATCTAACTACGAAGCTGTGACAATAAAACTGTACTCTATTGACTGCAGCTGCAAGGTCTCCAAATACTATTTATTGAGGCAAGCAGAACAGCAAAGCGAAAGCACTGCCCCAGTAATAAGTGGTAATTGCTGGGAAGTGAGGCATTGCACTCCCTATTGACCCTCGCATCCTGAAATTTCGATGGATTATATTTAACTCTATTAGGATTGGCATTATCAAATTACATAAACCACATTTATAGAACAACCAACCTCCGCGGAGATCATTGATTTTTGATTACACTGATCGTCAGCGCACTTCAGAAGTAGCTCCTGTTACTGGCGATATGATATTAGTGTTGATCAGTAGGAGAGAAGTGCAATTTCATAACCATCAGTTAATTAAATGGTACTTAAATAAAATGTTACCACTCCTCAAACATCTTGATACAAGAACTCCTATAAATTGGAATGTTTGTGGTTTTCAAATTATATGCCTTATAAATCTGAATGTCCAGAATGTTCTGCATATAGCGATATGAAAGCCCTGAAATATCACCACTTTAAACTTAGTAAGGCAGATCCTCAACTGGTAGATCAGTGAAGACAATGGAGCTATGCCGATTAACAACAGGTAAGGTCTGGCCCAGTACCTTTAGTTTTTCTGATAAAATATTATAATCCCTGAAGTTTCTTCTGATTAAAATGAACAGATATTCAGTGAAAGTGTAAAATAATGTCAGACGATTCTTAAAGTGTAACATTAAATATATTAATAGTCATCACAGTATCCTAATGAACAGTTCTAAAACAAGATTGTGAAATAGAAACAGAACAGTTTTATCTTTAGAGATGAGAAAAGTGGCTGTTGATTATATTCTAAAGCTACAAATAGAATAGCATTGGTGGTGACATCTATGGATCCAAGTGTGCTTTATATTGTGTTAAAGACCATTTGATTCATTACAAAAAGAGTTCATTCCAGTTTATACGTCAGCCTCTGCTATAGAACTGTCCAAGATGGAGGTCCAAAAGCCGCATATATGTTCAACCAAACTTCACTGAAAGCATCATTGCCTACACTTCATCAATAAGAAATTGCATCAGGGTCACCTCAGTACTGGGAGTAAGGATCTGAAAGACCAGCTAAAATATATAGGGCCATATTCTGGCTTCTTTTTGCAGCTCAGGGGGTGCAAAGTGGATAGAAACTTCTCACAGCTGACCAGCTGAGAACTCTTCTCATAGTTGCAGGGAGCTCTCAGGCAGTGAGAACTAGCTCAACTAGGAGCTAGGAAAGGACAGTTAAAATGTAGGAGTCCCAAAAATATAACACACAAAGGCAAGCAACTGAATAGTATCAAAACGTACATGTGATGGCAAACAAATGCTAGAAGTCTAAATGTTAAGATGAGTGAACTAGAGTGCCTGGCGTGAAATGAGGATATTGCTATAATAGGCATCACATACATTTGGTGGAATGAGGATAATCAATGGGACAGGGTAATACCAGGGGACAAAATATATAGGAATGGCAGAGTAGGTTGCACTGGCGGAGGAGTGGCACGACGTGGAAGAAAGCACAAAGTCAAATAAAGTAAAACTCTTTGATGACTCAAACTGTACCAGAGAATTTCTATGGATAGAAATTCCATGCTGAGTAATAAGAATATCGGAATGGGAACATACCAGCCACCAACTAATCAGAATGGTGACAATGACTATAAAATGCTTATGGAGATTAAAGAGTCTACAAAGGAAGAAAATGCAATAGTAATGGGGGAGTTCAACTACTGACTGGGTCTGTGTCACTTCAAGAAGGGATGCAGAGATAAAATGTCTAGACACCGTGAATGACTGCTTCTTGGAGCAGCTTGTCCTGTCATCACAAAAGGAGAGGAAACTCTTGATTTAGGTATAGGTGGGCCACAGGATCTGGTCCAGGAAGTGAATATAGCTGAACCACTTG
Source organism: Chelydra serpentina (assembly GCA_037349315.1). Lineage (NCBI taxonomy): Eukaryota > Metazoa > Chordata > Testudines > Chelydridae > Chelydra > Chelydra serpentina. Next base: position 14,551,465 of record JBAIAC010000026.1, on the reverse strand, counting down.
GTAATAGCTGCCATAATATAATTAAATAAATCATCCTTGTAAGGGGGGAAATGTCAAAGAAATTCACCACAGTAGCATTTAAGTCAAGTGTAACAGTATAACGAGGGTTTCAGTGTAGTAGCCGTGTTAGTCTGTGTCAGCAAAACGAAAATAAGAAAGAAAAACTTGTAGCACCTTAGAGACTAACAAATTTATTTCAGCATAAGCTTTCGTGGGTTAATAACGAGGGAGGCCAAAGAAGAACGTGAAGAGCAACTAGCTACAGACACAAAAACTAACAGCAATTGTTTTAAGTACATCAAAAGCAGGAAGCCTGCCAAAAAAATCAATAGGGTCACTGGACAATCAAGGTGCTAACGGTGCACTCAAGGAAGAAAAGGTTGTCACGGAGAAGCTAAATGAATTCTTTGCATTGGTCTTCGCACCTGCTTCAGTTTCCCTCCTTCTGAGACCTCAGAAACAGACCAAAAAGTCTTAGTGCAAATGGCCCCTGTAGGGATCATTTATTGTAGAAGTCCTGGGCACATAAATCATAACAGAACATGTCCCATAGTCCAGAATTCTCCCAGCATACTCCAAACAGTACATGCAACATACAGCCACTGCATCCCTCACTATGCCAAGGCTCCCCAGGGCAGCCCCTGTGTCACTTCTCTTCTGTCCCTCTGCCCGGACAGCCACCCCAGCCTTTCCAGCTAGAGTGAAACCCTGCTCCTCCCAACAGGAACCCCCAGATCCTCTCTGCTGGGACATCACCTTTACCAAGGGAGCATCCCTCACTCCCCTGGCCCTCTCATTCTTCCCTTGGAGTCAACTCTCCAGCACTGAGACATCAGTGTGTAGGCCCCTGTGATATTCTCCTGCCGTCAGCCTTCTCTGGCTCTCGCCTCTACCATAGGGCCAACAGGCATCTCCGTCCGCAGCGGTGCCTCCAGCTGCCTTCAGGCCTCTGGCCTGGGGAAGTCAGCCAGCAAACCCCTCTTGCTGCTCTCCTTGCCTTCAGACTTCTCCCAAGTCCCAAACATACAATCTCCTAGCCAATTCCTCCCTACTTCCAGGGTGTGCCTACAGAGAACTTTCTGCAGCTTTCCCCAGAGACCTCCCTCAGGGTCCTGACATTTCCTGACTGTCACCAAGACTGTGTCTGAATCTCCCTGGTCCTTAATAGCTCCCAGTTGCTGCCTATTAACTGACCAAATAGGAGCACTGGTCCTGGCACAGGGCACTGGATCGACTTCATTCAGAGCGGCCAGCCACCCCATGACATCTCACATATAAAGGTTGTTTGGGTACCTGGATCACTTGGACTCTCCCAGTTTTGAGGGACAGGCCTGGTTTCCTGGCCCACTAAAGTCAGAGCTTTGATCCAGTTTTACTAACACTGGTGGAAAGGCACCTGGCAAATGGGTCACCTTTCCCTAGTTCTTCTCTGTGTTCTGGATACCAGAGAGCCTAGCTCTACCTATGAGAGGGCAATATGCACCGTGCCTCTGCAAAACTCTTTCGTCAATGAACGGAACCATTTACCCTGTTAAGGATTATGAGCACAATCTAGGGTGGTTCACTATTCACCCTGTAATTGCAAGGCCAATTAGTAGAGGAAACAGCTAGCAGAGAGTGAAGTGGCACATTCAAATCCAGCTCAGACATATCTAATAGCAAGAGGAACGTTCTGGGACATCACAGGAGTAGCAGCAAGAGAAATTTAGCATTACTAAAGCCCTTACCAAAAAGAGGTGGTGAGGTCTTCCAAAGTACAGGGATAGGAAACAAGTAGGGAGCACTGTGCTAGAGGGTAGCTGGCTGAGAAGAAAAAGGTAAGCTACCTTTCATGCCTGTAGAGGGAATGTGGAAAAGGGGAGTCAAGTTGGGAATCTGCACACGTGGAAAAAAAAAAACCCTAAGCATGTTTTAAATATTACCTGCCATGCTTCACCATTAGCAGTTAAATCCCCACTGTCTCGGCTCCTCTCCACAGTATCAGGCAGTAACCCACTGGCCAGTGTGTGTTCTGTATCCCTATGTGCCTGATTCACAGAGGATATGGGTCAGGTACAGCACCTACCTGGAGAATTGTCTGGCTTCGCTCTAGAGATGTCTGTTTCAGTCCCCGGCATGTAGGCCAGAACAGTGGTCTTTGCAGGTGTTTTATTTTTTGTAGAGTTTGTCTTCGGTAAATCAGTCCCTTTATTTCTCATACTGAACTAGGCATCCATTTCTCATCCGATTCAGATGATGATGGATTTGATTTCATTTTTAAATCTGTCCCTTGTTATGGCCACAGGAACAACTAATGAAAAGGCTACAAAAGGAAAAGTTAACGAAGGACTAAAAAGGTGGTGCTGAGAGAGGCTCCCCACTTGTAAGAGTGGTGATTAAAAGTGCTCTCTCAAAAGCTCCTCCATTAATTTCCATTAGAGCTCAACGTGAGGATTAGTTTCCAATACTAATTATTCCAACTTGTAATCTTTCTTCCTTTTTCTTGGCATCAAATGAATGTGTTTGTGAAAATTACCAATGTGTATATTCCAGCACTCAGAAGTACCTGGCTAGGTGGGTTTTTTACTCCCAATTTACAGCTGCAGTTTATAGTTATCTGCCTAGTCAATCTTCTTCTTCCAAAATTAAAGATGTGTAAGAATAAAGAGAATTAACACAGAAAGGGGTGAGTATTCCAGGGTCCTATTCAGAGCTCTCAGGAAGATCCTTAATACTGCAGACATTTGAGTGAAATATATTCTAGAAAACTGGATAGACTAGAATGACCCTGCACTGGAGAGAATGTCTCCAATGGTCAATGAAGGGTAGGGTCATTGACATGGCAGAATATGGTCATGTTGTTAGAAGAGGGGGACATGGACCTGACTGATAGGGCCCTTAGCAGGGCTGATTGAAAAAATAGGAAACAATTCACAACATATCATCATAATTTTACCAAAAAAACACCCAACACCATCTCCACATCTGAACATACTGTTCATAAATCAGGCTCCCATGAGGTATTCATAACTAGCCCATTAGAAGTGGGGAAAGGCATTTTTTAGGCCAGGCCATTTCTCCATATGAACAAGTCCAAGTGTCAACACCCCACCCCTCTCCCAATATGAATACTAATGTCATGACATAGGTTATGATAAGAAATGTATGTAACAGGGATAAGCTTGTTTGTCTAATGCATTACATTTTATGATGAATTTGACAAACCATTTAGTGATTGTGGTTTCAAAATGTGCAGTGAACAGCTGAGCAAAATGTTCAGAAAGCCATAGCATATAGAATTTCTGTTTGGTGATAAATGTCTCCCCATGTGTAGCAAATGTAGCTAGCTTACTCTTTAACGCTGTAGTTAAAAAATAGGTTATAAACAGTCAGACTAATGATTACAGTGTTATAACAGTTATCTCCCCTCCTAGATGTAGCTAATAATTAACGCTGAATGTCATACAGCAATATGTCATAGTATGGCCTCTTGATTTTTGTTTCACTCACTCTTGGCATTTCAGAGCCATGACGCTCTAGCTCTAAAATGAGGCTGTTAAATTAAGGATTACAAGAACATTCTATATTAGCAAGTGTGTGCATTTGTAATTTATAACCAGAAAGACATTTGATACTGAGTCTCTAGAAACCTTGGATACTTTTCAATTGCTATAACCCTATCAATCAAAAATTGAAATTAATTATGTGATGAACAGTGACAAATGGAATTATGCAAGACCTGTGTGAACCAAATATTAAGTACCATGGAACAAAAGGGATTAATTTTGTCATCAAGGCACTTGCACAAATTTCTGGCATTTGAAGTCTGTTTTTAATGATCTCTCTCTCTGACAGAGAATGACTTCAACAATAAGTCAAAACTGAGGAAGTAATGACAACTCTATGGGAACAGAGTGTCCATATGTCATTATATGACATTTTAGTATACTGTACCTGGTTTGGATTTATGTTGATTCTTGTTTACAATAGCAGCAGCCCCTATAACCTATTTGCCTTTTCCATTTCACTACCTACTTGTCTGGGCTTTGTCATTTTAATATACATTAGGGTTGGTTGACATGTGGCATACAGCTCTTTTATTCAATGCAAATATCTTTCTAAAAATGACTAATACTCGCATTTATTCTACTCACATTACATTGACAGCCCATGTCAATAACGTTTCCGTACCAATATCAGTGGAACTTGAGGAAGGATTGCCTAGTGGTTAGGGTGTTAGCCTAGTACTTAGAGGACCAGGTTCAATGCCCAGCTCCCAGAATAGGCCTTAGGGCTGTTGATGGGCGGTCACCCTGGCCGCCAGCTTTTGGGGGCATCACATTGCACAGATGTTTGGTTTTGCTCTGCTACTTGGATGGGAGCAGCCATGGTGCTGGTTTTCTGTCCAACATGGCAGAACATCTAGGCTGGCCCTGCCTACCCTCTCAGTACTGACTGGAGTCAGGACCAGGAAAAGGGCTCTCCACAGGCCAACATGTCTCCTTTTTAAACCCAATTCTGGGTCCCCATCTCTGTTGGCCTAATGTGTAATTTACATATGGGGGCATCTGGGCTATATATGCCCTAGAAGGCTACACATGACTGCTGGCTAGAGATTGCAGGGTCTCTCTTTTCTGGACCCTTATTGCAGCTTTTATGTCAAGAGCCAAAAAACAGAACACTCATTAAAAGATCAGCAACTTCCTACTGCTCTTCCTGGGCGGTGAGACCAAGAATTTCCTCATCAAATGTCTCGCTGCTAGGCTCGGAGTAGATCTGGGTGTTCTCAAAGACTCCTGCCCATTGGGTGCGGCTAAGCGGTACACTGTTATTCCAGCCTGATGTGCAGAGTTTGGCCTCATTGTTCCTGTCTGTGGTTATCTTATGAGCTAGAGTTTGGGGTGGTGGGGACCCAACAGAGATGTTATTTGGAGTTATCAGATATAACCAGAGAACATGACAGCCCTCTATAGGCAAAGATAATAGAGTCATTGCTGCTGTTAGTTTGGAAACAGAAAGCACAGATTATAGTGCCCTGGACAGAGCAGCAAGTGATGGCATCTTGTGCCAACTTTGCCAATTGGCATGCAGTATGAGTGACTAGTGGGGAATGTGTCTCGGGGGAAAGAGAAGCAGGGGGGAGGAGGCGAGGGGAGATTTTCTCTTTAAAGAGGCGGTGGTTTATAAACAGGAAAAACATACACCTGTACTTCTCCCCTACACAGCTGCTCTGCTGCTTGATCCTGCTCTGTTTCTTATGTAGATACATTATCAGGCATAAAGGAAACCGGAGGAATGCTATGCACTTCAGACTTCTCTGGGTGACAGAGGAACCTACACTATACCATACCAGGCCATGCAACTGTTGGACTCAATGTGGATATGTAAGAAGCTACTGACATCATAGATAAACATCAGTTGGCTCTAGATAAGCCAGCCTGCACAGGAAGAGAGGAAGAGCAAATTTGAACATCTTGAGTGAAACGACTGCTTAGTCTAATCAGGGAATTTTATTTATATCAGAAAAGGCTTCTATAGTAAAATATTCCCACAACTTAACAACTGCACAAAACACTATATATGTGCAGAAAAACTCTGCATTTCTTTTTGTAGGATCCTGAATGATGGCATCGGCTATGAAATTCTATTCCAAAAAAAAAAAAAAAAAATCATGACAGCTGCAGAAAAGCACACAACATCTTGTGCGTGTCCTGAGTTGCAGTGGGAACCTCTTAATTTAAACTTATTTGCCCTATTCAAGCGATTCAGCATGTAATTAAAGTCTATCACATAATAAAAATTAGCTACAGATCACCATTTGTTACAAGGGTGACTCATCAAGGCTAAGCCTGCTTGATATTCTAGTTGGCAGCAAATGTTCAAGGGCAGAATCCAGATCAATATGAGCACAATTTTTTTCCAGCTTCGCTGTGATAGGGTATGGTACACTTCAGCATCTTGCTTGTGCCAAGTGCAATGAAAGAAACTGTCATTCAAAATAAGAGCATTTAAAAACTGATGTCTTAAAAAAATGCTGTTTTCTAAACTGCCAAATATTCCTTGGTATTTTTTTTGGGTCGTCCATGTTCAGTAGACCACCGTGGCATGAATTGCCATTAATATGTCATTTCCCTTTCCTGTTATCACAATATAAAGGACCTTAGCTCTGACCTTTCTATCAAAACATCCTTTGTTTGGAATGAAAGCTATTCACTGTTAGACCCTTATCTATAGAGCTTAGCCAGCGGATCAAATCCAAAGAGCAGAATTCGTTTACTTTGTATTAAATGAGCTCAGTTAAGAAGTTTCAATTTTGGCAGAAAGGTGCATTAATCACAAGGAAAAGAACAGATCTCACTTTTCACAGCTTCTGGTTTACTTTCAATACAGTTACACAGTGAGGCTTTTGTTCCTTAAAAGTAGCACTGTATTTAAATACAGTAAATATAACAAAATTACCTTCTTAAAATTACACTACAGTTCCTACAGTACAGGATGTCCATAATGACCTCAGTGTTGCATGACTAACTTTACTGCTTCAAAAAGGTTCTAAATTAGTTTGGACAGATGGGTTTTATCCAGAGGAAATCAATGAGTTTTTGTGAGGCCTGACTTAATTTTTATGCAGCCAGCACTTTGAGATGAAATTAAAATATGTATGAAAAACATATTAAAGTTTCCCTTGGGTTCATAGTTGTTTGTACATTTACAAGGTGTTAAAGAGATGATTTAAAAACTAACTATATAAGGGATCAATGCAAGTAGACTATGATTTATGGCCCTTCATGACATTTTTGACACTTCTGGCTTCATGTCTTATGTGTTTTGAACCACTAATTATCTTTTAATTCATAAGGGTTTGGTGGTATTTTATAAGTGCAATATAATATATAGAGCTGTATCACATGGAAAGTCTTAGGGAAAAAAAACACTTTACAAGTTGTGCTGAGTAGGTAACAGTTGTAAATAAAAGATATGCCGAATCAGTTAAAAAACCACTGGAGCACAGAACCCCCCAATGGGGTGTTAGCTGCCTGCCAACTGAGCTGTTGGCAGCTAACTAACTGTTCAATAGATTGGGTTAACATCTGTGCAGTTTTTGATCAGTGCAGTTTGAACAAGTTTGGTTTTTGTTTTGTTTTTTTTAAAATAGTGAGCCAGGAAACAAAAAAGTCTGGCTCTGCTAGATTAGTCCTGTTTCTTTGCAGTAGTGCAGCTAAATATCTTTTTCCAACTTCAGGCTTTAGCTGCCTGCTTGGCTACGATGAACTGGCACCACTGGAAACAGCATTTCCAGAAGAGGCCAGCAGGACACATCCGGGGAACCAGATACATTCCGGGAGAAAGGCAACAGAACAGCAGCAGTAGCCATGGCAGTTCTCAGGCTTTGATAGTAGAGCGCTGTAGAAAAATTCTCAGCGTTTGTGAAAACTCCAAAGTTTGCTCCTCAAATTCCCTCCCCTCCTTCCTTCGTCACAAACACCGGCAATATTTCTCAAAGGAAAAGCGTGGCAGCAAAATTGGAAAACCTTTCTTCAACAGATCTGCTGAAGACGTGTTGAACTTCATTAGGCACAGGTTCGCAAGAGGATTTTTAAAATCTTTTTTCGAAGACCACCACTCTGGTCAGGAGCTAGAGGGTGGGATTTTCAAAAGTGCCTTAGGGATTGTCTACATAGCAAATTAGTGCAGAGCAAGCCAGCGTGTGAATCTACAGTGCACTAGTTTGCCAGGCACTAACTTGTCTCACACACAGCCTAAAGTGACTTTGAAATAGAAGACCCATTGAATTACCATGGGAGTTGTGCTCCAGTGTCTATTAGGTGCTTTTAAAAATCCCACTTGTAGACAGGAAGGCTCAGATCCTTGCAGATATTTAGGTGTTCATCTCCCTTTCAAATCAATGGGAGTTAGACACCTAAATACCTCTGAGGATATGGGTTGATGTGCTCATTCATGGTACTGTAATTACCCGGCAGGCTGAAGGTTTGCATTGCTGGCATCTCTTCCAAAAATTGTTTTTACTTTTAAATATGATCCTCAAGGCACCTAAAAGAGAGACTGTAATAGGCATATTTTATAAAGTGAAAAATACATACAAACATAAATTAACTGCGTCCGCAGAACAACACACCACAAGCAGCCTTAGTGCACATTTCCCTAGGTTACAGTGCAATTGTGCCCCAGTGGCAGTAGTCGTAGGAATGTGAAGATGGATTAATACAGTTCTTTTCTGATGAAACTGGTAACAAGGATATAAATTAGTGTCCATATCCTAGAACTACATGTGCACTAGGAACTGGCCCAGGAGTTCCAATTCACTTCAGATAGCAACTTTTGTGGTTTTGATCTAGGAAACAGCATCCTGGAAATAAGACTCCATCATTATTCTCCAAAGTCAGCCAGGGCGCTCAGATATCACATAAGACCCTAGTGACAGATGAGCAGACAAATAGATTAAATCATGGGGTTGTAATACTGTGGTCTCAACATGGGGGTCATGAGCCCTCCTCCCTTTCTTTATGGCCATTCGGGGGCTCCTGAAACGTTTTTTGTTGTCACGATATAGAAAAGGGTTAGGACCACTGTATTAGATCAATCCTGTTCCCCCTTCCCCAGGAAAGGTCATCTTAGAGGGGACCAGACCTACGAAACTTCAGCTGAAAAAGACTTGCTTGTTATGACTGTGAGCTAGACTGTGAGCTAGCCACTTTTTCCTTTCCTGTTCCCTATTCCTTTCCAGTCTCCTCTGGGTTGTAATACTGTGGTCTTGTTTTGGTGGTTGGGTTTAGCGTATGGTGGCTCGTGGTGTTTGTTGATGGCATGTGATATCCAGGAGGTCAGCCCAGATGAATCATAGAATATCAGTGTTGGAAGGGACCTTAGGAGGTCATGTAGTCCAACACCCTGCTCAAAGCAGGACCAATCCCCAACTAAATCATCCCAGCCAGGGCTTTGTCAAGCCGGCCCTTAAAAACCTCTAAGGAAGGAGATTCCACCACCTCCCTAGGTAACCCATTCCAGTGCTTCACCACCCTCCTAGTGAAAAAGGTTTCCCTAATATCCAACCTAAACCTCCCCCACTGCAACTTGAGACCATGACATAGTGGTCCCTTCTGGCCTTAAAATCCATGAGGATTCTGAAATCATGATAGGTGGTGACGATGGGTTGTGTTTATTACTAAGGTGAGCATAATGTATCACACAACACAGCCGGGACACCACGGCGTGCTCTCTATTTTGTGTTCAGGGGACTCAGATTTTGCGTGTTCTATACCTCATCCTTCCCTAGTTGCTCTACGCTCCCTGCAAAATTTGTGATATCTACAGTATAAATGAAAAGAAGAATGAAAAACAGGTGTATGGTAAAATTTTCACAAGTATCTAAATGACTTAGGAGCACAGCTGGGAAAAACATTTTGGACGAAACTTTTTTGGGGGCCAAAATATGAAGATTTGGGTCAACCAAAACATTTTGTATATTTGTATCAGATTCACTGACTTGTTTTAGTTGAAAAAAACAAACACACAATTAAAAATAATGGAAATGTTTGTTTTGACCTTTACTAAATTAAAACTCTTATGTGACTCACCATCCCGGGGTACCCCCTAGCAACAAGACCCAGTGTTGTGGCACTTCTGCCTCAATTTCCCTACAACATTGTCAGCTAACACTTTGTTAGTCTCTAAGGTGGCACAAGTACTCCTGTTCTTTTTGCTGACACTGACTAACACGACTGCTACTCTGAAACTTCTCAAGAGGTGATGTGGCCCTCCAGCAATGTTCCCTCTAATTTTTGACAGGCCATGTGCACAAAAAAAATTCTTCTGTGCAAATTTTTGAGAGGCTGTGTGTGCAAAACATTTCTTCTGTGCAAATTATTGTGCCCCTGGTGTTTCGCCGTCTGTGCGGGGTTTAGGATCTGTGTGCGCGCGCACAGCTTAGAGGGAACAGTGCCCTCCACCCAAGCTACTTTCAAGTGTTCAACCCCTTCTGGGTAACAGAGCACCTTAGGCCAAGTCTGAAAACAAAAAATGAAAGTCTTCAGCCCCAATGGGCTCAGCCTTCACCACCATCACCCAGCTCCTGGGCTCCAATCAACACAACCACTGGGTGACTCCTACTAAGGGCTTCTGGCTGGCCATAGCCCTCAGCCAGTTCACAACCTGGTTTCCTGCTTCAACCCAGACCATCCTATCTATTTGCCTCTCCAGGTAGCCCTCAACTGCTGAGCTTTCCTCCTCTTAAATCCAACACTCAGCATAGGTGTAGCAGGGTGGGGATAGAGCGGACTCTCCCCAGGCCTCCTGGCCCTTAATGGGGGGGCTGCCCTGTTACAGAAGCATCTTGATTTTTTAATAAAAAATGTTTTTTTCATAAAAATATTTCCTTCCATTTTATAATAAAATCAAAAAGCCCTTAAAACGTGCAAATGAAACAAATGTTTTCTTCAACCGGAAATCCCCACCTCCCACACTCCCATTTTCTGGAATGGCCATCTAACCAAACAAATCAGTTATTCACACTGCTCTACTTAGGATCCCAAATCCTATTGGCTTTCAGTGAGACATTGGCTTCTAGGTGAAGTAGATGCTTTTGAAAATGTTTCCCCGATCTGAATTGTAATTTGGTGTGACAGTTCATTCCAGGTATGTTGGTCACACCTGTCCTTTCTTCACTTTCTCACAAGCTATTGATTCTTTCAGAACAACCAGATGTAAATTTGCACAGAACAAAACACAAACAACAAGAAACGAGAGAGCAGAAGACATTGCATCACACTCTGAAACACTCAATCTGATCCCTTAGGTACCCAGAAAAATGAAGGTTGGGTGTCCCTTCTGAAGACATGCACTGAAATTATTTACAGCAAAATAAAGTGTTTCCCTCTTCCTTTACCTCATAAGAATAGTGACAGACGAGCTTTCTCAGCATTCAGAGAATCTCAATTCAATGCTGTGAATGTGAGCATTTTTACTAGAAGAGTCCTGAATTTAAAGGTACCCTAAAATGACTTTGGTAATCTCATTTTAATCCCATCTAATGGAATTGTGGCAGTTGGCAACCTCTGGTCAGTGAGAGCCTAGAAGGCAACTTGATTTGATTAAGGAACTGTTGAAAAAATATGTTGAGGCACTTCTATGACCTCTGCCTTCATTGTCTAGCTGCTTATCTCCCATCCTCATTTTCCTATGCAACAAAGTTAAGATTCACCCTCTGTTGGGGGTGGGGGGGGGTGATTTAGGGCCTATACACCACCTCGGTCTCATTTAGGACCTATTTTGAGGAAGTGGAAGTTTTGTGATGCAGAGGCCTTTAGCAGACCCTTTGCACAGGGTTGCATTTTATCCTTGATGCACCCAATTAAAAGGTGTATTTAAATAAAAATGGAAGGATGTAAAAATAGCAAGCCGGTTGCGAATGCTAGGAGGTCTCCTCTCTGGAAGAGTGCGGTCTCATTTTGCTAATTTGGGACCTAATTCTGCACCATCAAAGTCATTGGGAGTAGAAGCAGACCCATACAAGTGCTCCCTGGAAGTCTGTAGTTTAACATATATTTGTATTTCACTCTCTTTACAGGTTCATTCTGGGTCCCTCAGCTTAAGGCAGAGTGACAACAATGGGCAAGAGAAAAAATGCTCCAATTCCCTAGAATGGAGTGTAGTGAAGACCCTGAGTACCAGCCCACCATAGACTGCCTGCACAGGAGTGAAAGCAATGTCCCAAATCCCTCTGCCAGGGTGTGATAAAAATCCAGCCTGCTGGCTCCAGGGAGTGGGCACTGAAGAGGTAAGTGAACACAGCTGAGATGAAGAGAACAGGAGTTCCAGTTTCCCCAAGTGGCTAGCACAAAGATTCTTAAAAATCAAACCAACAACTTTAAATATCCTTCTCTTTGAGGGCAAAGCATGTCAAGCCATTCAGTCAACAGAGTGATATGAATGGGTGAACGTCCATAGGCACGGTCTAATCCTCTTTATGAATAAACTCCTTCACGGAATCAGAGAGAGACCGAACCATCTGGACATGGATTGCAGCACAATACGACAACCTTCAGTTCAATGCGGCCTCAGTTTACAGGACATATGTTGTCACGTGTTTTGTGGGTGGATGCTTGTTTGTTTTTATATAGTGTATTGGTAAACACTCCTGCAATCCCTGCCCAATGCTAATGGCTACAGATCTGTGCCAATATCCCCACCACAACCACTGTCTAATTCATATATTATATGAATATACACACACACACTCTCTCTCTCTCTCATAGAATCATAGAATATCAGGGTTGGAAGGGACCTTAGTAGGTCATCTAGTCCAACCCCCTGCTCAAAGCAGGACCAATGCCCAATTTTTGCCCCAGATCCCCAAATGGCCCCCTCAAGGATTGAACTCACAACCCTGGGTTTAGCAGGCCAATGCTCAAACCACTGAGCTATCCCTCTCTCGCTCTACATGGATACTAACTGGGAAAAGCCAAAAGTAAAAATTACTATTATTTTTATATGCAAAATCTAACCTTCAACATACCATATGCAGCTATACTGGAAAAGTCTTACCCCTACAGGATTTTCTATTAAATAGATGAAATCTGCACTACATATCAAGAAATCCATACACCCAACATCTTGGCAACAGTTATTTTTAGCAACATATACAGAGAGGAAAGTTCAATATCTCTAAATGAATAACATACCTGCATGTGTAATTTGGTTACTTCTAGTAAAATGAATCATGCTACTGTTTATCCAAAAAAAAAAAAAAAGAGCAGATTTGAATTTCTATGCACAATAAGTATAATGTAAGCAACATAAAATGTTAGAAAATGTTGCAATTCGATGCTAAATTACTTTACAGTACTTAAATGTATTAATCAAGCTGAGAAATAATTTACCCAAAACTCATTAATCTAAGTCAAATATAAGACATTCCTTAGTTAATGCTCCCAATCCATGACGCTTACATACAGAAGTCTTTCTTTCTTTCAGAATGTTTATATGCAGATCAAAGGAAAATAGCCACCACTTACTGCTGCCAGTATATTGGCAGTTCCAGTGAAAACATCCTGAAATCAAATTAATAATAAAAAGATTGATTATTACTAGAGATGGATGAACCAGTTCATATAGCGAAAACTGACTAGAATCTTTCCCTGGTACTAGAATTGGCTCAAAAGAGAATCTTTCATAAGGTTCAAAAATGGTTGGTTTTGATAAACTTTGATAAGTATTCAGTCTATAGGATGCTTTTAAGCAGAGCTGGGCAAAACTTTACGGGTTCACTAATAAGGGGTTATAAGAAAAAAAATTGTGTTCAATACATCTGGTAAATTCCACTCAACCCAAGTTTCATTTGGAATTTTGGGTTTAAAAAGAAAATAAAAACAAAGTGAAATTGAGCGGAGATCACCACATTTTGTACAGTTTTACATCAGAGCCCTCAAAACTGAATTTTTCCTCATCTCAGCATAAAACTATAAATCACCCCAGGTTTGCTCAAACATTTAATTAACCTTAAGGTCAATTCCTCAAGGTTAAATGTTATTGTCATGGGGAAAAAATGGGAATTTTGCAATTGACTTCAATGCAATCAAGCTTTAGTCCTTTGTGAATTATTTAAATGAAAATGGTTAATATAAGCTATTGGAATAATGTATGAGTATATTTGTAAATAATTATCCAGTGGAAAAAATTCCAACATTCTCAGTCAGTATTATTTGTAATTAATTGTTCAAGCATCTCTACAGTCAGAGTTTAAAAATATTTTATAAAAAAAATCAGGCAAGGTGTGGGATTTTAGCTGGGCGTGTGACCAACTTTTTTTATATTCTACTTAGAAGTAGTAGGGTGAAACTCAAAAAGTTCAAGTGGGGATGATTATCTATACTCCTTTGGTATAGACATTGGGCTGAAATCCTTGCATTATTTACACTTCCTGGTTTCAGTTGGGCCAGAAATTCAACAGCATATTTTGGGGGGCGGGCTATAGTTTTAACTTTTGTTATTGTTTGTTTTTCACATTGGGTCTTTATGGCCAGATTTTCTTAGGTATTTGGATATCTAAAGATGCAGTTAGTACAAGGGAGCATACTTTCAAAGGTATGCCCAGTGTTGTGGTGCCTAACTGATTTAGGAACCTATATCCTGTCAAAAGGGTTTTAGGCACTTAAGAGCCTAAATCCAGACTGCTCCTAAGCACCTAAAACCCTTTAGAACATGATATATAGGCTCCTAAATCAGTTAGGTGTTGCAAAACTGATATCTTTTAAATATCTTTAAAAATCTGGCCTAAGTGCCTACCTGCATATTTAGACACCTAAATACCTTTGAAAGCCTAACCCTTAATCCTTAGCAAAAATCAAGAACTAGCAAGGTAAACGAATACTTAAAAATCAATAACAAAATATAACTATACTTTTTCAGCAGTTAATAAAGATTGCGAGACCACGTTAATGCTGAGTATAATGGAAATCATTCAGTTGGTTCTTATTAAATTCCAAGTGGTTTGCCTGTCTATAATGCTTGTCCAAAACAAATCACCAAACCTTTTTGGTGTTTAAATAGCATGTAATTACCTTCACTGTCTGCAGATTTCTCCAATCCTTTGACATAAAGGGGTATAATGAATTTTATCACCAAGTGTAAGATAATTTTTTAGCATACTGTATAAGTGTTGTATAGTTATCTGAGTGCCACTATTCTGATACAGGGATGGAGGGTGAAATGAATGAGCAAGGGCTGAAGATGAGTGAATAGATGAAGAAAGCACTATCTTGAAGTAACCAAGCCAATAAGTAAATACACATATTTTGAAGAGACATGATTAAGATGCATATGATAGTTTTTGTAGATAAGCCTATAGTGGGTGTTCTACTTAGAGTAATAAATTCTTTCAAATCTCTTTGGAAGAGAGCATGATTTTTTGCAACCAAAAGACTTGGAAGTGATCAAGGACCAATCCAACTCCTATTGAACTTAATTGGAGTCTTTCCATTGATATCAATGGGCGCTTGCTTTTGAGCCCTAAGTAATTAAGTTTTTTGTGACAGTCTTATCACATATTGCATTATATTTGTCACAATATACTCTAGGTCACTTATTTAAATATTAAAAGTCATTGTGTATACTTGGGACTGATATGTTGCATCTGCACATGTCACCAACATCAACTGTCTTTATTTTTTTATGAGCATATTCCTTGAAAGTCAGTGCCCATTAGACATTTGCACTATACCTCCATGCCTTAGGTCCTGCCCGAGATATCACATTGCACAACTAACTGATGGTATATCTACACTAGAAACACTAGTACTGTAGTGCTGTCACAGAGACACAACAGTGACTGAAGGGGTGCTTCCAACACTGTAGTAAATCCACCTCTTGAAGAGGTGGTAGGTAGGTCCATCGACCTAGCGGTGTCTACAACGGACTTAGCTAAGTTTAATTACATTGCGTAGGGTGTGACAGCCTCCCATTTGGGGAGGCTGTGCCTCCCCAAACACCCAGGCATGGCTCTGCTCATGCTCCGCCCCCAGATCCCCTGCTTCCGCTCTGTGGCCTAGCTCCAGGGGCTGGGGCTGTGCCACTATCCCTCCTGGCCTTCCAGGGCTGCGGACACACCCGCCTTTCCTCCTGGCACATCAGGGATGGGGGCACTAGTCTGGGGTGGGCAGATAGGGCAGGACCTCGGATGGAAGGGGTGGCCTAGCAGGCAGTTTACGTGCCTCCCATGCCTGAGCGATGTAGTTAAGCCAACCTAACTTTGTAGAGTAGACCAGCCCTTAAATCAAAATTAGCACATTATGAATGAGATACTATGATGTAGCTTTTCCTTTCTGTATCTCCTGAAGCGAACAACTTCAGACATGGAGGCACTAATCCAATCTCTCCATACGGTCTGCATTTGGACCCATGCCATATGTTAGCACAGCTCTCTATACATCAGTAACATCCTTAGAACTGAGTTGTGAGGCTGTGGGAACATCCTTCCTGCATTTTGGGGGTGGGGGGGTGGGGGGCTGGAGCAGAATCACTTTGCTAGCAGGTGCGGCTCCTGAATAGAGAAGGAAATCTGCCTAACTGTACAACAGAAGCTTATATTTGCATAGTACCTATCTTTAAAAAGGGGAACAAAGAGGATCCGAGGAATTTTACACCTATCAAGCTAACTTTGTTCCAGTATTTTTCCCAGGATCAAATACAATCTGTTTGTAAGCACCTAGATGATGATAGGGTTGTGACAAATCTGTATTGGCTATTAGTTAAGAACAAATTATGTCAAACCAACCTAATTTCCATCTTTAATGAGGTTACTTGCACAGTGGCTGGGGGAAGAAGCAGCTGTGGATGTGACAATTCTTGATTTTAGTAAGGGTACTGACAGTCCCACATAACATTCTCATAATCATATCAGGGAAATATGGTCTAGATGAAATTACTATAAAGAGGGTGTAAGTCGTTGAAAGATTGTACTCGAAGTGTCGTTTTCAATGGTTCACCATCAAACTGGAACAACATATATAGTGGGGTGCTGTGGGGGTCAGTCCTAGGTCCAATACTATTCAATATTGTTCAGCTATGCTGGAAGGAGGACAGGGGAGACACTGGATGTGTTTTAATTAGGCCACAACTTATTTTTAAATGTCTGGGAGTACTCACTAGATAAAAGTGTACAGTGCAGGTAATTCCAAAATCATTTCAGTACATACCTGTGGGGAGGGGGGCTTCTGTTAGCCCTCCTTACCCATCCTGGTCCCCAGCCAACCCACAACGACCTCCCCATCTCAAATTAGGGTTGGGGAGGAAGGGACTGCGTGAATATTTGCAGAATTAGGCCCTAAATACAAAAATGATTGATACAATCAATAGAGTAGCCTCTGTGTTATGTTTTTGCTAAGTAAATTCCTTTCCTGGGGAGACATGGGAGGAATGGGAAAAGGACATTACATGGGCATATCTATGAAAATGGTCAGCAGGGAAATAGCAGTGTTGACTTTTAAACTGACATCTTTCGGTATCATTTAACACCTGATCGAGACGAATGGCTCCTTCCAGACTGGTTAGACTGTCACTGGACCAGAAAAATTGCACTGATTTTCACTGGCATCATGTTTTCAGTGTTATCTTTATATCCATTAGGCTAGAAACCTTAAAAAAAGTTAAGCTGAGATTCTGAAGCACAATTCTGTAGTAAAGAGTGGATTTATACATGGGGTCTTAAATATAGTTCTGCCATTCAGTTCCACCTGAACACCCCTTTGTGCTACATGACTTAGTGATATATGTATTTGGATGTTAAACTTTTAAGACTTGAATACTGGTAAAATGACCCTTTTATTGGTCAGATTCTCCCAAGACCCAGGCCAAGAAATACTTTTATATTACATAAGTCTGTTAACTGTTAGAGGGTACCCAAATATCACCTCTGTCTCTTTAGAGGTGGCCAGGTGACTTAGTTCTCCTTCCTGCCTATACTCTGAATACCTTAGGGCCTGAGGCAAAGCCCACTGCATCCAATAGGAACCTTTCAATTGACTAATTGGGCATCAAGCCCCTGTCAATACACCCACTCTCCAAATCCCATTAGAAGCATCTTCTGTGGACAGGTGACTTTCTGCAGCAGTGTGAACAGAAAATCTTGCTGATCTTGTTGCCTTCACTGCTATTGTGCCTTGTTAGGGTCAAGAAACCCCAGAGTAAATTGTGATAGTCGAATACGAGAGACAGAGCTAAAGGAGTTCTGAATACACACACTCTTAGCTCTTACCAAGAGATAATAGGTTAAATGACCTGCATTGTCTTGAAAGGAACATTGATATTCAGAATCACACACCCCCGCACCCGCCGCATTCAAATAACACTAATATTCAGCAAGTTTATTTTCTAATTCTTTCATCCCTAGAATGAACAGCGGTTAGAAAGTGGCCGGCACCGTTTTCAATGTTCATGATGAATTATGGCCACAGTTTTGAATAGAAATAGAATTTTAAGAAACATTTCTCTGAATTTAACCTATATTGTTAATTTTTTATAAATGCCTGGATATACTTTACTATCATTCTTTGTGCAAACCTTGCTGTGAGCAGGCATTTTACATGAACATTGAGGATAGAATATGTTCAGGGGTTTTCTCAGTCCAACCTTACATGGGCCTCTATTTCTGTGCCTACAAATTGTATATGGAATCATTTTTCTTTCAATTATTTCTGCCTAAGTAACTGAACTGCTAAGTATCTGATTTACAAGCACAATCAAGGATTTAGATGTCCTACTCACCTACTTTTTGGAAGCAAACTACTACACACAAAAATAGAAGCCATATTTTCTGAATATTGGTTGGTCTTTCATGCACACTTTCAGTATAAATCCACATAAATAAAATAGTTTAACTTGATTAACCAATTACCACTGAAATTCATTTTCTTTCAAGAACACTAAGGCATGTTTTTTTCAATACTATTGTAAAGCTAAGGCAAAAAGCTGTCGCGTGGGAGGGTAAATATCTTAGTGGAAACTCATTCATGGGACAAACTTATCTGATCCTGAACTCTTAATGGATCATAATTCAAAGCGATAGCTCTGATTTTTGGCATTGTGGGATCTAGTTCAGATTATAAATGGTATACAAATCAACTAATATAGATGGTACCACAATTCATAACTGCTAGATGAGGATCATGGTTTCTCACTAGCCAATAGACTCCTATACATACTAAATTATTTCCTGGAACTTAGTACAAGCTATCTATCATAAATGTGATATTTTTATATCACTTAAAAGAAAGGTAAGTGAAAATACATCGTTCCTGGCTAACACATCAACCCTTTCACCTTATAAATACACAAAAGGATGCAGCCTAGGATTCAGCGATTCCCTTGGCAGATTTTAAACTTGTATACAGAGCACATTATACAGTGTGTGTATAACATTTTGGAATAGAGTAACATCCTCTTATTCACTTGGTAGTACACAAAAGAGTCTTGGTGGCATCTCCAGATAGCAAAGCTTGAGTGGTCTGTCATATAGTCAGACCTTTCCATTGTAACAGCAGCCTTAACGAGCTATTCTGTATCATTTCTCCTAGCCTCATCGCTAATCATTCTTCACCACCTCTCGTCTCTATCTACCTTCCATGATCCTTGTTGTCTCCTAGGCTTGCAGTCTTGGTACATGCAACCACTTTTGCCAGCAGCTGGGATTGTCATTTTCCGTTATTTTCTCTTTTCCAATTTAACGATACAAGGGCAGCTACTTTTTGGAACTTTTTTAAAAAAAATAATAAGGGCCATGTACTGCCTTGAGTACTGGCAGTGTATATACAATATACTTAGGGCCACATGTATTACACTGAATGGCAAGTTAATAAAAATGAACATTGAGTATGTCCCTAGTTATTCCACATTAAGTGTATGCAATTCCCCAAGTACTCCTTCTCTAAACTGAATTTTAAATTCACCCACTCTTCTTACTGTTGCATTTGGTTAATCTATGTTAAGTCAAACCACTATAAAAGGTTATTTGGTGAGATAACTGAAGGATACTAAAAGTTGTAATAATATGTAGGTTCTCCATAGCATGTTATAATTCCTGCACAATAATGATGAAAAAAAGTTTAGATTCTGTTCTCCTTAACTAGAGGTTAAGCATCATTTACAATGTTTTAAAGTTAACAATTCTATGAGAAGACGTCAAATACCCTACTTCTCTGGCTATTTTAATGTTCTGTTACGAACAATGACATGAGACATTTAAGGAAAGTTGTGACTGTCAAGGGAACCACCATGTGGTGCCAAAAAGCAGAATGGGAAAAAAAGGGAAGAAGTCAAATAAGGGAAAGAGAAGGTAGCACAGTAGAAGGTGGCAAGGAGGCAGAACAATCACAGGAGAGAGAGAGACCACAGGAATACATACCCAAACCATACATGTGAGGCTGCAATTCCATCACTGGATCCTAACATTAACAAAGCATTTGAACTTCACTCCTGGGGTTTATGCTGTCTCCAGAATCCATTGATGGAAATACAGAAATCTGTGTATTATTTGACACAATCAATAATAAAAAATAAAAAAAAGAGCAAAAAAGTGAATTCATTCCATAATACCCCAGGGGTCTATTCTGTCACTGATAAGTGTGCATAGCATCCATTAACAGTGATAGAAGTTACAAGTGTATATCGACAGTAAAAATAGACCTCCACTATGCTTATAGGTTCACAAACTCTATGGAAATATGAGAAAAAAAATTCTTCCAGCTGAAAGCTCAATTTTATCAGGGTAGATTGCTCCCAAATGACCTTGGTACTGAGTTAAATATTGCTCACTGGTACTACTGAGAAAATATTTACAATGTTTAGTTGGAGGAATGTTTTCCTGTTTAGAAAAAAACATTAAAAATGAATGCTGCACTGAACTGGTCAGAAGAGAGAGACTGCTGCTTCTATTTAGCTGCTGTAGTCAGTGAAATCAACACCAAGTGGCAGATACAGAGAGCAACTAGAAAGCAGCCCTGGGAAAGGATGGCTTTTTTACCTGTACTATTTCTGTAAATTGTGGCACAACAGGGCTCAAGCTAGGCAGGAAGATCATGGGTTGTTTTTTTAAATTTTTTTTAAATAGATCAGTTATTTTGCTTCTGATGGATGTGCAGGTGTTTTGAGAAGTCAGAGGGAATTTTGTTTTAAAGAAATGGTACGTAAGTCAACTATTTGTCTACTAAATATAAGATAGATAGATAGTATGGGGGTGATCATGAGGGACATAGTATCTGTGGAGATAGGATTCAGCTAGGCAGGACAATAATTATTTTAAAATATGCACTATGAGCATGTTTTAAAGTTATGGTAGGTCAAACTTAGGTTTGTGTTTTTGTTTGTTTGTTTAATATTTAGTAAAGGAAAAGGAAAGCTTACCCACTACAGATATTCTTCCAATCCTGCACATCTCTTGTTAAAATATTGATATAAATGTTTTGCTGCCCACTCTCCCTCCTCATGCACGTGGTACGGAGGTCAATGTGCAGAAGACATGCAGAGTTATTTCAGCTGCTCTGCATTACCCTACATGCTCTGCTAAGGATATCAACAATTTGGCCAGTGTAGTCATATAATCAAGAATGGGATGGGGGGAAAAAACAAAAAAACAAACAAAAAATCAAGGATTTCTAAAGTTACTTTCTCTCAAGTTGTAAAACTCAAATGCCAAAGATAAATAAACTTTTTTTGAATGCATCATTTGGGTTCTTCAATGTGTTTAAAACTGTTCCAAGCTGCAGATGCATTTCAGCCTGGATTCTGGTGCCCACTTTATAACATACACATTAAAAAGAAAAGTGAGTTTAATTTAAAAGTAGAACAGTGTTCCATGTCCATGTTTACACATTAGGATTTTTGTGGGGGAAGAGGGTGACAGCACATGTCATTTGCTGATGTCTGTAGCCTCTTTTTTTGGACTTTGATTTGACTGATTCTCTTCAAGTTTAATAGATTTGCCACAATGTTGTTTTGCTGCCCTGGATATGATTCCCTGCTATTTTTAATATAAATGTAATATTTGAAATCCATCTCAAAACCAGATTTTGTCTTAAGCAGCTGTGCTTAAATTGTAAAATCTCACCCTTGGGTCTGGTTCCACATCTGGTAACACCCAGCTAGCATTTACAAGTTACTTAGAGTAATTAAAAGAGGTTTGAAATAACCCACAATATTAAAGAGAGAATATACGATTAAAGATGTATTTTGATTTCCAACCAAATTCAGTGAGAATTTTATAAGTAGCTGGGCACTCCAGTTATTTCTAAAGGTGTTGATCAAAATAAGTACATGTTGAGGAAAGTAAAGGCAGGCTTGTAAATGGGTGGAGATTGGGTAACATTAAGCCACCATAATTACTAGTCAGCATTATGTCTCCACTTTGATGTCAACTATGTGCTTTCTTTTGTCTCTCAGAGAGGAAGAAACTTCAAAAGCTTTAATTTCAAGACAATAAAGGGCCCATATTAATGTATGTGCAGACTTTAACTGCAAATGAAAAAAAAAGTTTGTCTGATAAGATATAAAGGGAGTTGGGATAGTACTAAATATGCTTTGTGTGTATTATGTATTATACACATATACAATATATATATATATAATGTATATGTGTGTGTAATTAAATGATTAATTCTGTCATGTTTCAACATTTCAACTAATAAATATCTAAAGTCTATTAAATTGCTTGACACATTCAATAACAAATGTGACAATATATTTAAAACATTTACTATATCAACAATTTTCTGGATGTACAAAGTACAAAATATCAAAGCTTGTACCAGTACAGTGAGGACTGATTGGGCTACGTTATACCATGATCCTATTGACTTAAATGTTTTGCATAGGTGTAGCAAAGGGAAGAATTTGGCCTGCTAGGATTTATTTCTAATTTAAAAACATGTTGGCATAACAATTTTCTTTTGGAATGAAAACCCTGTGGCTGAATACGAATATCAGTGCTGAGCTCCAAGGCCCCAGTCCAAATCCCTTTGAAATTAATGGGAGTCATTCCATTGACTTCAACAGCCTTTGGATTTGGCTCTAATGATACTTTAAAATACAGATTAATTTTAAAACTATATTGTATTGGTTCTTAGGTCTTCAATGCATATAAGTGCATTCAGAGAGGAAGGAATAGAAAAGGACACAAAGAATAATGTCAATGGGGGGAATCCATATACATAGATCCATATACAGCCCTTGATTCACATCCGCATGCAATTCCAGAAGACATCAAGCTGTTGGAGCTGTGTACATGGATTAGAGGCCGTATACTGGGCCTTAGATACTATTCTGACTGGCACACTATAAATAAGAGAGATAGTTACATGTTACCAACTGTTCGGGGCTGCTCCTGCCGCGTCCCCACTCACAGAAGGCTGATTGACACCTCATCAGACAATTTGAAAACATGCTATTTAGGATCAAGTCTTTGTATATAGTATTTTCTCTACTACCATCTCTCTTTATTTTCCATCTTATATATGAAAAGAAGATCTTTGAGTATTCCTGCCGTGCAGCACCACCTGAAGAAACAATCTTGTTTGCAATATCAGCACTACTAGTTTCTATGGGGCAGATGAACTCTTAAATTCAGAGATCCTTGTTTCATGTAATTATCCATAATACTATGAAAGAGGGGGGAAAAAGGCAAGAGTTTGCACGATAGAGCCAAATCATTTCTGAGCATCTCTCTTTCCAGGGTACCCGTGTCCAATCCCCATTCTCAATGAAACTGTACAATTGCAATCTTGTGCTTTTTATGTTATGTCAGACTTTTCTGTTCCTTTGGGCCGAAGGGGTTCCATGTGCTGCTCGTTTTGTGGCAAGAGAGTAATTTAGCCAACATTACTAGAAATAAGGAATAGCCTTAACATTAGAGAGATGCCATTTGATAGCAGTCATGAGAGCTCTAGGTACCAAACATGTCCTTACTTCTCCATTAACAGTATCCGGAACAGTAATATAACTTACTTTTGAGGAAAATCAGGATAAAACAGTGTACACTGCACACTGTAACAGCATACAGCACAGTAAACAGAGATCTTGGATATAGATAATGATAAAAATAAACCATTCAAATTATGCTCAAAGCCAATAGTTTCAAACTTGAGTACCTAAAGTTAGGTATCCATCACCACATTAAGGTATTAAGCCAATGGGAGCTGTAGGTGTAGTCACGTTTTTCATTTAGCTTTGTAAATATGGAGTGAGGTGCCCAAGTCTGGACACAGTTTGAACATTTTGGACTGAATAGTCAGTTTATGCCGGTCTAAGATGAGCTATAAGGAAGACTTTGGAGTGTTATATGACAGGTAGTTATGTGACAATGGAACTAACTTACGACATAAGATATTTGTGAAAATGTAGGGCTAAATCCTAATGTATCTTCTCAGGTTTGATATAGCACTCTGAGTTCCGAGTCGTTTCTCAGACAAAACACTTATTGAACCCAGTTGTCTGATTAAGGAATGTTGGATCGCACCCTTATTTTTTGAACTCCAGGGGAGTTCTACCTGAAGGAGGACTGATAGCCACTATAGTATGCATATTTGGGCTACAAATAGGTGCCAGGAATTACTCTTTGCCAGTGTTGCAATAATTGTGAAAGATAAGCTATTTTATCATGGGAACAAAATAGAACATAACTTTTTAGAAACTTTCTAATTGTAGCTTAGTTGGGTGCCAGCTGTTGTTTTAATACTATCAATGGGAGAAAACAACACTGGAATGGACATTTAATTCTGTCTCTCCAATAGCAAACATTAACCACTGGCTCGCAATTGGACCACCTGCAATGTGTTAATCATTAGAAAGGTCACTGTTACTGAACATTTTAAACTGTGAATAGCTTCAGATTAAATTAGGTGTAAAGAAAGTCATTTCCTTTCAGTGATAAACTAAAACACCTGCACCACAGCTCAAGTTTACCACGAGAGATATAAACTCCCTCTCCAAAGCTATACCATTCATGAAGGCACAAGAGCACAGTTTTGTGAGATAAGATCTTTCTAACCTCAATTATTTTGGTTTTGCCGAGTTGTGTGATTATATACACAATTATTTAGACAGACTGCAGGTTATTTTATGCTTTGTTAGGCACAAATCACAACTTTCATTTGTGCGTGCATTAAATATATTTCTCTCGGGTCTTGTTAATTTTCTTTTTTCTTTTCTTAAATAAAAGTTTGCTTACATTGCTTCATCTCCTCTCCATTATAATAAGAAACCCAGCGCCTTTTACCCAAAGGGATGGTGAGCATATTGCAGATGCTTCTGCTACAATATTTATTGGCCCACTATGAACTTAAAAACTTTTGGCATAACTTCGTATTTACTTAATACTACTATGCCTTGTAGAAACATTTTTACGCAGAGACCTGAAATATAACCCATACAAATTCAATGTGTTGGTTCAACATAGTGAGTTATTTTTTAAACCTCAAAGTATTCATAGGCAAAAGGTAAAATGAGTCTTCTGATATAACTCAGGGATAAGTGCCTAGTATATGCATTCTCATCTGGCATTTGTATTCAGGATACTTCTGTTTTCTTCCATATAAGTCACTCTTAAATGTAAATATAATTAGAATAGAATAGTATCCTCCCTAACATCTCTGGGCTGCTTGCTGCTGTTACTGGTGTCTCTCTCATCTGTTCCTACTGGGTGTTGAGACATTGAGGGAAGTATTCTTCTCCACTCTTGCAGCAGGGTTCAGGAGATTGGGGCTGCCACACAATGGTCCTTTCCCTTCTATTGCCTCAAAGAAAAGGAGATCCAGATGAAGAGCCAAGGTTCTAGTTTTTCCCTATATTGCATTAGTCAGTAAAAGGCCTTTGCGCCTGCTATCCTAACCTTCAGAGTGGTGAAGTGTTTTCAACCTTCCTCTCTCCTACTCCACAGAAAGGAAACTAGGCAGACAGAAAACTAGGGATAGTTTCTTCCTCTCCCCCCATCATTTAGGGAAACGATAGCTATGTTCAAAGGACCACTTTTTCCCAACTCAAAGAGCAAGGAAAGGGAAACAGCAGGGGATCTCTTCCCCAGAGAGAGACTGGAAGGCAGCAGACACTTTTACACACACACACAATTTGCACCAATGGCTGGAGAAGCAGGCCCTTTTTGCATAAGCTTAAATGACTACAAAAAAGATGCAAGGCAGTGGAGAATCAGGGCCGCACATCCCAATTTTGTCTCCCCTGGAACTATTTTCATCCATTTAATGATGGGTAAAAGCGTCTGGCTTAGTGTAAGTCACACACTGAAGAGGATGTGGGACGATTTAAGTTAGAGGAGGGGGTGACTTGCCTTAATATTCATAGGAAAGCATCAGAAGGATGTAAGAATTTCTCATCACATACTTCTTTTCAGGCCCCTCAGAGTGTGAGTTACACTAAAAGATGCCATTATGCTTAGACTCAGCAGACTAACTTCAGAGGAAGTGTGTATTTGGATGAAGATGAAAGTTAAATGGTTGAGAGTCCAAGTGAGTACAGCAAAGTTTAGAGCAGGTTTAAGATGGCATAACATATATATTGGTATGGGTGGAAGATCAAAATGACACCAACTTAGTTTCTCTTTAGACTTAGTCACCTCTGAATTTGGCCCTCATTGTGTTCTATACTGTGACTGAGGTACAAGGTTGTTTTATAGTGTAAAGGGCTCCAAGATTAATGGAGTGTAAAATATCCAATATTAGAACACAGCTCTCCTCTCCAAATTCTCCATCCCATGCCTACCTAATCCACAAGGCCACAGTGCTACCCAGGCAAGATCCTTAACTGTTCTGTCTCAATGTCGTCCTTGCAACACTAGCTGCACATACGACAGTGGCCTCAGTGTGTAAGCCCATGAAACCAGTGGAGAGCAGAGCAGCTCTGGCAACAGTTTAACAGTGTGGCATCCTCCTGCACTGATCCCTTTTTTCCTGTCTACATTAACTACCTTACAGCTGGCACAGTGGGTGCACTCACATTGGTGTCTGAGGTCTGACAGCTAGTCTGCACATTCATTATGAGATAAATTGTCTTCTCTGTGTACCTTCATAAAATGGCAGCAAACAGCAGGCAGAGAATTGGAGACACGTCTTTAATACCGGACTCAAAGGTCTTTGCAAGTTTAGATTGTGCAGCACTCCCGTCATTCAAAGACAAAAGCAAAGTCTTAAAAACAAAGTGGACTGCATGTGTCTTCCCAACACTGTATGCAGTAGATTGAGCAAAGAAACTAAAGATAAAATCCTATTTTGTACACATGAAAAACAACTGCAGTGCTCATGACTTCATAATGTACAAACAACCGGAAAAAAAAGCTGGGTGGCGGTAAGGGGTATTTTAATGGAAGTGGTATTTTGACCTTACCTACAGTATTATGGGAACTACCACTACTGCTAAAATAAATGTAATTGATGAAGAAAAATAAACCAAAAGCTTTTAAAGACAGAATACTGTAGAGATTGGTGCTAAATAGCAAAGATAAATCTATTAGGAAAATATTTGCCTTGAAGTTCTAGGACTCTGGAACCTAAGCCAGAGATAGTGGAGCTTTGACAGTTTACACCAGACGAGGATCTGACACCTAGCATTAATTTCTTGTACATTTTGTTTAAACCTGAAGTCAAGCTCGTTTGCTTTTCATACTCCAACCTGTTATCATCAATCATTTCTCTAAAGACAAATCTCAAAGTCTGCCTCCCAAGTGACTTCTTTCAATAGACTATACAGCCGAGTATTGGTGTGCTAACAGAAATGGCTGCATTAATGTGGGAACCACCTAACCCTTTCCCAGTGTCATATCACACCGTGTGTTGGGTGTTCATGGGCAGCTCTCTTTTACTGAACTGAG
The DNA here is from genome assembly GCA_037349315.1 of Chelydra serpentina. Lineage (NCBI taxonomy): Eukaryota > Metazoa > Chordata > Testudines > Chelydridae > Chelydra > Chelydra serpentina. The sequence goes on along the minus strand of JBAIAC010000026.1, from coordinate 14,524,113 downwards.
CCCAGCATGTAGATAATAAATTGCTGAGCCCTGACTTAGTAATACCATCCCTGTTTGTCTCTGGGCAGAGGCTGTCGACATGAATGGCCACACATTTTGCAGATAATGGCCCAGGAAATATTGCATAGTGCAGCTGCTTTTGGGGAAGGCATGTTTGGAACATATTATACAGCCCAAGAATGAGTACGCATGGTAACTGAATACTTAAAGGTAATCACAAATTATGACCATATATATTTGTATATATATTTGTATTGCTATTGTATACTTAACAATTGTAAGAAAATAATTTCAATAACTTATTTTTAGAAGCAGACCAAATCATGCGGTCGGAGCTGTTTTGCCTCCAGGATCATCTGGCCCTTGTATTTTTTAATTAAGATTTGAAGTTACAAATGAAAACAAAATGCAATAGTTAAAATACAAACAAATATATATAGGTACAAGGGGAAAACGTTCCTAAATGTGAGAACTCCATCAAAATAAAGTTTGTTAATTAACTGGGTTAACCCACTATTAATAGAGATGAGCTCAAATTCTGAGTCTGACCATCCCCAAATATTGGGAAAATTTGGAACCATAATACAAATTATTTTCCATATATGAATAGTTATGAACATTATGCCTACATTCTAATAAGCAAAGTCAAAAGTGAAATCACCATTACTCAGTTAACAACTTGCAGCAAAAGCTGGATGGTAGCTAAACTAGGGAGAGTCATCGAAAAGCAAAGCAAATCCTTGTGAAAGAAGGTTACAGGGGAAAGAGGAGAGTTGTTCATAGCACTTTATGATTAATATCTATGTAATTGACTTGAAAAATGTAGCAAGATACTTGTTGTCAACATTTTGGATGACACATGAAAGTCTGAGATTCACTTCTCAGACAGCATTGTTCCTCCTTGTTTCAGTAGTAAAACAGGCAGCTCAATACAATGGGGAGGGCACGTCTGAAAAATTCCCTATGTTAAATGGGAACAACAACTCTTTGAGAAACACATTTAATTCTGTTTATTCAGAAGTAAATTACAATGGCTGTGGCTTTTGTACATTACAAATTCATATTCTCTCTCCCTACATTGTTTAGGTTTTCCAGAGCCAAACTGACACACACTGTCTTCCGGGGAAGGAGTCTTCAACCACAATGAATATTCTGACACACAGCGAGTGGAAAGGCTCAAATTCCAGAGCTCCCTGTCACACTGGAGGATACCTTAATATAGCGGGGTCTCAAATTAGAATACATGTTAAGGATTTTGAGAACCAAACAGTGAAGGATTTGAAGACTGGGAGTAGGAGGTGAACTATGAAGGAATCTTATTTTGTGAAATAGTCCACAGAATTAAAAAGCTGGAGATCCACTGCTGTAATTGAATCTAGGCTGCCTGCAGAAAATCCACAACTGAGACAGAAAGATAGCAGGGAAGATATGCAGAGAGTGGGTAAACAAACAATTGGAAGTATTGAATACTACTTGGACAGAAACAGTGTCTATTTGTGTCTTGTGCAATGAATCACACTGTCAGTGCTTAACATACACTCAACACAATAATAACAATGGGAAAGCTATGCTAATGGATGTGGTGGAGCCAACAGAAAAACAACTGAATAGAATTTGCAGGAGACTAAGGTACAGTCATGTACAACAGAGCACAGCCACTGAGGAGAAAGGTACCAGGTTTCTAGGGTCTCTAAATAAATACATTTAAAACACAGAACCTATTGGGTGAGGAGTGGTTGGGAAAGGGCAGGAAATGGGAGAGGGGTTGTACGCTGTACTAGGTATGCTAGTGCAGAGCATGTCTCTCCTGAAGCAGGGGGGAACTGGGAAGTAAAGCAAGAGTCTGAGTCCTTGGTCTGCTTTGCAGAAAGCACAACTATGTGCTGCCCCATGGATGGAGCTCCTTGGAAAGGCACAATTGACCACACATTGGCCAACAGCTGTATATGTTAAAGGGCAAAGACATACCAGCAGTATGCAGGGGTGAATTAGCATCTCTCTTCAATTTCTATTTTTTATGTTTTTAGAATTTCTCCTTTATCTGTTTCAATGTTTCCCATCAGGAAAAAAACTACTAATCCTTTGCATGAAAATAAAACTTCTCTCCATTTACTACAGTGTTTTCTTTCTGTTTTGTGGTTCCCAAGTTACTTTTCCACAGTTACTTTAAATATAGTTTACAAAATGTAATAATGCCTTCTGTCAATACCTTCTATCAAGATTTTTCCTGACCCTAATTTAGTGCCCCCTGGAGCCCTGTTAAATCTCTTGAATGAGACGAACTCTATACTCTCACATAATACTTTATTCTGTTTGAAACCACGCTCCATGTTTTTCTTTACTTATAAGTTCTCTCACTCTCTCCATAGTCTGTGTCTGGATATTTTTTTTCTGCTAAAGAGCTTGTCACGTTTTTGGGCTTTAATGTGTAGCAGCCAATCCCAGGCATACACTAGGGCACTTCAGCTGGCGTCTGATTTTCGAAAACTAAGCATGTACACAAAGAAAACTTACCTGCAACTTATGTACAATAAGCACAACTGCATACCTAAAAATGTGTATTTCTAGATACGTAACTGGTATTTTCTCATGCAACCGGAATGATTGCACATACAGAGTTTGTAAAATGAGGTCCTTATTGTTAATGTGAATTCAGTTTTTTTGCATTGATGGTATGGAACCCAATCTTCATCAGCATTAATCAGTGTAGTTCATTGACTCTAATGGAACTACACCAATTTATATCCATTATTTGTTGTGATTTCCTTGAGATTCTCTCTCCTGTGTCTTCTCTTATTCTGCTGAGTGACCTAGGGAGAGCTCTTGGATCTGACAGCTTATTGAGTGGATTGGGGGGCACACTCTACTTTCCTTGAAAGGATGCTCATTCTGCACCTTTATTTGGGTTCAGCAGTTCCTTACTCCGCACGTAGCCCCACTGGACTCATGTCATTGAGGGAAAGCCCAGCATTAGGAGCAATGCAGATCTGCAGCACCATGAACGGCGCTTAGGGATGAATTCTGCTTCAAAGTAAATTCCTCCTAGACCTCCCTGCAAGTCAGGGGAAACATGTCCGCTGCTAAAGCCCTGGAGGGGTGCTGCTTATTCCCCATTACTTTATCTCCTCCCTTCCATTCCCGGCCCAGAGGGAAATATGAAAAGTGAATAGTTCCTGCATTTCCACCTACACACAAAAGTCCCAGATCTCCACCTAATGTAATCGGTTTCAAAGGAGCTACCACGGTTTATATTAATCAAAAACCTAGCCCAGACACTGCAATTCTGCAGGCCCTGGGAGGTTGGGGAAGGCTCTCCATGCCCTACTCTTCCGCAGCCATTCACTAAGTGCTAGTCACAATCTCACCCCTTCAGATCAACATGGCTACTCATAGAGTAAAGCATTAGTCATTGTGAGTAAGCATGACAGCAACAGGCCCATAGTTGGCAGTAAGCAGAACTGAGTATTTTTTTCTGGTAAACACCAGTGCCAAGGAGTGCTTATCACGACTACACGCTCTTCAAACCAATCACCTTATGACACTAACAGAATTAAATATGTACATTTAAAAACCTACCCTGTCAATGTGTGTAACAGCTTAATATTTATCTTAATGCTCTATGCTCTTAATATATAAATATTTATTTAAATGAAAAAACCTTGTTCAAAATTACACAGAATAAAAACTGGCTGTTCAAATGATACTGGAAAATTATGTATCATTCAAAATATTCCTGAAATATTTCAAATTGAAAAAAAAAAATTCTATTTGAACTGTATAAGTGAAATATAAGTGAAAACTTTTCAGTTTAGGGCATTTTTATTTTTACTTTCCAATTTATCTCTCTGAAAAAACCTCCTAAAATTAGGAAACATTTTCATTTTAATAACACTTGAATTGAAAACAAGTTTTTGTCTGGAATTAATTCAAAATAAAAGTTTTTGCTTTGAATCATGTGTGAAAAATTCAGGAGATTCTGTGAAAAATTTCAAACTCCTCCCCACTGGAATTGTTTTGTGGAAAAGCATTGCCAGTTTTTAACCACCCCTAGCTGCGAGATCATCAGAGAAGCATGGTCAGGGGACACCAGTCTGGTGATAATGGACATTAACATTTTTTCAGTGGCTGAACTCTGAATACACCACAGATCCTTAGTAATAGGATATTTATTTTTCTGGGCTATAATTAGGAGACATGGAATGTGAACTACTAACATTGGAACTTCTGTTTAATTAAGATTTTAATGCTAGAGGTATTCAAAACAGGTAAGAGACCTGTCACATATGCTTTGGTAATATCAGGCCATCCGTCATGCCAACCACATGCCTCCTGAATATTTTCTTCCATATATACTTGGGAATAATAGTTTTAGGCTTCATCCTGCAGTCCCTATCCAAGACAAACATGATCCACTGATGCCAATAGAAATGTTGTTTGCAAGATTAGGCCAAAAATCTAGTTGAGGCGCAGCCTTAACTAAAAGTTATTTATGACACCAAAAGGACAACTCACCTATGTACAAGATAGTATAGATTTAATCAACAACTCAGAATAAGTTGGGACACGAGAAGTAATATTTTTCTTATATTTGAAACAATTTTTATGGAATATTTATACTAAATCACTGCCAGTAGCCTTAATATCAAGGGGTAGCTATTAGAAGAAATCACTAAGTAAAAGAGGAAAAAAGGAACTGAGCCCAGACTACAACCTATGGAGCGAACTATTTCTCTGCCATGGAGTAACTACTGTAATAGTAGCTGACCCATGAAGGCCTGGAGAACATTCAAGGCCAGCACCAATGTAAGCTTATTTAGTTGTAAACATGGCCCTTAATACATCAAAAGAAGAGTACAGAGTTCCAGCTTTATAGATTTCTGAAACAAACCCCAATATTCATGACATCTTTGTAAAAATATTCTATTGCTGTGTTAACTTATGACCTCAAAAGGCAAAGCTCAGCTGCTTGGCAGGGGTAGGGGATGGAACGAGAAAAAAAAAAGTTCTTTTGCTTGCTTGATTGCTCAACAAAAAACAGTTTTCTAATGGCTGAATTAACATTTGGAAGCTGTGTTATTAATTTCATCTCCTTCAATATTTTTACAGCTGTAAAAATTAAGAATTTCGCTAGTATTTTACATTGTTAAAACCCATCAACTCATATAGATCTAATTCTCTAAAGCTGTAAAATATATGCAAATTATTTTAAGTGATTCTAAGTGGGCGGTGGGGGGGGGGAAGAATGACTCTTACAGCTAAATCCATGAAATGTATATGCATGAAGTAGTAATGTACATATACAAGCAGAGAGAAAAAATTCTCAGCTTACATTACTGGAGAGCTTTTTAACCAATAAATACCCAGCATGATTTATGTTATGGAGGAGAGATCTTCAAATAGACTTTGTTTCAAACTCCCGAACATAAACAAAAATATATGGCCAGATTTGCCACTAAAAGGTGATAGAAATGCAAAGTAATATTATTATTTAAATGAATGTGAATGTTCTGTATGCCCGGTGTCCTCCAATAGTATCTGCCCATGGCCCTTGTGCCTCATGTCAGTAGGACTCTGTATGGGCACATGAACCATGCTAGTGGATCGGTGGGAATTAGGTGCCTAATCTACGAAAGCACTTTTGCAAAATCCCTCTAAGCACCTATCTGCAGTTTAGCTGCCTAAAGACATTTGTACATCTGGTCATCTGGGCATGCTCTTTCAAGGGGAATAGGATCAGTCAGTAGGAGTTGATAAAATGGGAGTAAAACATTTTGCTTGGTGGAGACTGCAATGATCATGGATAGGAGGACACTGGGATGACCATAGGACTTCCAGGCTTACATCTCACAAAAGGCTGCAAGGGATGAGGACTGTTGAAATACTGTTTGGTTATTGGTTTTAGGTAAGGTTTGCCAGGGCTCGAGTCGCATGTCTGTGCAAGCAGTGGAATGGGATTCAGACCGCCCCCAGCATCTTTGTCTTGTGCCTGGGTCTAGGAACACCCAGCAGGTGTCCGAGGGCATGGGAAGAATTTTGGCTTCACCCCAAGGGTATTAGGCAGAAGAAAGGATCTGGTGCAGGGACTGTAATTTGCTACAAAATACTAGTCCTTCTGGATCAAGCTAATATATCCGCAGAAAAATAACCTGAAACATATATAGAGGGGTGGCGGGGAGAGAAATCTGAGAGGCAATAGTGCAGAAAGAAATTTAACACACAGACATCAGATTGCACTGCAGTATGTAAGCAAAAATAGGACCATGTAATTTTATGCTGCCTATTCAGAAGCACCACACTAGAGACAGTGAAAGGTATCTGTCAACCTGCTCTGATACAACCATATCTGGAACTTTGTGTCCAGCACTGGCCACCTCCTTATCGAAAGCTATTGATAAATTGAAGGGTTCAGAGAAGAGCAACAAGAAATTAAGGGCTTGAGAGAGATTTATGAGAAAAGATTAAAAGAGTTAAATATAGACTGGGGAAACAATGACTAGGCAGGTGATATGGAGCATGGTAGCAATCTATAAATATCTCAAGCATATAAATACAAAAAATGGTGAAGAATTATCTAGCTCATGGGATACAACTAGGAGTTAGGGGATGAAATTAAGAAAGGGGGAAAATGTAGGTTGAATGTCAGTAAAAACCTCTTGACACTGAGATGCATTAAGTTGTCTCCTAAGGGAAGTGGTCTCTAGAATAACTGCCCTATTGTTGAGCATGTTCTAAAAATAGATTAGATAAGACTAGGGATTAGGAATGCATAATGAGAAAAATCCTGTATTTGCATGGAGTGACCTGGATGTTCTAAGAGATCTTTTCATTTTTACCATCTACAATTCTCTTAATATAATTAGAATAGTCCTAGAACTGTTGTAGTGCTGATCCAAGCATATGAAGGAGAAAAACTAGAATTCTTTATCCTCCTATATAAAAAGTAGGGGTGTATTAATTAATTTTTTTGATGGTTGAGGAAACGCCACTTAATTATCAATATCATGGTAAGCGGAGTATCTTTTGGTGACAGATTTTGTGACTGAGCAGGTAAATTTAGAGAATATAGAGAATTTTTGAATTGAAAATTATAGAAGCTTTTAGAAGAATGTTTAGCCTTTTTAGTACATTCTCCTGAGTTAATCAAGTTGCATACAAGCCATGGAATTACTTCAGCCTGCTCTCCAAAAAGATAAACTGATCACAATTCCTACTCCTGTATTATATTCATCAACACCATACTGCATTTTCATTTAGGATAACCTAGCCTTATAGAAAAATGTTGCTGTTTGGTAAAATAATGCCTTTTTAAATGTTGTTTTTACAGGGGTAAACCATACGTTTTAGCTTCCATCTCCTAATATTAATTTTTTTTGTAAATAAGTGGAATAAAATAATTTAGAAAGCTGTTACTTTGGATAATTTCAGCCAAATTATAACTTTCCCCTTATATTTTTATTACATAAATGAATTTTTATCATTTATTTTAATATTGGCTATTAATTAAAAGCTCATTCAAGCTGTCAAAACCTTCCACATTTCCCATAATTTTCTAGCCCTAAAACCACACCTGTTCTGAATTAATAATCACCCAAAAACTTCTTATATGTGATTTTTATTGACTGAAGTCACATAGGAGCACAATGGAAAATTTTCTTAAGTTTTACATTTTTAATTCAAATGCTTTTGTAAACAGTCATTTGATGATAAAACTGAAAGACTAATCACTGAAACACATTATCTCAAAGAATTGTGTGCTAACAGGAAATGAGATAAGCATTATCCAAGTGTGAGGAGAGGAACTACATAATGAGCTACACAGTTTTTCAACACCACCACACCAATATCATTATGAATGAAAGTGCTATTTTCCTAATCAAACCTAGGTTATTCAAAATCAGTTTGATTGAGCAGTTTACGACTGATTATGATTTAGTGGCATGTGTAGTCAAAGATTAGCTATAGATATAAATATATGCAACTAGAACAGCCTGTAAAGAGAAGTGACTGAAAATATTTGCCAAACTATGCTTTTTGGGGGCCATATCCAACCCAAAAGAACTGCTATGGCTGTTGGCCATGTGAAGCTCTGTAAACTTCCTGTGCTCTGAATTCCAAGCAAACAGGAGTACGCTTGCCAGCTGAAACCTACTCTTATGTGGCACAGGCCTATCTTTGACAAATCATGGCAATCGGGGGAGGTCCCGGATGACTGGAAAAAAGCTAATGTAGTGCCCATCTTTAAACAAGGGAAGAAGGAAGATCCAGGGAACTACAGGCCAGTCAGTCTCACCTCAGTCCCTGGAAAAATCATGGAACAGGTCCTCAAGGAATCAATTCTGAACCACTTAAAGGAGGGGAAAGTGATCAGGAACAGTCAGCATGGATTCACCAAGGGCAAGTCATGCCTGACTAACCTAATTGCCTTCTGTGATGAGATAGCTGGCTCTGTGGATGAGGGGAAAGCAGTGGATGTGCTATTTCTTGACTTTAGCAAAGCTTTTGATACAGTCTCCCACAGTGTTCTTGCCAGCAAGTTAAAGAAGTATGGGCTGGATGAATGGACGGTAAGGTGGATAGAAAACTAGCTGGATGGTCGTGCTCAACGGGTAGTGATCAATGGCTCCATGTCTAGTTGGTAGCCGGTATCAAGTGGAGTGCCCCAAGGGTCGGTGCTGGGGCCGGTTTTGTTCAATATCTTCATCAACGATCTGGAGGATGGTGTGGACTGCACCCTTAGCAAGTTTGCAGATGACACTAAACTGGGAGGAGTGGTTGATACGCTGGAGGGTAGGGACAGGATACAGAGGGACCTAGACAAATTAGAGGATTGGGCCAAAAGAAATCTGATGAGGGTCAACAAGGACAAGTGCAGAGTCCTGCACTTAGGACGGAAGAATCCCATGCACTGCTACAGACTAGGGACCGAATGGCTGGGCAGCAGTTCTGCAGAAAAGGACCTAGGGGTTACAGTGGATGAAAAGCTGAATATGAGTCAACAGTGTGCCCTTGTTGCCAAGACGGCTAACGGCATTTTGGGCTGTATAAGTAGGGGCATTTCCAGCAGATCGAGGGACGTGATTATTCCCCTCTATTCGGTACTGGTGAGGCCTCATTTGGAGTACTGTGTCCAGTTTTGGGCCCCCACGCTACAAGAAGGATGTGGATAAATTGGAAAGAGTCCAACGGAGGGCAACAAAAATGATTAGGGGGCTGGAGCACATGACTTATGAGGAGAGGCTGAGGGAACTGGGATTGTTTAGCCTGCAGAAGAGAAGAGTGAGGGAGGATTTGATAGCTTTCAACTACCCAAAAGGGGGTTCCAAAGAGGATGGATCTAGACTGTTCTCAGTGGTAGAAGATGACAGAACAAGGAGTAATGGTCTCAAGTTGCAGAGGGGGAGGTTTAGGTTGGATATTAGGAAAAACTTTTTCACTAGTAGGGTGGTGAAGCACTGGAATGGGTTACCTAGAGAGGTGGTGGAATCTCCTTCCTTAGAGGTTTTTAAGGTCAGGCTTGACAAAGCCCTGGCTGGGATGATCTAGTTGGGGTTGGTCCTGCTTTGAGCAGGGGGTTGGACTAGATGACCTCCTGAGGTCCCTTCCAACCCTGAGATTCTATGATTCTATCTGGATGATTCAGGTACTTTCATTGGGATATCCTAAGGGAATTCATTGTCGTGGCTACACAACAACAGCCATTTTTTGGAGAAAATGCTTCGAAAGTGGGAAAACAAGCACGAGCTAAAAAAAGTCACAATTTTCTTTAGAAGGCCATGTGTTTTATTTGTGGTTCATGCTGCACAAGGATGAATATTTTTGAAAAAAAACAAACTTATATGTAGATTTACAGATTGCATTTAAAATGCTACAGTCTGCCCATCAGAAATGTAAGTGGTTGATTTCTATTACTGTATTTTTAAATAGAAAAATCTCACAATGTAGGATCAAAAAAGTTTAAAATAGGGAAAGAACAAGTTAAAAATTACTTGGACAAATTAGATCTCTTCAAGTCACCAGGGCCTGATGAAATGCATCCTAGAATACTCAAAGAGCTGTTACTTATCACCTTATCTTCTAGATGTTTGCAAATTGATTGCTTAATTATTTGCTCCCTTATCTTTCCGGTTACAGAAGTTAAGATGACTGGTCTGTAATTCCCTGGGTTGTCCTTATTTCCCTTTTTAAAGGTGGGAACTATATTTGCCCTTTTCCAGTCTTCTGGAATCTCTCCCATCTTCCATGACTTTTCAAAGATAATCGTTAATGGCTCAGATGTCTCCTCGGTCAGCTCCTTGATTAAAAGGGAGGTTTAGGTTGGACATTAGGAAAAACTTCCTAACTTTCAAAGTAGTTAAGCCTTGGAATAAATTACTTAGGGAGGTTGTGGAGTCTCCATCATGGGAGTTTTTAAGAGCAGGTTGGACAAACACCTGTCAGGGATGGTCTAGATAATATTTAGTCCTGCAATGAGTGCAGGGGACTGGACTAGATGACCCTTCAAGGACCCTTCCAGTTCTATGATAATGTAAAAAAAATTTTAGAGAATGCACTCAAACAAACAGCCTGTATTTATTGACTTTAGTTGGTGTTTCCATATACCAATGCTTTTCTGGCTCAAATTCTTTAGTGGTGTAACTCCACTAACTTCAGTGGAGTCACACATCAGATTTATATATTTTTTTCTGGACAAGAGTGTTTCCTGAAAACTTACGATTCTCTTACTATCCTTTTGAATTCAGTTGTTTGTGATCCTGCAAGTAATTTGAAATTAAAGTTAAAATATAGCACCATAAAATGTTCAATAAATTCTTTACCACATATGTGCTAATGACTTTGGTTAGAACGTAGTTAATAATTTGCAATACCCTCTGGCCCAGATTTTATTTTCCCACATGGCCCTTGTTTATCTCATATAAGAGAAAGCCTGTAACCCTTCCTCAAACCCCTTAGCTCACTGACTCAATAGGACTGTTTGCATGAGAAAGGACTCCTCATATAAGCAGAGTTTTAAAAAATAATGTACAGCATACATACAATAATGATGTAGCTGTATTATGGGCCTGATCCTCCACCATTGTGGTCAATGGGATATTTATAATGGACTTCAAAGGGTGCCCAATCAAAGCCTATGTATCTGAGATCAAGAATGAGCCATAACAGAAGATACTAAATATTGCCTATGATTTTTATAGTAACTATAAGAACTAAATTTGAAATATTTTAAAGTTAAATATTGTTGAGGCAATTAATGTTTCCTTGCAAACATATACATCATTGCTTAACTTCTAAAACATTTTTCTTTACATTAGTTTTACTTTACTCAAATATTAGTATTTTAGAGTCTTTCAGTATCACAATTACTACAGCTCAATTATGCTCTTGCATATGTCAGGTACACTACAGTCTAATTTAATCTTCATTACACATTGCCATATTGCAATTATACATGCTATCGGAGTGTTAACACATATTTAAACCTGTTATTCCTTTGTCACTGATTTACAAAGAGGTACCTGAAAAGAAGCAGATGTCATAATTACATGCTTATTCAGCTCATTTTATACTAAATCTCAAAGCAAATTGCAAATGAGCTAGGCATGTCCTGAAATTAATGTAGTGATAGTACACTAATGCTGTGATTCATTATGGTTTGTCAATGTGCTGCACTTCTGGAATGTGTGATAAAACTATATTAATACTGCACAGTAATGAGATTAATGAATTTGTACACCGAGAAGAATAATGGTTCTCTTTGTTAGACTATTGAAAAAATAACAAAGGTAATTAAAAAGAATTACTCAAATCCCATACAACCTCATTTATATTAAATTAATTTGTCTGGTTTCATTTCTAATAATTGATCACTCTTTGCAAATTATAAAGCACTTCCAGGCCATATGAACTACTACTGTAGGAGTAGCGATCCAGAATATTATGAACTATCAAGGTGGTCCCTGTGGGTTCATATTAATTAAGGCTTAACAGTTTGGAAAATTGTAGCAATATTTTATGATTCATGTAATTAAACTCTAACGAAATGTCACAACTGCTAGTTATTTCTGTGCCTGTGATTAATATCTTACTCTTATTTCAAAGGAAGCATAAGTAATGAAATATTCTTAAAACACACAGACAATCAAGGGGGAAATGTGATTAGTTATGAATGCTTAAAACAACGAGTACATTAGCATTTCACTGCCTCTACTTCAATCACTAACGGTCAGCATCGGATGATGCAAATCAGATTAATATTTGACACCATATGGTTTTCAACCTAGGGTTTTTGCACTTGTGTAACTCCACTTATATCAGTTGAGTTCTTCCCGATTTGGACTATTAGATCAGAATCAGACCCTTACATTCCAGCAGTTTTGAAATATACTTATAATAAAGGCTGTGCAAAGGCTAGTACAGTGTGTGCAAAGCCATGCTGCTCCTAAAGAAAGGATTCCTGCAACCCAAAATGATGAATGTTGAATTTAAGCATCTTACGGTGTCATATTAGAAGAATGCTTTTGGAAATGGTTTCTCTTGAGAAGGACAAAACTGGAAGGGTTTTTGGAAGACCGTCTCATTAGATAATTAATGGCATGAAGGTGTTTTTTCCCTTTGCTAGGATTCTTGAAGTGGTGTTGCTTACTAGTTACCAGAAGTGGCTGGGTTTTTTTTGGAGGGGTGAGGGGGACTGCATTTTGCTGGAAATCATCTAATCTAGAATGATTCATGGGAAAGGGTTGATTTCAACAAACTTCTTGTTTCTAAAGACTAATAAGTTTTGAAATAATTACAAACATCCTATTTTGACATTTTCTAAATGAAAAATATAGTTTTCGGGTATGATATATCATCTAAAATTTCAATTAATTTACAATAAAGGCTGAAATCAAAATGAGACATTTAAAAAAATATTGAAACAAAACATTTTGATTTACTTGATCGGATTTCTTTTCCTTTCTTCCAGATTTTCTTTTCTTTTCTTTTTTCAAACCAAAAAGGAGATTTTGACTTTTTCTCCTGATTTGGGAGAAGAATATTTTAAAAATCTTGAAAATTCTCACAGGATGGAAAAATGGTTTCCCTCCCAGGTTTACTAGTCACCAATTCAGACACACTCAGTGTTCTATAATCAGAGTATATTTTCAGGATAAATCTTAACGGATGGTTACCAACCACTAAGTTTTGCTGTATACTTTTTCTTTTGCTAATTATCTTTAATAATATGTAGCAAGTATTCTTTCTCAGGACCTGAGGACTTGCAGTATTTGGAGAAGTTTGCTATGCTATGCGAAGTGTACAACTGACATTAAGGCTTGCATCGTGTGTAAAGGACAAAATGTAGGCATCAGATCGCAGAGTCAAATGAAAGCTGTCATCGGCAATCAGGCAGTTAAGCATTTACATTCCACAATTTGTGTCCACAGTTAATTGTGTCTGAAAACGTAGATACTAGTGTTCAGAATAAGATCAAAATGGGAACTACACAGGTAATCCTTTATTTTCCAAGCTACATTTCTGGTTCTATTTGCAAAATTCATACAGAAACTAAAATTTGATTTTATATAACTCCAGTTTTATAGAACTCTAAGGAAAAAGGCAACAGTTGTGCTTTGATCACCTTATATTGGCTCCCTTTTCATGAAATTTGCTGCCATTTTCTGCTATAGTTTCTCTGTATACAGAATGAATATAGATTGCATTTACCTGTAACTTTTTTATACGTGTTGGAGATGGGTTTCCTGTGCTCGTATAATTATACACACCCTCTTTCTTTGGTGGAAAGGGGTGTGCCTAGTCAATATCCCCTGTTCTCACACAATGACAGACACCAGATAGATATATTGGTTTTGTCAAATAAGTGCCAAATGCAGTGATTTAAGGGGCTGATATAAAGCCCATTGAAGTCAATTTTAATTGATTTCAATGGATTTCAAATCAGCCTCTGATTGTAAGAATTATGTGGCACAAACCAATCACTGCCAGTAAAGATAAACAGCTTTCTGGACAAAAGATGACAAGCCATCTTCATGAAGCATTTAGTCTGTGCTCAAGCAAAAGTAGCACGACTACCCTAACATCTGTGGGTACAATATTAACTTAAAAGATGGACAATATTTTAGCCAGCACAGATATGACTTGATCAAATATGTTTGCCAACCCGTAAAATCAAAATGACTTTTTTTAGACTTGAATATATCAATGTCTAAAGGGATAAGGCCATTTTCTTATTCACCTTTGAATGCTTTACATTAGAAATTAGCTTTTCTATCCACATGCAGTAGTGCTATAAAAGTGAGTTAGGGGCATTTTTAATCAAGATTTATATTCCCAACAAAGAAAATTGAGGTTTTTGTACATGTATGAATACGAGTTATGTGACAGGGCAGGGTTCCACTCCCATCATGCTCTCTGTCTACACAGACTATTCCGAGACCTTTAGTAGCTGAACGCCAGCATGTCATTTACATGCATTGGATCTGTAAAGGTGGTAGAAGAAGCATACACTACAGCATTTACAATATCAGCACCTCCTCAGCCCTCTGCGGAGGAGATCTCGTCACTCAGAGATCCTTCTTGGTTCTGGCTGGTAACCTGACTCTGCCCCCGGCACTTCCTTCCTAGGCCTTCTTCTACTCTTTGTATTAATGGGGTAAATAGTTCAGTCCTCCCTAGACCATTCTAATCTGCTCATTAGACACAGTCATATCTACCCCAGGGGGAATTAACTGGTGTTTGAGTGATCAGAGTGCTGGCTGAGCTGTTGGTTCCCAGCACTCTGTTACAGGCCCTGATTCAGAAAAACATTTAAGCACATACTTATGTCCATTTATATTCAGGGAAGCAATTAAGCATTTACTTTGTTGAATTGTGTCCATATTTTATACTAGCTAGTGTGTTTTCCCCACCATATTATGTTTTTATTCTTGACAGTGAAATTTAGCCTAGGACTCATAGGTACAGTAGATAACAATTCTAACCTAATCTAGTTATGACAGATTTAATATTAATGGGACTAAGAAGAAAGTCAGTTTCCTGACAAATGATGATAAAGTGAAATCTTTAAGCAGTAATCAGAATCAACATGCCATATCACACCACCAGTCATTCAAAAATGACAAGCAGAAAGAACCTGCTGAGACAACATCCAACCACAAGCATAATCACATTTATGATTTAATTCCCATTTTAGCCTCAGAGCAGATTAATAACTGCACTAAAAGAAAATGAAATCCTAAGTGTGTTTTCTCTTTAAAGTTTTATGATCTGAGAAGAAAATCCCAATTAAATCCTAAACCAGCTATATGTTTTATACATGTGACACCTGTAGCTTTCACAGCATTTTGAATTGGCCCCATAAGGATTTTCATCATAAAGGAGGACTGACTTTGCGGCAGCTGCCATGAGCTGGATTAACATAGACCTTTCCCTTCTTGCAAAAGTTCTAGTAATGAAGATTTTCCATTACTTTAGTGACAGTACAGCCGCTTTGTCTTAGTAAAACGTCATGTTGTGCTGATTAGTGATCAGAGCGCAACCCTGAGACAAAGCTTGTGGCCAGTGTTTTTCCCGCTGCCAACACTGCTACTGTGTTTGCTCCCCCTCACCTCTGAAAAAGTTTGCAGCTCATACCTTCCTTGATCTGCCCAAGTTGCCTATTTAAACAGTTGGGGCACTGCAGGAATATTCTGTTTAAGCAGTGTTTAATTTGCAATGAAAGAGATACTCGGGCTCAAGTAAGTAGATGCTGGGGCTCAAGCAATTTTTTTTTTAAACTTTCATAAATGACACAGCAAGCCCAGAGATGCCAGGACTATAAAACTACCATGCCTAGAGGTGCCAGGGCTCAGCCCTAGCAAGCCCTGGTACAAATTAAGCACTTGTGTTTAAGGGATTTAGAAAAGTCACTTTGGAACAAATTCCTTCGTCGTTGTTCTCAATGCCAGTGCCTAGGGTATTTCAAGCACAGAAATTTTAGCAAAGTCATCCTTTGCTCTAGTTTATTACATCTTAATAGAGTAATCTTTCATGCAAATATATTGCAACTGAAACTAACAATGGTTGGGAAAGTTAATTAAAGGAAGGTTTAGTAATATTATGCTGTTTCAGTTGTTCCCCCGCTATATTTCTCCTACGATTGGTTTGATCTTTTATTCCAGGCCTATGCTACCTTTTGAGCAATTTCATTATAAACCGTGTTCCATCATGTAACATTTATAATGCCAAATTCAGGACAACTGCTCCTCTGTCTGCTACATGTCTTAAATAAATGGCTGTTTTTCCTATTTAAATAAGGGGGCGGGGGAGAGATTAGAATGTTAATTAGAATGGTTGTTTGGATTATTTACTATATTCTCCTTCCAGTTCATTTGGTTGGCAACAAGATTGGGAAAGCATTGGCAGTGGATGGGTTAAATATATTATATTAATACATGGGTTTCTGTATCCCTGTTACAAGGTTCAACAAGGGAACACAGTTTGTCAAAAGATCATAGATTTTGATCTAAGTCAAAAAAAGGTCAGTCACAATAAGCCACCATAATATGTGATAACATCCTAAAAAATCCTCTTTATAAATCACTGTCCTATTGATGACATTAAATGACTTTCTGCCTCTTTAAGCTTAACATGTTTTAGGATCTTATAACATGCAAGTCTGTTATTAAAGATTCTGCTGAATTATTCAGGGCTAAATCAAGATGTGAAGACACCTTTCTTGAGACAGAAAATTGGCAAAAACACTCCAAGATGCCTTACAGCAACAACAACAAAAAAAAGGTCTTGCTGCAGCTGTTGAATTTACCATGAAATAAAATTGCTATAAAAATTGTTACCTCACATGGTCACGTGAGGTCCATGGCCTGTTGTGAATGTACCATATTTCCTGGTATCAAGCAGTTAATTTAATAGAATTATGGAAATGTAGGGCTGGAAGGGACCTTGAGAAGTTATCAAGTCCAGTCCCCTGAGCTGTGGCAGGACCAGGTAAACCTAGACCACCCTTGAAAGGCGCATGTCCAATTTGTTTTTAAAAACCTCCAATGAGGAGGATTCCATAATATCCCTTGGAAGTCTATTCCAGAGTTTAACTACTCTCAGGCTATGTCTACACCACTGCGGTAAGTCGACCTACACTACGCAACTCCAGCTATGTGAATAATGTAGCTGGAATCAACATACCTTAGGTCGAGTTACTTAGGTCTACAGCATGGGGGGTTGACAGGAGAAACTCTCCCATTGACTCACCTTACTCTTCTTGTTGGGGGGTAGAGCACAAGGGTCGACTGGAGAGCGTTCTGCTGTCAATTTGGCAGGTCTTCACTTGGACCGCAGGTGGATCAATCTCACACGGCTGTAGTGTTGATGTAGCCTTACAGTTAGAAAGTTTTTCCTAATATCTAACTTATATTTCCCTTGCTTCAGATTAAGCCCATTACTTCTTGCCTTACCTTCAGTGGACATGGAAAATAATTGATCACTGTCCTCTTTATAGCAGCCCTTAACACATTTGAAGACTGTTATCAGGTCCCCGATCACTCTTCTTTTCTCAAGACTGAACATGCCCAATTTTTTTCAACTTCCTTCATAGGTCAGGTTTTCTAAACCTTACATAATTTTTGTTGCTTTCCTCTGGACTCTTTCCAGTTTAGGCACATCTCTACTAAAGTGGGAGTCCAGAATTGGACATAGTACTACATCTGAGGCCTCATCAGTGCCAACTAGAGTCGGACAATCCCTCCCGTGTCTTACATGGGACATTCCTGTTAATACATCCCAGAATTTATTTCGGTCTTTCTAACAGCTGTATCACATTGCTGACTCATTAAATTTGTGATCAACTATAATCCCCAGATTCTTTTCAGCAGTATTACCACCTAGCCAATTATTCCCCATTTTGTAGTTGTGCATTTGATTTTTTCCTTCTTATTGTGGAGTACTTTGCACTTGTCTTTATTGACTTTATCTTGTTGAATTCAGACCAATTTGTCAAGATGTTATGAATTCTAATCCTCTTCTCTAAAGTGCTTGTAACTCCTCCCAGTGTGGTGTCATCTGCATATTTAATAAGCTTACTCTCCACTCCATTATCCAAGTCACTAATGAAAATACTGAATAGCACTGGACCCAGGACTGACTGCTGCAGGACCCCATTAAATATGTCCCCACAGTTTAACAATGAACCATTCATAACTACTCTGAGTATAGTCTTTCAACCAGTTGTGCAACCGCCTTATAGTAATTTCATCTAGACCACATTTTTCCAGTTTGCTTATGGGAATGTTATGGTCAGCGTCTAATGCACTTACTGACTTAGGATCAGATTGTGAGCTCCTTAGTTACATTGGTAGCAGTCACTCAACCTGGGTAGTCTCATTGACTTCAGGTGAATATTGGAGTGAGTAACTGCTCACCAGTATGAGTAAGTTCGTGTCAATCTAGCCTTTATTAACTTCACTGGGACTGTTCCTCAACCAAGACACAACTCAACATGAATAATGGTTTCCGACCACAATCATGCAACAGATTTTCATTTTAACAAATTCACATTAACATAGCTTTCTATCTGCAGTCTATATATATTTTTACAGCAAGTAATAGCCTGAAATAATAATACATCCCTATGTCTGGCTGGGTTTCAGAAATACCACTTAGTAAGTTTACTAAAGAGGCACACAACTGGGCAAAAATGATCAGTTGTTCACTGGAGATTTATTTATTTATTTTTGCAAGCATAGTGGGATATTATAGACAATTCAAGACTAGTCTTGACAGTGGGATTGTTCACTACGGAGTGAGAACTTAACTGAGCACAGTGCTGACCAATTTATGTTGCCTGATGCATTGAAGGAGGTTAAAAAAACAACCCAATGTGTTGTTTTCTGTCACAAACATAGTGATCATGCCACTTAAGAGCAGATTGCACACTGACTATACTGTGCAGTGCACAAACATACATACACGCACTAAATGTTTTAAATGAAATGAATTTTGTGCTTATGATAGGTCCACACTGGCAGTCCCGCAAACAAAAATGCTCTATTTACCTGCAGAGCTTTGTTAAGCTGATCTGCCATTGAGTTTCATCCCTATTCATGGAGGGATGCCAATAGCCCTGGACTGTTACCTAGACCAATTACCATCACCTAAGAACTTAATACAGGCCAGATGGCTGCTACTTTCAGTCATTACCAGCCATATTCAAACTTGTGACCTAGGAGGTAAAAGACAACACTCTTAGCTTAAAACGAAGACAATGGCCTGGCAGAGAACATCAGCCAGGAGAAGAATGCTAGATTGACCACATTTAGACAAATACCTAATTCTTTTTAACTTTATTCACTACTAATTTTCAAACCCCTAGGTGAACATTGCTCGACAGTCCCTTACTGGTGTGGTACCATCCACTGCAGTAACGTTGTCCATAAACTGTCATCCGTGGAACAAAGCCAAGCATAACAGCTGCGTGGTAGTGTACCTGCTGAAGATGTTTCTTTATAGCTATGGGGTGAAATCCTGACTCTATTGAAGTCAATGGGAATTTTGCCAGGATTTGGCCAATATTTCACTCATAGGCTGTTGCCAGAAGGACTTATATGAATGTAAATGAGAGAAAATGTTGTACCTTGTCCTTGTAATGGTCATCCTTTCTCTTATTGCAAAGAAAAACTGTGATCCAAGCATTAGGACCAAAAAAACCCCCCAAACTCTGCTTACATCCGACTACAGTCATATGGGGAACTTTGTAGCTAGCTAATGGTATTGGTGTGCAGGTACAGGTGAAAACTGGGGGAAAAGAAGGCAATAGCCATTGTTTTGGTGGCCCTATCAGCAAAGTAGCTCATGCTTCATTTGCCTTTTCAAATTATTTTCTTTGTTTAAAAGAGAAGGAAGCAGAATGCTCATTTATCACTTTTGAGAGGCTGGCAAATATGCCCCAGATTCCCCCCGTCTTCATACATGCAATTCAATCATTTAGCAAACTCATCTGCACTAACGTGGCTATCACAGGTCGCCATAATTCACAGTTTGGAATCGCCTCATGAGATATTATTTACCCGTTTCTGAAATTTCGATACAGACACCATAGTAAACTGACTGCCCCCAGAGTGCAGTTATAGAAGATTAGATAAAACCAGAACTAAACGAATAAACGGCACTTGCAGATCTGAAGAGAAGCCTCCCAGTCCTTGTGTGGGGAATGGATTCTGCATCCTAGTGAACAATCCAGAGTTGTTCTCCTGAGACCTGTGCCGTGTATTACGTGCTTTTCAGTCACTTTTCTGAAACCATTTTGCTTGTGTCTAACTAATATTAATTAATATTATTGAGACCATGGAAGTGTGTGAGGTGATGCATCAGTGCAACAGCACCCCTTGTGGCCAAATGTGGTGCAGACCCTGGGCTCACATAGCCTAGCAGGGCTGTCAGTCTATTCCTGATGCCCAGGTGTCTGAAAACCCTTTCTTCACTCAAGTCCACTAAGGGGTTGGTAGGGGAACCCAGGACTGCCCTCTCCACTGGGTTCCAGCTCAGGGCTCTCAAGCTAGATAAACACGACTCTGACAGTGCCTTGAGCTTCTTCCTACCTTCCCCGGGTCTCTGCAGGATCTCCAGCCTGTCCGTCAGTCCGTTGCCTCCTGAGCTGTTGTCTCTGGGCAGCTCTTTAGTATTTTGCTGGCAAAAGTTCCTTTCTCCAGCCTGCTCACTCCTCAGATAGCCGCCCCACCCTTCTGCTTCCCAGCCCTTTTATCCTCCTAGCTGCTGTGAGGCTGCCAATCAGCAGTGAACAGCCGTGCCTGTGTTAGCCCTTTGGTTGTTGGGCCAGTGTGTAGTACATACACCCCATGACAAGGTGTTTCATTATCATGCCTTCTCTGAGTCCTTTCATAACTATCTTACGTTCTGACCCTTTCACTAGTCAGTTTGTTGTGTGTAAACCAATACATTTTGCTTACCTTTGCATTATTCAAGTTATCTATCTTAGCCTTTGATATGTTTAGATTTTTTTAAAAATCTAATCTAAATTTCAAAGTGTTTGTACAATAAAGTAAATAAAACAAAATAAACCAATGGAAAAAAAAATAGAAAATATCCTTCAGTTATGTAATCAGCCCACAAAGAAGCTATTAACAACCCCCTCTAGTCTTTCCCATCCCCCTTTATAAAGTCAGTTTCTTCTCAACGCACACTGGCCTTATTTGAGAAAGATGACCTACTTGCCATATGCTCTTAAAACAGTATGCTTTATTCTAACAATGTCTGTACAGTGATGTGCCCATTCTATCTCAGCTCCTTCACTTTACTGTGCCACTTGGTCTCTCTCTGCTAGCTTACAAAAAGAATCCAAAGCACCAAAAAGTTGTCCAGGAGACACGCAACACCTGAACCACTGTTCAGTGAGTGGCTGACACTGTGTATATCAGCCTTACATCAGGGCCGGAAGCTGAAGCTTCCCAGGTGCTTTGAACTACAGCAGGATACACCAGCATACTACCTTTCCCGTACTGACTAAACAGGAGGGACTCCTGGCTAAATGAAAAGAGAATCTCAGGGGGGGCCAATTATGGAAAAGATTGAGCTCCACTAAACCAAAGCATACTTCATAAGGTTCTTCTTCCCCTGGGCTTTCATTCAGCTGACCAAAACGTTGTGGCTCATCCGTTGTTTCATAGGGCACTCTTATTTCAGAATTGTGTGGGTGTAAAATCAGAATGCTATGGCTCAGATTCTCAGCTAGAGTACAGCAGCATAGCTATATTAAGTCAATGGAGCTATGCTGAATTTTGCCAGCTAAGGTTCTAGTCCTATGAGTATAGGTGTTCTTATAGAATCATAGAATATCAGGGTTGGAAGAGACCTCAGAAGGTCATGTAGTCCAATTCCCTGCTCAAAGCAGGACCAACACCAACTAAATCATCCCAGCGAAGGCTTTGTAAAGCCAGGCCTTAAAAACCTTTAAGGATGGAGATTCCACCACTTCCCTAGGTAACCCATTCCAGTGCTTCACCACCCTCCTAGTGAAATAAGGTTTCCTAATATCCAACCTAGACCTCCCCTACTGCAACTTCAGACCATTGCTCCTTGTTCTGTCATCTGCCACCACTGAAAACAGCCTTGCTCCATCCTCTTTGGAACCCCTCTTCAGGTAGTTGAAGGCTGCTATCAAATCCCCCCCCACTCTTCTTTCTGCAGACTAAATAACCCCAGTTCCCTCAGCCTCTCCTCATAAGTCATGTGCCCCAGCCCCCTAATAATATTCCTTTACCTCCGCTGGACTCTCTCCAATTTATCCACATCCCTTCTGCAGTGAGGGGACCAAAACTGGACACAATACTCCAGGTGTAGCCTCACCAG
Source organism: Chelydra serpentina (assembly GCA_037349315.1). NCBI lineage: Eukaryota > Metazoa > Chordata > Testudines > Chelydridae > Chelydra > Chelydra serpentina. Next base: position 14,501,763 of record JBAIAC010000026.1, on the reverse strand, counting down.
TGCCGAATAGAGGGGAATAATCACTTCCCTCGATCTGCTGGTAATGCTCTTACTAATACAGCCCAATATGCCATTGGCCTTCTTAGCAACAAGGGCACTCTGCTGCCTCAGATCCAGCTTCTCATCCACTGCAGAACTGCTGCTTAGCCAGTCGGTCCTCAGCCTATAGTGATGCATGGGATTCTTCCTTCCTAAGTACAGACTCTGCACTTGTCCTTGTTGAACCTCAGATTTCTTTTGGCCCAATCCTCCAATTTATCTAGCTCACTCTGGCCCCTATCCCTACCCTCCAGCGTATCTACCTCTCCCCCTAGTTTAGTGTCATCAGCAAACTTGCTGAGGGTGCAATTAATCCCATCATCCAGAACATTGATAAAGATGTTGAACAAAACTGGCCCCAGGACCGACCCCTGGGGCACTCTTCTTGATACTGAATAGACCTCTAGCGTAGACACGGACATCCCTTCTACATTCCACCCTGCAGCATAAGAGGAAGGAAATGGAGCCTCTATACTAAAGATGCGCCTTGCGGTCTCATAAGAAAAGGACTTATTCTTTTTACTGGGGGGACATTGATCTCCCCAGCTGAATACCTGAAGTCACAGCATTAGCTCGTTACAATAACCATTTGACACAATGCCCTGGAGGAGATCTTGAAAGGCTCAACTGGCCGTTAGCTGCTCAACCCCCATTGACTTTCAATATTTTCTCCTCCTGGCTCCTGAAATTATACTTGCAAAAAGGACCATGAGCAGAGTGAAAGAATGTCATCCTCACCCGAATGACCCTGCTTTATAGACATGTGGAGACAGGACAAATTGACTGGAGAAAACTTTTAATCCAGCCTTTCATAAATAAATCAGAGAGAAAATTATTGCACTAAAATTTGGAAAATAATTCTTATTTAAACACAAGCCTAATTACAAATGAACATCGGCTATAGGCTATCAGCTAATGCTGTTTATTACATTCAGTATAACAGGGAATCCCTGGGGTTAGTTTCTGAAATAAAGATTTAATTTGAGGGTAAAGCACAACAACAAAAATGTAGCTAATTGTAAACAATAGTATTCCAAGCCCAGCTGACTCCATCAATATAAAAACAGAAATTAACCTCATCCTTCCATTACTGTAAACATATTAAATGCTATTTATTGTGATTACTTGTGTGTGGCCTGTTGCAGCCTAAATAGGAACATTTTCGTGACTATAAGATATAAACATCAGATAACGCTAACATCATTATTCCAGTCTGAAAGATATAAAACCTAAATATTAATTTTAATAGAAAGGTTAGCAAATTAGGAAACCACACACACTAAAATCATTGCAATAACAACCAACGCTGGTAAAATGCACATATTCCAAGAAGATTAAAAAATACAGGTGGGATCCAGCAGTAGTTTATATGATATCCTGACACATGTCATAAACAGAGGTTTTATACAGAAAAAGAATGCAGATTTTTAACCAAAAGCAGAACAAGGAAGAAGCAATGAAAAAGGGAAGAAATAGGAAGAAAACAGTGTTTATAATGAAGGGGTGGGAATGGGAATGAAGCTTGTAAAATTGTGTCTGCAGGCACCATTCCCAAGGATACTGCATGGCATTGGGAGCAACCCAAGGGCAGCACACTGCTCTTCAGGAGAAATATTGTAACGGATCTTCAAAATGAGGTTTTGATAGTGTCCAGAATGGGGTAAAGGTAAAGAGAGGGCGAAGAGATAAAAAGGGAGGCAGTGGATGCAAAATCCTGGCTTTGTTTACACGTACACACTAGAAGTTGACCTCTAATAGCTGGACAAAAGAAAGGATAAGGGATCTGTAACTACTAGTGGCTAAGCAAAGACTGGCCGTAGCTCGAATAGTTGCGGGACTACGCCTTGGAGCTATAAATGGATTCTAGTCCTTCGGGTATCTATTATTTTATTTCAGTTTTAAACTGTTCAGGGAAGGGCTATTTTTTTTGTAATGTATTTGTAAAGTGACAACACAGCAAGCCCCTGGTCAACGATTGGGGCACTGAGACACTAGCACCATACAAATAAAAAATAGCCTGTTGCTGTTAACACATTGATTTGTTACAAGTGGGAGAAGGGAGAACTCAGCAGGGAAATGAAAAGGGAGAGAGAAACCTTCACAGCAGCCAGGGAACCCCCAGCATGGAGGTTTCCCTTGGGACAGCCACAGCAATGGCTGTCATGTGAGACATCTTCTACAGATGGGAAATCACCAGGGAACCAGATTGACTGACTTTACGATTGACTTGCTGGATGGACTGACTTGTATCAGAAGAGCCGGGCCCAGTTTCAGATGATAATCACCAAGGGGACAGTTGCTTTTTCATTGAGATAACTTGACTGTTTTGTAGTTCAATTTAAGGAAAAACCTTGATTTGCTAGACTGCTTGTTCTACCTAGCTCTGTATCCATACGGTGCCTAATTTCTGTCCTACTTTCATTTTAATTCCTCTCAGCAAGGATTCTGAACATGCAGTGATATTAAATGTCCATGATCTGACGCTATCGGTCACCTTCAAGGTGCAGTCCCCTTTCTTTTTCACGGTTTCTTTTGAACTTGGTATTAGTATACTGAGCATTGCTTTGAATAATCAGCTGGTGGCCTACCGAGACTGAAGAGAAAGGTCAGATATTTTATGTGACATATGATTTGCACAGCCTGCAAAGGGAAATGAGTCATCTACACAAGATAAACAATGATAACTCAGTTAAATATGACTGAGATGTTAAAGATAAGGTGTGTTTATAAATGAATAAACTTCCTGATCACAGTGATACATTACAGTAAAATGAGAAAAGGAATGTTAAATGGATTTTTACAGTCTGCAACAGCCATTCAATTAGGTATAATACCGGATCACTCTACAGATGTACCATCTGCATTCATCACATGATTCCTCCTTTCCCTGTGGACATTTTTTTTTTGTAAATAGAAAAGCATTAGTGGCCTATGGCATGCAACAGAACCCACTGTGAGCAGCTGAATTATTCTGCATGCAATCTTTGAGTTGCACATATGTAATTATACTTATGCAATGACTGCAGTAAGAGTGGGATATTCCTTATGTAGGGAGGGTTACTATAAAGGTACGTAATGTATGCTTAAAAATTGTTTCTCGTGGTCACATCTGACTTTCATTTTAGAGCCAGGAAGGAATACAGTACAAATCTTTACTTACTATTCCTAGCTGCCCTATCTCGATTTGTGTGAGAACAGCTCTTGCAGGTAAAGAATTCTTCTCTGTCCAACAGCATAAGAGAAATTGTGGAATCAAATCTACCTCTTTTCTCATTAAAAGCAGAAGACAAATCCCTGGTTTCCCTCTACTCCAGCGCATAAAACCCATTTGGAAGAAGGGCTGACGGCAGATTGGTATAAGTAGATAGCGGTTCTTGTGGGGACCCATGAGGACAGGAGGGTGAGTTCTCACAGATTTGAGTGTCCACATTGCCATAGCACTGGTGGTGTTCCAGTCTGCCCCATCATTGCCTGGCTCTCCTCCAGACATGCACTGCTCCATTGCTGTTGCTGAGTAGGGAACTCAAACACAAAGAGCAGCTCTTTTCCTCTAGACTATTCTCTCTTTTGGCTAACTATGCCCTGCAAGATGTAGCAGAACCCACAAGAGCACCACTATTCTTGCAGAGGATCTTCAAAGGTTTGGGGGAAAACATATAAGCACTGTAACTGTCTCTCTTTCTTCCTGATCCCTTCGGTGATCCCATTGGTTCGTTTCCACATTGCACAGCAGTGAAGAATATTTGATCTGTGGTTAGGACACCTCCCAGGGTTCCCTGTATGAAAGATTCAACTCAACTAGGTGATTAGGAATGTTGGACTCTGGCATGAAAGCACTGCAGGATAACGAGCTCAGATAATAATCAGAAATATTCAGAACACTACAGCTCAGAGGACTGGAGTTGAAATTAAATATCAGAGTCAGCACAATGCAAAAAATTCACAACCGGCCAGTGTGTATCTTGCATAGTAGTTTAACCACATGTGTTCTTAATATTCAGGATAGGGAGTCAGATATGAACTGGATAAATCCACTGTAATTTGAACCAAAATCTTCGTTGTGCACCTTCAACTTCATAATCTAGACAGCCAAAGGTTTCAGCTGCAGTCAATTGAATCTCAACAGCAAACATTTCAATTTACTTCACTAGTTATTTACAAGTGACTGGTAATTATTTGTGTTATCACTGGAGCTGAAAAGTATTTTATCAGTAGTCCCATTTTGCAGCATTTTGTATGGTGCTTTTAACTGTCATAAACCAGTACAACAGTCTGCCAACATGGAATAATTAATAATTATTATGCGGGTGATTGATTTACTTTGAAAAACATGAAAGGCCACTAAACCTGGAGTTTCCTGCCTCACATAATGTGAATAAAGAAAATGAGTATCAGTAATCACTGTCAACAATTCCTTGTAACTAAGAATTGAGTCATTTATCTGTCTGCATGTATAAATTATCATCATTTCCCATTTCACAGTAAGGTCTAATGACAATTTATGTTGGAAAAAATAATAAGATATGGGGATTTCATAGAATTTGCTACTTTATTTATGTTTTTGAGAATGATACCTGAGAACATATGCAGACCTTGACTGAGCAACGAACTTAAGCACATGCAATACTTAAGCACATGCCCAACTTTAAGTACCTGAGTAGTCCCATTGACTTCATATGCTTAAAATTAAGGTCAAGTTTAAGTACCGTGTCAAACTGGAGCCCTAGATACAATGAACCATCTTTGGCTTTTAGTGACTCCAGGTGCAAACTGCCATAAAAGAGAGCAGAATTTGACCCAGTGCATTTGTTTCTTAATAAGAAGTTCTCTTAGCTGCATATTTTTCATCCTAGTCCTTCATTTTCTGTCCACTGCCATCTTGTCCAATGTTAATAGTCGAGAGTCGTTTAGTCAAAAAAGTTCCCAACCTTTTTTGTATGCAGTGCTGGTATACCTGTGTCAGTGCCAGGATATTAGAGACACAAGCTGGGTGAGGCAATATATCTTTTATTGGACCAACTTCTCTCACCCACAGAAGTTGGTCCAATAAAAGATGTTACCTCACATAACTTGTGTCTCAACTTTTTTTGGTCAGAAAATGCCAATTTGTCAAAATGAAACCGTTTGAACAAATCTTTCAGCTCAACATTTTTGGGGAAATGATTTGGAAATTGTTGAAATGAAATGTTTCAACATTTTCTAAACAAAAATTCAGTTTTCCAGTTGAAAACTTCTGTTTTCGAAATTTATGTTAATTATAGTAAAAGAGTAATAAAGAAAAAATTAAAAAGGGTCAAAAATGAAACAAAATCTTTGGAAATTAACAAAAACACATTTAAATTGACCCAGACTGATTTCCTCACTCCTTCCCCACACTTTTTGGTTTGCAAACATTGTGAATTTTCCTCGGGATAGGAAAACATGTTTGATCTCAAAAAATTTTATGGAATGGGGAAGCCATTTCCAGCCAACTCTTGTCAATAGCAATTAGCTGCGAGTATTTGAAAATATTTCAGTAAAGAAAGACCTATTTGTCAGATTCAAGGACACTTACTGTTTATGGGCACATAAAATGGTATATTTAGCACCTATGATCCTTAATTACATATGATCTACTTTCCATGTGATGTCCTAGTATTGCATTGTGATGGCTATGCCAGGATATTGTACCAGTGTGTGTCACGAGGATGCAACTCCAAAGCAAATCTGGATGTTAGAGCATTATTCTTTCATGGCTCTGTTTCCCATCAGAGGAGTCCACCAGATGAACAAAGCTGAGTGCCTCTGACCTAAGAACATTATAAATAAGGTTAAAGAGTGAGATCAGCAGATAGGGCGCCAGCCTCCAGGATGCAATCTAAGGCCAAGAGTGGAGAGGGAAGGGCCTGGAATAGACGGTCTTTATAGAAGAGTCCTTTAGAATTTTGAGATAAGAGTCCTATAGAAATTACTCTAAAAATCTATGAGAGAGAGGGGGGGTGAGGTATTATCTTTTATTGGATCAACTTCTGTTCGTGAGCAAGACAAGCTTTTAAGTTTATACAGAGCTCTTCAGGCTTGTGTGATATGGCTAGAAACACCACCACATATATCTAAAAATCTATAGGATCAATAGGATCCTTCCTGTATTTTTAAGCCATCCTATTTTATTCTACAGTAGGGATTCCCTTTTCTATTAAATTGTGTGGGATAGTGTGCAAAGACACGCAAAATAAATTATCTCCTTACTGCCCACTTGCACTGGCCAGCATATAAGGTAGTGGAGCAATGGTTTGCCCCACTTCCTGCCTGCTCCCCACTTTCTTGTATTGTGGAAACTATCAGGGTGCAGCCCATATGTTCCCACTGATACCCACCCATCTGGGCAAGGCTAATGTAGCCATGTAGAGGAGTGCAGTGGGGGAGAGGGGCTTTATCCCCCTTATTCCCTTATGCAGCTGCATAGGCACAGCCACGTTCTAGACCATTCTAGAAACTATTTGAATAGCTCCAAAGCTTTGACTCATTTCCAACCTCTTGATTTCTCCAATCCCTTCACTATGCTGAGTTTGGAATAAAGGTATTTTTGTCAATCATTTTTAAAATTCAATTTACAAGTGTTTAATCAAGAACAACAATTTTAAAACTATTCCAAAGGATTGGGGGGAATGGGGAAGAACACACAGACAAGCTTTGTCCCAGACTGTTCACTGGAAGTGCATCCCATAAAATGTTAATAATTATGTTAAAAAGCTAATTTAAGAAACCCAATTGTTTGAAAGGGCATACAACCAGAGAAAGCGCTGGATTTCACCCTCAGAAGAGGGACGAAGGAAATCCAATCTTATCCTAGTTTTGTTCTCCTGAAAAGATGATTTATAGAAGTTACATTGAAAATCATAATTTCAAAGCAGACGTTAGTGCAGACCATATTCTAAGCTATGAAACACTATTAAACTGTTCTGATAATTCAGTCTAAAAAACTTGGCAGTATTACTGGGAAGGCTGGTTGTTTTTCAACATGTCCATTGCAGAAAAGCCTCTGTCCTAGGCTGGTATTGATTGTGAAACAATCTTCCTTCCACATGATAAATGGAAGCACATTTAGGAGAGGATTCAGTCATAAGAGCTCACAAATCAATCAGCTTGTCAACAGGCAGGCTAAATTCAATTTTTATTTTTAGTAAACTCTTATTTGGTAGTAGACCATTGTTTCCTCTGAAATTGCTTTGCAAAGGGGAAAAACACGGCAAAGATAATCTTTCATAAACATGTTAGAAGCTGAGGTTTTTCATATAGGACTGAGATGAAGAAAATCTGATTGCACTCAGTATAGTGCAAAATCTTCTATCTCCTAGTAGTTGATCAAAAGCATTTGGTCAGGTAGTGCCCTCTATTTGCAGCAGAGCTCCTATGGATATCAGTGTTATAAGTCTCCTAGGATGAGTCATGACAAGGCTAATTTATAACAGAGCCTGGTCTAATTGGCGCAGCATATTCCAAAGCAGGCATGTGACATGAACAAGAGATGCTACAACATTCTCCTACAAATTTCATAGTTTTGATGAGCACTTTCCATTCTGTTGTGCTTGTTCACATGTGGAGTTGCAGTAAAAAGTCAGAAAAAAGCTCTCACATTTTAGCCCAATTGGAGCTAGATTCACAAAGAAACTTGGGTGCAAAGAACAGTCACTGAGATTCAGGAAGCCTGAGTTCAGTGCCAAGGCTCCCTGTAAACTGAATGGGGAGAGAGAGGTGCCGCAGAATGGAATCCACAAAGGCTAGCATGCTAGGCAGCTCCTTGCCTAAGGTAGTCTATGGTAGATACCAAACCAACAGGTGTGTGCTAAACCTTACCCATCTCTCGGAGATAGGTACCTAAATCTGGGCTGCAAGGAGGCCCCTCCCTGTGCTTGGGAGTCTCAGCTGAAAACCCTCTTTTGGCATTAGGCACCTACACTGTTTTAGTGAGAAACGAAGGAGCAAGAGGTGGAAACGGTGCTGGCCCAACTTATAACTTTTATCCCAGTGTTTAGAACACTCACCTGTGAGATAGAAGATCCCTGTTCAAATCTCTTCTCCCCCACAGGTAGTGGAGGGATTTCCATTGGTGAGCTCTCAGATCTCAAGGGTAGGGCTCCAACCACTGGGAAAAAAGTTTTAAGGTGGGAACCACCACCTCCTCAGGTTTTGTGTAATCTTGTCTATTGGGGCCCAGTAGGGAAGGTCTGATCCCAGTTACCAGATTGGCCCAGCAGGAGTTAGGTAGAGGAATGCCTGTCTTCCCCCGATTTGTGCATCACAATGGGGCTCAGGTATCTAGATGTCTGACATGAGGTGGCACTGCACATGCTTGGGGCAGAAACAAGCATCCAGGGAACTTTTATTGAAAAAAATGTGGGTGCTGAGCAAATTTAGGAACCTACAGGTTTATGGGGCTGCTGAGCATGAGATTTGTGTATCCCAGTGGGGCCTGATAGTGAGATTTAGGCACCTAAAATGGCAGTTAGGCACCTAAGGCCTTTTGTGGATCTAGCCCTTGGAATTCTGAAGTTTCAAGATAAAACCAAATTAGCGTAAGAGGTTTATAGCATATATAGTTTAGTGACTCGTGCTGAGAGACTTCTTAACATTCGAAATGGCAGCATGCTGGTCCTTGGGAAATGGAGAGCTTTCCTTTAAACAACAAACAATACTAGAGCAGAACTACTGTCAAGACACCCGGTCTCTCCTCACTCAAACTGCTACTGAATGATTGATTTTGGTGTGATGTAGGCAGAGTTGGATATAGCCGGTGGCTGCATCCTTTATACCAGATTCTTCTTCTTAAGTGCCTGATCCAACTCTCATTAAAGTCAATGGGAGTCTTTCCTTTGACTTTTATGCAAGTTGGATTGGCCTTTAGTCATGGTGAGTAGCAGCTGTGATGAGTGAAAACATTCTACCTCTGGTGAAGTGAACTAATCCAGAGCCTAGATTATAGTAAGGGGGCTCCTCCAGGATGAGTTTCAAGCGAGTGGGGATGCACGCCACACATCCTGCTTTTGCCCCCTAAATGTGCACTTCAGTCCGGGGGAGTTTGTGGAGCAAGAGCTTTCTATGTCCAGTAGCAGGATCTCTTAGCTGTGCTTGTCTCTGGGAGACAATTCTTCAATTTATAATGTGTAACCTGTCGTGTTTCTCCCAAGCACTGCCTCCTATATTTTTAGATGTATGTGATAGCCTGAACTGTACCACATTTGGATAGGTCTGTCTTTCCTCCCATCGTGTATTTTTTCCTACCCCTACTGGTAAGCTATTGCTAGCTCAGGAAAACCATTACTTTCCACATTCAGTGACAAGAATAGATTTAGAGCAGATGTCCCTGTAAGCTGCAAGTGGAGTAAATGTCTCACATTAAGCCCTAAATCTCTGGGGTGGGGTGGGAAGGATTGAAAGGAGGATTATTATTGGACTATGGTAGCAGAAGAGGGAGCAGGCAAGCTAATGCTCCCTGAAGAAAAGGTGGATAATAGAAACAAATAATTAAAACACTATTATGATGGCTAACTTCACCTCACACAGTCTGTTTCTAGATCTACCCTTGGCGCACATCCTTTGTCTGTTTTGTCTATCTAAAAAGACGCTAGGCTTCATCTTTTAGGTCTGCACAGTACATGGCACTTTTTCAGTGATGCTGTAATATAAATCAATTATAATTTGTGTAGATTCTTCTGATGCCCTCCCTCCATCACCATACTATCGCAGTGCTGACCTAATCACAAAAGCCTGATTTTCTGCACATATTCTGCACATTATCTGTGCCATCCTAAACAGGATGTGGCTATAGCTAACAGATAAAAACACCATGACCAGCCTGTTGTACAGCATTGTGTAAACTAATAGCTCTCCTTTAATAATTCATATCGAAGTATAATTCACATTGACTGAAGGAACGAAAATCTACCAGGTTATTTCCCAAACTCACACGTTCCTGAATGGGAGATTTGTATCTGAATCTCTGATTAAGTTAACAGTTGTGTGATATCACTTGCATTGTAGACAGGGCCGGCTCCAGGTAGCAGCGCAGAAAGCACGTGCCTGGGGCAGCAAGCCGCGGGGGGCGGCGTGACGGTTGCCGTGAGGATCCACGGGACTGGCGACCTCCCACAGAAACACCGCCAACGGCTGCCTGACTGCTGTGCTTGGGGCGGCAAAAATCATAGAGCCACCCCTGATTGTAGATCACTCCTTATTGACTATACCGCGAAGGAAGCATTTAAAAAAAAAAAAAAAAAAAGATTGGACCAGCCGTACTCTGACACAGATGTGGTCCAAATCAACATAAGGAGCGTGGGATCACTCAGTGAAGGACCTTTTCTGCAGTGAAACTAGAACTAATAATCATTTCTCTTACGTATTGCACATCATCCTTGTTCCCGATCTGCAATGATTTCAGTTTTATTGTGTGGAGAGCTGGATTCAGAATGACAATATGAATCATCTTTGACCCTGAATGTACATCACAACTCTTCAGTTAGTGTTATTGTATTATGCTAGTCATGAGCCTAGACCAAAAACTCAGCTCTGAATATCCTCCATCGCTGGAGTCAGAATCTTAAACTGAATTTGGATTCTATGGCTGGGTTTAGCGTTGTAATGGAATGTACCAGAACTCCAGCTCCAAAAATCCCTGATCTAAGGGTATTTGAAATTCTGATCTAATTTTATGCCTGGTCTACCTCAGCATTATAAGGGATATAGGTTAGAAGAGCACAGATAAGTTGGAATCCACTCTTTCATTTATCCCTTGTTTAGAAGAAGCAGCAAGGAGAAAATACTGTTTCTTTTATTGTAGGTCAGCTCTTTTCTATTCTATGCTGCACTCATCACCAGGTGTCTGAGCTTCAGTTGTTCTGGAGTCTTAAAAGTCGTTCTCTCAGTCAGCCTGGGGAAATTTAACCTCTTAAAGATATCTCCAAGGTAAACAAATAATGTCATTAAATGTCTTCCAGCCAGGCCAAACCCCTCCCTATTTCTCTTCTCTCTTAAAACAAACTTACAGGAACCCCCCCAACAAACAAAGCACTCGGGGGAAATATTGTGTTCTTTTACTTGTGCAGTATAGGAAGGAGACAGGAGTATCTCATTTCACTGTTGTGTTTTAATGAGAAAAACTACCCCTTTGGTTTTTATCCTTCAAACTCGGAGCACATGAGCAGCGTATTGGAACCCAATAATACTTCACTGAATGGCCAGTAAAAACCTGCTAGTTCCATTTATTTTAAAATAATAAAAATTACCAGACCCATGTGTCAAGCTGAGCAATCTGCTAAGTGTCGACACTGGTAAATGACATTACTCGAACAATCATTAATTCTTATATGACTTGGAAATATATATTAAAACTAATATCAATCAGTAAGTTATTTGTTGTATTTTATTGGATTTTAAACACAGGTCATTTGTTTTCATTTCCTTTTTTATCATATATATATGATATATATAGAGCGAGCGCTTTCCCCTTTTTACTGTATAAGACTGAAGTATCATATTCTCTGTTGAAAGCACTATTAAATTACTTTTAGGAAACAAAGAATATTATATGTTTCTACTGATCTTTTTTAACCAGAAAAAAGCTACACATCTGGTATATTTTAGTTGTGGGATATGGAATATCTCTGTCATTCCCAAACATTGTCTACTGTAAAGCAAACTGAACTATAAGAAGTATTCTTTTCTCACTGAAACATGAACCCTATGGAGAATGCTTGGCACATGTATTAAAATGGATGTGAAAAAAGTTATTATTGGAACAAAGGGATGTTTTTTAGACAGCAGGAACTGGTGTTAGATTGAAAGTGCAATCCATCCACAGCTTCATTGAGTAGGATATTCAGTTTAGCATTATGGTGGAAATCATTACTGGATCCCAAATCAGGAGTGATATGCAACAAAGTTTAGATAACACATTGGTAAGTGGTAATGAATTAGTAAGTGGATATAAGTGCTTCTAATGGATCCTAAATGCAGTATAAGGGAATCCAATTTTCCAATTTACAAGTTTAAATGATACATTTCAGATTATAATGATGGTTTAGGATGTACCTCTATAGATTTTCTACATTGAAAACAACATAGCCTTCTTGGTGACAAATACAAAGTCAGACAAAAGGCAACATTATTTTCATAACCAGTCTTAAAACAAAACCAACCAGACCTGCTGTACAGGCAAGCAGGCATTGCCAAATTGTAGCCTATGGCTACAGCATTACTTATAGAACATCTAAGTCATGTCTGCAGGCGAGGCCCTGGATTCCATTATTGAGTGAGACTCAAGGTTTTGGATCTCATCTTCAAAGCCCTCCTTGGATTGGCCCAAATTACCCAAAGGATTGCCCATTCTTCACAATCATGATGTATTTATCTCTCTGTGTTTTATACTGCCATCCATCAGGTAGTATCTGAGCACTCGCCACATAAAAATCAGTAGCAATAGCAAAGTCCCTCCCTCAACAGCTACGTTCCATTTTAATGGAACATTCAGTCCACGAGTGCAGGACACAAAACTGGATATGTTTTTTGCATGGGCAATAGGAAACAGCCTCGCCAACTGTGCAGTTGTGCACTTCACATACAGCCCTCACTGATTCAAGGAGAGTCCAGTTATTTATCTCAAAAACAAAAACTCAGACTTCTTGTTACAGTTTACAAAACAGAGCCTGCCCAACTGAAACAGAAAGCTGTGACAAATAAAACACAACCAGGAAATTGTACAATAAATACAACCACAGAAACGATACTAGGTGTTAACAATCAACAGTGCCATACAATACAGAGGGAAACTTAAAAAAATACCACAAGATAAGCCAAAGCCCTAACCTATTCCCTATGGCCTGGAAGGGGGTGAATGAGTGAGGAAGAAAGAGTATGGTTTGAATAGGGGGAGGAAAAGAACTTTGAGTTGTATCATGGGCCTTCTTAAACCATCACCAGAGTGATGGATGACAAGCATAGCCCCCTTTTATGCACTGCAAGACTATGATTGGCCCAGCAGACGAACAAAGTGAAAAAATGTATTAGAGAACTGGAGCAAGAAAACAAATCTTCGATTTCTATTCGACAGTTTGTGCCCTTCCTCCCCACTCATTTTATGATGCATGCCTCCAATTGCAAAGTACTATAAAAAGCTTCCTGAAATTCTTGGCACTGCCACAAATTTGATTCCACAGTGGCTTCCAATGATTAACAAAATGCGAGGGAGTGCAAGACAAACAAAGGTGAACAGGGAAAAGAAACTAGAGTATCGTAAAAAAGTGCACATAAACGACATTCCATTTACCAATAGAACTAAATGCTCATTAAAAAGAAAAAAGAGCATACTGTTTGAAAATGAATCCATCCGATTGTGTGCAAAAACCAGATGAATCTGTGTGGATTGTTTTGAGATAGTGCAGTTCAAATTTAATCATAAACAGAAAGTACTATTATATCTTAAGTTGCAGAGACAGAAACACAACATTTGAAATCCAAGTGTTTCACTTACATCTCACTCCATTTCTGGTTGACCAACAGTAAACTTGATCTTCTGCAGACAGTATTGTAATAATGTAACTAAAAGGCTGAACATTATGTAACTTGACTACATTATAATTTTTGTTCCTCCAAGCGATTCCTTAAAATGTATATTTAACTAATTTATCCTACACTTTGTGCCCCTGTGGCCCTGGAAGGTGTAGCAACATCACTCATAAGAAAAAGTAACGTTAACTGTTTATCAAGGCATCCATGAAACAGAAAAGCAATAAAAGCATTCCTGCATACACTCAATTACTATTGAAATGAATATCACAAAAATTATTCAGTGTCAAAAATCTAATTTTGTATGATATTTCTATATATTTTGGCTGTTAATTTTTTTTAGTCTCAGTGAATTAATATTCTTTGAATACCCCTCTAGCTACCGCGGAAAAATGGAGCAACATACTTATTTAGTGCTGCTACTGAAAGCCATTAGACAAATTTCCTTTAGAGCAAACCATTGATGAATGAAATGTCCCATGCTAATGTAAGAATAATCAATTTAGAATGCTTATGACAATTAACAAAGCTGGAGATAAGCCTTGAAAGCACCATGCTTTGTCAGCCTTGATTTGGATTAAACTTGCACTAATGGGATCATTTTTCTTCCAAAAGGTATTCTTTTTAGGCAGATCTATCAATTAATATGAATTATGCATGGATAAAAGGACTAATGTCATTAATTAGACAAATTAATTTTTATGATGCAGTGAATAGACTAACACTAGATTGTATGAGATACCATCCACACAGTTCACATGTATTTGAAATAAATGAATAGTTTACATTTGCATGGTTATTACAGATTCAATCATTATTAATCAGTGACACCATGTTGGACAGCTTCATATAATCTGTTTAAGTTTCTTATGGTTGCCAGGTATATCCAGTTCACACTTTTGGGAGCAAAAGTTTTAGACTGACATACGCATTTTAACTAGTCATAATACTATAAATGCTGCAGAGGTGAAAGGAGAAGGGTCTATATCCTAAAGTTCAGTGCATTCGGAGTGAGGATACAGGGGAAAAAATAGTAACTCTTATAGCTCTAGTTCTTCGCACATCAATTTCAGTTCCAGAACTGCATGTACACAGTAACTTAGAGTTGACTTGTATGAATATTGATCCAACATTTTATGTATTTTATACCACCTGTAAACCATCTTCTACTGTCACTTTCTCCTCTGCCCTTAAAGCAAAACACGTTTCTGAAGGCACTGAAAACCTTGAAAGTTACAAATATAAATTTAAAGTCCTTTGAGTCTCTCAGAATCTCCCGAAGTACACTCAATTTTGACCATTTTAAGTGTTTATGTGGCAAATACAGTACCTCAGCTATTATTTAAAACCACTTAACATTTTAAATCATTGCTTAATGGTATCTCATACATGGCAGAAATAATAATTAATATTATGGTAATCATAATAATACATTCGTTTCCCCCAAAATGTGTTAAGGATTATTAACCACTTTTTAACGCTATTTTAAAACTTCTCTTGCTTTACTTTTAATTGAATTAGCCAACGATTTAAAGAAAATATACTTTTAGGCACATTCGGTTCTTGAAAACTGCTTTTTGCCACATAACTTTTTACCCACAACTTAAATGTTAGCAGTATCCCAACAGGGGAAAATAAATTGTTCCCTATCGCCATATTTGGCTTTCAGAGAAACAGAGTATCAACCCACAAAGAAGGTTTTCAGACAACCAATCCACTTACGATAAGTTGCCAATCTTGAAAGAATGGTTCCTCTTCATGAGCTACAAGGAAATTTGAAACAAAACACACAATCGGAGAGCCTAGCTCAAAAGAATAAATATTAATATTAAAAGCATCTTCTTGGGCCTAACAGCTGGTAAAGAGCACGTTGCATTCTTTCTATGAAGTTTAAAACCACAGTGTGCACAGCTGATAGGGATTTTGCTCACTACAACTTTCTGTAGTGGTTCTATAAAGTTCCATAACCCTATGCTATGTACACATTATATAAATGCAAAAATACATTTGAATATTTTAAACATCACACTTTTGATCCAAAGCCCTTTGAAGTCAATAGGCTTTGGATCAGGTCCTTTAACATTCAATCCAGGACCTCAGCTAATGAACATTGACATAGCTCAATTGATTCAATGGAACTCTCTTTCCCTCTCTTTGGGTGTACATATTGACAAATGCCATTTATTACAATAGGAAGAATGTGTACATATGTGTATGGTAATCCCAAATATATAGAGAAACACAAGCAGCCATTTGAAATGAATACCTGATGATGCAATAAACCATCAATTCAAAGCAAGGATGTAGAAGGTTTGCTAGTGTCTATCAAAAAACACTATTTTCCTCAGTATGCACAGTTCTGTCCACCAATACTCTTGTGGTCATATTTTTTATTTATCTGACAAACAGCAAAACCTACCAAACGTCCAGATTTTAGAGTCCGTTTTGATGTACTTGCATAGATGGGGACAAATCTTTCTCCCCTGACTCATGTGTGTACTGTCATATTAATTTAGATAGAATATATGGACCAAAAGGTGTTAACATAACTCAGTCACTATGCAACATTAAACAGTGTTATACAAGGTCCAGAGTTTGGTATACAGAAACCTCAACCTGATTAGTATCCTGGGAAACACGTCATTAAATATACATTTAACATTTTATTAAAGATAAAAAAGAAGGAAAATAGTTAAAACATTTGAAATATAAAGTATTAAATAAGGCTTTCATTTTAACAAACATCTCTTGTTCCCTTTCCCTTTAGATGAAGAGTATTTTTAGAAGAAAACTCCCCACTTCTGGCCGTATCTTAGATTGTATCAAATAAGTAATGGGGGGGGGGGGGAGGGGGAAGGGGATAGCTCAGTGGTTTGAGCATTGGCCTGCTAAACCCAGGGTTGTGAGTTCAATCCTTGAGGGGGCCATTTGGGGATCTGGGGCAAAAATTGGGGATTGGTCCTGCTTTGAGCAGGGGGTTGGACTAGATGACCTACTAAGGTCCCTTCCAACCCTGATATTCTATGAACTGACTTTTTATGAAGAAGAGAAAAAGTAAGGTTGAGATGAACTGGATCTGTTTGTGTTGCTGTTGTTACAGTCTGATCCCAATTCATCCCAGGTGTTGTCCACCTGTATCCAGTAGAGGCGGCAATGTTATCTGAGTCCCTTTCTCCAGTCCCGTCTGGTCAGCACATCTCTCAGGATTAGAATGGCGAAGGCCTGGAATCCCATGAGATGATGGGGATGTCAGCCATGATGGTGAAGCTCACTTCAGTAGCCTCTGTGTTCTTATCTCCGCTCAAAGACTCTTTCTTTAATGATCCACAAGGGGAGTGGTGGGTGGAATAGCCCATCCCATCATTATTTTGTCCACCAATTAGGCCCAATATTAACGCACCAATTTTGGTTCATTAATCTCTGGACCCACATTTTCTTGTTCAGCAACCATCATCTCAACACAGGTTTTCAGTTATATCAGTAGGCTTTTGTGTTTGAACTAATTCAGTTTTTCCGTCTTGCACCTGTTAGTGTGGCATCTTATGAACTGACCTTCAACTGTAAAAAGTGTCACCTCACAATTAGGATACACTTGTAGGTCCAATTATCACAATAATACTCCCACTGACTTCCAGAGAACTGCATATCTGAGTAAGAGGAGCAGGATTTGCATAATATGCTGTTTTACCAAAACTCCAAGTCTCAGCCATTCTGTACCCCTACATTCAGTAGTGATTATGCACTAGGAAATGTTAATTTAGATAACTGATCCTCGGGGATTGCCTGGAAGAAAGTAGACCTCATGCCAGTCATTCTTAAGCTTTGCCATACTGTGCCCCACATTACAACAGAAAAACTTTGAGTCCCATTAGTTTTGGGACATGCCCCCTATCTAATCATAAAAAAAGAGAGGATGGGGAAGGCACAATCTTCCCAGGCCTGGGCATAGCTCCCAGATAGAGCATTTTACCGCAAACAACGGCAATATTTTTGGTTAAGAATCACTACACAGGGCTCAGAAAATAATTATTGGAATGGAATATCCAACGTTTTCCTTTGTTCAGTCACTGCAGTCCAGATTTTAAAAGGTATTTAGGAATTGCTGCACTCAGCACTGCAACACTTACCTGATTTAGGAGCCAAAATCTCATTGACAGTTGATGGGATTTAAGCTCTAAAATATGAGATTTAGGCTCCTAAATAAGTTAGGTGTTGCAATACTGAGCACAGCAATGCCTAAATAACTTTAAAAATCTGGGCTGTGGTGACTGAAGAAACATAATGGTAATGGCCTACATATCTTTAAAAATCTGGGCCCATAACGGAATCTGCCAAAACACAATTGTGGGACTATGACCCAAAATGAGGGACACAAAAGAGTTATGCAGGTTGGAAACTTCAGTGTTGTGGGATTGATTCCATTTGTATGATGAACATCCATTTAATCATGCCTTCTTACATAAACAGTTTTCAAACAACAAGAGTTAAGGAACAACCAATTTGCACAGAAAGTAACTAAGTTTGGGACTAAACTGAGTGACGCCTGTCATTATGACGGACAGCAAGAGGTGTGGCATCTGCCACATACTTATACTCTTCTAAAAATCTGATTCTGGATAATAGCAGAACTTATCAATGCTATTTGGACTTTGCTTTCTACAAGGTGTAATGGTTGGACTTACATTTAGATTAGCTCTTTTGAAGAAAGGAACCATAAAGATAACATCTACATGATTTTTACAGAAATGTGTGCCCTCAGTCACAATATACTGTACCTCATGATTTCTAATTTAATTCATTTTATTATGTATTTATATTACAGTTGCACAAAAATGTCCAAAACTAGAGTGGGGTACCCCCAGTGCTTGGCCCTATACAAAAAGATACAGTCCCTTCCCTGAAGGTCTTATCTTCAAAATTATGTTACTGTAAATTATACCTGGATGACTATCCAGCAACATATAATTAAATACACCCTGGCCAAAAAGAATATTTTTTTTAAAAAAAATGCAAGGCTAGAGTACAAGAATGTTATATCTCCAGCAAATAAAGACATACCGCAAAGGACTATATACTGCAACTCAGGGATTCTCAACTTTTTTCTTTCTGAGGCCTCCTCCAATATGTTATAAAAGTTCCACGGCCTACCTGTGCCACAACAACTTATTTGCATATAAAAGCCAGGGCCTGCGTTAGGGGGTGGCAAGTAGGGCAACTGCTTGGGGCCCCACACACAGGGAGCACCACGAAGCTAAGTTGCTTAGGCTTCACCATCAGCCCTGGGTGTTGGAGCTCAGGACCCCGTGCTGCAGTTCCACTGGGCGGGCTTTGGCTTTCTGCCCTGGGCCCTAGTGAGTCTAATGCCAGCCATGTTTGGCGGACCCCCTGAATCGTGCTTACGGCCCCCAGGGACCCCAGACCTCTGGTTGAAAACCACTGCAATGACTACCCCCGCCCCCCACAGAGAATGTTCTGGAAATCTACCTTTGAACTCTTATTCCAATATTTATTGTCACGGTTAATATTTGTGAAGTTAATACAATATTTGTTTGTTCAAAATTATTGTTTTCACATCAGATCCTGAGAAATCTTATATGTATACACAGAAACATAAAAAAGTCTCTATTAATTAGCAACAACTATAGAATGTAATTTTCTCTACAAAACACACAATAAGTACATTATAATAACTTACTTATTAGGTGAACCCCCATAAACATACAAAATGCTCCAGTATATGATTAATTATAACTAATATATGGGAGGTATGGACAGGTCTGAACAGATGTTGAAAACAAATGAGGATACACAGAACACCACAGCATGGCATAAAAATCTAAGTTTATATGGTACAGCTGGCTATATATAATGCCTTTTTAATTTATAAAGCTACAGCATCTGGTCCTCTACTCTCATGCTTTGAGTTTTCAGAGAGCCATGATTTTAATTTTAATTTTTTTTTAGTTATAAAGAAGCTGCCAGGTTCACAGATATTTTTGAAGAAAACTCCTAATGAGAAAGAATCTGGTAAAAATGAAGAAAGTGCTCAAAAATGTTAAATTAAGCACTGAAGGGTGTGACTGTTGCTTTTTTTCCCCAGACAGTGCTGGCTGCATAAAATTATTTGAAAGAATGTTTAGAGTAAGATTCCTCAGATCTTGATCTTTTATGGCAAAGGTTGTAAAATAAGTTAAGTTACACTTGAAGTAGCAAGGTGTATAAAGAAACCAACTGTTAGTAGGGATAGAATATGATTAGTAATATGACCTTGTTTCTTAATATCTGCCCCCTTTGTCATTCAGAACCCATAATCACCAAAACACTGCATTTTAAAATTGTTAGCATCATCTGAAAATTACAGGGCGATCACTTGGTGCAACTGATCAGAAATACCCAGGGTTTTCAATACCCAGGAGCGGCGTCAGGGTTTTTGCCGCCCTAGGTGGCAGCGCTCCTCCACAGTAATTGGCGGCGCTTCGGCGGCAGCTCCTCCTCTGAAGCTGCCACCGAATTGCCGCCAGGAAATGAGTCGCCACCGAAATTCCGCCGAGGGCAGCAAAATGCCACCCCCCAAATCCTGCCGCCCCACGCGACCGCCTAGTGGAAGCGCCGGCCCTGTCAATACCGCAATGTTGAGTACCCATAAAAGAATATTTATATGCATTTCAAGGATGGACTGAGGACAACCATCCTTCTGGAAGTGCTATTCCAACTCTGAAACTTTCAACAATTAAAACATGGGAAGAGATGGGGTCCACCTAACAAAGAACAGGAAGAGCATCTTTACACACCACTTAGCGAGGAGGGCTTTAAGTTAGGTTCAAAGAGGGAAGGTTACAAAAAAGGGGTAGGTATAAAAAAAAAGCAGACATTAAAAAAAGGAATACATGTTGGTTAGGACGGTTGGATAATTATAATATCCCCCACATAGCTTCTATGATCCTAACAGTGGGGGAAATCTGCTCAGCATCTTAGATGTCTCTGCACAAATGCAAAGACTATAGGGAATAAACAGGAAGAACTAGAAGTATTAGTACATAAGCTAAATTATTACTTCATTCACATCACAGATAAATTTCATGACTGGAATACTGGTATAGAGGGTACAGCTTGTCCAGGAAGGACAGGAAGGGGAGGAGGCATTGCTCTATACATCAAAAACACATGCACTTGTTATAAGGTCCAGAAGGAGGTGAGAGGCAGACCAGTTGAAGGTGGGGGGACCAGGGGTAATGTCATAGTAGGGGTCTACTACAGACCACCAAATCAGGAGGTGGTGGTGGATGAGGCTTTTCTAGAAGAAATAGCAGAAATATGAAAAACACAAGGAATAAGCATCCAAGGATGGTTGTAAAATACCCATCATTGGAGTGTTTTAATAACAAGTTAAACCTACACCTGTTAGGGATGATCTAGGTATACTTAGTCCTGCCTCTCAAGATCCTTTCCATTCCTACCTTTCTATAATTCTATGATATAGTAATTGTGTTTCATATCCACCTTCCACAACCATTCATGCTGCATAAATCAAATGAATGAATATTTAGAATGCAAACACAGAAGGCATATTTTGGGGTGGTGGGGTTTTTTTGGGGGTTTTTTTTTTTGAAGAGTTAGGAAAAAAATACAGGTACTTCTAGCAATGAATAGAATCTAAAGAAAGTTTTGATGTGGCACAGATGTTCCCAGGTCCCAGCTGACAACCTTCCCCTTGCCTAATTTGGGGCTAACTTAGCATGCGGGGAGTGCAAACAATCATACTGAGCAAGGCAGATAACCATTTTTCACCATATATCAATCTTTCAAAAATGTGCATATGCCTGCTGTGCAATCATAGAATGGTATACAATACAAATATTCAATAATCATCACTACCTTCTTGTCCTTTGTAGTACCATACAGGAAGTCACAGTAGGAAACAAACAGCATAAAAAATGAAATGGATGTTATATAGCTATTACCCACCCCCATAAATTTAAAGCTGCTAAACATATTGACGCAAAAGGAAAAGGACAAAGCTTCCCAATGTTTGTGTGGGCAAACAGATAATGGTAGCCGAGACAGTAGGAGTCTGACCATGTCAATAAGCAAAAGGGACATCCTATTCATGTACACACATGGGTCCTATATATATAGCTGCATGTGGGTTTCAGTGCTCAACACTCTGGAATTACGGGGTTGTTTTTTTTTTTTAAAAGCCCTTGTTATTTGTACATTTTGGCACCGCCTTTCTGTACTGCAACAACTGCACTTCACAAATCTTACTGTCTGAATTTGGTATAATATGTTTGAAATCACATTGAAACCAATATCCTGGTACCTTTGGAGTCTTTCCATTAACTTCAATCAGTGGTGGATCAGGCCCTTAAATGGAAGAAATCCCATTAACTTCAGGGGACCAGGCTTTGGCACTACTGGTTGCGTTAAATATTCTGCTTTCCTACAAAGACCAAATAAAGCACTAGCATTTTGTCTCACCACTCCCAATCCAGCAGTATATTCCATTATACACGCAAGACACAGTGAACAGGTCTACTTCTGCTGATCAGGAAAAAAAGTATCATACAAATACTTGACTGATTCAGCATGAACAGTCCAGATAATCTGACAGATGAACAGGTTGTGCTTGCTTGCTATCTACTGCTCTATAGATATGAAGTCATGATTTGGACAAAAAAGACTGAAGTGAAAGACAGCAAATGCATGTGGCATTGTGTGCCAAGTCTTTTCATGCATTTCAGATATTGACTTTTTAAAAGTACTTTTTGAAGCTAAGAATGTTTGCTAAATTGTAGTCTTTGTGCAGTGGATTTTAAAAGCATTCTCTGTTAAACCCAATGAGAGGACACAAGTGTATGTTCTCTGGACAGGGATCTGCTTTTAATGGATTATAAAGTATGATTTGAAAATGGAGCGTTATTAATTTCTAACCAAATGCCACGATATATTACTGTATCTCTTTTGTAAAGTTGAGTATGGAGTGTTTATATATGTATAATTTTTATATGCTAACAACTTCTAAGAATCTAATTTTCCAACCAAATTAAAATATCATGTGACTTAGTATGCTAAAAATATTTACAGTTTTTTTCAGTTTATTGTACTGCTCTATTATAGAAAATGTCATACCATCCAACAAAATAAGCATACATACTTGTTTTAAAATGCCTTGGGTTTTATTCTAGTTGTTCATTCAAATATTTCATTTTTTACTGAGAAACTTAACAAAACGCAATCTGCTGTTACATTTTATTACCACTTTATCTTGAACCATTCTACCACAGTGTCAAATCAGTAAAATTCAGCAAATGAAGTATACAATATTTCAGTATACTTTGATATGATTGACAAAGAAAATTTTTGATTAAAGGTTCTCTAACAATGAGTTACAAAGGGTAATATATTCATAAACAACCTAGAGTGTAATGTATATATGCCTTATAAATTATTTATAAAGTCTTTACGACGCAATACATAAACTACTTAAACAATCATTGAACATGCATTTACTTTATTTTAAGGGTTATCCTTTTCATTATACATAGTTGCTAGGGCATATAAAATAAAATAGTAATCCTTTTATAATGAAATAAGTAACCTTAAAAATAAGAAACATTTGTAGTAAGTTTTGATCAATAATGACTGCTCATTTATATATTATAGCTATTTAATATGGTATAACCCATAACATGGGACAGGGCCTCTTCAGTTTACACACCAGGACTCCGCTCTAAGTCCTAGCACTCTTCCCACACAAGGGGGACAGAGGACCTCAGCAGGGTGAGGACCTCGGCCTGTGAGGGCCACAAGGTCTCACCCTATCACACGAGCCTAAAGACCAACACAAAGGTACCTCTGGGAATCGTTCATTTTATTCTCTTAACCACACTGGAACCTGGCTGCAATTTGCAATGTACGAACAACTCCACCCGAGTACCTCAGTGAGGTCCTAAGCGTGTTCCTACTCAGCCCATTTGTGGATAAAAGGTGCATTGAGAAGAGCAAAAAACTCCCTGGACCTCTGCCAATTGGCCCCCCGAGAAAAAAAAATTAATTCCTGACCCCCTAAACAGGTGATCGGCTAGACCTGCAGCATTTGTCAGGCTGGGTTCCCATTCCTAGTTCAGGTGGGTAGCTGGAATGAAGCCAAAAAGAGGTGTTATCTAGCCTGTGCTCGGCTAAATCCTGGGAGCTGAGGAATACTGGACAATCAGCTCCCCTCTCCTCTAGCTGGCCTATGGGTGCCAGAGACTCCCAGGGGAGGAGCTACCTCTTGTTGTTTGGAGAGTGTCTCCCTCTCTTTCTACTGGGACTGTCCCCCTTTCACTGCTGGCCCCATCAAGGTCCCCCAGTGTGTGCCATTTCTATATTATAAGCAGGGCCCTGTGTAATCCGAAACACCATGGACCCAAATTCTGCAGCAATGTTAATTAGGGCTTCATCCTATGAGGCACTGAGCACCCCGCCACCTCCCTACAGTGCAGTGGGAGTTGAAGGTCCTCAGCACCTTATGGGATCATAAGCAAATGTCTATCGTAACAGAAGACAAAACAAGTCATTTAGATACTACTCATAACCTGACTATAGAGTACTTCACCAAGTTACCATTTACAAGAAATCCAAACCAAACCCCAGAGCCACATTACAAACTTGGAGAAATGTCAGATCCAAATCAAACATTTATGGCTTGTTCCTATCTCTAAGAACCCAAAGGTTCAAGGTTCTCAGCATGCTGGAATTCAATGAGAGTCAACAAGAGTCACAGGAGTTGCTTAGCATTTTGGAGAATTGAGCCTTAAGGACTTGAATCTGCACTACTGAAGTCAATGGAAACTTTGCCATTGAAATGGGTGAAGAATCAGGCAGGAATGAAGAATTTGCCCTGAAGCTCCAAAAACGCATGTAATGCACCTGACTACTTCCATCAATATCAGTGGAACTTCTCAGGTATTTAACATTATAATGTTAACATTTAAAATGTCTGCAGGATCACAACAAAGCAGATGGGGCAGATTTGTGGGAGGGGTTTTACTGTGGGGATTCAGATCCCCTTGAGAGGTATTAGGCATAAGGTAAATGCTAAAAAAAATTAAGTCAGGGACAGGATCGGGCTATATTGTAAAGACAATGATTTCACAGGAAGGAATTGATGGCAGGGTGGCCGAGCCATTCAACCAATTGCCTGTGGAGAACTTGTGGGATTTGCACCCCCCCCAAGGCTTGGCCCTCATGAAGGCCTCTGGAGAATATTGATTACTTCATCACCTTCTGGGGTTCATAATGACATAGACACCTTGTTGCCACTCATTCAGAATCGGGATGGCAGCAGCATAGCTAGATAAGGATGCAGAGGCAACTCAGGCAGTCGAGCATTGGCATTTGGAAGCATACAGAATGTATGAGAGACCCTAAGTGGCAAGTCAACATTAATTTGTTGTAATCTCATTTCAGATGTGGGAAGACCAGCCATGCAGATGGTGTGGATCTGCAGTCACAGAAAGCCCCCTTTCTTATAGCCCACCCTAACCCTCCTACAAGAGGGGTGGATGATGGTCATGTCCCAGCCATGGGTTGGGTGAGGGACCTGGATGAAAAATGAAGGAGAACTAGCAAACGGGGCCGGTGCAAGGACGTTTCGTGCCCTAGGCAAAACTTCCTTGCACCAGCCTTGTGCCCCTCGCCCCCAGCTAACGCCACTTCCCCCTGCCGGCGGCGGCTCAGCCCCTCCACCCGCCCATGGGCCACGGCAGGCTCAGCTCCCCGCCCGCAGCGGCACCCCATCCCCACCCCCCACAGCGGCCAGCCCCTCCGCCCGCGGCAGCAACTCCTCAGAAGCTGTGTTCTCGGTGGCGTTTCAGCAGCCGCTTTTATTGCCGCCGAATCGCTGCAGGGAGCCCCCCCCCCCCCCCAAATCCTGGTGCACTAGGCAGCTGCCTAGGGTCGCCTAGTGGAAGCGCCAGCCCTGCTAGCAGAAGCTATTGCATGAACATGATGTTGTCTGCACTGTACATTTTCACCTGGCAGGTAGCCCCAGACATCTAATAATAAAATTGCAGCCTGATAAAATCCATATCAAGTGTCTCCTTCTTTCTGTATAACTGGACAAGAGTTTTTTGAAAACAAAATCATAATATATTTAGTTAACTGTGCCGTTTAAAGAAAAGGATTAAGATTTTAAAATCTTGTGGCAATAATCTGGTATAAATGATCAGTTAATCAAATGCTGTACTAGTATTATGAAATGTTATGTTCCCCGCTCCCTCATTTTCTTTTTAATGAAGTGAAAGTACGGCGCATGACCAGTATATTTCCTTTTCTGTTTATGATAACATCCGATAAGGCTATATTCACTCAATATTTTTATATATGAACAATAGATGTTCTTCTCTGTTTATGGGAGTATGATTATTCAGATATGTATTACAAATGTCTATAATTCTGGAAGCGGCCTATATCCTTATGGCCTTAGTTCTTCTGTCACAGATATGCCTGTTTATCTCTGCAGATCTACATACTACAATGGCAATGCATCATCTTCTTAGATCCCACTTGTAATCTGGAGATAAAAGTGCAACCTCTAAGGCAAATCCAAAATTATATCATGTGTGTGTTTGGGGATGTATGTGCACCTCTGAATTTCTAGCATCCTACAGAACACACCCACACTTTTATAGGAAACACAGCTAACTCTGCTAAGCCTTTACCCAGGCCCCTGTAAACATAGTAGGTTCAGACTTAAGGTAGTGTCATAAATATAATCCAATACAACTCAGAAATACTGGAAAGTTAATTTACTGGAAAATGTGTATATTAGATGAAAGCATGCAGTGAAACGTAAGAATCGGTTACATAAAAAACCGTATGGCCCCGACAGAAGTTTATAATTTATTGTTGGTCCGCTTCTATAAATGTACAGTTGCTTTAAAACACTGATATTTCTCCACTGTCCCCTTCTTCTGTATGTATTGCCGTTGGACTATCTTTACTATTAGAGGATGCATTTCCCCCTTCACACTTTAAGTGGGATTTTCACACTTGTATTTTACATCATGGTTTTCAGCCAAGTTGTTTATTTTAGTAAAAATGTCACTCTTGCTTTATTCCCTCAGCACTGAGAATGGCTTCTTACAGTGGTTCTGTGCACTGTTTTAGGAAATTAATAATTTGTTACACTATGAATCAGACCAGTAAGAAGGCACAAAAAGGGCACTGTTTCTCAGTAAAAATAAGTTTGTTTCAGGTCAATATTTCTTCAGTTGCAGATTTACAGTATGTTACCTGCTGGTATTTATATAATATACAGTAATTGCTGAAAGGCATATGGAAAATATACTATTAGTATTATTTACTTCCAGGAATCCAACTTGGGAAACCAAAATATATCATGAATTTTTCATATTTTTCATAAAACAATGACCTTATTGCTTCAGTTTCAAATATGGGAAAGAGTAGGGCATTGAGCTGAAATGGTTCTAGCATGCAGTAAAAGATTAATCTAATGGTCTTTGCACATGCAAGAGTCCCATTGACATATTAAAGTCAGCACTTTTCATACAGCAGGGCTACAAGTTCAGGCACTAATTAGGCCTCTGGACAAAAACCTAGGAAAAACACTAGTAGACGAATATTGTGAAATCTAAAGATTTTAGCTATAGCAGTAGCAAAGCTAAATGCCACCAAACCTAAGCACCCAGTCTTGTATTTTATCCACAGAAGTAGCTCCACTGCTGTACTCCTATATTTAAGAAAAAGTTACACATACGATCAGGGTTAGGAGGGTGGGACATGCTTTTGAGTTAACATAGGTTAGGCTTTTGAATTTGGTGCCCATATAGGTGTTGAACTCTCTCTCTCATGGGACAGATCCCTCCCCAATTATTTATTAAAGAGTGGCTAAAATAATTTCTTAGCAATTCCCATTAATGTTGGTGCTTATGTATTAATCTGTCACACCACACACAAATTGTGCTGCAGTCTTTTGCTTTTTTTATTTCCTTTTCATATTGTGTATTTTAATTCTATGTGCAGCACTTCGGCAAGATGAGAATTTTCTCTTTAAAAAAAAACAAAAAAACCCCCCACAAATGGTGTGGTTACCAGAGACACCTTTACTTTTTCTTCCTCCTCATTTAGGGCCCAATGGTGCAGCTTTTACTTTCGTCTCAAAACAAAGAGTACCATCTCCCAGTTTCTCAATGTCTAGCCCAAAATCAGCACCAAGATCATCATGATCATGTTCCTATTATGCCCCTGGCATTTAGGGCAGTGATGAAGCTCCTCCACTCCTGTCTGTTTTTGGCAAGTCTTTCAATGGTTCCCCAGCTGTGATCGAGGTTTTTCAGCTCAGCTTCCACAGCTCTTCGCCATGTTGTTTTCAGGCAGCCTCGTTTTCAATTGCCTTCAGGTGTCCATCTTATTGCCACTCTGGTGATGGAATCAGTTTCTATCCGATGCACATGGCCAGTCCATCTCCACCACCTCCTGGCAATGGTGGTGCTCATATCCTCTTGGCCGCACTGTGTCAATAGATATTGGTTTGAGCACCTAATTAAAGCTGAACTCAGCCAAGACGGAGATGACACTCAAAGGAAGAGTACTTCAAAATAACTCCATGATGTTCTCTACTATCAAGATCTACGTGGTGTGGCAAACATGCACTATGGAAGTGAAAGTTCTTACACTAATGTGTTACACATTAAATTGGCCCATGGAGACCCTGCTGATGCACACTAAAGGTTCCCAACTGTGCTTTAACGTTAAATCTAGATAGATAATTTTTTTGTGAGGCACCCATAATAAAATTTAAAAAAAAAATCCTTTTAATTATACCCTACCAAAGTTATAGTAATGAAGGTTATTAGCATGCCTAATTTTGAGCCAATGTTTTTTATCCTACTTAACGGCACTGGATGATGAATTTAAGTGTTCAGAGCACCCTGAAAGAAAGTTAGTTTAAGTATTCCTAAATAGAAAATCAATTAAGGATGACATGCTTCATGCTGTACATTTTGTAATTTGAAATTACTTAGTGCAATTATTTCTAATT
Source organism: Chelydra serpentina (assembly GCA_037349315.1). Taxonomy (NCBI): domain Eukaryota; kingdom Metazoa; phylum Chordata; order Testudines; family Chelydridae; genus Chelydra; species Chelydra serpentina. The sequence goes on along the minus strand of JBAIAC010000026.1, from coordinate 14,473,139 downwards.
TTCTTTTTATACAGAAGTAAGTCTCTCAGCCCTCATGTTTACAAAAGATCATATCAGTTTATGGGTGTTTAAGTCTGTTTTTCCAGGAGACTTGAGCTTAATTGTTCCAGACATTGTCACATGGAAGAAAACTAAAATTTGAAGATGCTATATTTAAACTTATAAGAAAAATGTTACTTTCTGTAATATAAACATTCCTGCAATATTTATAGGTGTACCTGTTTCTGCAAGCTAAGAGCAGAAAATGTTTTTGCATGCCCAATACAGGGTTTTGGGTGGGGAAGAGGCTTACATTTTTAGAACACAAGTGAAGACTCTGCCATTGATTTTGAATTCAGTCATGTTATTTCAATGCCATAGACATGGCAGAAGATAATCCTGCACAGATGTTTTACAGTAGTAGAAGAACAGGACATGACTTCAGTATCTGTTAATGCATGTGGACATGTGATTCTTACAATGGCATTGTGGAGGGGTTCTCTGCCTTATCCTGTACCATTGTCAAGGGAATGCAAGGTCACAACCTGGCTCACATGAATATGTTGCCTAAAAGGCCAAGAAAATAACTGAATTATGTGTGGCCTAAATCTCAGTCTGGGCCATTGCTGTCTACAAGAAAATCCTTGCTTTCCAATAGCATCAGGATTGTGAAGTGGCAAATTGTCCTATTTATTCAATCCACTTGGCAAGCACTAACTGGTGTAGCCAAATTGCATCACCCACTTGAAACTAGACAGGATAGCCAGAAAAAAACAAAAACAACCCAGCACCCCAAACCCACAGATTTAGTACATTCGACCTGAAAAGCAGTGTATTAAGTAGATAAGTCTCAAGATGTCATATTCAAAAACTAGGTTTTAGTCCCAAAGTTGAATGACCTGTGAAACTGCTTGGCTTGTGTGTGGTGTGGAGGGGAGGGGTTTATAGGTTATTACCTTCTAAACCTGGGGTATGGGACCTTGATAAAAATGAAGTTAGCCAGGCAGCATATGAGTGGCATTGGGCCTCACACTCACATTTATAAATTCATGGAAACCTGAAAGGCAGCAGAGAACATGGATCACTCACTGAGTATGGGTCATTGTGCACAGACTAATCCTTTGAGGTCCACTACTAGGGAAGGGGAAGATATTCAGTTAAGGGAGAACCAGTGGTTGTGTTCCTCTTGTCCGGAAAGCTTCAGCATAGTGCCAAGGGAGGCATTTAAGTGAAACTGAGGAAAGAGGATGACACGTTTTGGGGAGCTCCCAGACCAGGAAAGTGTGCTATCACTACTTGTACTGTAACCTTGGGTGCCTTTATACTGTGCAGCTACGGCTCAGAACCCTGACATCAACACAAAGTCCTAGCAGCCTAGTTACTCCTTGCAGGGGGACACCAACAGCTCTTCCAGCCCCAAGTCTCCCCACCTTAGTCCTTCAGAATTTTTAACTACCAGGCACTTGGACCATTCCCCTTTGCTTCATCAACACTGAAGGCATGAAATCAGCCACCTCCACCCCGACACCAACTTACTTTGGCACACAGTTTTTACCCCAAGCAACTCTCCATTGTGCAAACAAGCAAAGGGTTTATTTATAGAAAAAAAACCAAGAGATTCAGAGATGAAATTGTAAGAGAGAGTAAATGAACAAAGATGCAACCTCAGGCTTTACACTTTATTAGATAAAAATCTCTTTTCTAATACAAGTTACTGTCGCCTTTGAACAGTTTCCAAGCACACACTGTAGCTTAGAGGGATCCCATGTCAGACAGCTTCCTGCATAGAGGCTGGCCTGCAGTTTCTGGATGAAAGAGCCTCAGCCAGAACCCTACTTTTAAAGTGCTTTTCCCTCCCCATTTATTCAGAGTGCAGAAATCCCCTCTTAGCTTGAGAGCTGGAATCTCCCAGTGTCTTTCCATTAACTCTAGTGGGCCGCCATTGTCTCTTCTTGACTGGCAGATGGGTTATTTGGAGCCGGTTTTGTGTAAATACTTGGTTTGGGAGATAACCCTCCCTCCTGTGAGGTGTAATTGAAATTATAGTACAGGTTCTGAGCAAAGTTTCCTATACACACATATGTATATATTATAGTTATGAATCGATGCATCTCTTGTAATGTTCTGTCTAGTTCAGAACATTACAAGTCTTCATAAAAGATCATACCTCCTACACCTTTATAGCACACTACAGTATGCAATCAGTTGAAGCAACTGCTCATTGTGGGGGGTTAAACATTCCATTCTCTGCTGGGGTGGTGGTGTCCAGACCAGACAGAGAGGGTGTAGAGACTGCTATGAAGAGCTCTGGCAGAGTTGTAGCCTCAACAGCATGCCATATGGAGAGAGGAAATCTGCGGGTGTCGTAACTGGAGTTCATTGCAGGCTGACTAGGAGGGATATATGAATGTTTACAGTCTTGCCAAGAGGCTCCAATTTCCTTAGAAGCCAGTACTAGAGTGGTAGTTGCAGCAAGTCTCCTCTTTGAAGTAAAAGAAGCAGCAGCCATTCATAAGCAGGGATAGTAAGTCCAGGAGCAGAAGAGTTAGCAGCAGTATTGCCACTGTGACTAGACATCGACGTAGCAATTTTTATTACCATAAGGGTGCCCTGCCAAACATTAATGACAGTATTTCTGCAACTCATCTCTGCCCCCACTGGCCAGGAGCAACCATAGCAAGAGCAAGTAGTCCCTTTGTCCTCTTCCTGCCTACCTGGTCTAATCCTGCCTGGCTACCGGGTGAGGCTGAGTTCTCAGAAATATTTGAATTAAACATGTACATTTTCTTGCATGTGTTACAAGATGATTAACTACAGCCATGCAGTGTTTATTAATAAGAGCTTACAACATGGTTAACACATTTCCCCCTCCTGGTATCCAACGTTAACTGAACATATTGAAGGTTAAGGATGTGTAAAAAAAAAAAAATGCTATGTTCAGTTTTCTTGTCAGCATTTTGTAGACATACTGTATAATATGAATTTCTACACCTCTGAAGAAATGTAGAAGTATTCAGTGCAAGAGAGTTGAATGGTGGCAACATTTTCATCATATGTTGCCAATATTCAGCCTAGAATGACCCTACTGTGTGAATAGTTAAGTGATTTACAATACTTTGTTATGATAAGAATGCAACTTAATCTATAGTTAACTTTAACGTATATGGCAATCACACCAGAGTGCTATTAAATCTAATGGCGCAGACGAGCAAGGGAGAATCACATGAATAGTGTCAAATGATGGGGCTGTGACCCTTTTAGGTGTGTCATACTGACTGAGTAGCAGCACCCTACTGCAATATTCAGAGCATTGCATGGATCAAATTTCATTTAATTTTTTCCCTCTGCATCACAATGCTGTGGTTCTACAGTCTTGCTTTAAAGGAAAAAAGTTATACTTGTTCCTTGGTGTGAACAACAAATTGAAGATGGCACGATTGAAATACAAAGATGCCAATGCTAATGATAGAAAGTGTGTTCATGGTAAAGAGTAAGGGAAGGTATAGAGTGAAGTGAGTGAATTACATGGAATAAGATTATTCCTATATGAAAAAATATTTCAGTTTACAAATGGAAATGCCAACAAATTCCATCCTTCCCTTAAAAACACCAGCTTCCAGATGATACAGTACCTCATCTTATTATCAGTGTCAATAATTCCATTTGGCAGTAGACAGCTAATTCTTTTCATGTGCTAATGATTAATCAGACAAGCCTATTTACTAATGTATCAGAATGCATTAGAAACATATGCTAATGGGGGACAGAACATCAATTCAAATATAAATGAACTACACTTACATTGGTTACCTATTGACTCATGTCGGAATGAAGTAGAGAATGTAATATACTTGTAAACCATTACAATGAATGAAAATAGAATTTCACTGTTAATTTTATTGACTTCTCTGTAAGCCTAAAGCCATGGCATATTAGACTTTTATAATACAGATGCTATAAGATGCCCATCATAATACCCATAGGACTTGTATTTACTGTGTTAAACTCCTGTAATAATGTTCAGTTGAAACTATTTTGTAATGGAAAGAGGTAACATTATTAAATGCCCATAAAGGAATATACTTGTTTGTATTGCAGGATTCTAGGTCCCAATCCTGTAAAGCCCTTAAGTATGTGCTTATTTAACAATTTAAACACATGAGTATACAGAAGTTTAAGTGCATTGCTGGATTGGGGCTGCTGGTCACGGACATTCACAGGAGTGTGAAGACGGCAGTACTTCAAGAATCACTCAAAGTCTGAAAAGCTGATTTTCTGGTACTTTACTACCATCTAGATATGGTAATTATGGAATGGACATCAACTTCTAAAGTATTAGATTGTGCTCAAATACTAGTAAGGTACTCTTGTTGGAGTATAGTTAAATGCAGACAAGTGATTCAAAGAAGAAACATGAAAAAGTACCACACTTAACCTGGCATTTCAAGCTAGTGTCATGACATTTAGGACAAAATATTAGGGCTGTCAATTAATCGGAATTAACTCACACAGTTAACTCAAAAAAATAATCAGGATTAATCACAGTTTTAATTGCAAATTAAATATTTCAGATGGTTTTTCTACATTTTCAGATATATTGATTTCAATTACAATACAAAATACAAAGTGTACAGTGCTCACTTTATATTGATTTTTTATTACAAATATTTGCATTGTAAAAATGATAAACAAAAGAAATACTATTTTTCAAATCCCCTCATACAAGCCCTCTAATGCAATCATTGTCATAAAAGTGCAATTTACAAATGTAGATTTGTTAAATAACTGCACTCAAAAACAAAATATAAAACTTCAGAGCCTACAAATGCACTCAGTTCGATTTCTTGTTCAGCCAATCACTCAGACAAACAAGTCTGTTTACATTTGTAGGAGATAATGCTGCTTACTTCTTGTTCACAATGTCACCTGAAAGCGAGAACAGGTGTTCTCATGGAACTGTTGTACCCGACATCGCAAGATATTTGTGTCAGATGCGCAAAAGATTCATATGCTCCTTCATGCTTCGGCCACCATTCCAGAGGACTTGTTTCCATGCTGATGATGCTCATTAAAAAAATGCATTAAACAAACTTGTGACTGAATTCCCTGGGGGAGAATTGTATGTCCCCTGCTCTGTTTTATCCGCATTCTGCCATATATTTCATGTTATAGCAGTCTCAGATGACCCAGCACATGTTCATTTTAAGAACACTTTCACTGCAGTTTTGACAAAACACAAAGAAGATACCAATGTAAGATTCTAAAGATAGCTACAGCACTCAACCCAAAGTTTAAGAATCTGAAATTCCATCCAAAATCTGAGGGTTGAGGCATGGAGCATGCTTTCAGAAGTCTTAAAAGAGCAACACTTTGATGTGGAAACTATAGAACCCGAACCAACAAAAAAGAAAATCAACCTTCTGCTGGTGGCATCTGACTCAGATGATGAAAATGAACATGCCTTGGTTCGCATTGCTTTGGATTGTTATCAAGCAGAACCTGTCATCAGCATGGACACACGTCCCCTGGAATGGTGGCCGAAGCATGAAGGGGCATATGAATCTTTTGTGCATCTGCCATGAAAATATCTTGTGACGTTGGCTACAACAGTGCCATGAGAACACCTGTTCTCACTTTCGGGTGACATTGTGAACAAGAAGCGGGCAGCATTGTCTCCGGCAAATGTAAAAAATGTGTTTGTCTGAGCGACTGCCTGAACAAGAAGTAGGATTGAGTGGACTTGCAGGCTCTAAAGTTTTACATTGTTTTGTTTTTGAATGCAGGGTTTTTTGTACCTAATTCTACAATTGTAAGTTCAACTTCCGTGATAAAGAGATTGCACTACAGTACTTGTATTAGGTTAATTGAAAAATACTATTTCTTTTGTTTTTTTACAGTACAAATATTTGTAATCAAAAATATAAAGTGAGCACTTTGTATTCTGTATTGTAATTGAAATCAATATATATGAAAATGTAGAAACACCCCAAATATTTAAATAAATGGTATTATTCTTTAACAGTGCAATTAATCACAATTTTAATTGCTTGACAGCCCTAAATAATAAATATTTATACTGACTATTCTGTAGTCATATTACAATATACAGAAATAAATTGCACTTTAAGATGCAAACACTCCCATGTTATGTTAACCTACTACGTCACAACGAAAGACACAGTAAACAGATACTAATTTCATGACTGACACAGTAACCCTTCTCCTGCAGTTAGTAGCCTTTACTACTACTACTACATTCTTGCACTCTGCTATGTTGTATATATCACTATTGAAGTTTCCATGTGAGAATGGAAAGAGAAGTAGAGAAGTTAGTACTTCAGCTTGGGACTACTTGGGGGGAAAAAAATCAAAAACCTCAAGGTGGAGTCCTGGGACCATCTAAACAACTTCAGGATAAACAGTTTTAGGATTTTAAGATACAATGTCAGGACAAGCCTCTCTATATAGTGTATTAACTCAGATTCACATATAAAAATGTAAGATCTACACATAAAAGTCCTCCACTATTACCTACTTCGCACCATGTGTGCACACACACAGACTGATCCTTTCCACAGTTACCCTGATTTACACATACAATTGCAAGTTGGCTTTTGCAGACATTGTATGGGGACCTAAGCTACTGTTTAAAAATGAAGGGACCCTTCTGAAAGGCAGTTACTGAAATGTTCCATTGTTACCCAGTGTGTTGATATCATCTTATCAACCCATATACTATCATCTTGATATGTTTTAGCCAGTCAAATGAGACAGCTGAAATATCAATAGTAGCAGTAATGGGCTGCAGGCTTGGGGCACATAAAACCTGCTTTGGAAGGTAGAAACACTGGAAATACTACTACAACAAGAATGCAAGAGCAAAAATTGAACATCACATAATATAAAGCAAAAACACAATAAAAAAGTGTGTGTGGGGGGGAAAGATGATGTTCACTCAAAGCAAGTACAGGTTTGAAATGCTGAATGAACATTGAGTTTCCAGTTTGTAATAAGATAGGGAGAAAGACTATTTTTGTCTAGTTTGTTTCATTAACATATTGTTTGCACAGATTTAGTCAGAACAATGACATGAGCAGATTTAGACAGCAAAATGCAGAAATAAAGTCTTTTCTCCCTCATTTTGTAAAGCACTGACTATGAATGTTAGCCATCTGGAACTTGCTTCCCAGGGTCATCCAGTAAAAAGTTTCCAAGGTTGGCATATCAAGACCAGAAGTATGACTTTTACAGGGCAGTAAATCAGTACAACAACAACATAGAAATGTTGCTATCCAAGGAGTAGATTGAAAAGGCCATTTTATTACTGTGGCTACAGTCAGAGTTAGGGCTAGTCTACACTTGAAAGATAATTCAGATTAAGGGAGAATGTAAATTTGAAGCACAATAGCTATTCCTAAATAACTACATGTGCAGACACTTATTCAAAATTGATTAATCTAAACTAGAAAGAAGCACCCTACAGAAGAGTGAACTCACCACAGAAGTAGCAGACTCTTTCCTCTCAAGCACTTCTGCCAACATGTACTCTTGTCCTGCAGTGGTCTCTTCTCCCAGCTCAGCAATCCAGCCTGATCACACTTTAGCCCCCTCCTTCTGCGGTAATAGAGTGTCCAATAAATAAGTCTTCATCGTTGACTTGGGACTCCCTGGTCCTTGCACCCTCTTGGCTCAGGGCTTCAAGTGTCTTCACCCCCTTCTGTCAGGGGGTTGCACATCACCTACTTCAGGGGCTGGTAGGGGAACCCAGCCCCTCCCAGTCCTGTAGGTTTCAGCTCACAATCCTGTAGTGAGAAGGCAAGATCTCTTGGCTTATTCTACTTTGGCCTTTTCTCAGGCCTTTTTCCCCACAAACTTTTCCAAGCTGACCCTTCCCTCAGAACAGGACTCCCAAGGGTGCACACTGAAGTCCCCCAATAAATCCCAAACCAAATACACACTTAAAACCACCTTCTGCCTTCCTGAGACTTGAAGTTTTTTCCTCTTAATTGAATGCCTCTCTGCAAGCTCAGTCTTGCCTTATTAGCGGGGCTCACCATTGGAACCTACAGCTCTATATGGGCTGCTCCCTGTCTCTCATCCCCTCTTGCCAGACACCTTTCTACTGAGGAGAGAATTCCATGGGCTTCCTCCTTGAGTCTCCCAGCCTTTGTATGCTCTAAACCTCTGATTGCAGAGTATCTCCCTGCAAGCTCTTTGCAAACTGTGCTTCCCTTCTGTATAGTCACCACTCAGCTCCTTCTCCACAGCTGGGCTTCATGACTAATTAAGCCTGGAATACCTTCAGGTGTAGCCAGATGCATTAATTGGCCTCAGGCCCACATAACCTATTCCTTGCCTGTGTGGGGTATACACCCCACCACATGCCCTAATTCTGGTATAAGGGTGTCCATACGTGGACTTATTCAGGAAAACTATTCCAGAATAACATTACAGGTGTTTTTAGTTTTATTTTGGTTGGGGAAGACTCATGAGGAATTTTGTTGAGCAAAATTCTGAAGTGTGCCCACTGTTGTTAAATACATGCATAACACACTGAAATTTTCCTCTTCAACTTCTATGAAAACTAAACTTTTATGCACATAAACACATCAATACACATACATATATACACACACAGGGATATTGGAAGTACTTCTAATCCAATGTGAATCCTTCTCAGACACTTTCATTATATTTCCAGATGCCCATAAATTCTGTTTAATTTATGTGGACCAAAAGCATAAACCAAAAAGCCCTTGGGCTCTCCATTTCCCACCCCACTTTATATACTTGAAAGAATATCTGCAATGATAGGACGGTGATTTAAAAAAGAGAGAATTAAAATCCACTTTATTCATGGGCACAGATAAACACAGAAACTGCTCCACCTTATTCCCCATCCATAATCTGTGGATACTGTTAAAAGATACATGGAGGATAAGATGACTTTTGTCAATAATGTAACAATGTCTAAAGTGCAGTTTTAATCAAGGGTAAAAATTTCAGAATTTGACAACCTTTTCCAGTCCCACTGGTAAAGGCTCTTCTTCAAGAATGTCTAATGCTGTTGCTTAGTTAGTGTTCAATACAAAACAGTCTATAATGCAATGCACTCTCTTTATGTGATGTTTAGATATGAGATTGATCTCAGAGGACACCCTGGAGTTCTGAAAGTAGGATTATTGGATTTTGTGGCTCTCTCAGATGTCAAAGATCTTTAAACAGTGTCTTGCAAAGTTGCTACATCCCACCTGTCTGTGAACTGCTTATGAACTCATCAGAGAGGGTAGTCTCCATATTAATTAGGCTTTAAGGGGGAGATACAGCTTCCCACACCATCAAGTTAAATGCAAGAACTGAATTCACTTTCATAAGGTGCAAAATTATTTGTTTTTTGATCAGTAGGCCTTTAAAAAAGAAATTGTTAACATAAGAGAATTCAGAGCAGCACAATTAGGGTTGTTAGCACAGATTTTGAAACTGTACATTTCTACCTGGCCCCTGGAATTTCTTTGGACACTTCTTGAGTTAAAGACAACAACAAATTTTTGGAACTTGTACATTTAAGATGAGTACACAAGTTTGATGCAAATAGCATGCAGATAAGGATATATGATGTCCCACATATCTACCCTGCACTTTCATGTAAATTACTAGAAATGCACAACCATTCTAAGTGTGAAATGTTGATCTTATGGAAGAAATCAGATCCTTAGGAGTGGAGACTGATACACTCTATTTAACCACATGAGTCCTGGGTAGATAATGGCAATTCCATTTCATGGAGGATTTCAAGATTTCAATATCTGGTTTAGTTCCTATTTGGAACAAAACCAACATTTCAAAATTGTCAATAAAACAGAATTAACTACACTCTGCCCAGCTCTAATGCAAGCCCTAGGTCTGTGGCAGTCCACATGATGGGCTATACACTGGAGGCCCTGGGAGCCTGGAATCCAAGACAGCCAGAGCTTCCAGGCTCTCAGCTCCCAGGTGGACTGCTGAGGAGCTGGGTGGGTAAGCTGGCAGGAGACCTACCTGGTTTTTGGAAGAACTTTATCAAAATTGACACATTTTCCCAGAACATGTGAGCCTGTGGGGGATTCTTCCAGCTGGAGTAGTATCCTTTAACTCACTCTTCATCATACTCTTCCATTAGTGTCCCAGTATCTGGGCTTTGTGCATATGTTTCTTTTCTCCCTGGTATTCTATCTTTCATTCCCCATCCCACCATAAGGATTTAAATGGCATGGAGTGGCCTTGTGGGGGACTATCTTCATTGCAACAAATTTCATTTGCAAAGCCTTAATCTGATCTACTTTCATAATGGGGAGTATATTCCTTTGTTTCCTTTTGGATTGTCTGTGTCACAATCCCACAGGTACAGACTATCCATAGTATCTGTCTGAGCTTGCATGCTGGGTATGTACCAGATATATATTACTGGCATCTAGACAGACTTTGCTTAACTCCATATTTTACCACATATTTTGCCCACATTTTACTACTTAAGGAAAGGCACCTGTCGCCACATGACATGGTCAGTGGACATAGCCAAGTGCCTGATCCAAAGCCCTTTGAAGCCAGTGGGGTCTTTTCATTGCCCTCAGTGAGCTTTGGATCAAGTTCCAAATTCATAACTGACATTGCTTTTTGTTATGCAGCCTACAAATATGCACAGGAATGTATTGCCCTTCCCTCTGAAAAACCCACACAATAGCTACAGGGATAATTATCAAAATACAAATGCTGCTGCTGAATAGTGAAATGTAATACATGTAACCTGTAATTATTTTACCATAATTAATGTAAATTCTCTTCCAAAGCAATTACAACTATTTTAATAGAAATAGGTACCCACTGGGCTAATAACACTAGTTTTATTGACCATGTATATAAACTAGACTAATACTTTTCATTCATTTATTGATACATCTAAGTATGTAAATTTAAAAAAAGGATTATAAACTATTTAATGGAGGAAAGATATGTATTTTATTTTAAAATGTTGACTGAAGAAACAAGGTTATATCATGATTTTATATTATACATTTCGTTGGTAGCTACATGGAAAATGTATAATTTTCTTTGGCTACTTTATATCTTTTCATTTGTTTTCCCTCCCTTTGTCTCACCCCCTCTGTGCAGCATTGGGAAAGTCTGCAAGATGTCATGAAGCCAATTTTCCATAAGAAAGCTGAAGGATGTACGATTTGGGCTTTGTGAATATGAGAATTTGGTTATTCAAGCACTTGTTTGGGTCCTGCTGTAACATGCATAAGTTCTGATAGTAGTGGGCCCTAAAGAGACACCCTGCAACTTTTCTTCAAGAGGAAGGGGAATAACTATTGAGACAGGCCCTCTGTTAGTGTAAATCAGTGTAGTTGCATTGAAGTCAATGAACCCAGCGGAGGAAGACTGGTCCCATCGTTAGGGAGCTATCCTGTGACTCAGGCAGCTAATGTTCAAGTCACTGCTCCTTCATAGGCTTCCTGTGTGACTTTGGGTACGTCACTTAGGGCAACATTTTAAAAGTGCCTCTAGGAGATATGCCCATCTTTAAATGCCTGAATATCTTCACAAATCTGACTCTAAGTGCTTACGGACCAGATTTTCAGGGTACATAGGCATCGTGCTGCTCAACATTGCAACAGCTAGCAAACCTAGGAGCCCAACGCTCATTTTCAAAAGAGACTTAGGAACTTGGTAGCCTAAGTTCCACTGACTTTCAATGAGGCTTAGTCTCCTAAATCAGTTAGGTGTTGCAATGCTGAATAATGCAATGCCTAAATACCTTTAAAAAGCTGGACTGTAGGCCTTTATTTGCCATTATTTTAAATGTGCCTCAGTTTCCCATTTGCAAAATGAGGTCTATAATTCTTATCGTGGGGCTGTTGTGTGAGGATAAATAAATAAAAGGCTATGAAGTACTGAGACATTTTACTAATGGGGGCCACCTTAAATAGATAGATGTGATCCAGTGAGAGTTTGCCTTTGACTTCAATGGGAGCAGATCTAGCCCTTTAATTTGCATACTACAGCCAATATATCACCTCTCATTTCCTTGGTTGTTATGGGACATGTGGCAATTTAGTGTCCAGCCTTATCCCCCATTGTATAGCCTAAACAATCTTAAAGCTGTGCTTTATTTGCTCATGTTGCACCATGTAACCATTAGTCAATATTCTAACATAGTGAATCAAGTATTGGCATCCGACGAAGTGGGTATTCACCCACGAAAGCTTATGCTCCAATACCTCTGTTAGTCTATAAGGTGCCACAGGACCCTTTGTCGCTTCTAATTGACCAGAGAGCATTGTCAAAAGGATATCTCAGAGATATCACATAAATAAATAAATAAATCAAATAACTATTATTACTTTGTGCCATTTGCTAAATGCTTTGCTCTCTTATTAGAGTTAAGGATACTGAAAATGGTAGGAGACAGATTACTGTTAGAAACTATGAACAAGGTACAACAGGCAACGTATGCAGTTCTATGTCTAAGAACATCCCATATTGGGTAATGGACTGATACAATTGATGAATGTGCCAGGCTTCCAGTTAGAGTCCGGGCAAAAAGGAAAGTTGTTATTTAGTGTTCGTACGTCAGCATTAATGGTCAGAATACCATACCACAAAACCAAATTGCAGTTCAGCACGACTGGCAATCATCCATCAAACAGGTCGAAAATTGAATGAATTTGCAACAAAATTATTCCCTGGTCAAAAGAGGGTAGCATTCCTATGGGTTGTGGTAAGACACTTCAGCAGAGTGCCTGCTTGCAGTATACCAGAGCTGTGGCCTTCAGTTCCTGCTTCTACCACTCCCTGAGCTTTCATAAACACTTAACATTTCATAAAAGTTACAGTTTTACACATGATTTCTAAGCTGCCAAAAATGTACAGGGTGCATCGCCCCTCCTGTTCTAACATGTTTTATAAACATAACAAGCAGTAACAGCCAACCCAGATGTTTTCACAACTTATTTTTTCTCATAATTTAAAATCTGTTCAACCTGATGTTTTGTGCTCCATGCAAGTTTCAGCTGTAAAAAAAAGGAAACTGAAATATTATGCATGTGGTGCTATACTGTTACACCTAATTTCTTCTCAAGTTCACACTAAACTGAAATGTCTCTTGAAAGCTTGAAAAAAAGGCAGCAGAGAAAGTGAGGAAAAATGTCAAGACTTGTAAATAAACAGCTGGCTTGCAACATATGTATTTTCCTCTATATTTTTCAGGTGCCACAATCTATAATCCATATCTGCCAGCCCTGTAGCATGCAGCATAATTTAACTGTAATTGATAATGTAAGGGCAGATGGAGAGAAGTGTCAGCTCCTGCACACATCCTCTGGGGATGCTGAAGAAATCAAAGCAGATGGTCCAATTGCTTCTTATTTATGTGTTGCTGCTAGCTCCTCTGCTTGCAGGATAATGGATCATTATTGCCTGCTGTGCACAAACACCAATATGCTTTTAAATCTGGTTCTCAAAGCTTATGAAAAAGCACTATATTTCATATTAATTTGTGAAGCTGCACTTAACAAGGACCACATTTTAATTTATGGTTTGCAGAAGAAAAAAGTTCACCCATGGATTCTTTTTTCATAAAATAAGCAACAGTCAGCTGAGATTTGTAGCAAAACTGATTATATGCGTTTAGAGAATATCCAGCAGTCAATTATATTGTATCTTTCAAATAATAATGTGGTTTTATTTATTGACTGGTGTTTATTAGGCCCATCAATGGAAGCAAATCTCATCTAAACTCATAACTTAAAATATCCATAAAATAAGCTATATTGAGGTCCAGGAAGCAATTGTGATTTGTCTGCACTAAAAACACATATTAAGCTTATTATAGAGCACGGACTGCATGCTACTGATGACAATGGCTAGGGCAACATCTTCTGCTGTCATACTCTGCCTTGAACTGAGACTTTCCACTCTAGCTATAAGTTACTCAAATTTCCAAGAATTAAAAAAACCCATACTTTAAATTTGGAAATAGATACCGAGTATGGAAGTCAGTGTGACTCTCTTATGGTACGTTTAAGTGGATACAAACCATCATGCTTCAGGGCATGACCAGTAACCAGCATATGAGTAAAAAGAACAGGATTACTTGTGGCACCTTAGAGACTAACAAATTTATTTCAGCATAAGCTTTTGTGGGTTAGAACCCACTTCATCAGACGCATGGAATGGAACATACAGTGAGCAGATATTTTGTATAATATCTGCTCACTGTATGTTCCATTCCATGCGTCTGATGAAGTGGGTTCTAACCTACGAAAGGTTATGCTGAAATAAATTTGTTAGTCTCTAAGGTGCCACAAGTAATCCTGTTCTTTTTGCTGACACAGACTAATGCGGCTGCTACTCTGAAACCAGCATAAGAGTGTTACTAAGAAACTTCCCCTGGGAGCAAGTTATTCCATAATTGTCCATTTTAGAGTTTCTCACACCTTCATCTGAAGCACATGGTATTGGCCACTTAGCGAGAGAAGATTTTGGAATGGACTGTTGATCGTTTCCTGTCTGACAATTTCTATGTTCCTTGTTTGAGCAGTTCTCAAGAAGAAGGTTTTCTTTACTTTAGTGCTCAAACAAAAAGATTGCCTTTTGTGATGTTCTTTAGAGGAGTGTGTCCTGTGCCACCCTCTCCAACCAAGGAGAACCAGTGTACTTCCATTTCCTGTGGCTGGAAATTCACACTGTATATGTGCATTGTGTTTACAATAGATTCCAAGTTCATTGGGAGCTCCCTAAGTGATGTCAGCCTGGGTCTTAGAAATGGTCATGAACAGAGAGGTTTTTATTTACCTTTTCCCATAATACATAAAACAGGGGTCACCCAATTAAATTAATAGGCAGCATGTTTAATACAAACAAGAGGAAATACTTTTTCACAAAATGCACAACTAACCCCATGGAACTGATTGCCATGGGATACTGTGATGGCCAAAATTATAACTGTGTTCAAAAAAAGAACTAGATAAGTTCATGGAGGATAGGAACACTGCCGGCTATTAGCCAAGATGGTCAGGGATGCTCAGGGCGACCCTGAATCTCTGACTGCCAGAAGCCAGGAGGGGAAGACAGGGCTGGATCTCTCTAGCTGCTGTGTTCTCTACACTCCCCTGAAGCTCTGGCACTGGCCAGTCAGAGACAGGATTTTGTGCTAGATGGACCATTGGTCTGACCTAGTATGGGAGTTTTTATGTTCTTATGGTCAAATGGAAGAGCGTGAATAGAGACAGTGGTTCTGCTGTTATGAAAATATATCAGAAATTTTCCTTCCACGCGCAGGAGCTGCAGAAGAAACCACAGAACAGCTTCACTGACTCAGAGTGGTCCTGGAGGAAAATTCCTTCTCACTTCCCCAACAGAACCCTCAATGCACAACCCAGCTATCAGGCTGGACATTTGAGTCAAGGGCTAGGGCTTGAGTCCAAGATTTTCAGATAAGAACCTCAAACTTGGCTCCTAAATCCATGAGTTCCATTTTCTCAGCTTTTTAAAATCAGAGAGGTGCCTAGGAATGGATTTAGGATGCTAACTTTAGAGTCTTAATTTAAAAAGGTTGGCCTAAAAATGTCATTTTAAAATGCCATCAGTCTTTAAACATTGCCAAGTGCTGTGCAAAGTGCAGTGCAAAGAAAAGGACACCATAGATGTGGCTAACATTGGCAGATTTGATTTATCACCTTACAGAAAATTCAAAATGACATGGCTTGTTAGACAGCTCTATGCTTTATGTTATATATATAGTGCCTGATCCACAGCCCAATGAAGTCAGTAGAAATACTCCCATTGATTTCAAGGAGTCCATACATGCAAAAACGAGATCAGGTGACATTAACATCTTGATATTTTTCCTTCAAGGACAGTAACATATCCAGCATTTAAAGGAACAGTGTTCTTTTTCTTCACTTGGACCAACTTCGACCGTTGCTTCCAATACAGAGCAAGAATTGTGTCTATATATGGTTCTATAATAATTTATTAAAATGATATGAGTGGGAAGGCTCACAAGGAATTCAGGTGCTTGGAATGAAAGCGTACGAACAGTGAATTGAAATACTATTGAAGTGCCTGAACATACCTACGTATATAGACTTATTGAAACCAATGGGAGTATTTCTACTGACTTCATTGTACTGTGGATCAGACATTATGATGCCACTATCAAAGCAGTCTGGCCCTAGTCCAGCAATGCTCTTATGCACGCACTTAATTTTAACCACATAAGCAATCCCACTGAAATAAAGGCCTTAGCCCTGGAGTGTCCCTGGAAGCTACTCAGTAGTGCTTATTGTCACGTGTGTCTGCCCTAGACACAAGGGGGCCCATTGGAGTGGAAGTAGTAGGGACTACCTATGTGCTCATCTCTTCTGCAGTATTCCCAGAAGCCTATTACCACCCTCAACTATGGAGGGGGAAACATAGTTGAAAGCTCAATGTAGTGGATGGTGAATTTGTCCCAATATAGTTAATGCACCATAACATTTGTTAACCTGAACTAGTTTTGCTAACCTTTTCATAAAAAAAGCAATAGTCCCACACCATTAGGACTGGCCATTTTTACTTAACATTGATCGAAAGAAACTGCATGTTCATATCAATTTATTTTTAAAAAGAAAATATATAAAGGCAACATTCTGAAGGTATATAATTGTAGCAAATGTTTTCTGTTGCTTATTTTCAAGAATATATGAGATGAGAACAAAATATATCAATGAAATTGTTAGATGTCTAACCTATTGCAGCTAATGCAGAGTTTATTCAATTTTTAGTGTAGCAATTTTTTGGGGGGGAAATTATGACATTTCATCAGAACCTTGTAAGGATTAAATATCAGCTACTGTAATTACTGAGCAAACAATTTAAGGAGTAGGTCTTTTTCCAAGTATGGGGACTAAGAAGGAACCAATTAAATTCAGGTTAATCCACCACTTATCCTACCCTCAAGGTGAATCAGTGAATGATTAACAGATCCCAAGAAAATGTTCAGTGTTTTATGCAGCATTCAATTAATCATTTATCTGATAAAGTGATTTGATGCTCTGATGACTAGAGCAGATATTGAGCCAATGTTTTGTTTACACCAATCCACACAGATACTGTAGTTGTAGTGACTTGGTTCTAAGTATGAAGGTGGCTTTGTTGTAGATAAATGCATGTGTATTGTGTGCCCAATTTCTTTTTAACATTGGGCTTTGATGTGGTTAGCGCATTTCTACAATCTCTCTTGGTCACCAGCACACACACAAAAGAGAAAAGTTGTGTTTTGATTGATTTCTGTCTATTTAGGAGCCTGAGAGAGTCAGAAAAGTGCTACTGGTTTTAATAATTTGGGGAACTAGCAAAGGAATTTAGTGTCACATTCACAGAGGTGGAGAGACAGTTCCTGTAGAACAGTAGCCTTCCTATATCTGAGATAGCCTTGGTCTACCCTACCAACTTATGTCAGAATAACTACATTATGATGCAGTTATACTGATGTAGCCCCCAGTCTAGATAACACTAGGTCGACAGGAGGAATTTTCCCATTGGCATAGGTAGTGTCTTCACTAAGCGCTACAGTGGTGCAGCTGCAGCACTGTAATGGTAGACAAGCCGTTGCTGTCAGAGGAAATAACATGTACATTTTTAATGGGGGAAAATGAACCATTGGAACAATTTACTAAGGGTCGTGGTAGTTTCTCCATCTCTTGCTCTTTGAAAATCAAGATTGGCCATTTTGCTAAAAGATCTACTCTAGGAATTATTTTGGCAAAGTTCTATAGCCTGTGCTATACAAGAAGTTGGACTACATGATCCCTTCTCGCCATGAAATCTATGACATGGTCCTGAAGTCTTTGCTTAGGCAAAACTGCCATTGACTTTGACAGGAATTTTGCATGAGCAAGGACTTCAGGATTGGGCCCAGGCAGAATCAGTTCCATGTTACCAGCAAGATAATGAGTGTCTGAGACATTGAACCTAAGTATATTGAATCAAGTCTTATCAGCTAAAAAGTTGAGCTGGGTTAAAAATAGTTTCTGACATATCAGATGAGTCTCTCAGATTGATTCATGGGCCTTTTTAAGGATCAGGGAGAAGGCAGGTTAAGAATCACCTGCTTGTATCTGCTTAGAATATTTGTATTCAAATCCTTAATCCTAATTATATCTTTCATATATAAACATGTTATAACAGTATTCAGAAATAAAGCTGTTGACCCTTTGTCTCAGTTAAAGGGGGTCTCTCAAGACAGATTCCAATTTAAAATCAATTGAAGTCCATAGCAGTTTCTCCATTGATTTCAATGGCCTTTGGATAAGGCTCTGTATCCTTACTCAGAGAATGTCCCACTGACTGTGAGTTTGCCTGAGTAAAGCTCTCTAGTTTGACCTCTGGTATAATGGAAAGGCATCAGCAAAATCTGCCTTTTGTGGCAGGTCAAATTTCTCGTGATTTTAGGTTTGAAATGCATTGGCAGAGGTACATTCCCAATGTTTTTATATTCATGTTTATTTTAGTACAGTCAATTTTAGTCTATTTTTCCATATGCATTTCCAGATTATAAATGTTCTCATTAGAAGAGGAGCACCTCGTTACTAACCTTCACTCCTCACAATTCTTACACTAAAAATTGTGAACTCTCCCTACTTCTCAGCAAAGATTTAATAGCACAGGCCTGTAGTGAAGAGCTTATTACAATTCTTGTGTAGTCATAACAGCCTACAAAACATTCACCAGTATATAAAAGACCCCCCTGAACTACCCAGTCAAGTAAATACAGTGTACACTATTGCAATTTGTGCATTATATTTCCCCTTTCTTAATTGTTCACTTTCTAATTCACAAAATCCAGTCATTTTCAATTCCAGCAGGTCTTCCAGTGAGTGTCTATTGATGCTCACACTTTATTTTTCAGTTTTGCCCTACTATGTAGTTCATGCAAACTCCAGCTCACTTTCTGCCAAAACAATTTATGGAACTTAAATGAACCTCCTGGCTCCTAGTCCAGTTCTTTAGCAAGAAGGCCAGTTTTTACTAGCAAGTAACAATATTTTCATTACAGCCACACTCTGACATTAGTTCTGTAGATTGGATATAAAAATTAACAATATAAATATTGGTGGTGTTAGTGCAGTAGATTGGATATAAATACTGGCATCTTCCAACTGGTGGCCAGATGTTAGAACTGACTCAGACAGTTAGCAAAGTTCCCTCCCCCATTCCCATTTAATGCCTGGACTCACATTGTGTATAACAGGAATCTCCTTTGGCTGTGTCAGAACTGTTGTAAGGGGCCGCAGTGTTCATTACAGTGGGCCAGTGAAATTCACCCAAGGGTAGAGTGTTAGTACAAGCATGTGAACCACCTTAAACCTTCAAAGCAATGCTTAAGTGGGACTTTAGGGGTGACTAGGCTTGTGCTGACCCTTAGCATACAGTTGCATTTCATCCAGTGTGAATATGTGTTACAATATTGGAGGAGTATGAAGCACTCAGCTTTGTGGGGAAAGGACAATGTTCCCCTATCATGTCTCATGCTAACATGTAGCTAATTTAACATAGTCAATTTGTTTTTACTTATTCCACAGTGCTGTCACTTTAAAAAAATTAAGCACAAGTACTGGCATTCAGCCCTCTATAGCCACTACAGGAGATGAAATCAGGGGCTGTTTTTCACATAAACTTCATTTTCTTCCTAAGAGGAATGAGTTGTGCTATTCTTTTGCATGGTGTCCTGAATGACTCAAATAAAGTGGTCCTTATTAATTCACACATCTAAAACCTCACTTATTTTATTGTAGGCTCCTTGCTTGCTTACAATGTCTTAAAGCTAACAGAGCTAGAAGTTGGCCCAAAATATGCATATTATATATTTTGTGTGAGCGGATATAGAAATCAAAAAGAGAGCTCATTTAGGCTTGATTTTCAGTGAAAACTGAGGATTAAATTCTCCTTTCAGTGATACCAGTTAAAATCACAAACAATTTCAGAGTCTGCAGTGGAGTCATTCCTGAATTAATCTGGCATTACAGAGCAGAGTCAGGTCCTGAGAAATTAAATCTTAATGCAGTAGTACTACTAAAACCTCTTTTTAAAGCCTCATTAACTGCCAGTACATTACAGTCCCTGAGCTGGAACAGTACTCTTGTGGGGCAAATGAAATTAAAACTGACACTGTACACATGGGGGAACAAAACAAAAAAAAGTTTTACAAGAATAAAAAGCTTCAGATTCAGAATTAGGCAACATATTAGCAAACGTATTTTTGGAGTTACAGACAGGGAACTAAACACATCATACGTCAGAGGGGGACTATTTTCTCATACTTTGATAATGTAATAGGATTTCTGGCGGCTTATGTGTTGATGGCATTCGTACTCATTGGAATAGGTCATTAACCACCTTTTCTCTGAAAATATACTTCTGCCTTAAGTCAAAGGGTAAATTCTTTTCTGGCCAAAAGCAACAATTAATCACATGCTTCATTATGGAATGAATTTTACATTGAATAGTATTTGGCATAGATGGATAACATGATATAGTTCCATTTGGTTAGACTTTAACAGTATATCAGTGTATCATCACTATTTAAGCATTAATTGGTTAGTGGCTACTTACTAGTACTGTGTAGTATGCACAGTAATTTCCTGGACTATAGAAATTATATTTTGGTGTATTACATAAAATATAAAGTAAATGCTAAGATTTAGGCTCAAACATTTTTTATTGGTATTTCATTATCTTAATAATGTATTGCTCCTCTTTTTCCAACATAGATGACATTTAAGACAATATTCTATACTATATGCATAAGGCTGTTACGTTTCACCCTTATAACAGACCCGTACTTCACATTTGAAAGACGGAATATATTTGAGTGGGGGGGGATTATTCTAACATCTATACCAACTTTGGTATAGAAAACTGCAATAACTTTTCATAATCCAATGTACAGACTGTAATAATTTGGGCCTCAATCTTGCAAAGACTTAATCATAAGGATAACTTTACACAAGTAGTCCCATCAAAATTAATAAGACTAATATGTATAAAGTTACGCACATAAATAAATCTTGCAGGAAGGGGAGCTTAGAACGAAAATTCTATTTCGCAGTGCCGAAACATCAAAAAATGTTACAATATTTATTAAAGCTGTTATTTCACATACTTTGAAAAACAGTAAAGCTCCTTATATTATAACAAGGAAGCATTTATTCATTAGTTGGTGTTAAAGTAAACAGATCTTTGTCTCAGAGACTAAGAAATTTAAGGTGCCACAAGTACTCCTCATTCTTTTTGCTGATACAGACCTTACATGGCTACCACTATGACATCTTTGTCTGTGATTAAAGACTCTTCACATCTTTCTGGTTAACAAAAAGTTATACTCTTGATTGACTCAAAGGCTCTGTACTAATATCTTAACAATCCCCTAGAATTTCTTCCCCAGTCACATTCCTACAATAACATTAATTAATGACAATCCAATCATTCCTAAACAGTATGGAAAAAATGTCCTTAAAACTACATTAGTTAAACCCATCCCAGATTTCTACAGCTTCTCCTTTATACACCTGCTCTGATGAACCTATGTGGGAACGCTCCTTGTCCAATACGTAGCTAGAGCACTTTCTTTTATATGGGGTAGGCCCCTGCCTATTTCCTTTTGTGGACCATTAACCCATTCCTGTCTACCTTGATATGGATTATGTACATCAATCCTCCAAAACACGCTGAAAGGCACTTCTGCTCAGCAAAGGCAACAAAATACATGTATGGTCTGAAGGCTCAGTCATTCTGGAGAGAGAATGAGCCAAAAAAGGAGGAAAATTTTCAAAGAGTAAACAAAAAGGAAGTGTTTGAGACACTACTGGTTTATTGTTGATTTTTTCCCACAAGTTTTTTTTCCTGGAAAATTTCACACTAGGATGAGACTGTGGCATGTGAGATTTAAGGGGGGTTGGTTTCTTTTTAAGGGCACATGGAAATAGGATGCAGGCTGAAATTCAGCCTTCCAATGTGAAGGTGAACAGCTAATGGCTAATACCACTCCACAATACACATAATGGTTTTCTATTTATCCACTTTTATAATTTTCTCACCTTGGAATAATTCTGAGTACTGTTTCTTAGCTAGATGACTGCAGTTTCTTCTTACTATTCTGGAAACTATTTCTTTTTTACATTTATTTTCTGCTTCTCAGTAATTAATCCTGCGCTAAACTATCCTAGTTCATTTTTTTTGGCTGACATGTTGACCTCCAACTACTTGGTTTTGTGATGTGTTTTACTAGACAGATATAATCTTTGAGTTATTCAACACCTTATTAAAATCTATTGTGCTTTGAGAACATGGACTTTAATTCTCTACATTTTATTTTATGATGTTTACTGTAATTTAACATAGTCAATTTGTTTTTACTTATTCCAGTGCTGTCACTTTAAAAAAAATAAGCACAAGTACTGGCATTCAGCCCTCTATAGCCACTACAGGAGATGAAATCAGGGGCTGTTTTTCACATAAACTTCATTTTCTTCCTAAGAGGAATGAGTTGTGCTATTCTTTTGCACTAGAACTAATGGCCATTATGCAAATAATTTTAGCAACTTTAAATACTGTCAAGACATCCAGCATCCTGCTGGGTTGGCAGCCAATGCACTATTTGATTTTTTTCTTAAAGTGCTGAACTCCAAGGTTTTTAAGATTTAGATCACCTAAACACTGCCAGCAATTCATGTGCACATTGGGAGAAAAACAGCTCTGTCCTCTGACAAAGAAAATCTACGATGGATACTATTAAGTACGTAAGATTATCCAGAAGCCGCCACACCACAGTATCTGAGAGTGCTCATTTTTCTGTTGTTTAAAGGAATAGGGAAATTTTGCAGTATCTCACATACCACTGTGTCACAAGTACTGATAAATGCTGACTTTTCTGGACTTGATACTGCACATTTCAGATTAGGATTTTCAACCCTGTTAATTCTCACTATGTTTGCATGTCTCGTGGTTTTCAACACATTCTTTTTTTAACCTTCCTGCGATCTTGCAAGAATTTCCTGGAAGCTCAGGAGTTCCGTCTGAGCTAGAACTAGTGTTATAGTTCTGGCTTCAGCCACTAGATGCTGCTGTCAGCATCCTGAGTTGCATGTGTCAAGACTGCAGTTCCAGCTGTAAACAGCAGAGGCTTTCATGAATTTAGGCATCAAAGGAGGTAGAAAGCACAAGGTAGAAAGTGAGGAGCAGGACAAGGTGCACAATGGAAGCAAACCTCTATCAATGGAAGTGACACTGTGTGGTCACAAAGTTCTCTCTCTCTAATGGCAGGGATAAAAGTTATGTGCCCCGTTCTTAGGTGTAAGAGCTTCATTTGCATGCATAGATTCACAGAAAAAACTCATGTCTGCTCAGTCACACCCATGCTCCCTTTACATCCCCCTCCTGCTTACCTTATTTTTTTTGAAGTAATGGAATATGTGCACAAAGGTCTTGATACCTACTTCCACTCAGTGCTGAGGACTATGCCTAATGCTTCATCTTAGGCTTGATCTACATCACTGAGGGACGTGAGTGCCATAGCTATGCCAGCCTAACTTGTGCCTAGAGCAATGGAAGAATGTTTCTCACCACTCAGGGAGGTAAAATTACCTACAATGATGGAAACCCCCTTTCTATCATTGTAGGAAGTGTCTACACTGCAGCGCTACAGCACTGTAGCTGTTACACTGTAGCATCAGTACTGTGCTTAGCCAGTGCCTAGCCTTTGTTGACACATGTGCAGTAAAACAAGCGAGCGCTGCTTACACCACTCACAGGGACATGGAGACTCAGGGCCCAGATGATGATAAATGATCATGTAATTATTCATCTTGAGAATGTGCTAGATGTAATAGAGATTTAGAAATATGAACTATATTTGTGTAGAAAATTAAAGTAACAAAACATACATGAAAAATAGCAGTGAATTGCTCTGATTCAGCTCACCTTCCTTTCTCCCCCCTGCACTTCCAATTCCAGAATGGTTTCCAATATTGTCATGAACTGCTCGAGTTCTATATTGATGTTTTATACCATGTGAAAGGCCGTATTACAGCATGATTTAATCTCTAACTATATAGTCACAGATTATTTTCTCCTTTTGTGATATGAACAGTATGTTTTCTTTTCATATGTTTACAGTATTTTCCTCACCATCTTTGGTTTATATACCATTGAGAAAAGTGAACTCCCAGGTAAACAAGCTGCAGAATTGAAAGAATCACATGCATTGAGCATGCCACTCCAATTATAATATGTATCTTTATAGCCTTATGCTCTTTCAATTCAAAGAATCATACACAAAATCACAGTTTCTTACTATGTACAGAATTTTTGAAGTTAGGTTAAAGATAGACCATAAAGCAGATTAAGTACAATGAGTCCAACTGAAAATATGCTTTCGTCTCTTAGAAACAGTATAATAGGAAATTTTAGGATGAAAGGAGGGCAAGAAGTCTGTGCATGGTCCATTCCTCCCACCCTTTTGCAGTGAACAGATGTACAATACTGCACAATATTTTTCCTTCTATTTGCTTGTGTAACTCTTCTGAAACTATATTTGGTATTATTACTGCTGTCTCCAAGAGTTTATTCCAAATATTGACTATAGTTCTGGGTCTGTAAAATGATTGTTCAGTACAATTATTTCTCCCCTACCCTTTATTAGCATTAACTGATACTATGTGCATGTGTCATCTTATTTAGAGCACAGATCGCTACAGCAAAAATGTCCATTCCAAATAAAATAATTACACATTATCCTAGACAGACTAAAGAAAGCAGTAGATTCAAAGCTATGACAAGTACAGGAAGAATTCAGAAAGGAGAAATGCATAGATCAAATAATAACTTTACATACACCCTAGAACTATCAACAGAATGGCAGTCACTCCGCAAAAATCTATGAATTTCATAGATTTCCAAAAAAGCCTGCGGATAGCACAGACTTATGGAAATTGCTATCCCACTATGGAAGCCCCACAAAATATGTGAATATCATTTAGCACTTCTATGAAAATATGATAGCTCAGTGGTTTGAGCATTGGCCTGCTAAACCCAGGGTTGTGAGTTCAATCCTTGAGGGGGCCATTTAGAGATCTGGGGGGGAAAAAAATCTGTCAGGGGACAGTACTTGGTCCTGCTAGTGAAGGCAGGGGACTGGATTCGATGACCTTTCAAGGTCCTTCCAGTTCTAGGAAATAGGCATATCTCCATATAATAAAGTAACAGATAACAGCAAATTGACTAAGGGTAGGTCTATACTTACCCGTCGCGTCGGAGGCGCGGGATCGATGTTCTGGGTTCGATTTATCGTGTCTTGTCAAGACGCGATAAATCGAACCAGGAAGTGCTCCCTCGTCGACGCTGGTAAGCCAGCTCGACGAGTGGAGTAGGCAGAGTCGACGGGGGAGCCTGCGCGCCGCGTCTGGACCACAGGTAAGTTCGAACTAAGGTTCGAACGTATTATTAACGTAGCTGAAGTTGCGTATCTTAGTTTGACAGGGGGGGTTAGTGTAGACCTGGGCTAAGATATTCAAGGTAACTACTGGCATCAGAGAAGGATGTCTTATGTCACCCAGAATCCATGACTGGGTAATGAGAAACACCACAAAACAAAGTAGGGGTATACAATGGAGAAGCTTGAAGACCTCAACTTTTCAATATCCTTAGAAATATGCAAGCTTAAACAGATCCTCTCCAGACCTATGCACAGTTAGTATGGCCTCAAATAAGCAAAAGCATATCAGCGTTCAACAATGGATGGTTGTGTTGCACCTTTAAATGTGTTTCTCAGCATTATCATCACTTTTGAGCTCAGTCCAATTTTTGGCACTGAAAAATAAACATAAATGAATCTGTCATTCTTTGCTGTGTGTATACCAGACACTAAAAGCCTTTTTCCAGCTACACACCTTCAGCCAACAATTGATTGAAGAGGCATCTCAATGGTTGAAGATGGAATACTGTACAGTGGGAAAACTGACGGACATACTTGCTGTAGAAAAGAGTTTGCCTATGAGGGTATGACTTAGGTGGGCAACAACCAGTTATCTATGCTGGAAACGGCTGTGTAGCACACAAATACATACTGAAATAGATATACCAAAGAGACCACTTAGGCTCTGACTGCAGCCCAGACCTTAACATACTATATTGGAGGTGTGTAGTCTAAGGTTACCAGGGTGTGCACTATGCCCACACAGTCAAAGGGAGAATTGTGGTGGCCTAGTGTACTCAGGTGTGCCCAGAAATTTGGTGGGAAGACGGTGGGGGGAATGGGGATGTCTTCAGGCAGCAAAGCTTGGATAGATGACCTTCCTCCACTAGGACACCCAGTTCCCTCCTCCAGTTGTAATTCCACTCCAAGTGGGAAATCAGAAAAGCCAACTGAATGGGGATGACCCACTCATTATCTTGGTCCTTTATTTGGGTTGTTACTTGATGCATTTTAAGTCACTCCTGGGTCATGAGACCGGTTCATGGCCATGGAAAAAGATGCCTGAGACAGCAGCTACCCTAGAAACTACAAGGATCTTGGAAGTGAGATGCCAAGTAAGTTGCTTAGGAAAGAGATAATCTCAGAGAGATCATGCCCTGTATTTTCATGAACCATCCCCCTGTTAACAGGTGATATTCTTACTGGGAAAGGGTTAGGTGGATCATTACCCCCATATGAATGAGTGTGGTGAGAGTGAGTCGCTAAAGAGAAAGGTTCTAGGCAGTGGCCTGAGCATACCTGAGCTCAGGAGCAATGCTCCCCCTGAAAAAGTGTGTACTAAACACATGTTGTTATTGACTAAGTGAAGTCTCAGGACAGGTTTGATTTGGGCTCTATACAGGAAGTGTACTTTTTTTTTAGAGCCGATTGGGAGAAGCACTGGCTCACATTGCTGTTGTAGTTATGTTAACAGTAGTGGTATTTATTGATCTTGGGTTAGATATTGTGCTGACTGAGGATTTAGGTTAATTGTGCTGACTGAGGATTAATAACTTGGAGTCTAATTATTAATTATATTTGAATTCAATGTAACTTACTAAAACTGACTTTCAAAATTTAATTTTTAATGGTATATTCACCTGGACCTGTTCTTACAAACATTTAGTACCAGGCATGCTGCCCTAAAGTAGTTACATTGGGCTTACTAACATAAATAAAATTACTCATGTAACTACATGCTGCAGGACTAGACTTTTGTCTGCAAATTTTTTAAACAAAATTTCTAAGTCGCAGTTTTAATTTTCTTTCCAAAACCTCAGCTATTCTTTTGCAGAGCTCTTAGCATATAATAGTCCGTGTAATGCCTAGACTTTGAACATGTGCATTGGTTGCACTAATTAGGGTCATTCATGAAAGAATTCTTTGTTTTACACACAGGTCTGGATAATACGATTCTGAGCTGTATTTACTCTTATTGTCCGTGGGTTGGATGTGTGACATACTTTATGCAGCTGTAAAAGGTTTTTTATACCAGTTTTGTTATGAATTTATGATAAAGGCTGCAATGTGTTGCTGCTTTTGTATTTATGATTAGCTTAATAAGCTTATTGATTTCATTTGTGAGACGGTTCCCCCTCCCCCTTTTGGTTTATTCAAAATATTTAACATCAGTCTAAAATGATATCCCATGTGAAGGTATTGTTTTCACAGTACGCTATTACAGCTTGTTCAAGATGAAGGCTGAGATTAAATACACCCCACTTGGCAAAGGGCACTTTGCCACACAACACTCATTCACAACTGCCGCTCATCACTTCCTCCTACATCTATCCTGGGGGACCTAAAAGAGCACTGGCATGTTCCATGCAACACTGACTGTGAACTAGTGCCCTGAGTGCTAACGCGGTGTGATCACTTGCTGTCACTCCAACCCCTGACACTTTCTCTTTCTTGACAAATTAGTAATAATAATTGCACACCACTGTTCTAGCCTCATCCAAGTCTTCTCACCAGAGTCTTTTTAATATAATTAGCAGTAAGCGAGGCACTGAGCTAATAGGCATTAACGAAAGAGTTGCAAAAATGACATTTAATTCAGTCTGTCATCAGGATATTTCCAATTTGAGATGGACCCAAGCCACAACGTTGGCATGCGGAGCAGAACTGTCACCAAGGCTGGGTGTGTTCAGTATGGAGGCTTTAAAGGGTCAGCCCTTAGAAGCATCCCACTTCAGTTCATATTAGTCTCTGTCAGCTCAATGTGCAGCACTAGTCAATCACATTAAAGTGAGGGATGAATCAGCCTGAGTCATCAAATACCAATAGTTGTGACTGTGGCCATCTAAAGGTCCAATCCTGCAAACCCACCATGAGTAGTGACTTGACTTACACAAGTATTCCCATTGACATCAATGAACAAGGACTGGTTTGCAGCAGGGCTGAGTCCTAAGGGTGAATTCATTTAGTATTCCCTACTCCCCATTATAAATGTATAAGTAGAAGAAATACAGTAAAAGTATTGACTTATTCCTGTTAAATATTGCTAAGCATTTCCACATGTTATTATAATATGTTTTGTCTCCCTTTACATTATATTGAATTGGAAATACCTTATTCTCTTGGTAGTATCACATTTTTTGGGGGGGGAAGATGCACATCAAATATTACTGAGAAACCAAAGATAGATAGTAGATGAAGGTAGATAGCAATTCTCCTGAACAAGAATCTCTTATTGTCACCTCCACACCTAAAAGTGAAACACAAGAGGATTTCTACGCTAGATAATATGGCCAAGTGAATGGAGCACTGGATTGGGACTCAATAGACACGGTTCTATGCCCCTCTCTGCTCCTAGCCCTGCTGACTGACTTTGGGCACGTGTCCATGCCTCAGTTTCCCCATCTGTAAAATGGAGATTGTTTTACAAAGGCGCTTGTACAACCAACACTTTGAGATCTGCTGATGAAAAATGCTATATAGGGTATTATTATAGAGGGAAGTGCTAGATAGAAGGGATATGAGAAAGCAAAAGGAGTTTTGAAATTACTCCACTGTACATTTCCCATCTCCTGAGATAGCTGCACATAAATGGTATTACATTTCCACGTGTACTATTATAAATCATGGGCATAATGTATTCAGTGCATCCATCGCCCCACCCCCTCACAGTTAGTGACAATTTTAAAGCCTGTTGGGTTTGAAAAACTAAAGATCACTCAAAGGCATGAACAAGTCTAATATTAGGGTTAGAAGTCAATGGGATTCCTCATGTACTTAAGCACCTTGCTGAATTGGGGCCAAATGAACATAGTGGATGGTAGCAAGAGGGTTGAGAATGTTATTTATTTACTTATTTATTTTGGGTGGGGGGGGGGAGGGATAGCTCAGTGGTTTGAGCATTGGCCTGCTAAACCCAGGGTTGTGAGTTCAATCCTTGAGGAGGCCATTTAGGGATCTGGGGCAAAAAAATCTGTCAGGGGACAGTATTTGGTCCTGCTAGTGAAGGCAGGGGACTGGACTCGATGACCTTTCAAGGTCATTCCAGTTCTAGGAGATTGGCATATCTCCATTTATTTATTTATTTTAGTTACAGGGTGAAATCCTGGCTATTGAAATATGCTATTGATTTCAGTGGGACCAGCACTTCACCTACAGAGTTAAAATGTGAGCTAGACATTTGTAAGCTAATACACCAGTTAAGAGTGTAACCACATACATCAGAATAAGTATAGACAGTGCTATAATACCACCAAACTAATTGGTACATCTCTAGCAGATTATGATAGCTCCATTTATCATTTTACATCTGTTTCTGCTTCAGCAGAGCTCAGTATGTCTTACAGTAAAGTCTGATCAGTTTAATTTTGGGGTATATTGTTTTCAGCTTTACTAATTGCCAAACTGACTCCAGCAAATTGAAGAAGCAGCATTTTTTTTTGCTTTGTTTTACTCATAGAATCATAGAATCTCAGGGTTGGAAGGGACCTCAGGAGGTCATCTAATCCAACCCCCTGCTCAAAGCAGGACCAACCCCAACTAGATCATCCCAGCCAGGGCTTTGTCAAGCCTGACCTTAAAAACCTCTAAGGAAGGAGATTCCACCACCTCCCTAGGTAACCCATTCCAGTGCTTCACCACCCTACTAGTGAAAAAGTTTTTCCTAATATCCAACCTAAACCTTCCCCTCTGCAACTTGAGACCATTACTCCTTGTTCTGTCATCTTCTACCACTGAGAACAGTCTAGATCCATCCTCTTTGGAACCCCCTTTTAGGTAGTTGAAAGCAGCTATCAAATCCCCCCCTCACTCTTCTCTTCTGCAGGCTAAACAATCCCAGTTCCCTCAGCCTCTCCTCATAAGTCATGTGCTCCAGCCCCCTAATCATTTTTGTTGCCCTCCGTTGGACTCTTTCCAATTTATCCACATCCTTCTTGTAGTGTGGGGCCCAAAACTGGACACAGTACTCCAAATGAGGCCTCACCAGTGCCGAATAGAGGGGAATAATCACGTCCCTCGATCTGCTGGCAATGCCCCTACTTATACAGCCCAAAATGCCGTTAGCCTTCTTGGCAACAAGGGCACACTGTTGACTCATATTCAGCTTTTCGTCCACTGTAACCCCTAGGTCCTTTTCTGCAGAACTGCTGCCCAGCCATTCGGTCCCTAGTCTGTAGCAGTGTATGGGATTCTTCCGTCCTAAGTGCAGGACTCTGCACTTGTCCTTGTTGAACCTCATCAGATTTCTTTTGGCCCAATCCTCTAATTTGTCTAGGTCCCTCTGTATCCTGTCCCTACCCTCCAGCGTATCAACCACTCCTCCCAGTTTAGTGTCATCTGCAAACTTGCTAAGGGTGCAGTCCACACCATCCTCCAGGTCGTTGATGAAGATATTGAACAAAACCGGCCCCAGCACCGACCCTTGGGTCACTCCACTTGATACTGGCTGCCAACTAGACATGGAGCCATTGATCCATTCTCATTCCTTTCATTTACTTAGTTATACTTATTTTACAGCTTTGTTCAAATCTGTATCTATGGTGAGTTTACAACACACAGTGCTTGTCTGAACTGTTTAAAGCCAGACTGTTCTCTCATACACAGGAAAGGTTTCCGCATTATGCATGTTGTGTTTTATTTCACTGTTTGGAGAACCTTTTATGAAATCAGCAACTAGTCGGAAGGAAATCATTTGCATACTTGGCTCCATACACCTGGAATTCCTTAATTTTAGGGATTAGCAAAATGAGTCTAATAAAAAGCATAAGGCCTAGTTAATCAGCTCTGTAAACTCCCTTCATTAGCTGTTACTTGCTGCCTACACAAGTGCACATTTCATGAAATTTACATTGTGCAGGTCAGTTATTACTATTTTATGAACTGATTTCTAATTTTATGTGACACAGTTTGTGTTTTTAGTGTTCCTAAAAGTTAAATAACTTTTTTTTTTTAGTTGTGGGTTATATATGCCCGTACGCAGCGTCATGCATGACACTTTCCCTACATTACATCTATAATACCCTAGTTTTACTGAGGGTGCCAATACAATATACTGTAATTAATATAAACAAACATTTTATTTGAGCTGATGTGGAAAATGATTGCATTAGAGTGTAGAAAGTGGGTTAGCATTAGGGAATTTCTCAACAAACCATTTTCCTCACTCAAAAATGCCAATTTGTCAAAACCAAAACTGTTTACAAGACAATGTCAGATTTGACAAAACAAACGTTTTTTTTAATTAGTAAAATATTTCTCAAGATTGCCAAAATGTCCCATTTTGACATTATTGAACTGGAAGGCATGAGGTTTATCAAGTTGAAATGACTTTCCATTTGGAAATTTTACACATACACACAAAAGGTAAAAATGTTGAAATCAAACCATTTCAAAATTATCCAAATGAAATGTTTCAGTTGCCGCAAACAAAAAATAGTCCAATTTTTTGTTCATGAAAGTTTGAGATTTTGACTTTTCATCCCGATTTATGATAGCATTTTTTTTTTTAATGTTGAAAATTATTGTGGAACTAGAAAACAGTTTCCCATCGAGCTGTAGTTATAGGGCTCTTTCCAGTACTCTCCATTAGAGGTCACTCTTTAAACCTAATGGGCAAAAGTTTCCTAAATATGCTATGAAATCCAGTAATCATAATCACTTTCTTTGCCTATTTATCCTGCACATAGGAGTGTAGTTAACATTTTCATTGTATTTTGTAAGTTGTAAGTAATATAATACTGGTATGAGCAGATCTGTGTTATACTTTCAAGGCTTGAGCAAACCCCAGTGAAGCAAATGAGAGTCTTTTTCCATTGGCTGCAATAGGTTGTGGATCAGGTCCTTAATAAGGAATATCCTTGAATTTATAATCTCGTCTATGAGTAAAAAGTTTTATTTTGACTGTATCTGCCATACGTTTATTATGCTCATGCAAAAAACCCCTCAAACACACAAACAAAAAACTAGAAGAACAAACCTCTCTCCTGTTACTGTTCCCTCCTTTTCTAGCTACATACTACATTGTCCTTCTAGTTTAAAAAAGTATCCTGCCCCACTTCTTCTCTCTCCCTTTCTGGAAAGCAGGATTTCTTTAGCTGTGGAACTTGAATCCTGCCTCAGGGAGTCGGCCTGCCCCTGGATCCTTTGTGCAGCAGCTGCAACAGCAGCTAATTTGAATTTTTAGCTACAGAATACTGCCTCAGCCCATTCACTTATATTTGGCCATTGAATAAGCTGAGAGAGAGAGAGAGAGAGAGAGAGAGAGAGAGATGTATTTACAGAGGATGACCTTAAAAAGGTAAGTCAATTTTATACTCTAGTATTAACTTTACTGAGTTGCCATGATTTGGCGTTATCTTGGCAAGTAGCTAGCAAGTCAGCCAGATTTCTACCTTAATGTACCTCCAAATCAGTGCAAAACAGCCTTACCAGACCAGAGAATATGGCCTCAGGTGTTTGCATCAGACTGGTGACCCAAGACAAGATGCAGAGTTAACAGGTTGTTGTAGACAGCATTGCCATGAGACCAGGAATATCCTTGCTTGCAGGAGCAGACACAAATGAGACAGGGGGTTCAAGATTCTGGAAAGGTACAGGAGCCACAAAAAGGCCACATAAAGGAACAGGAGCCACATAAGTGGTAGAGCTGAGGTTCAAGGCCAGGATCTAAGTGGACACAGTCCCAAGGCTGTCAGGGAGAAAATGTCCACTAGCAATTTTTCAGGTGAGCAGTGAGAGGATTTACTAAGTGAAGTTAGCTACAATCTCATGGTTAGGGTGTGGGATATGGTCTTTATGGCTTCTAGGGACAACTCAAAAAAGAGTCAGTGTTATTGCCATGTGTTCAAAAGGTCACAGGGGTGGTCCAGTAAAGGGATCATGGCTATACTTACCACTTATTACATCTGCTTGTTTTTCTTTCCTTCTGGTGGCTGTTTACTTCTCAGAGGACTGCCTAGGCTAAGCGTAGCTTGGGTGGAATGGTGTTGGAGGTGGAGCTGGGATACTGGAAGGAGCTGGTGTAAAAAATACATGTTCCAATGTCAGCCTGTCAATAGTCTCCTCCTTTGCAGATACTAGAGTTCTTTGTGCAGACTTTATGACTTTCCAGTGGACAAGTTCCCCTCATAGTCCAGATACACCTGCAAAAGTGGGATATAGAAGCAAGTCTGAGGAGATGGACACTCTTGCTTTGCTTCAGACAACTCAGTAACAAGCAGTGACGATGACCGGACTGGAACTTTAGTGTTACAACATCAGTTAGGTAAGGTTTGTGGAATTAGCACATACAGCAAAGAGTGGTTCAGCATTTCATGGTAAGCATCATGCAGATTGGGGAGGGAGATATTGACAATGGGGCTTTTAAGATGAGATTGTTGGTATGTGGACCTATCAGCATGGTATGCTGGTACTGGATGAAGGTCTGGGGATATTCACTTGCCCTATGGCTAGTCATTGTTAGGGTGTCCAGAATAGGTGACACGGAATGGATAATTTAATTATTACCTTCTCTGTTCATTCCCTCTGGGGCACCTGGCATTGGCCACTGTCAGAAGACAAGATACTAGGCTAGATGGACCTTTGGTCTGACCCAGTGTGGCCGTTCCTATGTTCTTATGACTCCCTTGTAGGAGTGCTTTATCTTGAGCAGTTAGTATAGGTAGTTCTTTGTAGAACTCCTAAGTATTGTGCCCCTTCTGCTGAGCTCTGGGATGCAGGTCTTTCCCTTTTCTTCATGTCCTCCTATCCTCGTTACATTGTGTAACACTGCGAGGACTCACCCAGCGGCACTGCCTGCTGGTCGTCCGGGAATTAACTCTTTTCACCAGCTCCAGAGCGCCCTCTGCTGGTGTCTCGCCATCGCTGGGCCCCGTGTCCCTCCCAGACCTCGGTGCCCCTTTATCTGGGGTGCTGCCCCCTGGCAATACCCCCACACTCTGCCTGGGTCTCCCCTTCCTGGCGAACCCCCAACCCACTATCCCCACCTCACCTCAGTCTGCGGCTACTGCCAGTCAGCAACGAGCCCCCCCTCCCTTGGGCAGACTGCAGTGTAAGAGCCAGTCATCACAGGAAAGGGGTTTTTTGGAACTGCTTCCTTTCCTTCCAGCCTAGTACCCTTTTCAGGCCTTTCTATCAGGCCCGCAGCCTGGGAGGTAACCCAGCCTGAGCTCCCCAGCTCAGCCTTACCCTTCCCCTTCCCCAGCACTGCTTCACCCTCAGTCCCCTTTGGCTCTCAGGCAGCTAGGTCCATCTCCCTCCTCAGCTATAGAGAGACTGCCCTAGCTCCAAACTAGCAGCCCTTTTATAGGGGCCTGCTGCAGCCTGATTGGGGCGTGGCCCACCTGGGTCTGCTTCCCCAATCAGACCAGGTTTTCTGTTCTCCCCAGCCACAGCCCTCTGCAGGGCTATTTAACCCCTTCCGGGCTGGAGTGGGTGACCACCCTGCTACAATTGCCTTTAACTATATGTCTTGACATTTGCAGTTATGGGGCTGTAGAAGTGTTCCAGAACGGAGGACCCACCAGCACATTATAGTGAGGGAGGTTTACCTCAAGTTTGCTTGCTTACCATCGCCTGCTCTGTCCCATGTCCCAGGCTCTTCCCTGTTCCTCCTGCCCCTATAAAAGAATACTGATACTGTAAATGACCACCACGAGTATGCTTTGTACCTGCTCAGGAAACCTAAAATGACCACGTCATGTATCCGACCAACTAACAGTTAAAGCTGAAATCACTAACATTCGCAGATAATTGTGTGCAATTAATATTTTTGTATTTGGGGGGAAAATAGATGACGTAGGATTTTATGTGATGATGATAACACTCTCTACCACTAGTATCTTGGGAGGATGTTACACAGCAGCTACTAAAGTCAAACATTTTTAGATCAGCAGGTCCAGCTAACTTGCATCCAAAATCATTACTCATTTCAATAAGTCTTAGAACACTGGGGAAGCTTCAGAAGACTGGAAGAAAGTTAATGTTATGCCAATATTTAAAAAGGGTAAATGGGATGGCTTGGGTAAACAGGCCTGTCAGTCTAACATAGATCCCAGGTAAGAGAATGGAGCGGTTGATATTGGATTCTATTAATAAAGAATTAAAGGAGGTTGATAAGTAATGCTAATCAACAAGGGTCTATGGACAATAGATCCTGTCAAACTAACTTGATTTTTTTTATGAGATTTCAAGTTTGGTTGATAAAGGTAATAGTTTTGATGTAATATGCTTAGACTTCTGTAAGGCATTTGACTTGTTACCACACGATATTTTGATTACAAAAATAGAACCATATAAAATTAACATGACATCATTACATGAATTAAAAGCAGGTTAGCTGATAGGTCTCCGAATGGAATTGTAAATGGAGAATCATCATTGAGCAGGTATGTTTCTAGTAGAGCTCTGCAGGGATTGGTTCTTGGCCCTATGCTATTTAAATATTTTTATCAATGACCTGGAAAAAACAAAATCATCACTGTTCGAGTTTGCAGAAGACACAAAAATTGAGGGACTGCTAAATAATTAAGAGTACAGGTCACTGAGAGAGAGTGAGATGGATTGCTTGGTAACCTAGGCACAAGCAAACAATACACTTTCTAGTACGGCTAAATGTAAACATAAACACCTAGGAACAAAGAATGTAGTCAATACATATAGGATGGGGGAGGCTATCCTTGGAACCTGAGACTCTGAAAAAGATGTGGGTGTGGTGGTGGATAATCATTTGAAAATCATTGAGGTCGCAGTGCAATGCTATGGCCAAAAGGGCTAATGTAATCCTTGGCTGCATAAACAGGGGGATCTCGAGAAGGAGGAGAGAGGTTAGTTTACCTCTCTATTTGGCACTGGTACGACCACTGCTGGAATACTGTGTTCCGTTCTGATGTCCACAATTCAAGGAGGACGTTGATAAACTTCAGAGGCTCCAACGAAGAGCCACCAGAATGATTAAAGGGTTAGAAAACCTGCCTTATCATGATATATAAGAAGCTCAAATTATTCAGCTTAATAAACAGAAGGTTAAAGGGTGACTTGATTTCAGACTCTAAGTACCTAGATGGGGAAAGTTGAAGTTAGACAAATTCAGACTGAAAACAGTCAAGGTAATTAACCACTGGATTCTTGATGCTGGCAATTTTTAAAATCAAGATCAGATGTTTTCTGAAAGTTCTGCTCTAGAAATTATTAAGTTCTATGGCCTGTGTTATACAGGACATTAGACTAAATGATCACAATGAACCCTTCTGGCCTTGGGATCTCTCAATTTATTAATCTATATTATACACATTTAACATTAATTGGACGAGTGACAATTCTTTAACATTTCAGAGACTAATCCTACAAACATTAGGTTAGAGCCTATCCAAAGGTGAAGCCCAGACCTCTATAGCAGGCCAGTGCAAGGCCCATGCATCACTTAGTATTCAAAATGTGTTTAAGCAATGGGCTGCGTATGCTACAAAGCACAATGTTCATTAGCTTGTGTAATATCTGGTTCCATGACAGTGACTGAAGAGTGGATGTCTTTAGAATTAAAATGTGTGAATCCCTGATTGTTTTGGGTCTGATTTAGCAATTAGTGTTTTACTTATATTTATTTCACTTTATTTATTTTTTCTTTTGCTATTTCACTCACTTGTTACTTCACACATTATGTTCTGCTGTTATTAAATGGGTGTATCATTTATTTCAGGCTTATTAGTTATCCAGCCATGCAGTGTTTTATTTCATTTGAGAACATAAAATATACATTGAAAACAAATTAACAGCATGATTTAACACTAATTAATTCCACAGAATATTATGATGTAGATGAAACATGTTACTGTCATCTTCTAAAAAGAAGCCAGAAGAAAGGTTCTCACAATAAAAGAATTAACAGTGGAGCCTACTAAAATTCTTTTCCAGAAAGTCTTTTCTTTTTCTTTAATTCACATTTCATTCAGCAACTCAGGAAAATAACAATATTCCTTCCAAAGTAGTACAGTCCTTCCTCGTTTGAGGGCATTTCCTTCACATCAGGGTAAATTCCATTGAAGAACATTGAGTTCATATTTTCAAAACTGAAGGAGATAACCCTTTTCCAGGGTATTTAAGAGAAAAGAACTGCAGCTTTTGCGAGCCTGTAGTTAGCTCCATTTGGAGATCATCTACATAGTATTTCTTACCATTATGGATCTTCTAGAATTTGGTTAGTGCAAATGTACATTCTATTTTCATAATGGTAAAAATCAGACTAAAACTACCAATCAATAATAAAAGCAAGAAAAAGTGATGTTGATGCAACTCTTGAATGTAAAAATGTTACTGAATTTTCAGAAAGCATCAAGATACTAAATCTATTTCTGCATACAAGATTTCTTTTGTATTTGAAATAAGTAGAGTACACACTATAGAGAAGAAATAGCTCTTAAAAAATCCCTGGCAACTGAAGACATACCATACAGTGGCTAACTGACCCAATGAAATTTCTCTCAGCTAATATCTAACTTTTTTTAATGTAACCAAAGTAGACAGCATAAAGATTTTACATCTGGTCTGTATAATCTGAGGAATATAATTATTTTTTAAAGGATGATAATGAACATGTAGCACTGTTGAAATAAGCACTCAGAACTCTACATCGTGAACACTTGTTTTTAATGTTTGTGGCCAATATTAACATGCGCTAGAACAAAAAATATGTTTATTACACAGGAAAAATCATACATCATCTTCTGTCCTTCATGTACTCTCACTCACTTTCCGAGACGTTCCCTAGGTATCCAACTCCTGCTATCAGACAGTAGGGGACGTCACTCACCAAGCTAATGCCACCTTCTGGCCATCTTGGGAATTAGCTCTGCAGGTCGGTATGGCCGTCTCCTGGTGGTGCCTCATCCACCGTCATGTCTGCTATCTGATCCGTGTCACTCCAGGGACGGTGGTGTCCTCTTCATGACATGGCCCTCCGGCTGTGTAACCATCTGTGCTACCCCATTCCAGAGTTTCGTAAGGCAGTCCAACCGTCCAGCCACTTCCCCAGTGACAAGTGTGCGGGGGGGACCTGAAGCTGCCCACTACTTCGGGTCCCTACCCAGGGACTCTCTGAACTGCATTTCTTTCCTCTGACTACCGCTGCGTTTCTGTGGTCCACTTCCCCACAGTCACAGCACCCTGCTGAGTCCCAGCAGCCTGTCTGGAGCTCCTTCTCTACTCCTCAGGTCCCTGCCTGCACTGCTCTGTCCAAGGTGCTCCAGGGTTGCAGCCACTAGGGAGACAGTCTTCTCTCCTCGAGGTCCTGGCAGCCACTGACCCAGCTCTGTCCTGTGGCTCTTCTTATATGGGCCGACTGGGCCTGAATTGGCTACTCCTCACAGCCTCTCTTTGGCTGCTTCCTGTGCACCCTCCCTAGGGCTCTATTAACCCCTTACATGCCACTGTGGGGTGGACACCTCATCACATGCATATTCTTCAGCACTGCAGGATACCGATTTGGAAGCCACCCATTTCTCTCCACTTTCACTGAATATTTTTAATGTTGAATTTCAAAAGCCTTTCTGGCAGAATCCGTTGGCATGGTCAAGGATGTACCTTTTCATACCCACTGGGCAAATGCTAACAATGTAAAACTATAATAATATAAAATGACTACTTTTTTCTCACATTTCTTTCTCTCTCTCTCTGTTATAGATCTTGGTGAAAACATATCTCCCTATACACTGCCTTTAACTTCCTTAGAGAACAAAGGTCAGTTATTAAAATATAATGAAAATGGAAGAAAATAGCTATAAAGTTAATGGACATAGCCATATTAACAAAAGCAAGAGGATAGGATGTTGCTGCTAGTAATCCTCCTTGCACTACTGATGTTCCGCCTAGAGTCATTATATTGTTGTCCAGCTAAAAAACATGCCTTCTAAAGAAGAGCATATTGCCAGTGC
This sequence comes from Chelydra serpentina, assembly GCA_037349315.1. Classification (NCBI taxonomy): domain Eukaryota; kingdom Metazoa; phylum Chordata; order Testudines; family Chelydridae; genus Chelydra; species Chelydra serpentina. The sequence continues at coordinate 14,433,746 of JBAIAC010000026.1, read as the reverse complement.
TGGTTGCCAACCTTAGAACTAATGATAATACTAAATAGCACAAAGTGTCCATTATCAGTTCCGTCTCTGGTGAACAGCCCATTAAAAACAGATGTGCACATAAAAGAACTGGAGAATTTTGTAGCAAAAAATTAAGTGTATCGAGAAAGTAGGTTATTAGAGCCAACTGCTGCCATTTAATTTCAATGAAAGAAGAGTGAAAAAAGTTGATAGGGACCTCAACTTACGAATGGGAAGGGAAAGTTGTGCGCTTGGCTTGAGCACTGAAAACTGTTGTTAAGTAGAATTACTGAAGACAGGGAGGATTATTCAAGATTTAAGCGATCTTCCTGGAAAATCTGGCTGCTGCTCATGAGCTGGCAAACCGACTCAAACATTTGATTTACAGCATTCTTGTTTATATACTGCTGTACCCACAACTGGAATTTGCCCTACAGTATATGCCATTGTTTTTACTTGGGACAGGAATTATTGGACAGAGGAAACTAAAATCATTAGTATAATTAGGAAACATTCCCACAGTTATTGCAGCATTATGCTCTCCGTGCCCATCAAACGCCAGACAAAGCAATATGGGAAACTGGAGGATGCTTCAGAATCCCTTGGATAAGCTTCACATTCATATCCTCCTGGATCTTTGAGCGACACCATTTTGCATCATACAAAATTCCACTTTGCAGGAGAATGTAAAGCAGCAGTTAGTGGAAGTGCACTGTGATTGCTTCAAGTGAATGAGCTCATTCATCATCAGAGAGCTCCCTTATCAAACACCTTTAGTCTCTTTTCCCTTCCACATTTTATTTAATATCGAGATGAAGCCACTCAGGGAGATGGGGTGACATCATGGACTTAATACACCCAGCTCAGAATCTCCTTTACATCTAATGCAATCACAACCTTTTCCAGCAATCCCAGTGCCTGGCTAAGGGAAGCTCCTGGAATGAGAGTAGTGGCTGAAACTGAACCAAATCAAGGAGCAGGTTTAGCTGGTGGGGAAGAGCGAAATCTTTTGAAGAAATTGGTACCAACATAATACCACCCACTATTGAGAGAATCTGTCTTCAGATCATCAAGTTAGTTCAAGGCCTTAAGTCCTTCTGGACTCCTCACTACTTCTTGTTGCTCAAATTGTCACAGATGTTATAAATAAGTAAGCAGGTCAACATTAGGACACAAATTCTCAAGACATTTTTCTCAAAAATGTTGTTACTTTATTCTGATTTATTTTATCAGCTCAAACAGTCCTTTTCCATCTCTGGCTGGCCACCCTGTTCTGACAGTTATGGCCTCAGTCTCCCTTATCCACTTACTGTAGCTGATTGTATCTAGAAATAAAAATGTCAACCTTGAAAAGAGCTTCAACTGGTCTAGCATGCGACTCACCTTCTAAATAAAACACCTCACCCTCAGTGCTTCACCTCAGTGCAGCATTCACTTCAATGGCTCTCCACAGACAAACTTAAATTCTTGATCCTAGTGTTCAAAGCCCATCGAATTTACCCAAGCTATTTGGAAGACTGTCCCTCTCTCTTTCAGAACTGTGAACCACATGGCTGAGTTGAACGAAAGCAGGTGACAGAGCTCTTGAAGTGGCAGTTGCAAGACTTTACAATTCACGTCTGCAAGACGAGCATAGTTACCACATAGCTCACTGTGTTCAGAACTGAATGTAAAACTCCCCCTTTGATTTAGCTTTCCAACAAAAACAAGAAATAAAAGAAAATTTAAGAGGAAAAATGAAGACGTGAATAATAATAAAACCCAGCTGTTTGGGGGGAAATGGAGGAATCTAGACCAAAGCTCTTTCTCCTAATTATAACTTGGTTTATAAGTGTGTTGAGTGTTTAAATACCTTGATGATGTGTGATATAATTGCACAATTAGACACAATTGACACAATTTTTCATTTCACATCAGCCTTTTCTGTTCTACACAGCTCTAAACCAAGAACCATCAAGAAATGCTGCTTTATCCATATTTCAAAGAGCTAAGAGATACTAATCATTGACCTGAGACTAGTCACACATCATTGAAAGGATGTTCTCGATAAACAACATGCTGGAGGTCAAGTTAGTGTACCCTGCCACATCCTTTGATTTCTGCCCATCTCTAGTATGCAGGCCCAGTAAACCTTGTTAAACAGCATGTGCACGACTCTCTGAAACTTTCCAGAGAAGAAGGCAAAAGAAACAGTAACGGCTGTAGTTATATAAAGCTGTAACAGTACCCCCCACCCAAAAAAAAAGAATACAAGTCTGAATGCAACTAAGTCTATGGGCAGCTTGAGCCTTACAAGTGTAGAAAAACATAACGAGGCAATCAATGAACACTGCCTATGTGACAACATTTAGGGCCTGATCATATCCTTAATGTTCATGCCCAGAAGGGACCCTACATACATAGGTCTACTTCTCCTCAGAGGTTGTATGTGTTTGGGAGGGCGGGTCCAGCTACCTCCTTGGGAATTTGGCTCTCTCTAGTTCTCCACTTAGGGTACGTTAGTGGAAACTCCTTAAAGTGCAGTTTGTGAGACAACTTCAGGCTGGGGAGTCCTAGGACCGATGCTGCCATGGCACAGGGAAGAGCCTTGGAGCCAGGGTGAAAGCAGAGGGCCTCCACTATGCCTCGGGCAGATTCTTGTGATCTGAACAGATCTTCACAGTGCTGAGTCGACTGCTGCCTCTCGCGGCAGTGAAGTACCGGAGTCAATGGGAGAGTGCTCGGGGGTCGATTTATTGTCTAGTCTAGACACAATAAATCGACCCCTGAAAGATCCACTGCTACCCGCCAATCCGGCGGGTAGTGTAGACATACCCTGTGTATAAAAGTCTTGTCTGTGGCAAGTAATGGAACACAAAGCTAGCAATCTTGTGAGAAGAGATGTGTTTGAACAAATATGGGATGAAATTGACATAGCTCCAGTCGTCTTTAGTGGAACTACTCAGATTTCCAGCAGCAGAGGACCTGGCCCAGCCTTTCATGTGTTGTTTTGTCTATTTTGTGTCTAGCTATAACCAGAAAGTGAGTTAGATTAAAATAAACCAACATATTCAAAGATTTTAAAGCCAGAAGGAACCATTTTGATGAGTTATTCTGGCTTCTGGAATAACATAACTTCATATAGTAGTTCCTTCATCAAGCCCATAAGTTATAGCTGAGCTAGAACATATCTTTTAAAAGGGTCCAATCTTGATTTACAGATGGCATACGATGGATAAACCACCACTTCCCTAAGTAAACTATTCCAGTGGTTAATTACCATCTCTGTTTAAAACATGTGCCTTATTTCTACTCGGAATTTGCCTCACTTCAGCTTCAAGCTGTTGGATCTCATTATCCCTTTGTCTTTTTATAAAAGGAGCCATCTACGATCAGAAAGCTTCTCCCCAAGTAGGTAATTATAGACCACATCAAGTCACCTGTTAACTTTCTCTTTGATAAACTAAATAGATTGAGCTTCTTAAAACTCTCACTCTAAGGCAGGTTTTCCAGGCCTTGAATCATTTTTGTGTCTTTGCTGAAACTTCTCCAATTTTTCAACATTCTTTTTGAAGAATTTTGAAGTATTTTTTGCAATTCTGCTCATGTTCAGCTGCTGCAGTCATTTCTGCATGGCCTTTAGCTCAGAGAAAATTGTAGCTATTCACTACTTAGATGGCTTTATCAAAAGTTCTTAAAATCCTCCCCTGAATGAATTCAAATAGTTCCTCATCTCACAATACATTGATTTTAAAATTCAGGGTTCAGCTGACACTGCATCACAGTTCTTAAATGATTTAAATTTCAAGCCATCAGCCTACTAGTTTTCTTTGATGGGTTTCCCAGAACCAATAGACTAATTCCAAAGTTAAACTATCTGCTCATAGCTTTCTACTTTCAAGCTGCTGTTCATTGGAACAGTCTCTCTTTAGAATTCCAGCTGGGCAAACTTTGCTCACAAGTTTCACTCCTGTTGAAAACCACAAGTTATTGAATTTCTTTCTTTTCAGATCTAGCAATAGTTGGAAACATGATTTTGGAATTTCTTTGTTGCATCATGATAATATATGAAGATGCTGCATAGGTAATATAGAACTCAATTAATGTTTAACAGTCCTCCAAAACATACCATAATTGTATAAGATAAGTTTCATTTAGGGAGTCTCAGCTAACGTCAAGAATTGTATTCCGAAGCAGCCCATCTGGCAACAGATGCATCTGTCCCTATTCATTGAAAAGAACTGGAATGATAATATTTGAACTATAATTACCTGTGGACAGTAAATAATGATCTTTTCTATAAAGTTAATTCAATTAATTGGTTTATTACAACCACTTATAATGGTATGTCACCACAGCATAAGTCACCTTAACACCATTTAAATGGCTTAGATTAGAGGCAAAAATCTAATGCTCATGATCCAACTCAGCATTATATCTTAAAGGGAAAGAGACGAGGAAAAACCTACCTAGATTAAAAAATAAGGAACATAGACTGATCTGGTCAAAAGATTTCAAATTTCAACAAAATCTTTACTCAAAATTTCAAATTTTGGCAAATAGACAGATCCAGCTGATAGCGAGAAGCCTAGACAAAGATGTTGCATATAACACTTTCTGAGTGCAATCACACCCAGGCTGTGTCAGAAGATATATAGCTACATTCTGCACCAGCTAAAGCTTAATACCATCAATTACATTTCCTTTCCTCGCCTTTTAGTTCAATGCACATCGACAGTTTCTCAATGCTCTGTGTCAATATTACACAAATGCTAGATTTTTTAAAAGAGTATCTTTCAGTTAGCTTCTGAGATATTTGAGCTGACATCCTCCAGTGTTAGTGAAGACACATCCATAGCACCAAATGCACACTACAGGTAAACTTTGTCACACTGTTAATGCTATACCATTAATCCTGACGTTTGAGTCAACAATCAACCTTCTGTTTGTTTGATGGTGGTTGTCTTTGAAGGTTGCTCTCAGTCACTGAAAATGCTAATTATCCAGCCAGCATTTACAGAGGAAGTTGCAAAATAAGATGTTATTATCTACTGCTCTTCCCCTGCATGGTCTGCAAAGGGATACAAACATCCACAAAGAATAGTTCTCTATTAAAAGCTTCATATATCTTTGTGAATGCTAGCAAGCACAATAGATTAAAGAGTTTGCTTGAACAAAATGTAGTCTTTACTCTCACAAATAGGCCATACTTTGCTTTGTCTAATGTTCCTATGAAAAAAAAGTTCAAATAAGGAGGTAATGACACACTCCTCACCTCTTCTTGACACCATTGTCATTCCAAAATAATCTTTCTCCAACTATGGTACTGTGTTGACATTGTAATCCTGGGGTTCTATGCTATGCCAATGTTTAGAGTTATATTTTAAGACCAAAAGGAATCATTATGATAATCTAATCAGATCTCCTCCATAAGAAAGGCCATAAAGTCTAGTTGAAACAGATAGTATCTTTTAGGGCTGGTCCACACTAACCCCCCGGTTCGAACTAAGATACGCAACTTCAGCTACATTAATAAGGTAGCTGAAGTCGAAGTATCTTAGTTCAAACTAAAAAGCACTTACCGCGGGTCCAGACATGGCAGGCAGGCTCCCCCGTCGACTCTGCTTACTCCTCGCGGTGAGCAGGAGTACCGGTGTCGACGGCGATCACTTCCGGGATCGATTTATCGCGTCTAGACAAGAAGTGATAAATCGATCCCAGAAGATCGATTGTTTACCGCCGAACCCGGAGGTAAGTATAGACGTACTCTTAGAAGACATGCAATCCAATCCTAATGTAAAGGCTTCAAATGATGGACAAGCTACCACATTGTTCCAATGTTTAATTAGGCCTACAGTTAAAAAATTGCACCTCATTTCCAGTTTGAATTTGTCTACCTTCAACTTCCAGATACTAGATTTTGTTACGCCTTCATCTACGAGTTAAGAGTCCTCTAGTAACAGATCTCTTATCCCCAGGTGGTTACTTGTAAAATGTGATCAAACCAGCTGTTAATCTTTTTTGAGAAGCTGAATATACTGAGCTTCTCAAATCTCACTTCAAGACAGGTTTTTCCAGACCTCAAATCATTTTTAGGGTTCTTTTCTGATTCTTCACCAATTTTTCAACATCCTTTTTAAAAAGTGCATGCACCAGGATTAGATGTGGTATGCCAGTAATGGTCTCACCAAAGCTGCGAACAGAGCTAAAACCGCTGCCCATGTCAACTCTCACACTGCACACTACATTCAATGCTAGAATGTAGAGAATAAGCATCAATGATAACAGTTATTGTATAGTACATTTTGAATTGTTATCAGTAAAACAGTAAAATACAATTTAAGCTGGAAAGCAGATTGATATGGATGGATTACCTATGTCATAGGGGAACTCTCAGATGACACAGAGCCATATACCCACCTCCGGTGAAAGGGATGCGTCGGGTATATGGAAGGGCATGTCAGGCATCCTACCCTATGTCAAGGCTGACAGAATAAGAGACCTAATGGCCAACCAGCTTCCTGTTGCACTAAGCAGAAACTCAGTACAGCGCAGAACATGGGTTTTCATGTTTAATATGGCATCCTTCATCCAAAGTATCACTGGGTGCTTTATAGTGAGATTTGTCATAAAAAAACTGCACGGAGTTGGGTTCACCAGCTGTCACACAGACAGAAAGAAAAAATAGCTTATGGAAGTGGAGAAAGAAGAGAAAGCCTGAATGTCAGAGTGGTAGATGATGGATAAGGTAGGGGGGAGATGGGTAATGGGGCAGAAGGATTCATATCAATCCTATGCTTAGGAAAACAGGAAGGTTTTAATGGAAGTTTTGAGCAAGGGAACAGACTCAAGAACTCTCAGAGACTGCATTCCAGATAGAACAGTCCAAGTTAAAGAGCTACAAGCCCAAGAAGTGCAGAGATAGGTGATCAGAGAAGTACTATGTATCGTTTGTGCTTGGTTTTCTTCTGTATGTGACACAGGAGATGGGGAATTGTAATCTTAGCTGAATTGTTTTACCTAGGCATACATGTGACACCACTTAAATAAAATATTATGGATTAATTATTAATACATTTTGTTCTTCAGGCTATTCATTTTTAAAAAACATCTTTCCATTCCTGTTATTTTTCCTCCACACCACAGATTTATATTAGATGGAATTTTTCTGGTATTGGTCCTTGACTGGCCAGCTTGTAATGCTGAAGGATAGCTCTAACTGCCATCACTTTCTCATACCCAGTAGAGCATGGGATCCAGTTACCTGTATATTTAAAACTCCCAGTTTGTGTTGCAGTACGCAGTGTCCATGGCACTGAGAAATCCTTATCCTCTTCTATTTGACTCATGGGAAATACCAAGGCAAATCCAGTCATGGCAAACAGTTAGGAGTCACACCATTAACTTCCGTTAATGTTCCAGGACAGAAGATCCAGCAATTCCTGGATATTATTAAGAAGCACTGAGTGCAAATAAAAAGATGCTAAAACTATATGAAGGACATATCTCCTTCCTGGAAGCAAGGGGCTAGATGAGATTTGAAAGCATACGCAACCGGCAAGAGGACTAACATATTACAAATGAAACTTGCAGGATTAAATATCATGCTAAATCAAGGAGCAAAGTTAAGAACAATTTCATTTGATGCTCAATTCTATTTTAATTTAAGTGATTAAGAACCTGCTCCTGCTCTAGGGCAGTAAATAACAAAACTCTTTAAGATCAGTGGTGCAGGATTAGGCCCCATGATTAGTTCCTCCCTCAGTGCAGGAGGATGGACTATTTGATGACCTCTCGAGGTCCCTTCCAGTCCTATGTTTCTATGATTCTATTACAAGAATTTTAGATACAGCATAACAAACTGCCTGAATGTTCTCAAACCCCTATTTGTATTACCCAGTACATTCGCTTTGTTCCTAATTAGCAGAATATGAAACTAAATATATTCAGGAGTCACATTCTGGAAGTGAGGAAATGCTTAATCATTTAAGCAGGATTTCTTTACAGATTCCTTAATTTCACCTCTCTGAATTTTACACTGAATTTTGTCAGTTTATAAATTTGCACTACAGCTTGGCACTAGAAAAACGGGAAATAATAATAATAATAAAAAAATCAAGCCCTCAGGGCATTTTACCACATAGACACTGAAAAATAAAGACCATTAACAAAAAAGTATAATTAAATTAAAATGCCAGCTTGCCAAAGAAGCTCAGTAAATAGGAAATATATCAAACTGTGATAATACAAATGGGCTATTTCTCAAGCTGTGTGAAAGTCAATGGAATAAACTCTGATAATTTGTTCACTTTTTATGCTGAAGGTAGAGTAATGACTTAAAAGTAAAATGCCACAATAACAAATACAACACTATATTATCAACACAGTTGTTATTCATATTAACGTCATTGTTTTTAAGTGCCATGCAACCTTAAGAACATACAAACATTTAATTAAAAAAATTGCTTCTTGTGGATGTAGTCTGGTCTGAAGCCTGGCCTTATTTTTAATTTTATTACTCACTGCATACACTTTCCCCACAACTATTTAGTCTGACCGATTTTAAATGTGTGCATTGTTGGTTAAATTTCACATACGCTGTTAATGCTAGTGGGGTTTTTTATTTCTAAAAACAATCTTATAATAAGACTACAGTCTTCGTAGAATATTCAAAATGACTTTTGGCATGTAAGTTCATTTTGTTAATTCCCCTTTTAGTGTGCAAATAACCTTTGAAAACCTGATTCTAGGTGTTTATGTGTCAGGACAATATCAAAAATTATCCAACTGCCAGGTCACATGTCAACACTCCAAAGGAAAGTACAGAATATAGATACTTATTACTTTGCTGCCCCCTAGTGTTAAAATGATAATTTATTTTTAAAAAATACGTTATGAAGTATGTAATAGATCATATGGTAACATTTAATGTGATGTCAAATATCACTTTGAATGGATGTATCTGCAGATGTTATAAATTACCATGGACATTATGAGGTCAAACTGAAATTCTGATAAGGCAAGATTTTGCAAAATTTAAGACAACTCAAAAAGAAAACATTTCTAATTGTAAGAAATTAGTTTCTTTAAATAAATCAACTTTCCTATGCAGTGACTGCAACCCGAACATTGCAGTGTTGTCCTAGTGCATGAGAGCCTGAAAATTAAATGGTCTAGAAATAGACTCTTAAAAAAGTGTGAAACTGACAAAGTCATTTTCATTTTGGAAAGCTGAGTACAATGAATAAAGTAAGTATCAGAGGGGTAGCCATGTTAGTCTGCATCTGAAGAAGAGGGTATTCACCCACGAAAGCTTATGCTCCAATACGTCTGTTAGTCTATAAGGTGCCACTGGACTCTGTCGTTTGAATAAAGTAACCTGCCTATATTGTTTGTGCCAGTTTCACCTCCATCGGATCCAGGGCTATAATTTTCACTCTGTGCCTGTGGGGACAGCTGCAATGGATGGTGTATTCAACCTCAGAAGAAGGTGGCAGCAATACTGTTGAGCAACTTTACATTTCAAACAGACCCTGCCTGAGATGGTTTTCCAAAAGAGATGCTGAATAAGTGTATGTTAGAGCTGATCTGGCCTCACAGGCAAGTGCTGACTCCATGGGGGTCCATATCCCTTGGGGATCATTGATTGCAGCCATTTTGTACTGCTGGGCCCTCATTCTGGAATTATGCTGCCCAGAGACTTTCAACCTAAAAGGTGACAGTTTCAAACTTAATAATAGGGATTGATTAGTAACTTGGGAAAGGAGATTTGCTTCATCACACATACACACACACACACAATTTTATATTATACATTCAGCATCCTTTGTATTCCTGAAGAAATCAGGTGTTCATGCAAATGGTTCCCAATTCAGTAAAGCATTCCTATTCAGGACAGCACTTGGGCAGGTCTTTTCATACTTTCTTGAATCAGGACCAGTAAAAACAAGTATTTCATATTAATACATTATATTTTGCTGACCATTTTATTCACTAAAATACTGGATTTACATTTAGATTACATTACGCTTGGAATACAAAGCAGCAAAACACATGTAATTCTGGAAAAGAGAGAGAATGTCTAGCTTTATGCATAGCAATCTCATTAAGTTTCTGTCCTTAATTTTCATTTCATAGCAAGTGGTTAAACATTGGTAGATAAGGCCTTTGACAGGTAAACCTGCAAATTGAGAACACTAAAATATCTAAATATCTAATATCTAATGTTTAAAGGTCTAGTACATTGTTTTTCAAGTATTGTATGAACTTTGGTATGTGTATACTCTACCTGCTTTTTATCCTGATAGAGTATAACAGCTCCTAAAGAGCGACTATGGATTATTGTATAAATCCTTCTTTGTTCATGGATTATTGACCCAACGGAGCAATACGTCTCTAAATAAGACTTGATAGTCCATCATGTAAATCTAGCTGCAGGCTTGGTGCACTATGTATTAAAAATCTTGATACAATTTTCAATTAAATTAAATAAAAATTTGCCTGCAAAGATAATTATGCTCCCAAGTGAAATGATACAATAGATGTGATAATGTAGTTCATACACTTGTACAGTATATAAGTTCACACTATGGATTACTGACCTGTGCATTTCTTATTAAAATAAAATGTAGGTTTTGCAATCCAAATAATTGGAAATGGATAGATCTTGTTCTATGAACTCCACGAACTGAAAATATTTTCATATAGTCTATTTTTCAATTTAAAAATAAAATAAAATAAATCTATTTCACCGTGACACTTTGTTAAATTTAAACCTGGGCAGAATTTAATATGTGGAAAAATACATTTTTAAATCAATATCATACTCTTTTGGCCGGCCAATCACCGATATTTTTACATTGATAAGTAATATTGCACTCCTTATAAAATGATCATATATCCTGATGTAACCAACAACGGTTCGACTCTTTAAAAGCCGTTCACTTCTACAAGTTACAAATAATACATTGAAGATTGACACCTTTTATCTTTTCACTCAGAACAGATGTTTTTTGATGAATGATTTTCAGGTGATGACAGGATTGCTGAGGTGCACAGTAAGCCATTAGTCAACAAGCAGCTGTTTCTCAGGTTGTCTGAAGTATTAATTTAAATCTCTCTCACACACACATATACATATACCCATGCTTAGATACTATACTTTCCTCTTCTTCTTTCTTAAAAAAAGGAAACTGCAGCAATACTTGTGCCTCTATAAAAAGTTTAAAGTTGTGAAATGCTACAATTATTAAAGAAATTAAACTATTTAATGACTTAATTGTATTGCTGGTTTTTGTATATCTGCTTCGCTTCCCATGTGTAATTAAACTGGATTCATGTATATAAATTAATCATTCTGCTGTATTCTTACGCCTACTATAACTTACCACACACTATCTCCTTTACCAGTTAGGTGAGAATTTAACTTCTGTTGTTAACAAGTATGATTGCACTATATTTAATGCAGTAAGCAAAATGTAATTCCCCAAATTTATTTTTATCATCTTAAAAACCCGACTGGAATTTAACTTTAATTGAAGTAGATAGATGTGACTGAAATCCTGGATCTGAACACTCTTGAACTTCATTAGAATTCAGATGGCCCTTCATAGCAGATTCTTATTTTTAAAAGTGAAGAGAACCAAAAATATGGATCAAAACAAACTCAGAAGCAGCTCTTCTAAAACAGACAAAAAAATGTAATGGTTCTATGATATTTTCCCAGAATAACAAACGAGAGACAAGGTGGGTGAGATAATATCTTTCATTAGACCAACTTGTTTTGGTGAGAGAGAGAGAGACCAGCTTTCAAGCTTACACATCTGGATAAGCTCGAAAACATGTCTCTCTCACTAACACAAGTTGGTCCAATAAAAGATATTATCTCACCTACCTTATCTCTCTAATATCCTTGGACCAACACAGCTACAACCAGCTACAACAACACTGCATACAGGAGGACAAGTAGCACCCAGAACAGTTCACAATTAGGGGGAAATAGATGCAACCATGGAATTAAGGACTTAGCACATTTTTTTCTGCATTTTTCAAAATGTAAACTCACTTTTAAAATACAAGTTCCTAGCTCTTCAGTTGAGGAAGGAAATAAAAGTGAATCAATGCATCTTATTAACATAAAATAGTGATTGCGTCTCTCTTGTACCTTCCATCTAAAGATATAAATGTATCATATAAATAGTAACTGACTAAACTAGGTGTTTAATAGCACATGACAACAATGAACAAGACAATTAAGTCAAACCCCACAGGGAAAAGAGTCCTCTTGGGAAAAACTGTGGCATTTAGCTACTGTCCCAAATACAGGACAGTTGCGAAGTCATCATGTTCCATGGGGAGCTCTGACAAGCTCAGTCCCTCCCTAAATGACCTGGTGCACAGGAGGGTGCACCATGGGGCTGGTGTCCAGTGCTGACCTGCTCAATAGGCCAAAGAAACGAAGCAAGGTGGGGCCCCATCTACCTCCCATTCTCGTTTGGGTGCCAGCACCCTGGGAGTGTGTTATAACCCGTTGTTCTCTCAAAATGCAGCATTCTATCCCTGCTGTGTCTGTAGCCCCACCTCCTCCAGCCCATTCTTTTCAGGAGCTTTTACCCTCTAATGGGTGCTAACAAGAGCAATCCCAGTGTCCAGGAGCGTGTATGGGCACCGCTTACAGCCACGCTCTGTACAGGGAATATTGGTGGTAAGGAAGTTTCCTTATAGCCTCCCCCACACCTTGTGGACCAGTACAAGAACCAGCTACAATTTGGCCCCAGGTCTGCAGTGGCGCATACTGTCCGGGGAAAGAGGGAAAGCATTAGCCTACATTCAGCTATAGCAACTACAAATGAATGTGTAGACATTGTTTCCTGCCTTTTGGATCATTTGCTTAACAAGTGCTTTGTGGAGTATCATGAAGTAGGCAGCTCTACTTGCAAAACATAAACACCACAGGGCTGAAGAGAAGTGTCCCTTTCAGCTTTACAGCAGGAGACAACAGTTCACTTATGTTATGTAAGACACAGGTATATTTTCCATTAGTGTGTATGGAACCAGGGCATTAATATTTTACAGGTTTCTCATCATCGCTGTTTGTGTAATTTATCAATGCCCAACAGGTCCTCTGCCAGCTATACATTAAAAGTATTTTCAAAATATTTCATTGTCAGCCTATGGCACCCTCATTAGTTATTAAGATAAGAGCCATGATGAACAAGAACAGTAGGTAGCTTGTTTACTTAAATGCACTTTCCCTAAACTACGAATCCCTTCATTACACAAATCTTTTAGAAATACACAGATCTATGGACGTGTGTAGGTATTACAGAGACATATGCATGATTACATGCAAACCGTAATGTTATATATCATGTACTGTACAGCAGAGGTTTTCAACCTTTTTCTTTCTGAGCCACCCTCCCCTACATGCTATAAAAACTCCATGGCCCACCTGTGCCACAATAGCTGGTTTTCTACACTTAAAAGCCAAGGCCAGTGTTAGTGGGTAGCAAGCAGGGCAGTTGCCTGGGGTTCCATGCCACAGGACCCCCCGTGAAGCTACATTGCTCAGGCTTCGTCGTCAGCCCCGGGTGGCAGAGCTCAGGGCCCTGGACTTCAGTCGAATGGAGTGGCGCTTCAGCTTTCTTCCCTGGACCCCAGTGACTAACGCTGGCCCTTCTTGGAGGACCCCCTGAAACCTGTTTGCGGGCCCCCCAGGGGGCCTAGGACCCCTGGTTGAGAACCAATGCTGTACAGGTATATTCTGACTGGAAGGGCTAAATTTAAAATTTTTAATTTTAATTTTAAATTTAAATTCTATTCTCAGTTACATTAGAGTAGCAACACTGAAGTCAATGGAGTTATTTCAATTGTAAATTGATGTAAGTGAGGGACTCACCCTATTGTGCCTATACTATTACTATAAGGTAAGTATTACAGGTGTTAATAGTAAAATCCCTGTAGTGAGTAAATAATCTGCACAGATGAGATGAAACTATGCTTCACTTGCAGAATTTTCTATGAATGTTTCTGAGTTGGATAGGTGAACTTGCCCCTCCCACCTATGAACAAAGATAAGGGTTCCTCTGCCATAATCCACCATTCTCTTCTCTAATAATGTGCGAATCACTGTAGTGCTTTATCCTGGGGAGTCAGCTGGAGAATAAGAACGTCTGCCTAGATGCCTTTGTTTGACACCTGGTTCCACTATTTCTTGCTGACCCAGCCGATTATGGTTGCCTCTGCATCTCAATTAAAGGGGATTTGAGCACAGATGAAGGAACATGAGTTAGCCACAAGCTGAATTTACTTGTTCCAGCTTTCTGAGAGGGATTTTTGCATTGGGGCAGGGAAGTATCTGATGTGACAGATGGCTCCTTCACCCTGTTCTATTGCTTCTGACTCCAAACAGCCTGAATCCACTGAAACCCAGCTGATGTGCTCCTGCAGGGTGCATTGGGAGGGGATAAGGGTGTGTACACAGCCTAAACAAGAGGTGTAGTGTGGACCACTGACATCTGAGTGTTAACACTGAATATCCAGGTTTATGTCAATCCTTTCTTTCTCTGAGATAGTTTCTGTGTATGTAACCACCTGCACACAGCAACACACGCTTGGGATATGCTGCAGCAACAATACTTGTACTCCTTACAGTATCTTTCATCTGAAGCATTGTTTTAATTTCTTTCCTTACAAACGATTATAAGAAGCAGAATATATACTTCTGTATTACTGCTAATAAAACTAATGCAAATCACTTTATCCCCTTCAGAACTCTAAGATATACAGGGCAACATCTACAATACAGAGAAAGATATTATTGTTTTGTGCAACACAACAACATATTAGTTGCCTGTAACCCAGGGAACACTGATCGCAACTATGTCATCAAATGAGAAAGCCCCTGCGATGATGACGATCCCCACATTTTCACTAGAAGTTGGTGCCATGGACTAAAGAACAACGCTTCCTTAGGTCTCATCCCCTAACGTCCCTACTCTACATGCGCTACATTGATGACATCTTCATAATCTGGACCCACGGAAAAGAAACCCTTGAGGAATTCCACCATGATTTCAACAATTTCCATCCCACCATCAACCTCAGCCTAGACCAGTCCACACAAGCGGTCCATTTCCTAGACACTACTGTGCTAATAAGCGATGGTCACATAAACACCACCCTATACCGGAAACCTACTGACCACTATACTTACCTACATGCCTCCAGCTTCCATCCAGGACACACCACATGATCCATTTTCTACAGCCAAGCTCTAAGATACAACCGCATTTGCGCCAATCCCTCAGAGAGAGACAAACACCTACAAGATCTCTATCAAGCATTCTTAAAACTACAGTACCCACCTGCTGAAATGAAAAAACAGATTGACAGAGCCAGAAGAGTACCCAGAAGTCACCTACTACAGGACAGGCCCTACAAAGAAAATAACAGAACGCCACTAGCCGTCACCTTCAGCCCCCAACTAAAACCTCTTCAGCGCATCATCACAGATCTACAACCTATCCCGAAAGATCATCCCTCACTCTCACAGATCTTGGGAGACAGACCAGTCCTCGCTTACAGACAGCTCCCCAACCTGAAGCAAATACTCACCATCAATAACACACCATACAACAAAAACACTAACCCAGGAACCTATCCCTGCAACAAAGCCCGATGCCAACTCTGTCCACATATCTATTCAAATGACACCATCATAGGACCTAATCACATCAGCTACGCCATCAGGGGCTCGTTCACCTGCACATCTACCAATGTGATATATGCCATCATGTGCCAGCAATGCCCCTCTGCCATGTACATTGGCTAAACCGGACAGTCTCTACGCAAAAGAATAAATGGACACAAATCTGACATCAGGAATCATCACATTCAAAAGCCAGTAGGAGAACACTTCAACCTCTCTAATCACTCAGTGACAGACTTAAAGGTGGCAATTTTGCAACAAAAAAGCTTAAAAAACAGACTCCAAGGAGAAGCTGCTGAACTTGAATTAATATGCAAACTAGATACCATTAACTTAGGTTTGAACAGAGACTGGGAATGGCTTGGTCATTACATTAATTGAATCTACTTCCCCTAGTTAAGTATCCTAGTTAAGTACCCTCACACCTTTGTGTCAACTGTCTGTAATGGGCCATCTTGATTATCACTTCAAAAGTTTTTTTTTCCCTGTTGATAATAGTTCCTCTCAATTAATTAGCCTCTTACAGTTGGTATGGTTACTTCCACCTTTTCATGTTTCTCTGAATGTATAAATATCTTCTTACTCTGTGTTCCAGTCTATGCATCTGAAGAAGTGGATTGTAGTCCACGAAAGCTTATGCTGAAATAAATTTGTTAGTCTCTAAGGATAAGTCTAGTGTAGACGCGGATACATCGATCCCCGATTGCTCTGCCGTCGACTCTGGAACTCCGCCACGGCGAGAGGCGGAAGCGGAGTTGACGGGGGAGTGGCAGCCGTCGATCCCGCGCCACGAGGACACCAAGTTAATTTAAGTCGATCTAAGATACGTCGACTTCAGCTACGCTATTCTCGTAGCTGAAGTTGCGTATCTTAGATCAATCCCCCCCCACTAGTGTAGACCAAGCCTAAGGTGCCACAAGTACTCCTGTTCTTTTTGCTGACACAGACTAACATGGCTGCTACTCGGAAACCTGTATTATACTGTTTGGCCACTAGGTGGCATGGCACTGTATATAAAATGCCTCATTTGAACGAACCTCAGCCATACCTGGCAAAGCATTAAAGGGCTGATGTGTACAAGCAAGCTCTGTAGCCAGTCCATATCTAGTACAGTACATGACAGATGCCATCACAATCACTCCCCAATAAACCTCCATAAACCTGGGCACGTAACTCATAATATACAATTTATTCAGTGCATTTGCACCATCTTTCCTATTCACAAATTCTCTTATGATCAATTATGAATGTTTATGAATGTTTTCCCTGTGTAAAGTTTCCTGGAGACTATATTGTGTGAACAACTTTCTGTCTCGGGATGGCTTGTGAACTGTTTCCAGCTACACATACCCTTTTGTGTATTTCACGTCTGAGCTGACGGACAGGGCACCTGACACAGTTTCTGTTTCCTAACATTATACATTTCTGCAGCTGCGTTCACCCGTAATTAATTGTCTAGTCATGAAACAATCACTAAGTAATTGGACTAGTTTTGACGGTGGGTGTAAAATTTGTATTCCACAAACATTCTCACGAGCAAAACTACACTCGTGAATGATCATGAACAGCAAGTTACATGCACATCAACGAGGTCCAATTGTGATTCTGTTTTAACTCACCAAATAGTTAATGAATAATTCTTCTCACTACTCACTCAACTCTGTCCTACATACATTTTCAGAAATTCACAGACTTTATAAGATAAGGAAAAGACCACATCATATAAATTGTCTTAACCAGTATTTAACTTTTATATTGTTCAATTAAAATTCAAATATCTCTAGGAAAGATAATGCTAATAACAAACATCACCATATGAACATTATATATGACATCCAGTTTTAGATTTAATAGGGCTTGTCAAATTAAAAATTGCAGTACAAGGCATAGCCTTTAATCAGAGTCTGGTACACAGTGATCAGGCATTTCAGTTTTATTAAGTTTCTCTAATAATTTCTTTAAAGGGTTTAAAAGAGAACTGGATACATTCATGGAGGTTAAGTCCATTAATGGCTATTAGCCAGGATGGGTAAGGAATGGTGTCCCTAGCCTCTGTTTGTCAGAGGGGGGTGATGGATGGCAGGAGAGAGATCACTTGATCATTACCTGTTAGGTTCACTCACTCCAGGGCACCTGGCATTGGCCACTGTCGGTAGACAGGATACTGGGCTGAATGGACCTTGGTCTGACCCAGTACGGCCATTCTTATGTTCTTATGCTCTCAGTTAGTTAAGTCCGAGAAGAGATCATGTAAAAACACAGTGGGAAAGTTACGTTTCATAGCATCCTAGATTGGTCCTTTCATTCAGAAGATTCACTCTACAGAGGGGAGAAAAAGTAAACTTTTTTGTTTTTGTTGATCCACACCTGGGAACATCAAGATCTTCTGGTCACTGGAGTTAATATCAACAATTATATTTTTTATCTCATTAGTCAAAGAGATGTAAGAACATTTTTTGCCCTCCTTCCATATTTCGCCTATCCTTCCTGTTTGTTAATGGACTGATTGGCCTGAACCCTGTTATTAATACAGCACCAAAAGTAGGAGTGGTTCTTTACAACAGTTACCCTGTGTCAAAGACAAAAAATTCCCTGCCCTAATGATTTTACAATCTAAAGACATAATTCACTATACTAAAATACAGAACACACCAAGAAAATGTTGTATTCATGAAAGAATATGTAGGTTTTTTGGCATTTATTGGGACCCAATTCAGCTCCCACTACAGTCAACAGATGATCCCATTGTCTTCACTGGGAGATGGACTGGGCTCTTAGACATTGTGGGTAAATGGGATTCGCCCACATATTTTCCAGAAATAATGTATTGTCTTTATCTATGGAGGATGCTGCAATGACTGACATTCAATGAATGTCAAAGATGACATTCAACACGGGATGAACTGAGAATCTTTTATACCGAAGGCCAGGTTTTTTTAGTGGGCCTCTGTTTTATACTCGCACACTTGTTTGTCTCTCTACAATCCACATTAATACACATCGGGTAGTTTTGCATTTTTTTCCAGATTACCCCATCGACAAATGTGGAGTTTATGGATCAGATTCTCAGCTGGGGTAAATCAATATTATGCTGTTGCAGTCAATGGAACAACATCGGTTTATGCGAGCTAAGCGTCTATTCCTAAATGTGCAAACTGTACAACACAGAGGCTCCCTGAAGATTTGTCCCTCATATGCTTATGTTGCCAAAGCAATGAACAGGAAGTACGGTCAACTTAGATGTGCGTTCTTGATTTAAACCCAGGAACTACTCCACAAAAAAGAAAAAACTTTAAACTTCAGTCCTTTTAGTCTGACTGAAGTATCTGCAATAGTGGTCTGTATAGCTAGGAAGAGAGGAAGTAAGATGGGGCTTCTTTCTTCAGTGATGAATGGAAGTCTGTGCTATAGAAACGATATACACTATCTCAGCTGCTGCAGGGGTTAGATCACATTAAAAGAGGAATGTGCAATCGAACTGACAGAAGGCAAATGATTAGCATTGGACATCAGTCATTTGTTTCAAGACTATAACATAGCATTCAGTAGGAAATTCTGGTCTCTGGCATTCATCTGTGGATGGAGCAGGATTTTCCATTCATTGATATGCCAAATCTTTGATAACATAGCGATTTCTACCCGATAAACATTTTAAATAATTTTTTTTCTACACCCACGCAAAGATGACCAATCCCAGTTAGAAGACTCTCAGAAAATAAAAAGTCAGAAAAGCTTACTTGGTCATTAAGTCCATTCCTTGCCTGCCAGTGCAGGATTGTTCTGGAGGGTAAATGATCTAGTGGTTTGTCCAGTCTGGTTTACAATATCCCAAGGGATGGGACTTCAACCACTTTACCACAATCTGATATATATCACTGTCAGGAGATTTTTGCTGATAAATCAGCCAAAATTTTACCTTTCTTAATATCTTCCTATTACTTCTAGCTATATCCTTGTATAAGGCAGTAAATAATTCCTCTCCCTCTTTGGTGTTAACACTTTTCATATACTTGTAGATGGTTATCATACCCCCACTTTATCATTGCTTAGCCAAGCTGAACACTTTTAGCTCTTTTTATCTGTCATCCTTAAGTCAATACCTCTAGACTTCACACTTCATGTCCCTATTTACATAAGGTTGGGGAAAATATTTCATCTGAATTTTTTGATATACCCATTACTGGTAATTTGGGGTGAATATTTCTTAACTTTTAAGTACAATATAGGCTTTGTCCAGAGTAATTATGAATAATTCACCCAGCTTTAATCATTTTTCCAATGACGTTTTCCTTTTTCTCATCATTAATTATCCATGATCAGACTGATTTTGTTAGTTTGGTTAATTATTTGAAATTATTTGCTGAATGTTATGTGCAAATGAAATAAAATAAAATAGCCTACAGACTGCATGTGAATTGTGTTCAGTGAATGCATTCAGCCTTTGTTACTGGTTATTATTTCTGTATATTTTGTCACTTTAGTCACATAGGACATAATGAAGACCCCAGGCCCCTAATTCTCTCAGAAAGATGGTGTAAGCAGCTTATGGTATTAGGAAGAGCTATGTTGCTATGTTAAAGGTTACATTTTAAATATTTTCTGGTATCTATGACTCTGGCTTTATTTAAGACCTCACAGCTAGAAAAACTAGACTATGGGTTTTCAAACTTCATCAAAATGTTGACCACATTTTAACAGTTTGTCTCAGAGGTACTCATGGTTATATAACATCCCTTCAAAAACTATAACAATTGCTTATATTGAAAATAAATAATTGGAATATTATTTATAAATAGGTTTAGTTGGTGTTTAATGAAATATGGAAACTTGACACAGAGAAGGCCAGCTCCATGTGAGGAGACTGGGTTGTCCATGAACAACCAGCAGGGACTCCATGGACCACACACCTCAGTTTGGGAGCGTCCGAATTTAGATTGTTGTACCATGAGATGAGCTGAGATTTTTAATTAAGTTTGGATTGTTCCATTTCTCACACAGTCATTGTGGGCAGTGCGGGCATGGAAGAGCCCAGTTGCAAAAATTGAGGCCACACATCTGCCTGGTGTATTCTACTACCTCAGTGACAGTGCTCTGGCCTTTAGTTGGGCTAGCTGCTAGGTGTGTAATTACTGAAATTTAAACATTTGACCATCTCATTGAACTGCATTAGCGTGAGGGCTGTGGCCCAGTGCTTTGGGAGCAAAGAGCATTTCTCGTGGTGTTGTTAAGCACTTTACAGCAATATTTCATCTACCCCTAATGTGGATTTATTGAAATTTAGTGATGTTCAATTTAGCCAATTTTTACCATTTACGGTCATTGCGGAACAAATACTACTGTGGCGTAGGCATACATGTGCAATTCTAGCTGAGAGCACTATGCTTGGAACCTCCTAGTTTCCTCTATGTCAGGCTTGGGCCAGGGTCTTGGGGATCATTTTAATATGACTGGCCCTGTGTTTTGTTAATTGAGCATTGCCTTTACTGGCCAGGGTCACACACAACGAACAAGAGAGGTAGCAGTAGCTAGAGCTAATGCCTACTTTCATTTTCCACAAACATTCTTATGTACCATATGTTACTCACACAAATGTTCAAGAAAGCAAGTAGAAATGCTGTGCTAACTTGACATGTTCAAAATTTAGTTTCTAATTTCCTAAAATTGTTTGAGAATGATTCTTCCAACGATTGGTCTAATTTAGTCCACATTCTGGTACTTATCCAGTTGTAAATTTTTGCACTAAAGTTTAAAGACAGAATCTATATCGTATCAGAATGTTTGTCTGGGAAGAATGTAGGATTACATAACATCTTATATGCAACATTATGATACTATGAGAAGACTAAAGTTATAATTATTAATCATTTGAGAAGGTATCAACATATATTATATATATATATATATGTTCATTTTAACACACAGCAAACATTTATAAATTAAGATGTGAAATTAAAAAATCTCTCGAATGTTACTAGAAATACCATCTATTGAAACTGAAAATATATCTGGTTTATGTAACCAAAAAGCCCACAATAAAATATTAAGAAAAAGATTTTGCTCCAAGTAGGTCTGAATTACACAACTACCTTAATAATTCCATATTGCCCCGGTTTATTAGAGTGAACATATGACTTCAATGGCCTTTGGATCAGGACCTAACAGCTATTGCTAATCCAAGGTATATTTTTATAGTAGTTATTTATTTTAATACATTATGTATTATAAAAAACCACTACAAAGAAAAACAACACAAAAAACAAAAACAAAAACACCACACTATGCATGGCCTAAACATGCTTCAAATCAGTCCAGCTACAAGTTTTTGAAAAGATGTAAGGGGGTGACAGATATTTATATGGCAATATTAGACATGTCCAAAGCTCTAGTTAAAATCATTTAGATTTTAAAAGAAACACTAAAAGAAAAGTGGAAAAAGACTTCTTCTACATGGAAGGTATTAATTAAACTAATGTGAATGAAATGATGGATTAGATTAGTACCGTATTTTAAAAATACCATCAATTTATTTTTTTGGGATTATATTGGTTTTCCTTATGTTTTGTTATATTACAACTTATACCTAACATTCAGGACCATTTCTGGATTGTACCATAGGACTCTTGTTGCAAACAATATAAATATAAACACACTATTCAGTATAACTAGACAACTGTGATTGTTCCCTACCAAATTCAAGGGACCTGATTCTGATATCATTGAAGTCAATGGGTGTTTTGTGATATGGATGTCTATAAACACAAACAGGTCTCAGAAGCTTGACTTTTATAATCTACATTTAATAGATATTTTGAGATTTAAAGAAAAATAGCTTACACTACCGCAGAGTCAGTTTGGAGAGATCATTATAAAATCCCATTATCATTGCTACAAGTTGGACTATTTGTCATCACAGAAGAGATGACAAGCTCAGAAATACTACATTTGTTATTATCAGATGATAAATGATATTCCATTAAAGCTGCAATACATCATCTGCAAAGCTGCAAAGAAGATATCAAACCTATCAGTACTTGACTTATAATTTAATTTTCAAAAGCTGTCAACTAAAATTCCAAAGGCTAAGCATTTTCATTTTTAAAGTTCATCTTATTTATTTTCCTCATCTGTTAGTCTAATTTTTTTGATATGGAAAAAATAACTGATTATGTGCAATGTATAATTCTCTCTCTCTTGATTAAGTAATACATCAGATGTCACTTATGTATTAAAAATAAATGACAAATAATAAAGCAAAAGAGTGGAGAAGAACATACCTTATTTTGATTTGCTCTTTTATTTTAAATGCAACAGTAAAGGACAAGTCAATATAAAAATATTTTGATTATGCTATATCCTGATTGCTGTGACAGTTGACATTTCAGACATCTATGGAACTGTGCTTTTTATTTACATCAAAATAATAAATGAAATAAGGGCTAATTGAGCTCAACTGGTCATTTTTATAAGACAAAGCCTTTTATGTATGTATATAAATGTGTATATATTTTCACATATATTAAATAGATATTGTATATATGAACACTGGGATATTAAGCAAAAGAAAATGATGTCATGTAGCAAGACATTATATCAGTAGCAACCCTGTATTATCTCTTTTAAAGACAAAAATAATAGTACAGCTACTCAAAGTGCTTTAGACTAGAATGTCACCTATCAACTTACACTTTCGTACAGAAACGGAAAATCTCCGACTGAGCTGCTCTTTATCAGAAATTCCAGTCTGTTGGGGGCCATGCATATGGAAAGAACATTTTCATACATCCCTCCAAGAGTATGTCTGATCCCAAAACATCACATGGGACTCCTGACATGAGACCTATCTATGTGAATGCAGGCCCGCAAGACTGGCATTCATATTCTACAGGTGTCTCACTGACTGAGATAAATTCTCTATAGATTCATTGGAATCTATGGAGTTACACTTAAATGCACTGGGATTGTGCATTAGTTCGCTGAATAGAGCTATCTGATAGTCTAGAAATTTGACAATTAAAAAATACAATCCATTAATATATCAAACAAATCATCAGCAAGCTCCACAGATTACAATTGTACTAAACAATGCCACTCATAAAACAAAATTCCCCATTTGTGCTAAGTATCACCTCCAACTAGTTATCTCGTAGGTGACATACAGCATGCTAGTTGGTTTTGATCTTATATTCTGAAAACAAACCTGGCCTGAAATTACATAACTGTAGCATATATTGAAATAGTAATAGTATGAACAGATGTATTTCATGAACATTTAAAAGGTTCCATATTTTATTTCAAACTAAACGTTCTATGCTATAAAATCAAGCCAGTTTAGTATCTAACCTATATATTAAATATGTTTACTGTTTATTTGGGTTTACATGGTATCCAATAAAAAGCTCTAAATGAAGTCCTGCTCTCCCACTGATTTCTGGGGAATTAAAGAAACGACTTCAGATTCCATAGCAATTCCTGCAATTCAACTTAATGACTTTTTAAAAGTCTGTATTGATAAATGGTCTTAAAATTTGTATTTCTTCATTTATTAATTTAACATGGTTTATAACAGCAGCAAAGACCTCCTGGTTGAGCATTTCCTGGCAATTAGTGCACAGCTGGGTTAGGGCTGGCTTTGACAGGAAATGCACCATTGGTCATTATTGCTTAATTATAGGACAAACCAAATACTGAGAGATGATTCAAAGTAGCCAGAGTGGAGTGGAGGAGGAGGAGGGCATTAATTTGCTAAAGATAACGTGTACACACCATGTGAAACTGCATCAACCATACAAAATAATCTGTAGGCCTATATGCCACTTTTGTCAGATGGATGTTCAGGGTACTCCCTGGGGATCAACAATAAGCAGCCTGAGATACACAGAAAGCAGCTGCTTCACAACTAGAATTAAGGATAGAATTAGGCATTGTCTGCAATGGTAAAGCCAAATATTTACTGAGCACCAATGCCAGCAGCTATGCTACGTAGCAAATCTCCCCCTCGCTATGTTTTTGCTTGTCATTGAACTTGGGTACTTGTGAAAGGTGCCACTAGCTACCCTAGATTAGTCCTCGCTCTATCTAAAGGACAGGTACAGCCCATGCAATAGAGGTAAAAACATCCCCCTACGTGTCTCAAGTTCAACCCTAACTTGGAGGGACTTGGAGAGCAATTTATTCTTCATTTCCATTCAGTCTGCCAACTGGGATGCCAATTAGTGCCTGTGGTGTGGGGATGAATGTCAGTGTTATGGACACCTATTTATCTTAAAGAAAAGGTTAAGGGGTGACTTGATTATACTGGATAAAAGTACCTACATGGGGAACAAATATTAAATAATAGGCTCTTCAGTCTAGCAGAGAAAGATATAACATGATCCAATGGCTGGAAGTTGAAGCTAGATAAATTCAGACTGGAAATAAAGTGTAGGTTTCTGAACAGAGACCGTAATTAACCACTGGAACAACTTACCAAAGATCCTGGTGGATTCTCCATCACTGATAATTCTGAAATCAAGATTGGATTTTTTTTTCCTGAAGGACCTGCTCTAGGAATTATTTCAAGGAAGTTGTATGTCCGGTTATACAGGAGGTCAGATGAGATGATCACAATAGTCCCTGGCTTTGGAATCTATGAATCTCTGAACGATTTGAGAGTACGAATCTCATAAATCGGTGAAACCACAAACACCTCAGCCAGTCATTTGTACATGAGTCAACTCACTCTGAAACCACACTCAAGTAATAATTTATCTAAACAGATGAACCCATCACGAATGCATGAGAGGTGTAGCACCAGTGAGAAGAAATCTGCTACCAGTGAGAAGAAATTTCACTGGCTTACAGAAAGGGAACCACATTTTTTATGGGCTCCTTCAACTACTCATTGCTTCACAGGCGTTTTTTTCTTATGCAGGTAGGAAGGCCTGAATTGACTCTAGGGATGCAAGTCACCACTCCCATTTCTCCTGCCTCAGACCACCCAAAGAGAGGCTGCAATGACTTGAACCAGTAGTAATGCCTAAATCCTCATCAAACTACACTGAATTAATGTCTAATTCAATGTCTGAATTAGTTGCATGGATGATGCCTCTTTCTAGGGAGAAGAGGGTTGTAAGTTCACACACACCATTATCCATTCAGGCGAGCTTGCAGAGTGACTTCCTCAACCCATGACATTGTGTCTTTTCTTCAGCAATCTCATTTTTATCCTGTGTTCACCTCTACCTCGAGGGACATGGGTTCCCTCACACAATCCAACCTCTCTGAGACGACCCAAAGGCAACTGCCTGTGCCACTGTCTGAGGCTGCACCTCTGAGCCACCACCTGGAGAACTTTCACAGTCCTCTACTTTTTGAAAACAAACCAACACACGTTTAAGGCTATGGCGTCAGCTGAAGCTATCCTTGGCTTGAGACTTTCAGTCACTGGAGCTAAAAGCAGCCAAATACCAACTGTTGGTCACCCCTCCCTCTTTTATCAGAGAGAGATGCCTTCTCTAAACCAAAGCAGTGACACCTCAGACAGTCAGAAAGCTCTGAGGAATGGTCTGTTCCCCAAACCTGAAGAAATTTTCCCTCAGTTCCTCACATCCAGAAAATTATTTCAAGTACCAAATTAAGGAAAGGGCTGAGTCCTCTCAACTACTGGAAGGAAAGTGATGGGGCCCCTCCTAAAATAGCATATTTGTCTGGAGCTTGAGCTGTGCTATTATTTTCACTTCTCTATCTCTTTGCTATCTACAAATAGCAAGGAGAGACTGACCTTTTCCTCTTGCATGCAGACCTCATCATAGTCAGACATGCCCTTGACACCTATGTCTGTCTACTATAATGTGCTTATGCTATACTATGCTACTATAATGTTGAACAGCTGTTTTCTGCACTAACTTACTTTGCAATTTTTAACATGAATTTTTACTCTGAATGCCCCACTGCTTCCTGTTTGCTTCCAAATGCAATTCAAGGTGTTTGTGTTAATCAGTAATCCTACATGAACTGGGTTTTGGCTGCCTTAGAAGCTGCCTCTCTCCTCTTGAGATCAGCTAAAAAGCCCAAGATGTAAACTCTAAGTGGCCTGTGGAAGGATATTTTTAGTGAGAATCCTCAGCTGTGACAGTGTCTCCACACTTGCCAGTCTGTCCAAGAACCTGTAAACTGCCCTTTAGAGCATGCTACAAGACCCTCTAACATCCTGGCTGTGGAAGAAACCTTTGAAAGAAGGGCTCCTCTACACAAGGTGTCACGTGAACAAAGCAGTGATGAGTGGAGGTAAGCAATTTCTGCACGACAAAGAGAATTCAAACTTTTGGTGTGAGGGATCTTTTCACTTTCCTTAGGTAAGAGGTAAAGATGAATAAGCCCATGTGGAAAATTAACATGGTATTACTCCCTGATGTTTAAACATAATGCTTGGGAATAACTGTACAAATTCTATAGCAATTGTGTTCTACGGGCTCCATACTGAGACAAATACACTGATTTCCATGTCAACGTGGGATGTCGTGGGATTGCATAGTTTTGTGCAGGCTTCCTCGCTGCAAAAAAACCTGCTGAATTAAGCCATATGCTTGTAATGAAATGCAGTACACACAATAAAGCAACTGTTCTAACTATACTGTGCAGAGGAAAACCCTGCAATGGCAGGAGAATGGATTTTGATGATCTAATGTAATTATTTTCCATTTCTCACTTCTATGATTTAAAGGAAATATTAAAATGACAACTTCCCCCTACCCTATCTAATACAAAGTGCATTACCAGCTCCAGTGTTAGTATATGGGAAAGATTATCAGACTGAAACTTTTCGTGTCAAAAGGATATCCCCCTTCAGAGATCTCATTCCTTCCTCTCCCCGCCAATAGAAATGTTTGTATAGGCCTAAGATGATGTATACTGTAGGCAAAGCTAAAACAAAGCAGTATTAATGTATAATACTCCAATACCAAGTTATTTTTTTTAAACAAACAAGACACCATGGAGTGAAATTTACCTATATGCAAAGCACCAGCACATGGCATAGTCACCTGATTTGAATGTGCCTGCCACTCTTTTTTTACTTTGTGTTCAAACTTTCTGGTAAGTTTCCAAAAGGCATTTTTGTCTATCTTCTGATGATTCAGATTCAGCTTAACTTCCTTTTCAATACTGCCACCTACAATGGAAAACAATATCTACCAAGTATAAGTTACTTTGAAAACGTTGCCTTCAGCACTGTGTTACTCTCATCACATTCATCTCTGTCCTTTTTTTCAAATTTGATTTTAAATATTTACAACATCATACATCTTCTCCACCCGAAATTACTAATGAACTGTTATTGTCTGTGAAACCTACTGGATGAGTGATGGCCAAGTTAAAAGGGAGCATCAATGTTTTATTTGTGAAATATAAGCTGAAAAGAGTCTCCAGATCCTTTTTTATTGATCTTCTAGTTTATGAAAGGGTACCTTATACACTTAGCCAAATCAAATGTAGTTGAAGACTCCATTGTGTACCATAAAATATTTAAACAACATGGAGTAAGTAAACAGAATCTAAATTTCATTAGCAGGTAACTTCATGTAAAACAGAGACTCTAGAAATTTCAGCAACAAAAATGCTGCAGCTGGAAATACTCTAAGTCTATTTTATGAAAGCAGATTTTAAATTACTACATTTCCTTGTCCTTATGTCTCCCAAAGGGATTTCTGTGAAACAGAATAGGGTTATCACTCAATTGTAGGATAATTCAACTAAATTTGTCCCCAAAATACTTATGAGTAGCGTTTCAGTATCCGCATATGGAATCTGGATTGTGAAAAGATGTAATAAAAGAATTTTGGGGGGATTCTGTAATGGAAACAAATGATAGCTCCTAACACTCACTGAAAGGTTCTTGGTAACACAGCAAGAGTGGATGCTTCCACTAGCACTCTGGGTACAAGATGGAAGGAGTTATGTCAGTGTGGTAAAATGGAGCTGTTCACATGTTAATGTGAATGTCCTTGATGCTGTGATTTCCACATTCTCTGAGGGTGTTGCCACCGAACAGCTTCCAGCAATTGTACGGCTGTCTGTCATATCTGACGATAGCATCACAAAAGTAGGCCACACACTATGGCTCTTCACACAGTGATATCCATCAATTGTTCTTAGCAAACTATCAAAAAACGCAATGACTCTGCAAAGTGGTAGGGTGACCAGATAGCAAATGTGAAAAATCGGGACGGGGATAGGGGGTAATAGGTGCCTCTATAAGAAAAAGCCCCAAATATCAGGACTGTCCCTATAAAATTGGGACATCTGGTCACCCTGTAAAGAGGTAACATGTGATAGGCAAACCTAGAGAGGACAGTGGACAGAAAAGATTATATGAGCTTGCAGTATAATATGGCAGCCAAAACAAAAAAGTCATTGCACTTTTTAGGCTGCCTACATGGGCATCATATTACAGAGCAGAAGTGTAACAGCCCTTCTCTATACAGCTAGTTAAGTCTCAGACAAATTGCAGGAATTTCAGAGGGAGAAAAAACCACTCCAAAATTATGACCCATAGAGACTGACTTTAAAAAGATAAAAGAGCTATAGCTGCATGTATAGCTTGCTTGAGTGAACACCATGGGAGGCGGGGTTGCAGATATTTGAAGGCATATATGCCAATGAATGAAGAGGAATTTCTTAGGATTGGGATTAAGGGAAAAATCAGGTAAACATTTCTTAAGCGGAGATCTATTTGATTTTGAAATAGCTCCACCACTTACAATATTTGAATCTAGACTGGATACAGCATACTTTAGAGAGCAATTCTGCGATGAACTAGATGTTCCAGTAGATTTTTTCCATCTCTAACTTCAATGACAGTATAGAATCTATGGAAGTCTACCCTTTTTTAGTTGAACTACACTAGCATAACTCCTCTATTACCAGCAGTATGAAGAAAGAACACCCAGGTCTAGCCATTTACCTGTAGGAGCATGTAAAATATATATGAATGTCAAAATAATATGATTTGCTTATTACAAATTTAAATGCTAGGTTAAATATTCTAAATGTGGCCATAGGGTGGCAACAAGGATATTGCTGCTGTCTTTTTGATCATAAAGACTTGACATGATGCAAGTGAAGGAGAAATTCTGGATCAGAAAAGTGACTTGACAAATTTCTACAAATAGCTCTTGGTCTTGGACTATTAATTATGAGTATTCAATATTTAAGCTGTTTAGATTGGACACAACATGTGTTCCTCGACTGGGAGAGTATAAATTTAGACTTAGGTTTCTGGGTAAATAAGATTACAAATTTTAAATTCACTTTCCAGAAACATTTTTCAGAAGCTGCTTAAAACTTGCTGTTTGCCCAAACATTTCTTGCAGTAAATTCATTGAAAAGCAAATAGTCACAGAGCAATTTTGTTAAATATTAAATGAATTTTTCCTATCTTTAGAGTTCAGTATTTCTTCCAAATCAATCCCAAACTGAATACAAATATCTGGTCAGCTTGTGCTGAGTTAGCAGTGTTAGGTCTAGGATTTTTGCTGCGCTAAGCAAACTAGAAAACATCCCTCTTTCACAGCCCTGTAGCTACATAACTATAAAAACAAGCAAAAACTTTGTTGCATTAGCCAACAACAACCTTTTCCCTTTCTACAGCAATGCCAGTCCTATGTATTAGGAATACATGAAATGAATGGGAAAACCATGAGTGACTGAGAGATTGTTCATGTGTGGCAAGGTACAGGGAAAAGTGGAGGCAAGAGATACTAACATCAAGAGTCACACGGCACATGTTCTAACCCCTACAAACAACACCCCTGGAAGTGGGTGTTAGGCATAGAGACCTGAGAATGTTGGAAAGGCATGTTTTGTTCTACTAAGTGAAAATATGAAAACAAAATCAGCTTGTATTTTCCTAAACTTTCTAATCTGATCAGCAAACTTCTTGTTCCAGCCCTCTGATTACAAATAAACACCCCAAAACCATAGCCTTAACTGCTCTGCTAGTCTCTTCTTTTTATGTCTCCCAAAACACCTGGAGTCCAATAACTAATTGAAGATAATTAGCTCTTACTTCAACACTGTTTCACCTGTTGAACTTGCAAATCCCTGGAACCTCTAGCTTATCTAATGAGTGCATTTTGATCCTTCTCACAGAAGAGAACTGGGCAGCAGCCTTTCTACTTGGGAAAAATACCCAGCCATACCCAAATTCAGGCTATGTTCGACCCTGGA
The DNA here is from genome assembly GCA_037349315.1 of Chelydra serpentina. NCBI lineage: Eukaryota > Metazoa > Chordata > Testudines > Chelydridae > Chelydra > Chelydra serpentina. Next base: position 14,402,854 of record JBAIAC010000026.1, on the reverse strand, counting down.
TCAAACTACTAATGAAAAAATAACAATTAATTTCTGGTATTAAAGCTATTGGAATATTATTTTTCCATCTAGGTTCCTGGAAGAAGACGTATTCAACTCTAATATTCTGCTGAGTGCTATTATTTCCTTCACAGGAGTCTGACTGAAAAGTGAAGGTTGCCACAGCGGCAAAGTTTTCTACCTGACTCCTTCTCCGCAAGAGGGGGAGAAAGGATTTGAAAAGGGGGTGTCCCATTTTGCTGCCCTAACCACTGGACTACATTGTCTGTCTTCCACCCCTTCCATTGACTGTTCCACAGTGGATAAATATTTAAATAGCCATTGGGCCAAATGGGGGCGGGGAGAGACCCTGGCTGTAGTTCCCCCCATTCCAATCACTCTTTCATTATTTATCCATAGTGGAACAGCTTCAACAGGAGAAACCGAGGAAACCCCACTTCCGAATATCCCATAGGCCAGTGGTTAGTGCGCCTTCCTGAGAGCTGGGAGACACCCCCGCACTTTGAATCCTTTCTCTCCCTCTGGCAGCAAGGGGGGAATTGAACTTGGGTTTCCCACATCCCAGATGAGTGCTCTAACCACTGGGCTAAAAGTTATATGGTGGGCTTCACCTCCTCCAGTTATTTTGTGTGCAGCAAGACAGGTGCCTAACTCATTCACAAAAGAAGAGGTTTAGGCACCTACGCTGCCTGATTCCAGAGATAAGCTAAGCAGAGCTAGGCACCTCCTTGCAGCCAAGACCCCAATTGGCTACCTTAGGCAACTCCCGAGCTGGCATGCTGGCTTTTGTGGGTCACATTCCAAGGTGCCAGTCTCTCTGTTCATTCCATAGGGAGCGTGGGTGTCAAACTGGGCTTTTTGGGTTGCAGGGTTGTTTTTGTGATTTTCTAGGTGCCTCAATCTAGGTGCTGCGACACTCAGTGTGGCAACACCTATGGCCCTTCATGGATCCCAGCCCAGGACCCAGTTGTGTTCATCCCGTTTAAGTGATTTTAAATTCTTCTATCTGTCCTCAAAATTTACATACACCTCCGCCCCCCGCCCCCTGAGTCCTCCATTGTTGACCAGAAGAGTCTGTAAAAGTTGGGAAGTTTCTCCTCTACATGTTAAAATGTCCCCATGCAGCCACTAAAACTTGATTGGGTGTCACCGTTCAAAGAGATAATTAAGTCACAATCTCTCAGCCCCCTCTTCATGCTATTTCTATGCAAATCACTGACTCATCCCTTTAACATAAACTCTGTATGTGCCTGTGGAGACCTCATTACCTTTGACGTTATTTTTGGTCCTAGAACATCTAATTTTCAACTCTAGAGTACACAGATGGGAACAGAGAAACAATACTTGCACTCATTGCCTTTGAATTATACAAAACCAAAATGCCATTGTTATTACCTATTCCTGACACACTAATGACAGAAATGAACAAAGCTACTCTTTTTGTAATGCATCTGCATAACACTGTGAGAATCTGATCCATTACTTCCAGTGGCACTTCGTGTTGCTGCTATGAAAATGGATGAAAAATATTGTCTCCGTCTACTAAAATTATGTGTCTTATAATATTTCCTGCTTAGGTTACCAGAACGTTTTTTGATTCATTCTAAGAAGTGGATTCTAGTACTATTGCTTTTTAAAAAAAACAAAAACAAAAACACAAAATACCAACCTACCTGCACATGAATAGATAGAAAGGCTTCCATTTATTATATCACCTTTTATCCTAGCAACCAAAAGTACATTACCAACTGGCAAAGTACATTACCAATATTAATTGATTAATGGAAAATGTTTCAAAACTACCTACGTGTCTTAGAAGTCTAAGTCCCATTTTAAAAAATGACTTAGGATCAGATTTTCAAAGGTATTTAGGTATCTAAACATGCAGATAGTAGGATTTGAAATCAGTGTGACATAGGAATGCAGATGCCTTGGAAAATCCCACTAGGCATCTATCTGAATCTTTAAGCACCTAACTATATTTAAAAATCTGACACAGAGACAGTTAAGAGTCACAGTCCTATTGAGACAGCGTAAAATTTTCAAAAGCACCTAAGTGACTTAGGAGCCAACATCTCACTGACTTTCCATGAGGATGGGGCCATAAGCAGCTATGTGTCAGGTTTTCATAGGTAGTTAGGAGCCTAAAGATGTATATAGGTGCCTAACCTGCTTAGGTGCTTTTAAAAATCCCATTAGGCATTTAACTCCCTTTGATTTCTATAGGAGTTAGGCATTCAACTTACACAGACACTTTTGAGAATTTTGCTGCAAGTCTCATAGCACCTTTGTAAGGTATTACTTTGTCCATGTAAGTTTGAGGTACACAGAAGTTCAGATCCTAATCCTTCAATTCACTGTGAGTGGAGGGACTGACATACTCTCATGAAACCTCACTGAAGCCAATGACTTGCCCCAGGTCACACAACAAGCTAGTAAGAGAATCAGTATAGAGCTAATGAATCTTATCTTCTAGCTCATTTCTCTAACCAGTGCACAAGACTCCATTCAGTCAGATTCTCATGAGCTCCTTTTTCGTATTATCTGTAGTCAGAAAGATTAGTTATTTAGGCCACTTACTTCAAGATTCAATTACTCGGTGTAAGAGCTGGTTGAAAAAATTCTGTTAACTTAAAAAAAAAATGTTGATAAAGAAAAATGGCATTTCAAGTAAATGGAAATTTTTGCACAAAAATTGCTGTAGTTGTCCACATTTCGGGGTTTTCTCAAAAACCTCAAGCCAAAACGGTTTCAGCTTTGGAGTTTTCAGTTTTTTGATGAAAACTCAAAACAAAACAACCAAAAAAACCACCCCCCAAAACAACCAGTAAAATTTTCAATGGGAACAAAAAAGATTTCATGTTTTTCTAGTTTTTTTCTCAGGAAAAGAGTATTTCCCAGTCAGCCCTACTCTATACATCTGCTGCACAATGTAGCTGTTCAAAGTATGCAATTACTACATAGTTAGGTTTGACTGTTTGTTTAGAAGATATTAAGCAGGACAGCAGATGAATCCAAAAGAGACCTGAGTTGGAGAGCCAAGTGAGTGTGTGAAATCAACCTTATTCAAAATTCTTCTCGTAGGGAAGAAAGTAACTGCTTGATACAGCTCTGCTGCCACAGGATTCAATATCTCTACTGTGTTAGCCCATGGCAGCACAATTTGATCTGCATGGACAAATCTCTGTACACTTGTGACTTCATTGGGACGCCACATCCTTATGCCCTGTGTGGAGTCCCAGTGACGTCACTGGAATCTGCATAAGTACAGGGATCCATCCTCATAGGTCACATTTGCAAGTTCAGAGCTTCAATTTCCTTCAGAATGTTTTGGAAGAGTATCAGTTAATACAATGTAGGAGAACTTGACACCTTGAACAAACTCTTTTTAAAAATCCTAATCATTCATTAAAATATGTACATGTGTAAAAACACCATTTAGTAGTCTCCCCTCCCAGATATACTAGTAAGATATCCTATTTATTAAAGTGGTCCATTGCTGGTTCAAAAAAAAACAAAAAAAACAAACCGCCCCCCACTTCTTTTATTAATGCATTTTGCTCGATGGTGGAAATCTCTGTACCAGAGCATTTTGTTCTTTCTAGTTTAAATGTATGAAAATTCAAAATATCACATGCTTTTCAAAGATCAGTGTTCTTATGACATGCAAAAATTAATGGACTTTTACTTAAAAAAAACAACAACCTTATTTCATAGATCTAAGGGATGTTTTACATCCCAGTGAAAATCATCAGATTTCATTGTAGGCTCTTTCTGACATCTAACCAATCTTTGATTCTGACTGGACTAATCCAGGATATAAATGCAGATTGCTTCTTGTCAAAAAGAGGATCTTTTTAGCACTACATATATTTCCATGAAAAAGCTTAGGGGAAAAAACAAACACTGAGATAGCATCATAAGTTCCTTTACAGTTTTTTCTTTTTCGCTGGGACAAAGTTTTTTGGAAGAAGTAGAAAAGCCAAGTACCACCAAGTACTTATTTTTCTGTCAAGTATAGCAGGATCTATTATATATGTTTCTGGTTATTTTGCTTATTCAGAAAAGAACCTTTGTATACTTAATTCTACTTTGGTTAAATTCTCTTCCCAATGAGACCTCATTGTAAGACTCCAATTCTAATTAAAAGTCTACACTGAAGAAATTTGTTTCTACTGACTGTTTCCAATTCTTTTCTACCATGCTGCATGATTATACATTCTGCAGGCAAACTTTAGAAGGGCTCTCAATTTTTCAAAATGTATCAGAACTTATTTAACTTTAACTAGTAGGGAGGGGGGTGGAGAGAGGGGGAGCATGAGCCCGATCCTAATCCCCCTGAACTTTGGGAAACTCAGGGGCAGATTTTTAAGGTATTTAGGCACCTAAAGATGCAGATAAATTCCTAGTGGGTTTTTTGAAAACACTTAAGTAGGTAAGGTGACTAACCTTCATTGAATCTAATTAGGCATGTGCTTGCATCTTTAAGTACCTAATTACCTTTGAAAAACTGGCCCTCAATCAACAGAATGAACAATGAAATTAAAGTTAGGCAGCTGCTAAGTACCTTTCTGAATCTTGATAATTTGAAACGAAGTCATCTAAAGACAAAGAATAATATTTTCAAAACAATCTAATTGATTTAGGAGGCTGTCCCATTTTTCAAAAGTGACTTACAGCCAGATTTTAAAGGTATTTTGGTGCCTACAGATGCAGAAAGGTTCCTAGTAGGATTTTCCAAAGCAACTTGCTCCTAACTCCCATTGATGTAAAACACTTGAACAAGATGTTATAGGTAGGGGTGGAATTAAACCAGAATCTCACAACAGACATCCTACCCGACTTTAGGAAGAGGAGGAGAGATTTGCATTCATATCCCAGCTCTGTACTGGCCTTTATGGTTTTGATTTTCAGTCAGACCCCAAAATGTAACTTTTGGGATCCAGTTCTGATGCAGTTCAAGATGGCAGAAATCTCATGAGACTGGTTGCTCTTGTGAAAATCAGCAGCATTCAAAACTGCTGAAATTTGACTAGACCAGCGTCCTTAGAAGATTTCTCCATTTGAAACCAATGTTTTGTTGGAATAGATTGCATCCTTTTAGCACTATCAACTTATTATTAACATTACTATCATAACCACTGTTATTTTTGTGCAAAATACATTAATGGCTGTGTCCTTGGGGGGTGGGGCACTTTACATAAAGGAGTACTTTATATCTATTTTTGCCAGTATTAAGACCACTTTTTTTCGTGCTGCTTCTGGAGAAGACTAGACAGCAAAAAAGCTTTAACTTTGACCTTTCCTCCCTTTCCAAAGGCAGTCAACTTTATTTTTACTCATAGAGTGGGCAATATAAGAGAAGCCCATTCAGGGCACTTTCCACCCATCTCCTTGTCATGACAACAATATAGGAGTGCAACGGTCTCCCTGCATTCTTCTCTCTTTTCGACCACTTTGGGGGTGAATTGCTCACTTTCTTTTTGATATGCACATATATGAGTATGAGTATCTGGCCTGAGATGAGTATTTCTAAGGGTGGTTCTACACAGAAATCAGAGGTGTGACTGCAGCACATGTAGACATATCTGTGCTCGCTTTCATCTAGCTAGCTCAAATAACAATAGCAGTGAAGCTATGGCAGCATGGGAGTCAATATGAGCTGTACAAGCCTACATGGGAGCTGGGTATATATATGAGCAGCTTGCCTGTGCTGCCACCCAAGCTGCGGCAACTACCTGCCTATTGAAGATAATAAGGTGATAAGTAACAGTCAGCATGGATTTGTCAAGATCAAATCCTGTCAAACCAACCGAATAACTTTCTTTGACTGGGTAATAATCCTTGTGGACAGCGGGCGGAGCAGTAGATGTGGTATATGTTGACTTTAGTAAGGCTTTTCATATTGTCTTGCATGACCATCTCATAAACAAACTAAGGAAATACAACCTGGAAAACTGTTCCCAGAGAGTAGTTATCAGTGGTTCATAGTCAAGCTGGGAAACCACAGGGATCAGTTCTCAGTCTGGTTGTGTTCACTAGCATCATCAATGATTTAATGGCATAGAGAGAGTACACTTATACAGTTTGCAAATGTTGCAAGTGCTTTGGAGGATAGGACAAAAAGCAACAGCTTAAATTGCAGCAAGGGTGGTTTAGGTTGGACATTAGGAAAATGTTTCTAACTGTTAGGGTGTTTAACCACTGGAATAAATTGCCCAGGGAGGTTGTAGAATCACCATCATTTGAGATTTTTAAGAGCAGGTTAGACAAACACCTGACAGGGATGGGTCCTGCCCTGAGTGCAGGGGACTGGACTAGAAGACCTCTCAAGGTCCCTTCCAGTACTACAACCCTATGATTCTGCTACTGTTATCTGATCTACCTAGAGTAGGAAGACATTTCATTGAATCATTTTGTGCCAGATTTCTAAAACTATTTTCCACATTGCCAATAGCAATAAAATCTACAGCAATCACCAAACAGCATATTAATGAGAGGAACTTAGATAACAAAGATATTGTTGGCAATTGAAGTTACCTAGTGACAATTAAATGCTAGCTGTATCCAACTTGAACAAAAGACTGGGGAGGAGGAGCACCCGCTAAGGCCACATAAAAACAGTGATTGTTTCGTCCTTTCCAACACAAGGAGGTTAACAGTGAAGGGCCAGATCCTCCACTGGTGTAAACCAGCATAGCTCCATTTACATCAAAGGAGCTTCACTGATTTATACCACCTGACTATCTGGCTCACTCGCCTCTGCAATAATTTGGCTACATAAGAAGGCAGAAAGACTAAAATCTTTTCAACCTTACAAATACCACAATCTACCACAGTATAAATTGAACATGAGTTGCTACTTGCATCCTGACAGAAGAAGAGCAACTGCCAAAAAACTTATAATAAATCACCAAAAAATACCCCAGACCACATTGATCTTATTTAAAAAAAAAATCTGTACTAGCCATTTTATGACAAATTAATAACATGAAACAAAAGGAAGGTTTGCAATTTATGTTTCCACTCAAAAATGACAAATTAGTAGCCTATGTACCCCAAAGAGATAAAGGAAGAGAATAGAATGTAACTATTGTATTCCTCTCTGATGGAGGCTAGCATTCTTAGGGAAAGACAGCATGGCCTACCAGACAGCACCAGTTTAGGACTTAGACGATATGGGTTTTATTCCTCGCTCTACCACTGGCCTGCTGGGTGACCTTTGGCAAGTCACTTCCCCTATCTGCGCCTTGGTTTCCCAGTCTGTAAAATAGGGATAATGATACTGACCTCCTTTGTAAAGTGCTTTGAGAGCTACAAATACAAACTGCAATCTAAAAGCTGGGTATTACAGATTAATCACAAATATATATCCCTATGTTGGTCAACAACTTTGATTTAAATGATTAATATTAAACATCAAGAACAACAATTGAATGAAAGAAATTCCTACATACAGGTCAACAAGCATTCAAACTTACAAGGACTACGCATTTGTCCAATGAGAATCAGCCGCCAACACACACGGTCAAAAGTGCATGAGGATACAAAAGGACATGTAACTTTAAACACACAGGACCCCAATTCAGCAAGGTAGTTAAACACTGAAGACAAATAGACTATTAATATGTTTAGCCACATGCTTAAGTACTTTGCTAAATCAGGAACTAAGCTAGACACAAAACATAGTACAATTATTTTATTGTATATAGCAGAGCAATGAATCTTTAATAATTATATATATGAAGGGATAGACAGCATATTAATTAAACCTGCGGGTGATGATGAAACGGGGAAGTATTAGAAAGTCAGGATGCAGTGAAATGCAAAATATGAGGTCAAATCATCTCATTTACTGTTACTTAGTGGACAGGAAACTGAGTGAATTTTGAGCTGTGGAGCATGATTCTCCATTGGTTTAGACTTGTGCAATGGGGATGCAAAATGATAGGATTAGAACTGTTTGAAATGGAAGCCTAGAACCCCAAAATTCTAATTCCAAGTCACCTGCTCTAATAAACACACCATAATCCTTTTAGTTAAGAACCTGAATGACAAGTGGGTGACACATTCATTTTGTATTATTCAAAAAGGGCCAAATCGCATTACCTGTCCTCATGCTGATTATCAGCAGATAGCATTGGGTGCTTTTCAAAGTGAAGACGCTTATCAGGATCTAATCTAAAATCTAGGGATTTTTTTTGGAATGTTGATAATTGCTTGCCCAGGTAGGAGGAGCGTCTTCTGGTGTTTGGTGCCTGAATGGGTTACAGTTACTTGTGGTTTTATCAGTTAATACCATTTAGCAAAGTAAACTTATTTTACTATGGATGACATTGACTTCATAATAAAAGAAGCCATCTTGCTTGAAAAGGAATATGTTGGTCATTAAGCGGGTGGTGTTATACTTTAAAAAGACTGTTTGTTTGACAATGCTAGATACAATTTTGACCACAGAAAACATTTATATCATCATATTATGCAAAACACAGGCAAACCTCTGATGTTCTTGTCTTGTTAGGAATGCGTCAGTTATTTATTTAATTTACTTATGTATTTATTATTGATGCTCATTTAGAATGAGCACAGACTGTGAAACAATTCAGAGTACTGCCTGCTAGACAGAGAGTGAAGAATGCATTCTGACAGAAATATAAGCTTAAAATCTTAAGAAAAGAAAATCTTGACTAATGAATAAGACATGCTGATGATAGAATGAAGATGCTAACATGGCAGAGGGCTTGCACTAAGCCTTTTCAAGCATTCCTTATTTAAGTGGGTGCATCAGCTCACTGCTGACCCTATGAACAAGGGTAACTTTTATCCACTGGGGCTAGTTCAGCACACTGTAAAGGAAACTGATTAGGACACCAACATTTAAATTCTCTCTGTTAACACCAAACAGAGAACGGTGCAGCTTGTGAAGGCTGTGAGTCTTAAAATGCTTTTACCACATTGCAGGTCTGTGTGTACACTGCAATTTTAAGAGTACTTATACCAACATCCTCTCTTCCTCCAACAGATGCACACTCATGCAAACAAGATGTACAAAAGTAATGGCTGAACCTGAGGTGGTTCTGAAAGCTTCATCATTTTTAGTCTGACCTACTCCATGTGGCTCAAAAAACTGACTGAATACAAACTTTGTTATGTCTTTCAGCCAGTGAAATCTCTCCTTGCTTCAGCAACTGGGCAGCAAGGTATAATCCAGTCCAGATTTATGGTGCTATTACTACTTCTGTACAGTGATTGCAAGCATAGTTTTGTTACTACGCAGCATCTGCTGTATTAAGGTATGTGTAGCTATGAAATATATTTTTAGCCAGAACATTTCGGGGGATTCTTAATGCATATTGACTGAGCTTCTGTTGTGTCACTGTCATCCAAGTCCCTATTTTGGCCAAGCAATCATAAGGTGAAGATCCCCAGAATCTAGATCTAATGACCTAGACACAGATCCGAGTGCCATCTTCACATCAATGACACCATAGCCCTGGGGTGACCAATCTGTGGCTCACGAGCCACATGTGGCTCTTTTACAGTTAAAGTGTGGCTCGTGGAGTCCCCCTCCCCCACCTCCTTTTTCCACATACCAGACTTGTGGGGGAAGTGGGGGGGGCGCTCAGGATCTCTGCCTTGGAGCAGGGTGGTGGGGTAGGGGCTTCTGCCCAGCAGGGAGGAGGGTCTTGGGGCTTCAGCCCCATGGGGTGCGCCTGCCAGGCCTCAGGGCTTCAGCAGAAGTGGAGCTGAAGCCCTGCCTTGGCAGGTATGTCCTGGCTCTCAAACTTCAGAAGATGGTCATACATGGCTTGGATGATCAGTAAATTTGGCCTCCCCTGCCATAGTCCGTACTGCCTCATTGCAATGTCCTCACATGCATGTGAGCAGAAGCAGGGACACTAAAAGCCCTGTGGACACTTATAAGGAAGTACCTCCAAAATGAACCAAATGTGCCGTCTTGGATCTCTCTGAAGAAAAGAACAGAACCCCCTCAGTGATTTCATTCATCTAAGCTAGGGTTCACAGCTCAGTGCACAAAACCTCAATGCCAATGCTATCAAAGACAGCTGACAGATTCAAAAGAAGTGGAATGCACACCAGATCTTTGATCATCAATAGGGCAAGATTGAGTTAATGAAACTAGCATAGTCTCTGCACCACATCTAGGTTAGAAACCAGAATGACAAACCTCTAGGGCACCTGAGAACACACACACTGTGTTGCCTCACCACTACCTTCTCAGCAACCATGCTCCAAAATGGCAGATTAGGGACAGGGTGATAAGTAGCAAACATTAACTGTGGATTACGTAATCAAATACCTACAGATGAATCATTTGAGGGACCAAAGCATCCTGCCCAAATAACCTGAACGGGCCATCACAAATTTATCTTGAGATAATTATTTTTATTTTGCATTCACTTTTACTAACCTGTAAAATAACCCTTCTGAAGGTGAATGCACAACATGGAACATGCTATTATTCACCTGAGGATACGGATTTTAGGAGAAGGCTTTCTGGAAACCAGGGAAAATATTCATATTGGCCTTGAAATGTATTTATTCTAAATATACAGAGTGGAGTTATTTGGTTAATATTTGCTTTTCAAAACTACTGGTTCACACAGTTACCCTTTAACAGTCACGTCTGCAGCTCTTGGAGTCTCTGCTGACTTTTGTTTACATTTCATAATAATCAGTCACTGCACTGTAGTGCATGTAGCTTGAAAATTGTGACTTTACTTTCTTTACTGTACCTCTAAATGTAGTACCAATTTTCCATGTGTGCATACAGCACCCAACTCATTCTCAGTTTCACAGAGAAGATATACACCTGGCACTTTCTTCTTCCCAGGAAGAGGACTTCTGTGAAAAATCCACCAGAGCATGAAGGGCATCTCTGTACACTGACTTGCCAACCTAGTGAGGAAGGCTTTAAACTAGGTTCAAATGGGCAGGTGACAAAATCAAACAGGTAGTGTAAAACTCCTGACCTTAATAGAGGGCTACATGTTGCAGGAGGAGGGGGAAATGGAAAATTACAATAGGGTCATAGAAGCAACAAGAGGGAAAACATGGGGGAATCTGCTCTATCTTAGATGTCTATACACAAATGCAAGGAGTACAGGGAATAAACAGGAAGAACTGGAAATATTAGTACATAAACTAAATAAGTACTTCACTGGCATCACAGAGACTTGATGGGATACATCTCAGGACTGGAATATTGGTACAAAGGAGTATAGCTTGTTCAGGAATGGGAGAATACATATACATATTATGAGGTCTAGAAGGAGGTGAGAGGCAGACCACTTCAAAGTTTCTGGGTGAAGATAAAAGGAGAAAAAACAGGGGCCATTTCATGGTAGGGGGTCTACTGTCAGCCACCAAATCATGAGGAGGAGGGGGGATGAGGCATTTCTAGAACAAACAACAGAGCTATCCAAAACACAAGACCTGATATTAATGAGGGACTTTAACCACTCAGATGTCTGTTGGGAAAGTAATATCGCAAAAACAAAATCTCTAATAAGTTCTTCACATGTACTTTTTGTTTCAGAAGGTGGAGGAAGGAACCGGGGTGTGCTGGGGGGGGGGGGAGCCATTTTAGACTTGACTCTGAACAGTAGGGAGGAATTGGTTGTGAATCTGAAGGTTGAAGGCAATGTGGATGAACGTGATTGTGAAACGATAGATTTCATGATTTTAGAGAAAGGAAGGCATGAGAGCAGCAAAATAAGGACAGTGGACTTCAAAAAAAAAGTCGACTTGAACAAACTCAGAGAACTGATATGTTAGGTCTCATGGGAAGAAAGAATGAGAGATAAAGGAATTCAGTTTTTCAAAGAGACATTATTAAAAGTGCATTAGCAAACTATCCAGATGCAAAGTGGGGGGTTCGAGGGACAGCTCAGTGGTTTGAGCACTGGCCTGCTAAACCCAGGGTTGTGAGTTCAATTCTTGAGGGAGCCATTTAGGGATCTGGGGCAAAAATTGGGGATTGGTCCTGCTTTGAGCAGGGGGTTGGACTAGATGACCTCCTAAGGTCCCTGCCAACCCTGAGATTCTATGAAAGGAAAGATTGGAAGACTAGAAACAGGCCAATATGATTTCATCAGAAGCTCTTTAATAACCTGAAAATCAAAAAATAATCTTACAAAAAAAGTGAAAACATGGATCTATTGCTAAGAATGAGTACAAAAGATTAGCACAACCATGTAGGGACAAAATCAGAAAGGCTGAGGCACCTAGCAAAGGACATAAATGGCAATAAGAAGAGGTTCTATAAATATATTAGAGAAAGACAAAGGAAAGTGAAGGTCCTCTACTTAGCAGGGATGGTGAGCTAATAATGGATGACATGAAAAAGACTAAGGTGTTTAGTGCCTAGGTTGTTTCAATCTTCATTATAAAAAGTTTATGGTAACCAGATACTCAACACAATTAATATTAACAACAAGGGGGAAGGAACATAAGCCAGAACAAGGAAAAATATTGTAAAGACTATTTAGATAAGTTAGATGTAATCAAGTCAGCTCGGGCAGGTGGGGCTCATTAGCCCTGGAAGGCAGCCCACCTAGGAGAAGGAAAACTCTGATTTAAAACCTCTGCTGCCTTGTGGCAATACCCACTCATGGGAAAGGCTAAGGGAGTCAACCCTGAAACCAAATCCGGTGTCAGAGTCCCGATGGCGGTCTGACATTGTCCTCAATGTCATTCCGGCAACTCCTGCGACGCCACTGGTGCCAAGTTGTATCGACATTGTCTTTCCCTTGGATCCATCAGTTGCGTGGAGAGGGGGGTTCTGCTGCATGGGCAACAGCTGTTCCTCCATATCACCCTGCCCTGGCTTGCGCCCTGGAGAGGACACTCCAGCTTCGCCTCACAGCGTCGACACAACACGGGAAGCAACAGTTTACCGGTTATAAGCCTCCTGCTCGATTGGCGTAGAGCTGGCGCCAGGGGTTGCTTCCGACGGTAGGAGGGATCACCACGTCTCACTGGACAACTATCGCCCGCCTCAAGCTGGGCAGCCCCCAGCCAATAAGGTGTTGTCCCGCCACAGTTCACCTGCTTCACTGGGTGTGTGGGGCTTAGTGTACGTGAGTACCCGACAAGTGGACTGCGAACCATGCACCAGGCAACAACAAAAACATTTAAGAAACCAGCCCTCAAGTTAGGATGCTGAAACGTACGGACCATGACAACTGGCCTATCACAAGATCTTCAGGCAATTAGCGATGTTCGGAAGACTGCTGTCATCAACGATGAGCTAGCATGACTCCAAATCGACATAGTCGCTTTGCAGGAGACACGGCTGCCAGACGCTGGGACTCTCAGAGAAAAGAACTATACGTTCTTCTGGCAAGGGAAGAGTGCCGAAGAAATCAGAGAGTGTGGTGTTGGATTTGCCGTGAGAAATTCTTTACTGGGGATGGTGGAACCTGGTCAACAAGGAACTGAAAGACTGTTATCACTCTGACTCCACACATCTACTGGACCCGTCAACCTGATCAGCGTGTATGCACCAACACTCGGCGCCACCAGGGATACCAAGGACAAGTTCTATGACCAGTTAGACACGATCATCAGGAGTATCCCTAAAGAAGAGTACTTGATACTACTGGGTGACTTCAACGCCAGAGTGGGCGCTGACCACGACTTTTGGCCATCCTGTCTTGGAAAGTTTGGCGTTGGAGAAATGAATGAGAATGGACGACTTCTGGAACTGTGTTTGTACCATGACCTCAGCATTACCAACTCATTCTTCCAGATAAAGCCTCAACACAAAGGGTCCTGGAGACACTCTCGCTCCATGCACTGGCACCAACTCGACCTGATTATCATCAGGCGGTCTGCCTTGAAGTGCGTCCTGCTTACTCGCACCTTCCACAGTGCTGACTGCAACAGTGATCACTCGCTGGTGTGCAGCAAGATGAGGCTACAGCCAAAGAAGATCCACTGCTCTAGACCAGAGGGCAAACCCCGCATCGATGTGAGCAAGACCACACACCCAGACAAGGCAGAGAAATTCACCCATGAGCTCTCCGAGGTGCTGAACTGTATGCCTCCCGGTGGCTGCGCCAAAGAGAGTGGGGCCACAGCAGAGATGCAGTACACAGCACAGCCATGAAAGTTTTTGGAAAGAAACGAAACATGAACAATGACTGGTTTGAGGCTAATTCCGCCACACTCACTCCAGCCATTGAAGAACGCCGCACTGTTCACCTGTAGTACAAGCATTCCCCCAGTCAGAGGACTCTACAAGAGTATCGATTTGTCAGGAGCAAAGTACAGAGACTAGCTCGACCGTGTGCAAATGATTACTGGCTCCAGCTCTGCCAGAGCATTCAACTATCTGCTGACACTGGAAACATCAGGGGAATGTATGATGGCATCAAGAAGGCCATGGGACCCACAAAGAAGTGGAGAGTGTCACTAAAGTCTGCAACAGGCAAAAACATCCAGGACAAGGGCAAGCAGATGGATAGATGGGTGGAGCACTACTCTGAAGTGTACTCCAGGCAAAACACCGTCACCGAAGCTGCCCTTAATACCGTGGATGGTTTTCCCGTTGAAATTGAGCTGGACGAGAAGCCCACCATGGAAGAATTGAAGAAAGTCATTGAGAGCTTGTCCACAGGAAAGGCTCCAGGAAAGGATGGCATCCCACCAGAAGTTATCAAGTGTGGCATCAACGTCCTCCTAGAACACCTCCACGACCTCCTCTGTCAGTGCTGGGATGAAGGTGCAGTACCTCAGGATATGAGAGACTCCAACATCGTGATCCTCTACAAGAACAAGGGTGATAGAAGCGACTGCAACAACTACAGAGGCATATCGCTCCTGAGTGTTGTGGGTAAAGTCTTCGCACGCGTGATCCTGAATAGACTGCAGAAGCTTGCTGACAGAATTTACCCAGAGTCACAGTGCGGGTTCCTAGCAGGGAGATCTACAACCGACATGGTTTTCTCCTTAAGGCAGCTGCAAGAGAAATGCAGAGAACAGCATAAGGCGCTACTCCTTGCCTTCATAGACCTGACCAAAGCTTTCGACCTTGTGAACAGAGATGGGCTGTTCAAGATCCTGGCAAAGATTGGCTGCCCACCGAAGTTGCTGAGCGTGATCCAGTCTTTTCACGACAACATGAGCGGCACAGTACTGTATGATGGCTTGTCCTCCAATGCCTTCGACATCCACAGTGGAGTAAAACAAGGCGCATTCTCGCTCCCACACGCTTCGGCATCTTCGTTGCAGCGTTGCTGAAACGTGCCTTTGGAAATTCCACAGAGGGAGTCTATCTCCACACCCGGTCTGACGGGAGACTTTTCAATCTGGCTCGACTAAAGGCCAAAAGCAAGGTACGGGAGGCAACAATCAGAGACATGCTGTTTGTAGACGACGCTGCCCTGGCCACCCACACAGAAATCGATCTCCAGCATCTGATTGACCTTTTTTCCAGAGCTTGCGAAGAGTTCGGGTTGACAATCAGTCTTCAGAAGACCAAAGTTATGGCCCAGGATGCAGAACATCCAAGCATTGCCATCAATGACTATGTGCTAGAGGTGGTCAGTCAGTTCACCTATCTCGGATCTACCATCATGGACAACCTCTCACTGGACCCTGAGATCAACCGTAGAATCGGCAAGGCCTTCACAATTTTGGCCAGTTTGTCACAGAGAGTATGGAACAACAACATGCTGACCATCAACACAAAGGTCGCTGTGTACTGTGCATGTGTGTTAAACACTCCTCTACGCCAGCGAAACTTGGACCCTCTACACTTCGCAAGAAAAGAGACTGAACGCCTTCCACATGCGCTGCCTCCGTTGCATACTCGGGATCACTTGGAGTGATCAAATGACAAACAACGAGGTGCTGGAACGTGTCAAGATCTCCAGCATGTTCACTCTCCTCCGTCAATGCCGACTCAGATGGCTTGCCCATCTAAGTCGTATGGAAGATGGACGGATCCCCAGAGACCTGTTGTATGCTGAACTTGCCTCCGGAAACAGAGCTACAGGACGGCCCCACCTTCACTTCAAGAATGTCTGTAAGAGGGACCTGAAGACTGTTCAAATGGATATCAACAGCTGGGAAGAGCTCGCCCAGGACAAATGCAGATGGAGACACGCTCTGACCACTGGATTGAAAACTGGCGAAGACAAGCTGCGGCAGCTTGCCGAGGAAAAGCGGGTTCAACGAAAAAGGAAGCAGCGGCTCCAACCCACAGTTGACACCGCCTTCAAATGCAGCAAATGCAATCGAGACTGCCACTCTCGTGTGGGGCTCTATAGCCACAATAGACGCTGCACAACCATCAACTAAACGTTCCCCATGGGTGCATATCCATCGTCTCTCGAGACTAACGGACACCAACAACGACAACAAATCAAGTCAGCAGTGCCTGATGAAATTCATCCTAGGGTACTTAAAGAACTAGCTGAAGTATTCTCAGAATCGTAAGCAGTTATCTTGAGAATTTGTGGAGGATGGGTAAGGTCGCAGAAGACTGGAAAAGAGCAAACATAATACATGCCTTTAAAAAGGGGAACAAAGAGGACCTGGGGAATGATAGCCTGGTTAGCCTCACTTCAGTATCTGGAAAGATACTGGAACAAATTATTCAGCAATTAATTTGTAAGGTCGAAGATTATAATAGGGTTATAAGGAATAGCCAGCATGGATTTGTTAAGAACAAAACATGCCAAACAAACCTAAATTTCCTCCATTAACAGGATTACCAGCCTAATAAAAAGGGGGGAAGCAGTAGATGGGATCTATCTTGATTTTAGTAAGGCTTTTGACACAGTCCCACATGACATTCTCAGAAGCAAACTAGGGACATGTAGTCCAGATTAAATTAGTATACAGTGGGTGCAAAACTGCTTGAAAGACCACACTCAAAGAGTAATCATTAATGGTTTGCTGTCAAATTGGGAGGGCATATATAGTGGGGCGGTGCAGGGGTCATTCCCGGGTCTGCTACTATTCAATATTTTCATTAATGAATTCAATAATGGAGTGGAGGGTATGCTTATAAAAATCGGAGGATAACACCAAGATTGGAGGGGTTCCTTGTACGTCGAAGGACAGGATTAGAATTCAAAACAATATTGACAAATTAGAGAACTGGTCTGGAATCAACAAGATGAAATTCAATACAGACAACTGGAAAGTATTACACTTAAGAAGCAAAAAATCAAATGCACAACTATAAAATAGGGAATAACTTGCTGGGTGGAAGTACTGCTGAAGAGGATTGGGGGTTATAGTGGATCACTGACTGAATATGAGTCAACAATGATGCAGTTGCAAAAAAGGCTGGTATTCTGGGGTGTATTAATGGGTGTATTGTATTTAAGACACGGGAGGTAATTGTCCCTGGTGACACCTCGGCACAGAGCAACTAGAGCCCCATAGCCTACCCAATCTCCATCACTGAAGCACTAACTCAGCCCTGAAGGGAGAGTCTGCTCAGAATATATCTGTTCTGCACCTGCTCAGCCCCTTCTCCTTTGTGGCGGCAGCCTCTAATCCTATACACACTAACGAGGGCAGAGGGGAGTGATGTAGAGAGGAGACAGTGTCACTCTTAAAGTACTTTTATAGTAGTAGAGGTATTTCCTCATCTGACTGAGAACTGATGAGACAGCTGAGGGGCTGAACTAATTCCTTCCCTCAGACCCTGGAGTTAGCTGATTTTCCCCTCCCCTCTCACCTCTTCTTCTACCATTTATTCCCGTTCTCTTTGTTTTCTCTTCCATGGATGACAGAAAAAATGAGAACCATAGATATTCACAACAACGAGGGTTTCTCTAAACCAGTGTTTGTTAAAACATTATGTCTCAGGTAACTATTTTTTAATTTATCATTTTCACTTACAATTTTTTTAAAATTAGTGTAGAGGATATAGCAGAGGTCTTTGAGAAGCTGTGTCAGGGGCAGCTATCATTTTTCCTGTGTCATGTGGCATTTGAATAAAACTAAGGGAATTAAAAAGTGTTGGCCAACATGATTAGCTGGCACATAGAACAAAACTACTCAGCTGAGTCATTTACTGGCAAAATTTAATTTCTCTAACTAGAATTTAGAGTACATTTGGCATTTTAATTATGCAGTTGAGAGGGCCCTGTCTTTGGAAATTGCTCCCCCTTTTAATCTACCAAGTTGAGTGACCTTCAGATCATGAAAATAAAATTTTCAAAAGTGCCCAAGTGACTGAGGAGTCTAAGTCCCATTGATTTTCAGTACAACATACGTGCTTTTGAAAACTTTGCTCTGCATGTTATAATTTCATTTTTGGTTTTGATGTTTAGGGTTTTTCTGAAAGTCCCAGCTCCTGGAGTCACATGATCACATGAGAATCTCAGGATTCATTCATCAAAATACTCTAAAATATGTAAATGTCACTACCCTCATAGTTATGGAGAAAAGGCTGACAACATGAATCCTAGATGCTCAAAAACCAGAAAGCAAATAAAATGGACCTCAGATGTATTACTTTTAAAAATATTATTTTGAAGCCAGTCTTATGGTTTTGTGTGGCCTTGCTCATGATTTTTGAATGCTTAGGTGTGGCAATATTGCAGAAAATTGATGGGCCAAATTGAGCATTGATGGAGTTATGAAAGTCTCAATTGAAGTCAGCTGGGTTTCACTTGCTTTTGCCAACAATGTATCCAGCCCATGAGTTTTGGAAAAAATTATATTGAGTTCTGTGTGACTAATAAACAACATATACCTGTTTTTACCATGTCCTAGTGTTTTTTTCCTCAGTACTTAAACAGACTGTGCCTGACATACATTTTGTATTAGAAATACCGGTCAGCCTCAAGTATCAGTACCTACTAATCTAGCCGTGTACAATTTTAAACCCTATTTAAACACCAGATGTCAGTGTTGTGCTTATATTACACGTTTGGTTAAAAAGATAATTTTACACTGGGAAGAGCAATGTATGACTAAAACAAAAGATTTTAAAATGTTTTAAATACACACGGTCTCATAAAATATTTCAGAATGTTACCTTAAAGAAAAAACAGCCATAAAATAACCCAGCCATACTGGAACAGTGGATGCACTAGTTTTACCAGAGGTATTGGGGTGGCTGATTCCAATGCACGTTCCATTTCCGCTTCATATACAAAGTGACTTCAGTTAATTCTGTCAGTCTGGGGGTGTTATCTTCTGTTTTCGTGAGCAGAGAAGGTCACTGATGGATTGTTCTGAAGCATGTTAGATCCATGTGTAATACCACTAATTAACAAGCAGGCTAGTTAGACAGAGCTCTCGTACAAACGAGCTCTAATCTGCTTCTCTCAGTGGAGGACTCTGGTGAAAAGATTTTTCTGGAACAAGATCAAAACGTAGAGATATGTCTACATTGCAGCAGGGAAAACAGACACTCTAGTTCTACTCCAGATAGTGTGCAGTGTGGACACTGGAGCATGGGCTCCAACATAGTCACCTAAGTTCAGTCCCAGGCACTGGGCGGGCTTGTACTCAGGTGGATGGCGCAAGCCGCTGCCCATACTGTAATAGTCATAACACTGCTATTTTTAGCACACTAGCTGATGCAGAGCTAGCGTGTGTCTGTCTAGCCGAGCTGGGAGGCACACCCCTAGCTGCAGTGACAACATACCGAAAGAAAACAAACAACATGATCCTGACAGGAAGGTGAATGGAAATACGGTGACATGAAACACATTTTAATTTTGGAGCCCAACCACCATATGCTGACTTGTCTTTTGTAAACGAGCCTGGTGCTCTGCCTTTTAAAGATCCACATGTTATTGCCCAAAAAAGAAACAAACAAGCCCCCCGGCCCACCAAAAACCATCTTAAAACAAAAACAGATCTTCCTATTGGCTTCATTAGGCCTCAATTCAGCATGTGCTTAAGTCCCAGGAAACCAAGTTGAAGTTAAGCATGTGCTTAAGTGCTTTGCTGAACAAGGGTGGAGATCAGCACATTCTTAGACATTTGTTGCAACAAAGAGTGCAGCTAGACAGACTAACACATTTTGGATTAGTGTCACAGAACCACTCCTGTTGTTTTTGGTTTCTTCCACAAGATGGAGTAATAAGATTTTAGCTGCCAGAAAAGCTGGTTGGTTTGGTAACTGAATTTCTCTCTGTGCTAGTTAGACCTGATTCAAACTTATACTCTGATATAACAGTACATTTTTTAACTTCCTTATGTAACTGGATATTATCCACTGAAATGGAAAATGGTGAAGATATTAACCAGGGATTTTTTTTCCATAAACATCTGTATGTGAATTGGGCTGTTCAGTTATAAGCATTATCCAACTTTACCATTTGATACGGTAGTGGCACAGTCACTCAGATCTTTCAGGCACAGAAGTGATGGACAGGTAACTCAACAGGAAAAAGAAAACTAACCACCGGTAGATAAGCCATTGCCCAATATGTAGTATAGCAGGGGAGAGAAAGGCATTTGCAGAGCCTAAGCTTCTATTTATATAACCATTATGCAATCATTTTGGGCATGTTCTAGTATTATATGGATTATGCATGGAAAAAAGGTATATATGTCCCTCTATGAAGATGAAGCATATCACCTGGGAAGGAAAACCCAGTATCTCTAACACATCCTCTCTAACATCAGCTGATTTTTTCCCCATGAAAAAGAAAGGGGTAAGAGGAGGCTGAACACTGACAGAGATATAACAACTCCCACAGGGACAAGCAGCCTAAAGAACAAGAGGAGCGTATTAATATCCCTGTGATGCCAGCAGTTTTCCAAATCTCATCCAATTACAGCTTCAGATCAAAGGCAGGTGTTACAGCAAGTGGAACTTACCCTTTGACTTTCTACTTTCTCCATCCTACCTTTGCCTCTGCTGTGACACACACGTCTTGCTAGCTCAGAGCAAACACAGCCAGTGTGCATCAGGCACAAAATGATTCTCTTCACCTTTTTTTTTATTTCCCCCAAACAAACAAAGAACCTCCTCCTAGGCCATTTCTGCTGCTTTTCATGTCACCCATATTTGCCACTGACTATGTTGTACACCACTCAGGAGTCTCTCTGAACTTTGCGCTTTCTCTCTCTCGCTCTCTCTCAACTCAGTGAAACTATACTGAGGGTCTTTTGGGAACAATAGTGGCTATTCCTTCATCTCCTTTCTTCAGGTACAGCAGACACCTAGTACAGGCCTCTGCGGCTCTGCCCCGTCAGTCAGTCATTGTCTTGGAGAGGATCATCAGACATTAGCTTGAATCCCTTTCCAGGCTTTAGGGGAAGGAGGAACATTCCCTTTCTTCTACATCCTGGGCTGATGTCAACTACTGATAAACTAAGCAGCAGGGGCAATAGTGCCCCACAAGGATTAACATACAGTTGCTAGGTTTTCTCTAATGTGAACTGCATCATCTCAGGTCTGCCAATTATTCCTTAACATAGGATGATGCTCAAGTGATCCAAACGTGAATTTGTATGGCATTAGACTTCTGGCACCTAGATCCTTTTGGACTACTAATTTCAAAATTGATTAGCTCAGGTAACTTGCAAGCTGCTCACTGCAACCTGAATTAGAACATTAAAGACGTATAGTTCTGAACTGATATAATTTATTAACTGAATCTAAATATCATGTACAAACACTGTCTTCATATTGTTCAATGAAATACACAACACGAGTCATTCCATTACATACAAATTATACAGTGTGCTTGTTTAAAAGTAATTAATTAAAATGTTAGCTGATGCCAGATTTGTACAGAGACTGAAAGTAAATCACAAGGCTTATTAACTGATTAATTTGCTTTATCTAAGGTCAGCATTTTCAGGCAAATATTTCTGCCCCTCAGTGGCATCATATAGAGCCGCGGTGTCCAATACGTTTGCCACTAGCCACATGTGGCTAACAGGCTATTTAATTGTGGTTTTTTTATAATGTGGCTTAATGTGGCTAATAAGAAAAATTCAAAACCACAAGTGTGGCTAGCAGTGTGGCTAGCACTGAATTTCTATTGGACACCGCTGAATAGAGAGACCCAGAGAGGTCTATCAACAGTAAAAGTGGACCATATGCTTAATCTGTCATTAGTCATCTATATATCATGGTTGTAATGAGTGTGTGAAACACACAGAAATGCTGATGGGAGCTGACATTTATTTCGAGTCCAGTTATAAATGGTGTCACAAAGTAGGGATCAGTATGTACTGAATCTACAGTCTACTGTAGAAGTGGTGATATGTGAAGTCAATGTAGTTGGAAAGGATATCCAAAAAGCACCAGATTAATAGTTTTGATGGAAAAAGGGGTAATCACACAAGATCCCCATAGACCACCAGTAGAGTGATCCATTGATTGTATAGTATTATTGCTTAAAACCCAGGTGAGACCATACATCTCCTTGGGGAAAGCAAACAAAATGGGTCCAGCACACTATGACAACAACTGTAAAATAGAAGTTGAGATATATAAGATGGTTCTTGATAGATGATGTATATAGGGTGGTGCTTTGAGCATTAGCAGCAGTGTGGCTACTCCAAATCTTGATAATTGGGAAATGGAGAGTTTTTAAGTTTGTAAGTCACGGTGCAAACGCAGAAATATTTCCCCTCTAGAATAGCATCTGTGAAGTCCTGACAGTAAAAAACTGGTGAATTCAGGCTACCTTTTCTCAAAACTAAAATTAATTTTTTCTTGATGCCATGAATTGTCCATATGCTTTGTGAATAAGACTAATTGGATTCAGACTGGATTAGTCAGTTCCTTGGCAACAGGTAGTTATGAGGGAGCAAATGTAATATTTTTTCTGATTAAAAACTTCAGCTGGCTACCTCTTCCCGGACGAGCGGAGAAGGCTGTGGTAGGCAACCTGGGAGATGATGCTGATGCAAAGAATTGTGTTCGACTGGATTGTGCCATGTTGATCACTTAGTATTTCTTTTATTCCTTTAGTATTCGTTCAACTTCATTCTCAGCTTCTATTTAAAAAAAAAAATCACTAGCCATTCTGATTGCAAAAATAACCTTTAAAATGTATGCCTCTGCAATGATGCCTCCTGAGTTTGTAGATACCTGAAACAATAGCTCTGATAAGCGGGGGTGGGAACTGCCCCTTCATCTCAACTCAGTCACAATAGCTTAAATGTCACCACTGCTCTTTCACTGCTGAAAGAAGAAGGGACAATTTGTTATAAAGCTCTTCATGATCATGAGTGAGATCTCATTCCGGTGCCACAAAATGGCAGTGCTTGGGAGATACCAACATTTCCCCCCCTACTAAGCTGATCTGTGAATCAAAAAAAGCCAACAGGGAGAAGCAGGTATGTGAACCACACATCTCCCGGACCAGGTAGTTTGCCGGCTCAAGCAGACATTGCAGCATGTATTAAACTCACTTGATGTTTTCTTCTCCACCATAAGGACTAGAAACATTTTTAAGAAGAAAGTTTACATTCTGATGTAATTACTGACTATCCATCTACTGTATATGACTATGTAGCTCTCATAACAGTCATATCTGAGCAACTCACAATCTTTAATATATTTATCTTCACAACATCTCTATGGGGAAGGGAAGTACAATTACCCCAGTTTTACAGATGGGGAATTGGGACACAGAGAGGCAAATTAACTTGCCCAAGGTCACACAGGAAGTCTAGGATAGAGCAGACAGTTGAATGCAGGTCTCCCAGATTCTCGGCTAGTGTCCTAACCATGGGACCATCCTTACTTCCTCTACTATGATTATAGGGCCCTAGATATATGCTGATAGTATCTGTGCTTTAATTAGGCCCTGCCCATGGCTTTATACAAAATTCAGTGAGGGGAGCCAAGCCTGAGGAGTTCAACGGAGCCTACCAGAATCTTGGGTGATGTCTCTAGTACATGGTGCTTAGTTGTGGATGGAGCTTGGGAGAGTACTGCTTTCTTTGTTCAAGCCCTACCTGTGACCGTGTGGCTTGTTAAAGTAAAGTTTGGGGACATTACTAGGAGAGACAGTTAATGCCTTCCCTCCCAACTTCCAACAAGGGAACAGCTGTTAGAGCGGTGTTCAGTACACTCTCATTTAACAATGGAAATCCTGCCATTTACCACTTTTTCTCTACCTTTTCCTCTTCATTGAGCAGATTGCTAATGAGCTGCACTACTACCATCTTGAGTACTTTAACCATGTTGATTCCAGCTTTTTCTTAATATAATACAGAAACAAAGGAGATTCATTGGTCAGTGAACTGTTCTTGGCACTGGATTGTGGTCAAGTGGTGATAATGATTCCATTAGAGCTGCTAGCAGTCTTTGACATGGCTGACTACAAGGCCCTGTTGATTTGCCTTTGAGCCTTGACCAGGGTGGCCAGAGACAAGCTTCAATAGGTTAGTTCTTTCCCGTCAGAGGTGTCACAGGCAGTGGTGTTGAGCAATTGATCATCCACCCTGAGGGCTCCTTCATGTGAGATGCTGCAGAATTGTGTTTTATAGACATGAATGAAATTTGAAATGTTTTGGATGAAATTTTGAGGTTTGATGAAAAAATGAAAACAAGTGATTATTTTGGAGAAAACGTTATTTTGTTTTTCAACCAGCTCTATTATCCTATCACATCATTTGTGCAATGTGCATAAGATACTGCTGAAGAAGAAGGTGACAGAGTTTGGGCTATGGTACCATCAGTAAGCATGAGAGACAGCCTTGCTCCGCTTTATCATTGAATCTGTACCATTTCTTGGCTCTTCCAGTGCTCATTTGAGAGAAGGGTATAGATGAGAGTGAGCTGAATGACACTCACTCCAGACAAGTCGAAAGTGATGGCGGTAGGGATGAGGAAGCATGTGAAGGCTGTTTCCAGGGTGTCTGCCCTTGTTATCATAGGTGCTCCTTCATTTGTCAGTGATGCTTGCAGTTTGAATGAACTTGAACCACCAGCTGTTTCTGCATTTATAGCCAGAGGTAAATAAGGAGGCAGAATTTCATTTCAGAGAGAATTTTGCCTCTTACTTTACTTATTTTAGGCACTGTAAATCAGCCTAGTATTTCACTTACCCAAATCTCAGACGTACCGCCAACTGTGGGTCTGACCTTAAACCCTAAATGTACATTAATTCAGGACACCATCAGAGGGTGCAGGAAGATTTTTCAAAGAAAATTACCTTGTAGAGGTCTTATTCCCATTCACTTTCAATGGGAGTTACGTACCTATCTGCCAGTTAGGCCTTTGAAACTCTCTCCCTACAAGTCTGGAATGGATACAATAATATAAATTAAACAAGTAGATCAGCAACATTTCTTCATCTAAGTGCACCAATGCTCATTCCAATCCAAAATTTCCAAACTTCCGCTGAATTCAAATTTATTATCCAAAATTTGGCTGAGTTTTATTCACAGGCATGAAGAAACCTTTTTCTACCTCTGTCTGAACAGAAGGTTACAACCTTTTCTTTCTGATATGGACCTGACCACCAATTATCCCTATTTTTATCACACACAGATTAATTATTGCAATATACTCTGCCTGGGACTTCCCTTGAAGACCATTCAGAGGCTTCAGCTGATGAAGAATGTGTCAGTGGTGTTATCTAAGTTTTCATTGGCTTCTAATTTGTTTGTGGGTGCTGTTCAAGGTTTTGATATTGAGCTATATCTCTGTCCAGCATAGCTACTTTAGAAATGGACTCCCACCCTGTATATCACTGTGGCAGGTGAGACTATTAAGAAGGCTACTTACAACAGATTTAAATACAATCATATCTGATAGATTTTAATTATGTGGGGCTGCATCAGGGAGCTTTTGCTGGAGAGTCTTTAACTCTCCAACAAAGAGTCCACTGATAGTCCACTAGTTCATTGACTTTCAGGCCAGTGTGTAAGGCTTATATATTTACTCATGCTTTTGCCTGGAGAAGTTGATGGTGAGATTATATATCTATATCTATCGATAGATAGATACACACACATTTATCGGTGTCTTGGTGACATGTTGAAGGAGTTCACTTTAGTTGACACTAGTCAATATGCTTTTATTTTGCTGTTATCCTTGTATACATGCCAAGACTCCTAGTGATGAGTGCATTTTATAAATTGTAAAATAAATAAGTTTGTGCTAAACGGTGTGGTTATTTATGGTGCAAAGTGCTAACTTAGCTGAGACAGCAAACTGATGTTATTGAAGCTTAATTCATTCTCAGACTTTCAGAGTGAGAAACTAGTCAATTATTCCAGTCTAACATGAAGACTTTATTTATGGTTTTATTGATTAAAAATATGTGTGTGTTATTTACTTAAGATTCTGGCTTAGTTTTTGAAATAAAATACATGTTTTTGTAATTCATTAAACTGCCTCTTCTCTCTGTAGAAAAACGTTTCCCAAGCCCAGTATTGCAAGAAGGCAGAGCTGGATAAAGAGTCATGCTCTGCAGAGCATGTCTTTACCCTCTTTCACTTTAGCACAGTGGGAGATAGAATGGGAGATGATTAGGCAGTGGGGAATGGGTTGGCCAAGGTCCATGGAGATATTGTGTGTTCCACAGCACTCTCAAAATGGTATACTTTGGCAGATTACATATCTGATTTCTGGTGATTTTTCCCCCCTTCCATGATCAGATACCTGCAAACCAGCCAGATGCACAAATGGGTATAGGGTGGGATCAAGATCTCTGCTTATGACAGCAAAGAAAAGGTGGGAGAACACCATTTAAAAGGATGCTAAGAACCATTACCATTGTTACTTTTGGTGAGGATAATTCACCACTACCATAGGTTATGGCATTTAATGTTTAATGATTACTTTGATCTTTTAGGTACAGTTGCTTCAATACTTGCCTGAAAAAATGTGAAGGTAACTTCACAGATCTCAGTTATATAAGAGAGAAAAAATAAACTTAATAAGGTCTAGACATTTATATGAATCATAATGTCCTCTACATTTGTACTAGCTCTAATTTTAAAAAAATTGTAAGGCCTATCAACTTTATGATTCAAGACATTATGCATTCACCTGCTGAGTTCAGGAAGAAATGTCTCAACTTATTACAATATTGTACAATTAGATGCGTTATAGTGGTTCACCCCTTTTTCTGACGCATCTAGAATTGGACACTGTGAAAGACACTGACACCTAGATAGACTATTGATTTGTTGTGGTATGGCAGTTTGGGTCTCTCAAATTAGGTGTATATCTTTTTATTGAAGAAAAAAGAAATGTCTACCAATCTTTAAATAGCTCTTATGTCTACTGGCGCTTTTATTCGGGATCTTATACTGCACTCATCGTGTTACCTAAGTGGCTTCTGAATGTTTTTCTAATTATTTGTTTAGCATAAATCATATTTTCCCTTTTTAATTGTTCTAATGATAAATACAGAAACAAAGAAGTGTTCCTGGTGAGAGCTTCAACTTAAGTGAGTCTCAAACCAGATGGTATTTTAGACGATTAGCAATTTAACCCAGTGTATTAACATGAAATTACTACCCAGATGGATGTGTGGGTATAAAAGGTCACTGAGCAATAGCTTTTTTTGATATATCAAAAATTACAAAACCACCTTTGCTAAATAGTATTGTGCCAGCACTCCTTGATGGTCCCTTGTAAAGCCTAGTACTCCTATGCAAATTGCTTTGAGAAGCTTAGTTCTTAGCAGGTAACAATATATCAATGTGGGGGGAGTCTTGCAGATCAGATGTGTTTCATATCATATCATGGACATTGGAATAGGATTCTGTAAGGCCTGTTTTAGGCCCTGATTCAGGCCCTGATTCAGCGTGCTATTTATGCATTTGCCTATCTTTAAGCATGTGAATAGTCTTGATTTCAATTAGACTACTGCCATACTTAATATTAGGCACCTGCTTAAGTACTTTCCTGAATCACGGCTTTATTGCCTGTGCATCTTTACTCAGGTGAGTCTCAGAACCCTTTAAAATGATAGTATCTTCACTATTGTATCCATTATTATTAATAGCATCTGTTATTTATTGCATTGGCTTTGGAAAAGTCAAAAACATTGGGTTCGAGCATTGGCCTGCTAAACCCAGGATTGTGAGTTCAATCCTTGAGGGGGCCATTTAGGGATCTGGGGGAAAAATCTGTCAGGGGACCTTCAAGGTCCTTCCAGTTCTATGAGATAGGCATATCTCCATATATTATTATTATATTGAATGTGGATGTTTTGAGTTTCAGGAAAAGTACATTTCTATTCAACATAGCTAAAAGATTCAAAATAGGGTGTGGAGACTGTTTAAAAGCAGTAGTATTCTGAGAGGCATGTTGCATAAATCCATTTTTCCCCTTCATTTAAAATAAAAAACAAAACAAGAATGTATAAAGCTCCTATTGGCCCAGCTGTAGGCACTTCTGAACTAAATTAAAAGTAGAATCATAAAAGAGCAACTTCACTTCAATCAAAAATAAATAACCATGCAAACACAAACACAAATGCCCCACAAATACCAGCCCTTAACAAGACACCTCCTCCCTAAAGCCTGGGTAAATAAGATAAGCCTTGTAAACTTGCTCTGAAATTCACCAAATTCTGGCTTTATTGGACCAAGGGGGGCAGAGTGAGTGCCAAAATCAGAAGCACCTTCATGGAAAAACCCTGACAGTAGCTTCTTGTCTTCTGTACCAAAGGGGGATCCATTTGTACTTGCAGCAGTTTTCCATAGGGACAGAAGTGGGGGGGGGGAGGGCCGGCCCCGAGTCATTTAGGACTGTGAGTCAAAGCCAACACCTTAAATCGACTGTAGAATCAAAGAGAAAGCCAGTGTATTTTCCAGAGCACTAGTATCTGCTCACATGGAGACAAGTGTAATAAGTGACACTCCAGCAGCTTCACCTTCCAGGCTGATTAAAGTAGTAACTCATATAGAGCTCATTACAGAATTCTAATCCCAGGGGGAGCACAGGTCCAGTGCTGAGATAAATAATCATGTTCTCCAGACCAGACAGAAAAATAACCTCCTAGAAAGTGCTGTTCTATGGTTATCCAACAGCCATGGGAGGTTCAACAATATTCGCACATTGCAAATGCTACTGACAAAGGACAGCCATACAATCCTAATAGGCGGGGTGGTTATTACCCTAGATGTACCTCTGATTGCCTCTCCAGCCTATTATCATCATCTCAGTCTTATCTGGTTTGAGTTTGTCGGTTTAGCCACCATGTTTCTGTGAAATGCAAGATAAAGCATTCAAAAGCCATGGCTAGGTTCAATGAGATGGGGAGAGAGACCTGAGGATACTTAACCATACTAAGCAGCCTGAATAAGGAGGGGGACAAGATGGAATACTGTGAAATGCGACAAAAGCACCCAAGGGGCAGATAAACAATGGCTTAAAAATATCCTCTGGAATCTCACCGAGAAGAACAAATCCACCCAAGGGCAGCTCTCTCTACTTCTGCTAGAGTTTACAGGTGAGTCAAATACACTTTGTTATTTTTAATAGTAGCTCTCCAGATCTGGAACGTTGGGCACAATTCTGATCATTCTTGTACCACTGCTATGCTATTGTAACATGGTTGGCTTTAGCAGAGTCACCCCTGATTTACACCACTGTGTAACTAAGAGCAGAATCAGTCCCCTTATCATATAGCTCTTGTGTAAAGTCCCCTACACTCTGTCAGTTATATGATCATAATAAATATTATATTTATTACTGGAAAGGCCCTATAATTTTTTTATGAAGCTAATTACCAGACACTGGTAATTAGCCTAAGGTATTTTTAACTTTCACTAACCTGTTTATGAAATATGTCTCAATGCACATCATTCCATTGTATGTTAGAGCATGTTGTAGGATAGTAGGACACTAAGAGTGCTACTGATGACTTCAATGAAGAATTTAACAACTCCCCATCTTCATTAAAGAAAAGATCTGTAAGGGCAACACTTGGGTTCCTTTCTAAAGAAATTCTCATAA
Organism: Chelydra serpentina; assembly: GCA_037349315.1. NCBI lineage: Eukaryota > Metazoa > Chordata > Testudines > Chelydridae > Chelydra > Chelydra serpentina. Next base: position 14,372,955 of record JBAIAC010000026.1, on the reverse strand, counting down.
TTCTGGAAACAGGATTTGGAAAGTTTTAGTGCATAAAAAGAAGCTCGCTCTCTTTGGATACAGGAATTTCCAGGTATTGCCGAGTTGCTATTTTAAATCTAATTCCACATATTGCCTCCTGCTCTTTAAGATCCTTCTTCCCTTTCTATCCCCACTCCCAGCCTCTCCAGTCGGGATGTAGGTCATTCTTCCATATTTCCCCTCACATGGGGAACAGCCTCCCTGAACCTAAACCGAGTAAATACTTCTGTGTTCTCATCTCAAGACACATCTTCTCTCTCTGGCTTTATGACTCTTTCTGAAACATGATGCCATCCTAATCTCTGAGTCTCCTCATTTACCTGTTATTTACTCCTGAATCCTAAAATTGAATCACTAACTCTTTCCTTCTATGTCACATCTACAGAGGGTACCTATATACTATCCACGTTTCTTGTATTGATGTATAAATTGCATTAAAATGTGAATGTTCAATGATAGATTTTTATTAGTGGTGATACATAAAAATAAAATGTAATGTATTCTACATGCTTATAGGAGGATTGTTCTCTAGGTAAGCTATTAGAATCTTCAAAGGAAGTTGTAATATTGGTTATTTTGGTAGAATTACAATGGACAAAATTTGCAAAGCTGTCATTCCTCTGTGGGAAACATGTGGTTCTGAATAGGCTGAAATGAAGATTTGTGTGTGTGTGTGTGTGTGTGTGTGTGTTCAACTGTTGAGATGAAACCTGTGCAACACAGTACTCAAACGTTTAACTTCACATGGTACCATATAAACATTTTCTTCAGTTTTAACCATCACAAGTCCAAATCTTAGAGTTTTTACTAAGATTCTGGTTTCAAACTAGCCTTAAAGGTTCTGAAGAAACTTGAGTTTCTTTAGGTTACTGTCAAACCTATGGAAGACTGAACACATTGGATAGCTTGAACATTAAAACAAATTGGCCCTGGTTCACTTTAAAGACATGTATGTGAACATAATAAAAATCTACCTACAAACTAGGCCTGAATATGGAGTTTGGCCATAGCCACAAACAGGTGAATTTTCAGTAGGTTTGGATTTCATGGAGAACGTTTCCAATGTCTCTAGTTCGAATCTTTTTCATTTCCCCTCCCTGAATCCTGGGTCTGAGCCATAGCATGTGAAATATCAGGACAGGAGATCCTTAGATGTCATACTTCCAATACAGCTATCAAGTGGAATAATTTTAAGTGGAAACATATTTAGAAAAATGAAATTAACTACATCAACACTGACAAGGTAAAGATGACCTGTTTTATGTTTTCTAATACACCTATAAAAATTGAGCAGAACCTGATGACCAATAGGTATGGTGGGTGGGTGGTTTTTCAACCCTCCTCATAATTTAGCATATGCTGTCCCTCATGTTTGGCTTTTTAGTGGAAGCACCACTTCTTGTACCTATATCTGTCCCTAGACTGAAGAATGTACCTATTGATACATATATGCCTCCTATTCCCTGTGCTATGCAGCATAAGGAGGGCACAATGACTCCTTCAGTCTTGTCTGGGTGTAACTCCATTTATTTTAATAGAGGTATACTGAAGTAGTCCAGTGGTGAATCTGGTCCTGAAAATTTAACTAGTGAAAACTGAACAGCAGTAAGAAACATACGCTTTTAAAGGATCCAAGTTGCTGTAAAATGGTCTTATGAAGTGATAGGAAAAAAAGTCACATACCATTGTCACCCACAAAAGACATTTAGAAGATAAAAATATTAACATACATTTATTCAAAAGCACTATGTTTTTGATAACCACTAGCACCCTGGTCTCATTTTCATGATCTAGTTAGCTACCTTTGCATGTACAAAGGTTAAATATAAAAACCTAATATAAATTTATGACCTAAAGGTCATTAACATTTGAAAGTGCACAATCCTCCTAGGGCTACTTCAATAAACCTAGGGGTTAAGTTTAGAGAGGAAATAGATCACATTTCATTTGTCAGTTCTCTTGTTTGCCACTATTTTGTTGCTGCTGTGGTAATGCGGTAAATATGGCTGCTGCTACTTTGTTGAAAGAAGATCTTTATACATTCCAGTTGTCAACATGAAATCAATTCTGCTATGGGCAAAAGAGTGTTTCATCATTCCAATATTTGCACTCAGCTAAACCATATCCACGGGCTGTGTGTGTCTTCATTTATTTATTTATTTGGGACTGGGAGTACAACACATTTTCAGCACTAGAGATCCGTGGCAAAATTGCATAAAGGCTGTGGAGTGGAATTTGTTTTTTTAAAAGGAAATAGGTCCTTCGATTTCAATAAAAGAACAATGCCTATAACTGGATGTACTGTAAATTCTAACTGAGCGATGCTTCCTAGTTAAAGCCCAAATGATACATCATTTAATTAAAGATAAAAATTGGAAAGAGAAATAATGAGTACATATCTTGGCATTCCATAATGATTTTCTCTGTGTCTTAAACCTATCGTAAATAAGCCAAACACTCATAGCATAGGGAAAAAACCCTCAGTTTGCAATTTCTTTTTCTATAGTCTTTCTTCTTCCAGTGAAAGTGTCTATAAAAATTTTAAAGGAAAGTAGGTTGCTAAAATGTACTTAATTTGCCATGATAGATTGAGTCCATGCTTCAGTGACTGTAATTGAATCTGTGACCTATTTCTTTAGTAAAGTAGAAATAGTCTCTTGGGTTTTTTGTCAGTACCATCTTTTAATGAAATTCAAAAAGACTGTCAAAATGTCTATTTTTTTTCCACCAGTTGTTAATGTTATTACTTTACGATTTGTTACTTTTTAATTAATCTTAATAAATGTGTATACAGTCTACCTGGCAGTTGGAAGGGCTAGACATCAATTCATCACTGTCACACTGTAAAGTAAAATTAACAGGATAGAAAGGGTATAAAAGCTATAGAATATCTAGACACATATTGGTTCTACTTAAACTTACTTTATATCTCTCAGGATCTGTATACTACAGCAGCACCACGTTTACAGCTCCAGTTAAGGAGCTGTCATTATTTTAATCATAACCCCTGACTATTTCCAAGGCTTTGCCTTTCAGTCTTGAAAATTAGTCTTGGGATGAAATTTGGCAAGGTGGATTCTTAGCTTAGGAAAAAAAAAATTTTTTAAATTTACCAGATCTCAGAGAAAGTATGTTCACTGCCTTTGAGCTTTCTGAAACCCCAGACTTCAGGTCTGGCCAGTTCTGCATGGCATGAGTGGCCCATGAAGGATAGGTTTGTCAATGAGCATAAGTTAGAGCAGCCATGAGGCTGCTCTAATATAAACCCAGCTACAACAGCACCTACCCCCACCCCACATGTTATTCTGGCTGCTGAATAACATGCACTGACATGCCCCCTATACTGGCGCTGCAAGCACCTCAGCCAAGAGTTGGCCCCTACGCCAAAGGAATCTTCAGAAGAGGATCTGTCCCTAGTGGTATAACAATAAGAAAAATGGCATTATTGACAACATACTAGGTTAGAAAATAGGGTCATGGAGCACTCAAAGGAACATTGGGTGGATGGGAGTTGCATGCACACAGGCTTGCAGGATCAGGTTCTCAATGTCTTTAACTATTTTGGTGAATGTGCCTAGCTGTGAAAACCAATATTGACAGCTGCTGAGTAGCGGGGGAGCTTGCACATTACTTCCATATGCACCGTATCAGACTGAGGCAAAGAAAGTTTTAGATGAAACATATTTATTTATAATCCAGACAACATCACCCTCTCTTACTCAAAGAGTTTTACGATACAAAAGTCATAGTTTTGCCCTAAACCAGTTGATTGAGTTTTTATTTTATGAAGTTGTATAAATTTTTCTTTAAAACTCACCAATCATTGATTTTATTTTTAAAATCCAGCATCTGAATTAACACTGCTTGGCCTCCCTTGTAAATGGCACCAATAGACAGGACAAAGAATAAAACAGCTCTAGAGACAGAGGGCTCAGGCTCCACAGAGTGCCAAGTCACTGCAGGTTGGAGCAAAGAAACTATTTGTGGCTCTGATTTTGGAGACATCAGGCACCAGTTTGGCCCATATTCAGGGCTGCCCCCAAGGAGTCATCATTTAGCCAGGAATGTTCAAAGCCCAATATGCTGTAGCTTGCCTCTACACAGGAGTTAAACACAGAGCTGGCTGTGATAGCCCTAAACCACATGGATATTCCCTCTACATTTGTGGTATCTCCCATAGGCTGCATAAACTGGCTATTTAATCCCTTTTGTGCCACTATAGCCATGCAAAGGAGACATAGCAAGACTCAGGCCTTGTCTACACTACCAGGGTAAGCTGACCTAAGTTATTCACATAGCTGGAGTAGATTATGTCGACGTAGTTTAGGTTGACTTACTGCGATGTTTACACCACACTGCGTCGACAGGAGAGGCTCTCCTGTCGATATACCTTAATCTTCTCATTCCAGTCCAACGTCGATCGGAGAGTGCTCTGCACTCGATTTAGTGGGTCTTCACTAGATCTGCTAAATCAACTCCGGCTGCATTGATCACAGCAGCATTGATCCCCAGTAAGTGTAGACATGGCCTCATGACTGAACCCAAAATTATTTCTCACCACTAGAGGTGGTCCCTTTTAAGCACTTTTAAGCACTTCAGCACTTATAAAGTTTGGAAATGATACCAATCTTGGAGGGGTTGCAAGTGCTTTGGAGGATAGGATTAAAATTCAAAATGATCTGGACAAATTGGAGAAATCCTCTGAAGTAAATAGGATGAAATTCAGAAAAGATAAATGCAAAGTACTCTAGGAAGGAGCAATCAGTTGCACACATACAAAATGGGAGAGGACTGCCTAGGAAGGAGTACTACAGAAAGGGATCTGGAGGTCATAGCGGATCACAAGCTAAATATGGATCGACAGTATAACACTGCTGCAAAAGAAGCAACCATCATTCTGGGATGTACTAGCAGGAGTGTCATAAACAAGACAAAAGAAGTAATTCTTCCACCCTACTCCACGCTGATTAGGCCTCAACTGGAGTGTTGTGTCTGGTTCTGTAAGCCACATTTCAGGATAGATGTGGAAAAATTAGAGAGCCCAGAGAGAAGCAACAAAAAGTATTAAAGACCTAGAAAACATGACCTATGAGGGAAGATTGAAAAAAAAAAAAAGCGTTTGTTTAGTCTGGAGAAGAGAAAACCGAGGGGACATAACAGTTTTCAAGTACATAAAAGGTTGTTACAAGGAGGAGGGAGAAAAATTGCCCTCAACCTCTGAGGATAGGACAAGAAGGAATGGGCTTAAATTGTAGCAAAGTTAGTTTAGGTTGGACATTAGGAAAAACTTCCTAACTGTCAGAGTAGTTAAACACTGGAATAAATTGCCTAGGGGGGGTTGTGGAATCTCCATCTTTGGAGATATTTAAGAGCAGGTTAGACAAATACCTGTCTGGGATAGTTTAGATAATACTTAGTCCTGCTATGAGTGAAGGGGACTAGACTAGACGACCTTCGAGGTCCCTTCCACTTCTATGATTCTATGATACCATGAGGTAGCTTGGTTAGCCACTATCCATGATCTATCCTGATCTCTTGGGAAAACAGAGAATGGCAGACTCCATTTCCACTATGCCAGAACTTTTAATGAGCATTAACACACAAAAAATCCCCTTTTCAAAGTGACTGGTTCACTTCTTACTTCTGCTGTTTTGAAAGAAAAAATGAATGTTCTTTTAAAAATGAGTCACAATATCATATAAGTATGGTACATTTTCTCAGTGAAAATATCATCGATAAAGATATTCAGCATATGGACTCACTAGCCTGATGGACTATAATGGCTTGAAAGCAGCCTATTATGTCCTATTAGGATACGCAAACAAAAAGAGTCCCTGGGCACACCTTGATATGCTTCAGAGCCATTACACTCCAGAATGGGCAAAAAATCTGCATTTTAATAACTCCCTAGTTGTTATATTTTTACTTGTTCTATTGTATATTATCCACTTTAACTTTCTAAGGGCTATCGATTAAACGGGCAATAAGGACATTTTAAAAATGTGAATACGAAAATAAATTCCACTGTCAAAATCTGAATGTAAAGGCCTGATTTTAACCAAAAAAGTCAGGAAATATTCAGGGCCAGTTTTTGAAAGGGACTCTACTTAGCGAGTGCAGTTTTTCATCCACAACCAATGGTGGTCAAAAAGTGATAAAGTATATGCCTCATTACCTGCCATGTCGGTGCAATCAAGTAGTTAGACCTCTTACTTCCAACTGCCATCATGCCTGCAACTTTGTACCAGCAGTATAGGCACGAAATTACAATCTATTTTTTAAAATGTTTGTTCCTTAGATAACAAGCCTAGCTGACATGCTGATACCAGTTAACACTGTGTTGAAAGTAAAAGTGGATGGGGGGGAGGGGAGCAAAATGGTGGGCATCAATTGAAGCCAAAAGTTCACCTGGAATTCCAGCCTGATTAGCTCTACATTTTCTTTCCTTTTATTAATTTAACTGAGGTTCTTAAAAGTTTTAGTGTTAACAGAAATCTGGGCATGCAAAATTTTGCACACTCTAAAACTCAAGGGTCTGATCCTCATCAGTCAATCTCAATGGGAGTTCTCCCACTGACTTCAGTGGGAGCAGATGTGGTCCCCAAATTTACAACATGCAAATTGAGTAGAAGAGGGGGTACGAGGGAACTTCACTCCTGCCGAGTTTTTTAATTCTCTGACTGTGCTACTTTGCCAAGCCAGCTGGTTATTAATGCCAAATATCTCTGACTCCTGCGACACTCCTACAGTCCGACAATCGCAGGATCTGAGATTCAAGCCCTGAGCAATATGCAAGGTGCTAATTCTGAGACCTTAAGGCTTGAATTCTGATCTTGTGGCATTTTAGTCAGGGGGAGTGTAACTGTGACAGTATAACCAACCTTCTGTTATTAGGAAGATTTGTTTAACTGGAGTCCAATAAACAGGTTGCTCGGTGTTTTAAATGCACTAAGTGGGATGCTGATTTGCATGACAGTGCCCAGAATGCTATTCCAGGACCCTTTGCTTAATCGAACCCTAAACTAATTTTCAAGAACATGCAAAGTAGGCTTTATAATGGAAAACTGTAGACACTTTTATTACATTTGGACTAGTACTTGGAGGTCTGTGCGCAAAATAAGGCCCAAACCAGCACAGCTTTTCAGCGTACATTTAAACACTTTGAGCAGACTCATAACAATTTTGAAAATCCTGATGTTGTCAGAATAAATGTTTTCAAAAAGAGACTGAAACACCATCTCCATATTCATTAGAGCCAGCCACATTGATTTATTCCCAAAAGACATAGGGAAGATTAAAAGAAAATATTCAGACTAAGTTATTGTTGAAAAAAAAAAAAGTTCATGTCTGACAGTGTCCAACAGATACGAGTCAACTTTTTGTCTAATACCATATTAATGGGAAAAGTGCCACTAATGGAGTTATGAACATCGCTAATGAACAAGAGGCAGTGTGATTCGGTTTGGCTTATTTAGAGTTTGGGTTAAAAGACTGGCCACATTCTCAGCTACATATCAAAGGGGCTACTCCAGTTTACACCAGCTGAGGATCTGACTCATATTTAAAAAATGAAATAAAATAAATAAAAAACTGAAATAAATTAAGCGAGATAATTGTAGAGATCATAGAGACCCAGCACACCATGACTATGGTGAATGCAAGACTGATTTCCTGTTTATACAAACTCTTACCCTCCATGCTGTACACCCCCTAATAGTTACTCTATACATTCATGACTCACACCACATTCCCCTTTCGGCAAAGGGAGAGATGATAAAACCTTTATCTTAACTTTACCTTAAATATAGGACAGAACTGAAATATCAACATAAAACAAGAATAAACATCCCTTTGAAAGGCAGGGTTCATTACCCGAATCTTCAGCCTTGTGTCAGTATTTTATTTATTCTGCCTTTTTAGGTAATTCAGCTACTAATCCTCTGATTTGCGCTAATTCTCGAGATTTTATGTAATCCTCCGGGAATGCAGGAGGCTGTTTCTGACTGGATATCACTTTGCAGGGACAGGATTTGGAGGACATGCAATGGTTCTATGTGGGCCAGCAAGTGGTTGCTCACAGGCTCAGTCTCAGGGTAGCAACCAAGGTGTATTGGAGGTCCACCTGGCGACAATAACCAGTCCTAACAAAGTAGGATTGAAGTGTCCTGCCACATCCCCGCACTGTGCCCTTTTCTTTAGGATCTTTCACCCAAACTGAATCCTGTGTTCCCAGGAATTTAACTCTATGGCACCTGTCAAAGTCCCTGTTCTGATTTTTTTTATATTCTCTTCCTTCTTCTGTAGTCTCAGGCAATCAGGCCAAAAAGAGTTTAGTTGGGAAGAGATTATTGGGATAATGGACCTCAACTTCCTTTCCATCAGCAGTTCCGCAGGGCTGAATCCATTTGCTAGTAGTGTTGAACAGTATGCCAACAGGGCAAGATGAGGATCTGGGGATTTAGAAAGAAGATGTTGTATTGTCTTTACCATTACTCTAAGGTAACTGTGCTGGATGTGACATGTAATGGCTAGGGCTTAGGCAGCCAGGCCAGTAGTGTCCTTTGGATCAGGTCAAAGGCAAGAGTTGGGACTAGTTGCCAAGCCAGGTCAGGAGACTGGGGCCAAGGTAAAGCCAGGCTGGGGTCAAAGGCATGAGGCAGGAGCAAGATGGGGTGAAAGACAAGACCTGCAGCAGTAGCAAGCTGGAGTCTGCATTGTTGCTCAGTCAATACTTGGTGTAGACCAATCAGGTTGCCTCAGGGTTTTGTCACTCTGGTCTATTTGGGCAGTACTTCCTACAGTGCCTACCCCTCTAGTAATTGTTGGGGGCTGCTTCACCAGGCTCCCTAGTGGCTCTGTGGAGGCATGGGTTGCCCAGGACCTTGCAATCCTAGATTCAAACACCCACAGATTCTTACGGAGCCACTGTGAGTGATGACTTGCTCTGAGACACAGCTAGGTTTTATCCTCTCCACAACTCAAAAAATAGGTGTATTATGCAGACACAAAAGATCAGTTCCAACTTTCTGCTGTAATCTGCCTGGTAGTAGTAGTAGTAAGAATTCCAGTGGACTGGTTCTCTTGAGAGTACAATTTCTTAAGTCTTTGTTGTAGTTGTTTGCTCAGCCCAGGTCACCAAATTGACTGCTTAGTTCTCTCCCTCCATTTTACAATATCTTGACTTCCATCATGCAGTCTGTCAAGGATTTCCTGTTGCATTGATGTAGGGATTCTGCCCCCCTTCAACAACAAACTTTGGTTTTTGGTACGAACCCTGGAAACTGCCCAATATGGTTTCATAGAGGCTTTCTGACTGTTTTCTCCAGTCTTCTTCACAGTGAGTCCTGGTAATTAATCTGCCTCTTGCTTCTTTTTGAGTTTTTGAAGGAGTTTTTCTATGATTGTTAAAACAGTGAGTACTACACCTAGGGAAACTTCTATGAGCAACTCTTCTTGTTTACACTCTTCCTGCAGCATGTTTGCTATTGGGGCTCTAGAGAGTATCAACGAGATTCTTTCCAGCAATCGAGAACTGAAAAATCTTGAGTCTCATTTGAAAACGCTGTTTCCTAGATGGTAACTCATGTAATTTTCTTGAATCTTAGAAGCTGCAACTAGAAGTTTGTGGTCAGTTTCCACATGACATTTTTGGCCAATTAGAAAGTCTCAAACATGCACAAACTAATATAGTGGCTAGAGCGTCTTTTTCTATTGTGAGTAGTACTGTTTTGTATTTGAGTGTACTCATGAGGCATAAACTACTGGGTGCCACAGTGAAGGTGACTGTTCCTGAAAGAGAACTACCACTATCCCATAGGATGAGGCATCAGCTGAAACTCTGGTGGTTTTATTAGGCCTATATAGGGCCAAAACGGGTGGAGTTCTCAGATCTTGCTTTAGTTCTCAGAATGCCTGACTCTGTGTAGTTCCCTAATACCCAGGAGCAGCACCAGCTTTTTTGCTGCCCTAGGTAGCGGCAGGAGAGGCTGCTGCCGAAATGACACTGAGGTCCCCGGCGGCTGAAGAAGCTGCCGCCGAAGTGGCGCCAGGGTCCTCGATGGCACTTCAGCGGCAGCTTTTTCAGCCACTGGAAACCTCAACAGCATTTTGGCGGCAACCTCTCCCGCCGGTGGCTGCCGAGGGACCTGAAATGCCGCCCCCCAAATCCTGGCACCCTACGGGACCGCCTAGAGTCGCCTAATGGTAGCGCCGGCCCTGCTAATACCAGGAATTTTGTGGACACAAGAGATCTCACAATGGCTTTGACTTCTCCACCAAGTGAGGTAGGAATTTTCCCAGGTGTGTCAGTCACTATGCCCATGAATCGACATATTTAATTAACATTAGACTTCTTCATCTGGGTAATCGTTTGCAGTTTCTCTGGATCTAGTCTGGCCCCTGCTCCATCAATGATCTGGCCTAGAAACTTGATTATGTCTTTTGAAAAAAATTTCTTTAACATTAAATGTTGGGCCTGCTTTCTCAATTCTTTCCAAGACTGCAGAGAGATGTTGATCATATTGGGTTTCAGTTGATCCATAGAGAAGAATATCATCCATTTGGCAGAGAACCTCTTCCAGACCCTCCAGTAGTTGTGACACTTTCCATTGGAATTTCATTGCGCTTGTACTGGTATGCATGAATATGTTTCTGGGCATCTTCAGGTATTTTCCTCCCCCTATCTATGGCGTCTCAAAATTATTGCTTAGAAGAGTTATAGAGTGGTGAAAGCAGGTAAAATATATGTACAGGTGATCAGTCTAAGATTCCAAATGATAGCAGAGATGTAGTAATCTGTCAGTTTCCCAAAAGTCCCTCAGGACTACCAAGAATAACTCTGGGGATCTCCATCTTCTCGCTCAGTTATTCTGCCCTGTTAGAATCCAAACAGTCCAGATGAAGGATCTTTCTCCAAATCCATACTTAAAGCTTCTTCTTACAGAAAACAAGCTGACAGGGTCACTACCTCCGGGGGCATTCGGAGTCTTTGACCTCTGATCATCACATACGACCACTTGTTTTGAAATTAGCACTTTTCTGTTAAAGTTCTTCATTTGCATTTCAGAAGGCTTCTTTCTCATTTGATGGCTCATTTGAGGGTTATTTAGTTACAGAGGTATACACAATGTAAAAGTTTGCTGCTACATTATAATGGGATGCAGGTAAGTGAAAACAATGAAAGTAACATCCCATTCGTTTTCATGAAGTCTAAACACCAAATACACTTTTATATGCTTAACAATTACTTTGATCTATACTAATACATAAGTGACTTGGGATGGGGCTCCAGGTTGAGCTGGCACCTGGTCCACCAGCATCAGAGTCACGGTGTTGGATTAGGTTGTACAGGTCTGTTATGAAATCATTTGCTGACCTCTATCTACCCTTCTCTTGATTGCACAAGTGAAGTGATGCCCACTCAAAAAAGCATATTGCAACATGCATGAAATGTTTATCCAGTTCTTCTTTAACTGTATTGAACTGTTTCATCTCAGCAACTGGAAAAGATCATGTCCTTGGCTGCAGGTTCCATTGTATAGAGCAGGGTATTGACCTGTTTCTCCTCTGACAGCTGATCTAAGCTGGAATACTGTTCTGGAATCTGTTTATGCAAAGTGGGAGTGCTGTAAATTGGATTCTGCTGGGTGTGGGGGAGCGATGTATGGAAACATTTGTATTGGTTTCACCAAATTGCTTTGGCAACATAAAAAAAAATATTTTTTTAAAATTAAAATGTCAATTTTTCACTTCAAAACAGCTTTTGTTTTTCTTCATTTTTAAAAACAATTAAAAAACATTAAAAACAAATTGAAATGTTTCAGTGCGGGTCAAAGTATTTGAAAAAAATCATTTTCGGTTTGATTTAAAATGAAATTTTTTATGCTTTTTTGGAAATGCCAATAAACCGAAATATTAGTAGTGATGGAGCTCTACTTATCTGTCTGCTTTTCGTCATTCCTGGGCATACCATTTCCTAGAAGTCAAGAACAGCGGGGACACATTGATCCTATGATGTCATTCCTAAAACTACCACTCTACAGAGCTGTCATTGAGAGGGATTATGTTTAAATGTAGCAGACTCCCCTTGACACCAAAATAAGAGTTAAAGAAATCAGTAGGAAATTATGGACTAATTATGTAAATTACTCTGATTCTAGGGTAACACGATTGCAAATCCAAACCCAAACAACTTCAACACACATTTTGTAAGGGCTTTTTAATATTCTCTTCCCATCATAACAGTATCTGGAAACCAAAGTGAAACAAACTCAAACTTTCAGTTGATATAACTGTTATATGAAAGACTAATTCTCATCACAGAAAGTATATGTTCATTCACGGACTAGAAAATGACATCTTTCACAACAGGTAGCCAGGAAGAGAGATTATATCTTGTGTGATTTCTCTAACAACATATATCTCAAGCTTGTGCATACAAAGTACATCCTCTAAATTAACTCTTGTAAGGCCCAAAGAAGATATGTAATTGAACAGAATTCAATTTCTTATGGAACATATGTGGTGACCATGGTATCAAATGTGATGGGGCAAGGCCAGAGGGCTATAGGAAAGTGGTAAGGAACCAGTATGTTAGCCCCAGGCTAAACAAATCCCTGATACCTTATGGCAGTTGCTCCAGGTTAATCAAGACACCTGGGGCCAATTAAGAACTTTCCAGAAGGCAGGGAGGTTAATTGAGACACCTGCAGCCAATCAGGGGCTGGCTGAAACTAGTTAAAAGCCTCCTAGTGAGTCAGTGAGGGGCGCATGTCAGGAGCTGTGGAAGGAGGTTGCGTGTGAGGAGCTGGGAGCAAGAGGCACTAGGAGCTGAGAGTAAGAGGGCATACTGCTGGAAGATCCTGTGGTGAGGATAAAGAAGGTGTTGGGAGGAGTCCATGGGGAAGTAGCCCAGGGAGTTGTAGCTGTTGTGCAGTTGTTCCAGGAGGCACTCTAAACAGCTGCAATCCACAGGGCCCTGGGCTGGAACACGGAGTAGAGGGTGGGCCCGGGTTCCCCCCCCCCAAAAAAACCTCCCAACTCCTGATCAGACACAGGAGGAGTTAACCTGGACTGTGGATTCTACTAGAGGGGAAGATCTCTGAGGCAAGCAGAATCCGCCAATAAGCGCAGGACCCACTGAGGTAGAGGAGGAACTTTGTCACACAAAGTACTGAGCTAAAGGTTAGCAGTGCAATAATTACAGTACGTCCAAAAGTGGAATAGCTTTTATGGGCCTGCCCCACAGAAATCAGGCTACATGCACCTGTGAATGTGCACTTGTGCATTCATTTTGTGTAAACACATCTGTTTATATATACTATATGTACAAATTTACATCACATATATGAAGAAAGAGCCATGTTCATTGCTGTCCAGACACTTCTAGCCCCAATCCCAATGTGAACATGCAAAGCATCCATGTAATATAAAACATGCAGCCTAATTTCTGATAAGCAGGCCCTATGCGTTCAGCAGCAGTTCACAGGCAGCCTTGGAATACGCCAATTTGGGGCCCAGATCTGTAAATGGAGTAACTTCAGAATTACATTGAAAGTAGAATCTGGTCCTCAGTATACAAAAGGGAATGTTAGCCAGGACAATGGAGTTTAATGGCTTCCCTTTTTGAAAAATATAAAAGAATCTTAAGTTTTCATAGAATCATAGAATATCAGGGTTGGAAGGGACCTTAGGAGGTCATCTAGTCCACCCCCTGCTCAAAGCAGGACCAATCCCCAATTTTTGCCCCAGATCCCCAAATGGCCCCCTCAAGGATTGAACTCACAACCCTGGGTTTAGCAGGCCAATGCTCAAACCACTGAGCTATCCCTCCCCCCCTAGATGTCCACCAGGAGGAACAGGAATCAGATTAATGTTTTATCTAAAAGAACCAATCCCCTTACATTAAATAGTATGATTGTTCCAGAAGGAAATGGCTTTGTTTGGGATTCACTTATTTTTTCCTGGCTATGTTCTATAAAACATCTATTAATAAGTGGTCAAATTATACCAAGTGGCTGCATTAAGTCCTGGGTAGGCGCGAAGTGCGAAGCTATAGACATTTAACAACGGAGATCTCATCATGTCTTTGTAAATCGAGAAGGCAATCAGATTACACTGAATTGAATTCCTCTCTTGAAATTAGCCTTAATACTTTATGGGATGCAGCCAGTACATTTAATCTTGGTGAAATTCAGTAATTAGTTTAGCAATTGCCATGGAAATATTGAGAGAAGCTACGCAAATTAATTAGCAAAACAAGTAGTTAGAGTTAAAAGGTCAATATTCTTAAAAATCTAAACAATAAATTGCATTCTTCAGTACATCAGTGAGTTAGCTGAGTATTTGTAATCAATTGTACAATAACTTTAGATTTACCAAAGAAACCATGGACAGCAAGACATAAGTGAAAGAATACTGACATGTGAACAAAAGTACCTACATTAATCAACCAGCAGGAATGGTAACGTACAATATATCATCAGAAAAGCCAAAAGTTAGTTAGTTTAATTTGCATTGGACAACAGGATATTTGTGCAATGCATCCCTCATTAAAGAAACCTTTATGTGAAAATAATCTGTGTCCAGGACTGAACATGCTATTATAAACATGCGGGGCATGCAACTTACAAGGCATGATTCTAGGCACCTCTTTTTGATCAGAAAATGCCTATGTGTACCTTAGTATCTGAAATGTGGGTGGGATTTTGTTACAGACAGGAACATTAGCGTCATTTCACTTGCATTCTTCCTCTGCTGAAGTATAAACAACTGTACAACTATACAGTTTTTTCTCACATCTTGAAATGCCATGCCATTTGTCACAAGTACAATAATAAAAACAAATACTAAATTCATTTTCACCGAGCGCTGTCACATGAAACCAAGCAAGAGCTAATGGATGAAATATGAACAACACTGGTAAACTGTGGTTTGATTTGTATTGTGTCCTCAAAAAATCTGACATTCCTTTTAAAGATGAGCAAAAACTACAATTTCATATTAGCATTATTATTTATTATTGTAATGATCAGTGTAGACAGCTGGAGTTGTGATTTGCAGGGTATCAGTAAATCCCTGTGATTTCTGTAAGCGATTATTTGTATTGCAGTAGAGCCTAGAGGCCGCAGGATCCCATATGGTAGGCATTGTACAAATACAGAAAAGTTATCAAAGAGGTTATCGGAACCAAACTGAAATTCAGAGGGTGAGTGAAATCCCAGGGTCCAAAAGTCCCTACCACTGTGTGGTTTTGATTCCAGACTAGATCCAAACCCATAAGGCATCTAAGTCAATTTTTTTCCAGTTCAGGTGAGGCAGAAATCTCATCTGATCATCTTAAAGACAAACTATTACAAAATGCATCTTTTTAAATTTCAGTCCCGTTGAATCTAAAGCCAAACCACCCATATCCCAGCCCTGATTTTGCTTCAAAGCCAAACCTAATCTTAGGTTCAGATCTGAAGGCGCTTTCTTGGCTCAGCTGTCTTCTTTTAGCAGCTCAAGGTAGGACAAACAATAGTGCAGGAAAGAATTTCCGCAACTGTAGTCCTTATTATGATTTATTTGGTTACCTTTGCTAATTGTTCCCATGTACTTAGAAATTTTTACAAAATGCTTCTAAAATGATCTTTTGGATAGAAAATATATTTTTCTACCATGCACTACGTGTGATGAAATTGTTTCTATTTAGATAAGACACTAATGTAATTATATATTTTGACAGGATAACAATATGCCAGTGAAAGATAAATGTCAAAGCCAAACCAAGACATTTATTTTTGAAGCGACAGACCAGAACATGTAATTCCACTTACATTACTATTGAAACAGATTGTTTCCTTTTTTTAAAAAAAGGAAAAATTAATTACAGCAACTCAGACGACTAACATTAACATATAATGATTCATACCTCATAGTATTCTGTAGGCAACTCATTTAAAATGTTCTTTTAAAAAAATTAAGCTGGGCACATTAATTTGATTGAAGGTCAATTTTATTGAGATAAAAATCAAACTGTGGGAGAGTAAACTAACAAATCAGATAGTTATTTACTCTGATAGACACTGATGTAATATAATGACAGTTGCTCATTCTGCCATTATTGAAATACTGTATTCTGACCTGCTTAGGATATTGACTTTCTGTGCTTTGTGTCTTGTCTAACTGGAAATTATCTTATAGAGGTATAATTTTTTCTGTACTTTTATTGACTCGCCAGCCGCTGCATATTAAAATGAGTATTCAATACCAAATACAGAATGAAATAATATATATAACCTGCTCTTTTGAGGTATATACAAAATGATGGATTCTGACTTATCTCTTCCTTACATCTGTCTAAGTGTGGGCTATCCTGGCATGCTCCTTGGGGCCAGATGTGGCCCTGCAGATGAGCCTCACCCTACTTTCCTGATTGTGCATCAATACATTTGCTTTAACATAGTGGTTCTCAACCTATTTACCATTGTGGGCCACAAGCAGGCGGTGGCTTGAGAACCATTGCTTTCACATATAGGGGCAAGAAGGAGCCAATGCAATATACCATGCCCCACCCCCTTAAAAGGGTTTCAGGGAAGGAGCAATTACAGCAAACCATTTCTAAAGCCCTCATCTCTTTTTGGTTCAGAGTTTGCACACTTGCACTCCTCAAACACAGTCTCTGAACCTGGTCAGATCAGTCTTCTTGAGCCAAAAAGAGAGATCACCATCTCTTGTAATATGGATGGCTTCCTGTCCCCCTCTCCTAGGCCTCTCTGGCTTGCCAGGCCTTTCTGCCATACCTGCGCTACCCATTCAGCTTCCCGTTCCTATTTAAACAGCCCATCCCCAGGATGAGCACACCCTCCTTGATTACCACCAGGCTGTCCTGCCATAAGCTCCAGCCTGCCTCTTAAAGGGATAGTGCATTTCTTCACACTGTCCCATTCACCTTCAGTGGAGTAACTCTTGAGTTGCAAAAGAGTAGAATCAGGCCCCCAATGTGAAGCACATTGTGCCATAAAAATCACATGGAAATATATCCAGTGTCTTATCTCAATACTATATTGCTGAAGAATACAGGCTGGCATTTTTCAAAGGAGCCTGGGGAAGTCAGATGCCCAAATCCCACTAAAAGATTAGTGTTTCAAAACTTGCTATTGATAGTATTTGTGGGACACATCTACATGTAAACCCAGCTGTCTTTAGTGCTATGAATCCAATTGTATGACACTCGTAAGGGAGAAGCAAATATTTGTAAGGGAGAGAAATATAATTAAGGAGTTTTAGAAACCTCAAAAAGTGATTTAAGAGAGGTTGGGTTTTTACTGACATAGCATCAAGATTTGAAGCTGGAATTTTCAAAATCAGTAGAAGTTGAGCATCTAATTCCCTTAGTCCCCTTTGAAACTCCCAGCCTTAACATTGCCAAACCTACTGGAATAGAAAGAAACATTATAGAATTGGAAAGAAGGGGGGAAGGAGGCATTTCCAACCCTGATGGCCACCATATATTATTTCTCATACCCCCATCTCAAGTAGCTAAGTATTTATATTCCCTATTTTACACATGTGGAAACTTAGACACAGAGGTTAAGGTCAAAAGTTTCAAACTTGGGTGCCTAAAATTAGGCAACAAAATCTATATTCGGTATGTCTGATCTTCAGAGATGCTCAGCACCCACAAACAATATAGTCTGATATCAGTGGAATCTGCCCGTGTTTAGCCCGTGTTCTGAAAAATCAAGCTACTTATTTAGGTACCTAAGTTAGGGTTTGGGAGCCCAACCTTAGGAAAATTTTGACCTGTGTGTCTTGACCAAGGCTACGCAGTAAGTCAGCAGGGGAGCCAGGACAAGAATTAATTCTCAGACTTGTGGTCAGATTATCAGGCATCATTGCTTCCCTAATCACCAAACGTTTCCATACGTGGACCCTAACCTGCAAGCAGTCCATGAGCAGCAGTCTTGGTTGAAGTAGATCGGACTTCAGTGCACAAAGGCCAGGCAGTATCGGGTCCCATTTGGCCCACTGGCTCAGAGAGTTGTTTGAACAAAACAATCCAAAATTGCTAATAGACTCAGTGAGGGTTTGGTGCCTCAGTCTCTGGGCTGCAAAAGCTATAATGGTGCCTTTGTGGAAGAGCATATTTGTTTTGCTATCTTATGTTTAAATGTATCATTATTCAAAGGATGCCTGATAATTAAACACTTTTAAAAGGTTACATAAACATGTTGTACAGGTGTGGGGTTTTTTAAATTTAAAACCTGATGTTTGTATTTATGAATATTAAAATTGATGAAATACCAAGATGTGGTTCTATCCACATGAAGTGCCTCCACCAGCCCTGTTTATTCATTTTATAATGAATGTGTATATTATTAAATCTCCTACAAAAAGGTTGACTCTTTATGCACAATCAGTTCCCATTGAATTTAAATTACTTTTTGTAAAGCATCGATGCTGATAAAATACACTAAATGTACAGAATATTAAGCAAATGTTTATATTAAAAAAGGGCTTTCAGGTGAAAATTTGTTCAGCGAAGCACAACCCCCATAGCATATTGCAGAATATTAATGCTCTGTAGATCACAAGATGGCAACACGCATTCCTATGTTGAAGCCAGAGGTGGGATAAAAGGTAGCATTCAGGGGACAGGCCTCAACAAAAGCAATGTGCAAACACATGGAGCATAATACTATTGAGATGTAAATTAGGTTAGAAATATATGGACTCAAAACTGCTGTAAATCAGGAGTGTCTTGTAAAACAGAGATGGCAGCATGTTTAGCATCAGCCGTTTCTGCTGCCTGGGAGTGCCCAAAAGATTTTGCATAAAAAGACTAACCAGGTCTGTACTAGGTAATGCATGAATATGGAAAATACTTGTGGTGTAATTTGTACTAGAGATGGATTCAAGACACAATGGCAGAGCTGAGTTCCCTTGAACATTCGGGATGTTGGGATCAGGATCCCAACATCCCAATTTAGGCCTGAATCTGATCTATATCATGACACTGAAAGAACCAAAATATACAAGAAACTAAATTAGTTTTCAAGGCAGAGGGTATAAGAAACTATACTTTACAGTACCCTCAAGCAGTGATGCTCCAAAGGGGCACTAGAATACACACATTTCAGGAAGTTCTCACTGTCTTTAGCAGCAGAATGGAAAGGAGTGTGACAAAGTTCCTCCTCTACCTCGGTGGGTCCTGCGCTTATTGGC
Source organism: Chelydra serpentina (assembly GCA_037349315.1). Classification (NCBI taxonomy): domain Eukaryota; kingdom Metazoa; phylum Chordata; order Testudines; family Chelydridae; genus Chelydra; species Chelydra serpentina. The sequence goes on along the minus strand of JBAIAC010000026.1, from coordinate 14,353,728 downwards.
GGATTCTGCTTGCCTCAGAGATCTTCCCCTCTAGTAGAATCCACAGTCCAGGTTAACTCCTCCTGTGTCTGATCAGGAGTTGGGAGGTTTTTTGGGGGGGGGGGGAACCCGGGCCCGCCCTCTACTCCGCGTTCCAGCCCAGGGCCCTGTGGATTGCAGCTGTTTAGAGTGCCTCCTGGAACAACTGCACAACAGCTACAACTCCCTGGGCTACTTCCCCATGGACTCCTCCCAACACCTTCTTTATCCTCACCACAGGATCTTCCAGCAGTACGCCCTCTTACTCTCAGCTCCTAGTGCCTCTTGCTCCCAGCTCCTCACACGCAACCTCCTTCCACAGCTCCTGACATGCGCCCCTCACTGACTCACTAGGAGGCTTTTAACTAGTTTCAGCCAGCCCCTGATTGGCTGCAGGTGTCTCAATTAACCTCCCTGCCTTCTGGAAAGTTCTTAATTGGCCCCAGGTGTCTTGATTAACCTGGAGCAACTGCCATAAGGTATCAGGGATTTGTTTAGCCTGGGGCTAACATACTGGTTCCTTACCACTTTCCTATAGCCCTCTGGCCTTGCCCCATCACAGGAGATAAATAGAACATGATCGAAACACGCTTACCACACGATTGAAAACCCAAGACTAATATTTCTCTGTGACATTATGAGATTAATATCTGTGGTTATTCCCTACGGGCTAGATTGTGCCTAGTCCTTATCCGGCTGTGCTTGGGGAGTGAAACTTGAGTAAGGGTCTGGCCATGTTGGTGGGGACCAAGGGCTGCTCTGTTTTCTCACTGTGAGCAAGTGGGCAGGAATGGGATGGAGAAGGGTAAGAAGTGGGAGGAAATATGACTCTGCCTCCTCTACTCAAATGCTCTAATAGCTGTCTGGATGTATGAGATGGGGAAGTAGGCTGAAACCCAAAAATATGAAAAACAAATTACACACACACCTTCAAGGCAACAGGGAGACAGGGTAAAAATTGTGCCTCTCTGAGCCAGAGCTCCTCTTGGGGAGGTGCAACTGTATGATGCTCCTCACACGGGGCTGAACCTAGCAGCTCAGTCTAGCACTAAGGGAGTTTTCAAACCTGATTCGGATCTTACTTACACTGGTTTAGCTCTGACTCATGCTCATGCAGATGTAAATGAGCTCAGAATCAGCCCCTTCATCTTCCTCCTTGTAACAGGCAAGTCTCCAAAATTTCCTTTAAACCAAAAATTTGAATTGCTGTATTATGTAAATGTTATTGCTACAGACAATAGCATGGTGTTGTCCCTGTAATTAACTGGCTGGTTAATTAGCCCTCTTTCTCTTTGCTCAGCAACCTACATTCATGGGCATGTACAGAGAGTTACAAAAATACACTAATAAGCTTTACACAGTCTGTGCAGAATTGCCAGGAGATGGGCACCAATGGAAAGTTAAGTACTATTTTGGAAGTTGGAAATCTATTAAAAATGTAAATGCATCTTTTCTCCAAGAAGTGGGAATTCAATAAAAATGTGAATTCTGCCATTTGGAGTGATGGATTTGGAGCACTCAAGAACGATGAATGCATCATGCTGAGCTGTTAATATCTTTGCCAATTCTAGGACTTTCCATGAGCATGTGAAACTGCCTTTCCTAACAACCATCTCCTGAAAGATTCTCTCGGAACATAGGAAGCTTCTGTAGCGGAATTATTATTTCAACAGCTTGGACACTGATTTTTATGAAAAATGGAAGACCCAATGCCACAAACCATTGCTACAGAGTGCAGTGTTTTATGTCAACATGAACACTCACAATAGTAAGCAGAGCTGGCTAAAAAATATAAAACTTGTACCTGAGGGCAGTATTTAGCCTTTATTCATTAATTTTTTTTCTGACTTTCTAAGGTTCATTTTTTTAAAAGCATGAATATGTAAATAACTCAAATCTTCTAATAAACATTTGAAAACTGCTTAATTTCTAGTAAAATGTAATAGTTCTTTTACAAATCTTTTACCCTCTATTGTCTAAATATAGTACTATAAACACTGAGGGACTTGTTTTACAAAAGGTCTACAGTGCATCTTTGAATCTACCCTACCCATAGATTACATAAGGCTACGGCACAAACTGCTGCTGTTTATGGAAGTGTTTTATACTGAACCAGATTGTCCAGCTGTGGAAAATTTATTAAAAATGGGAATCATGAAGTAATAATAGACTAAACTATGCAAGTTGAAGCATATATTTTTACTGTCACTTGAATGGACACAAATTTGTCAAAAATAAATAAAATTCCTTTCCATCAAAATTGTCACCTCAGGAATTACATCCTCCATAGTAAACAACATATGCCTAGGCCACTGAATAATTTAGTGTAAGGGTACTGAATTTAAGTGCAAGGAGTTAAAATAAATGACTTACTTCTATTTTGTGCAGTAGCTTCACTCAGATGTATTTGTTTATTTATTTGCATAGTTGCTATGTTACACAAATATCTGAAGGTCTAAAGATTCAAAATTCTAAGATCCCCAAGACAATGTGGGTGGATTTTTTTCATAAAATTGATGCAACATGGTTAACTATGGAAAGAACAAAACATATTTTATTAATAATATATTGGTTTCAAAACTACGCAGAAGAAATAGGAAAATTCAGCACTCGTTTCAAATATCACATGACCATGTGCTAAAGATTTCTTTTTTAAAGCCCTGGCTAATCAGCTTGAGGTATCAATGCAAGGATATGAATTTATGAACGCATTAGAATGACATTTAGAGAAGTTTGAGTTAGAAGATGTTAAAAAAAAAAGAAGCTAGTACAAAGCAAATTATTTTTGCAGTTAATTAATTAGAAACCCAGCTCAATTTCTTGTACTGGAGCTATATCATATAGGGTAGTCTATATAAAACTCACACCATTATAAAGAATATGGGAGATGATAGCAAAAACATTGAATCACATGCTTTGGAATTATGGCCTATTGAAAGTAATAGATAACAGAACATCAAATGCCAGTGCTGGTGACATCATTGGACACAAATCTGAATGCCAAAGTGGCACATACTTCTTTCTTGCTACTGGCAGCTATGTTACTCTATTATATTATACTCTAAATAAGGAATGGCATACTAATAAGATTACAGGAATGATCTTTAGAAAAACTGGGTTATTACTTAGCATCATGTTGGAGAAACTGGTATCAGAAAGGAGACATTTCAGAAACATGTAGGAATTTGGACATCTCTTCTTTTATATGAATCCAACTACTATTACTGAACACTATCTGTATGTAGCACTAGAGGTGTACACTAAGGGACAACAGAGTAGAAACAAGAGGCAAGGAAAGTCCCTGTTGTTTACCTATTCACTTAATTAAACAGTTTCTCTAAGGTTCAGCACTCTGCGCCTCTGTGGTAATTTGCCTTGCTTAAATGCATTAAACTTCAGTTAATATTTCTGAGGTATTTAGGCTACCCAAAATAAATCAATTAAAACATAAACATCAGTATTATTGTCATTTTAAGGGTGCTTTTTGTTCTTTCAAAGCATTCATCTACTGTGAAACTCTAAACATGCTAAGAGAACGTTTGCGTTTTTAAATTGTACTGTACAGAACTGCTTTGCACAGCTGGCTATAACTTTATTATAGAAGGAGCACTAGTGCTGTCAGCATCTATAGGGAATATAAATACAAGCCCTACCAAGTCTGAAAATTAACCTGCAACTACCTTCAAGTTCAGGGGGTGCCCTTTTATGTGGTCCTGCCCCCTTGATAGCAGCTGTAAAAAGCTTATTTAGTCCACAAAGGCAACTGCCTTCCCATATCTTGACCCACTTAATTGCCATCTATGGCTATTGGGCTGATCAAAAAGATGTCAGGAGAAGTGACCAAGCACCTTCAGTGAATCCTTACAATGTCTAAATATGGAAGGCAGGTAGTTGCCTGGCTGTTTGCCAGTTAAATTGAGACCATTTTTAACAGGAAGAAGCCTAAAACAGACTCCCTCTTGGAAAGATCAGTTATTCCCCAGGGAGATAAATAGACATTGTGTGGCTGTAATGACGGTTACTCCCTTCCTCACACTTACCCTGACAATAACATTAATCAATGGGCAGGAAAATAAAGTAGTCCTGTGAGGGAGCCATCTGCCATGTCCACAAGTAGTTGGAACAGACATGGTGGGAACAGCCTATAGTCTACCAAAGGCCGATGTCCCCACTATAGCAATTAGCAGTACTGATCAATTACAGTATACAATATCTGAATTGAAGAGACACAGTATAATAAATGAAATCTAAATGTTGGTCTTCTTTATTATTATCCATGGCCCTGCTTTTTGTACAACTCTCTCATGTAAAAAGAGTTACGGATAATTTGCGGACGAGGGATCTCAATGGAGGTACTCGGAATTTACACTGGTATAACTAGGATCAGACTCGAGCCGGACATTTCAACAATTTTGCTTTGTTTGGGAAATATTTTGCATGGCTTTTGTTATATAGATAGTTTCTTCCTTTAGGGCCTGCTCCCTTTAAATTTGGTGGCTCAACAGACATGTATTGATTTTAACAATGCAGGTGTTGCAGTTAGAGTATTTTATGCAGTAGTATTTTAGACATTCCCTCCTTAGAAATAAGTGTGTCTCCCTCAGCTACATGCTCAACTTCAAGTAGTCCTAAACCTGCAAAGCTAAATCCTTGCGACATGTTACAGCACGTCTCCTTCTTCAGCCCATGATGAGCAGCAGCAGCAAAATGACATGTTCAAACCGTTTTTTCCAATGCTTTCCCATTCACTATTTCCTATTACCAGTGACTAGATACTTCCTAATTGCTGCTTTCAATTCATAGTAATTAATTGTAGCTAGATTTCTTTTCATCTCTTGAAATACATAATATCACAATGGGCTCAAATAGAACACTGTAAAAGCAATCTATATTACTGCTAAATAATCATATTCACTGGTTTTTATCTTGGCTTTACATGCCTTTCATCTGCTATAAAAACATTAAAACTCATTTAATATGCTTTTAAAAATTGAATAAGCCAGTATAAAAGGAGCATATTAATGGCTGCTCACATAACTTTTTATAATTTTAGTCAGGTTTATTATTTGGTGTACTGTAAATCAAATTAAGTACAAATATTAGTACTGACAATGTGTGTATAATTAGTTTCTAATCTTTAATGCCTGAACATGTATTCATTGTAAAGGAATAGAAACAGACTTCTAAGCCATATCTGGGCATATAAATAGCACGTTTAGAGGTATATTATTGTAATTTATATATATAGTGTTCAGGCATAACCGTTTGATGACTTTGTTGTGATATTTAATAATCCAGGGAAACATTTCAGAACCATTTTAAAGAAAATTAGTAAGTGTTTTCCTTTTGAAATGCAGATAACTAGGTTATTTATTGTTGCGATTTATTGATCTGAAAATACCCTAACAACGCCTTTGCATACAAATACAAAATTACAATTTTCTTTGCTTTCTTGTATTTCCAGAGAAGTCCTACAATGCCAGAAATTAACTAGAGATTGAGCTATGATATTATCTCCTGACCAGATTCCTTATTAAACTATCAAAGGGCAATGTCCCTTGAGCCATGAATAAAGCTTCAAATCTGCAGAATGAGTTCATCTGAATGTGTATTTGTTAGTCATCTGTAGAGATCTTAACCAATATGAAAACAAAACCTTTATAAAGTAATTATATCATTAAAATAGTAGCACTTTAAAACTTACAAAGCAGTAGGACTATTTTAAGGTTTGAGAGAAATTTTCTATACATATAGAGAGAGTTCTGTTCCAGCTCTGCCAGTGGCTTGGCCCTCTCTGTGCCTCAGTGACACCATCTGTAAAGTGGGGGATAATGATACTGACCTTCTTTGTAAAGTGCTTTAAGATCTGTGGATGAAAAGCACTAGATCAGCACTCAGTATTATTATTATTATATGATGAAAAATACCACTATAAACTTCTAAATCACATCAGCTTTATTTATATATTTTGAAACCTTGATCAATTAATAGCTGAGGGGTTAATTGGAGAGGATTTAGAATTATTTATTTTATAATAAATCTCCCTTTTCATTATTCTCCTCTCAAATGTATGGGCCAAACTATATACGGGTCTAAATGGTGAAAAGCCACTAAAGTCAATAGAGCTCTGCCCATGTACACTGGTGGAGTATTTGCTCTGGAAGTTTATATTGCCTCAATAACAATAGGTGCCAGAGGTATAACGGAGGTTACTCTAATGTCACTGTTACATTTTGGTGGTCACATAGAAGGCTCAATTCTGCAATCTGCTGAGCACTCTAGGCATGTGAATGGCCCTACTGAAGTCAGTGGGACATGCATGTGCTTTTAGTTAATCCTGCCGTGCAGTATTAGTTTAGAGTGCTCAGCACCTGCCAAGGTTGAGCCCTGTTCTACGAGTGGTCCATATACTGTAATAAATCTCTGGCCATCTAGTACTTAATGATTTTACCTGTGCTGCACCCCATGGCCATTTTAATGTTCACAATGAAATCAAACAAGGAGAGAACTCCTATCTTCCCGGGCTAAAGGCATTAACATATACCATTAAGGAGAATCTCATTTAACTCGAGCGTCATACGCCCCAGGCTACTAAAGTGAGCAGTTCTGAGAGATACCAAGTAAGAGGGTATCAGTATAGATAAAAACTAGCCATTCCGCTAGCATAGTATATAAACACACAAGCCAACACATGCTGCAATTCTATAGTATACAATTTTAAAGATAACAAGGTAGCTGTTTATGTCCAAATGTCGGCAAATGCCCCTCCCCATCTCAATGGGGCAGAAGTTTAGTTGAGAAGCAGGGGGATGGCCAACTCCTGGGAGGAGGAAGGTAGAGGGGGAAACACTTGTGTCCAGATCTGCCTCAAAGCACATGTGGGAGTATGCTCGGGGGAGGAGCTTCTCTGCCTCCCATTGTCCAGAACAGGCCAGTGGGGGAGTGAGATGAAGGGAGTGGATTGTCTCTCACAGCTCTCCCCTCTCACTTGAAAAGCCTTCTCAGGCCTCTAGGGGGCATCTTAGTCTTCCCTGACAGTTGAGGAGTACTGACCCACATTTCCAGGATGCTGTGGGTCTGTCGATCACCTGTTTGGGGGATCAGGAAGGAATTTTTTCCCATTAGACCAAATTTCCAGGGTTTCTCAGCTTTCTTGCAGCATGGCGGAGGCACAAGTTAGGTTAAAAGGAGTCAGAGTAGGAATGTTAAGGTCAGGAGGTAAGACAGGAATGTTAAGGTCATCACAACTGGCATCTGGCATCCAGTGTTGAACATCTAAAAGGGCCAGATCCCAGAAGTAAATGAGACCTGGGATAAGGTTGGTAGAACTTTTGCCTTTAAGGAGAAGGGGAGATACATTAGAAGCAAGAGGAAGACCAAAGACAGGGTAGGCCCACTACTCAGTGAGGAGGGAGAAACAGTAACAGGAAACTTGGAAATGGCAGAGATGCTTAATGACTTCTTTGTTTCGGTCTTCACTGAGAAGTCTGAGGGAATGCCTAACATAGTGAATGCAAATGGGAAGGGGGAAGGTTTAGAAGATAAAATAAAAAAAGAACAAGTTAAAAATCACTTAGATAAGTTAGATGCCTGCAAGTCACCAGGACCTGATGAAATGCATCCTAGAATACTCAAGGAGCTAATAGAGGAGGTATCTGAGCCTCTAGCTATTATCTTTGGTAAATCATGGGAGTCAGGAGAGATTCCAGAAGACTGGAAAAGGGCAAATATAGTGCCCATCTATAAAAAGGGAAATAAAAACAACCCAGGAAACTACAGACCAGTTAGTTTAACTTCTGTGCCAGGGAAAATAATGGAGCAAGTAATTAAGGAAATCATCTGCAAACACTTGGAAGGTGGTAAGGTGATAGGGAATAACCAGCATGGATTTGTAAAGAACAAATCATGTCAAATGAATCTGATAGCTTTCTTTGATAGGATAACGAGTCTTGTGGATAAGGGAGAAGCGGTGGATGTGGTATACCTAGACTTTAGTAAGGCATTTGATACAGTCTCGCATGATATTCTTATCAATAAACTAGGGAAATACAACTTAGATGGGGCTATTATAAGGTGGGTGCACAACTGGCTGGATAACCATACTCAGAGAGTAGTTATTTATGGTTTCCAATCCTGCTGGAAAGGTATAACGAGTGGGGTTCCGCATGTCAATAGAAGTTGCGTGCTAATTTCCATGTGTCTTTATTCTTCCAACATATTGGATGGCAAATACCCCTAATAGAGAAGGGGCTAAATGAAACAGCTTTCTTCCCTATGGACTAAAGCAATTCAGTTCAACATTTTTTTTCAACTTTGATTGAAAATCATATTTTAGTGCTGTGGTTCCTCATGCATTTTCAAAATTTATTCATAAGTCACAGCTGAATGCACTGTATGTTGTATTTATATGAACAAACACATAAAAAAAGAATCAGTTCCATTATCTAGATAGATGTATGTTTGTCACCGTCTGAAAGAATATCAATCCTGCAAGTTATAAGTATTCAGTCACTCTTTTAAATACATCATTCAGGCATTGTAAGACATAACTACAGCATAAGCAATGACCTTTAAGTGTATCTTCTTTCCTAGTATCTCAACACTGTGAAATAGAAACAAGTTGATACTGATATCTTTTGTAATATCAGTACAGAAGCTATTTATTTTAAAATCATTTCGCCTAGTAAACTAACCATAATGTTATTAACAATAGCAAGAAGCTGATATGGTATTCAAAGGCATGCTAAGACACTATTCACCTTAGCGTCTTTCATAAAAAAATCTCATAATTCATTTGTATTTCAGCAAAAAGGCACATGAACATTTTAATTCTTTATTAAACTTTTTCAATTAAATTTCTAAACCCTTATCAGGTGTACAGCATCTTCAGGGAACAAAACTTTCATAACAACAATATCACAGAAGCCTTGTAATCTTTAAAATGACGCATCCACTATGATTAATTTACCCTTTATTTATATCTATATATCTAAAGGGCAAATGTCACTTTTAGAGTTATTATTTCAGACAGATAATTTTATACAGGATTTTGCTTTAGATGTAGGTCATATCATTTATGAGCAAGTGTGATGACTGACTCACACTGCATTTTCTGTCAATATTGAGTTACTTCTACTCTAAGAAAAATCTCTTGCAGAAGAAACACTGCTAATGGCATGTCATGAAAGACATCACACAACTAAGCCAGGTAATATTTTTTTGCAATTAAGAGAGGCTGTGCTGTTAGGTATTTTTCGTGCTATCAGTATAACAAAAATAACACTGAGTGCCTATGTCTCTGCCACAACAAAATCATTATATGATTTGAGTTGATTGCATGAGCAGTTTTTAAGAATGCTGCAAGCAGACATGATTTTCTGTAGGCTGTGGTTTAAAAATTATAATGAAGTAACTGCAAACAGAATATTTATGCATCCACAATTACCTTGTTTGTTTCAAGATGTAATATGTAGCCACTGCCACCCCCACCACCCTCTCTTACATGCTAGCACAAAATCAAGATACAGCTTTAAAATATCTCGTTTAAGCATTGGGCATTAGGATAGCCAAGAAAGTGAGAAATGGAATTAGTGACTGGTGACTCAACAGCTATAGGTTACCTCATGCATTAACATGAAGCCCTGTGGTTTAGTCATGAACAAAGAAAAAAGGCCAAAAATTTGCTTCACACTTTTTATTGGCTTTACTTTGAAAAGAGGCTGATCAGGCCTGCTACTTTACAGTTCTGTATAGCAGTTATTCCTCATCTATGTTATAATTGTTCCTTTATTTACCTGGGACATTTCAATTCACGGTCACCTGGTTTTCAGTGAAATTGGGCTTTGTATGAAATTTTGCAGTTATTTTGTTCAAAGAAGGGGTGATTTACTCACTGTGACACAGTGAGCCAGTGACTTGGCCATGATTAATATCTGGGATCCCACTGGCTCCTTCCTAGTCCTTTTATCTATCTAAACACACATCTTCCTCCTGCAAATGACGTAATTGCACAAGAGTGCATTAGCTAGAGGAACCTTAACTACCTAAGAAAGAGCTCCACAACAAATATGATGAATGTCTTTTTGAATAATTTTTAAAGTATGTCTTCTGAAATGTTCTTATTCCACTCAGCATCAGCTACCTATGAGTAGTTATATACAAGGAGTTCTCTTATTTCTTCAAGTAACAAAAAAATAGTATGAAAAGCAGATGGAAATGTAGATTACACAAAGCAGCCTTAACATACCAGAGGACCTGGATCTTAATATTTCCTTTTCCTGACCAAGAATGTCCTATTTTGGACATCCTGTTCAGGATGCAAACCCCATGCTCTGGATGTCCCTAAGCTGCTGACTACCAGAGGCTAGAACTGGATGATAGGGGGATCACTCAAAAATTGCCCTGTTTTGTTCATTCCCTCTGAAGCATCTGGCAGCAGCCACTGTTGGAAGACAGGATCTGGGCTAGATGTACCATTGGTCTGACCCAACGTATGACCCAATTGGTCTGACCAGTATGGCCGCTCTTATGTTCTTACGTTGCTGTTTGATGTTGTCCTAAGCTCTTTAAAGGCCAATGTAATAATCTGAAAAGAGGTATATTGATAGGGCAAAGGCAGTAGTGAAGTGCATGTTGTGACCTATTGATATATAAATACTTTATTTATAAAGTTTCTATAGGAACAGTTAAACAGAGAGTGCCTTGATCCACAAACCCCAGAAAGGCTGGCTACTGCAACCATCAGCAGACAATCATTTAAAACATTTAGTAGATTGTGTGGGCTAAGTAAAGATGGGAATTAGAGAAACTGACTTCTCTGGCTATAGAGAGGTTTGACTACAATCAGAGGAGTTCCTTTGTGTTGTGGCACAGTTGGACAATAGCAGGTCTTAGCACCCAGGCCCAAGTGAACAAGTCCATGCTGACATTTCAGAACAATGAAGACTGACTTTGAACTGGAGGGTTTCCCTGGTGAAGTAGATGGTTGGAAATTTCTCCTCCAGCCACCACGGAAAATGTTGGCAAGTGAAAGAAGGCCATTGTCACAGCAAATTTCAACTTTTCACCGAAAAACTGTTAAATTGTTTTTCATTTTTTAGTCTGAACCCCAAAAGTTTCAGATTTTGACAAAAGTTTCTGGGTGTTCAGTTTAATGGAAACTCAAAATTTTCTACAGAGAACAGAGACTTCTAAAGAAAAATGTTGTTTGGTCAAAAATCTAATTTTGCATCAAAAAGAGTTTTAATGAAAAATTTTCAACCTGCCCTATGCAGGGAGTGGTTGGACAGGAATAGATGAAGTTCCAATGCAGATAGGAATATCAAGGGTCAAAGACAAGGACAATGCTTTTCTAGCTAAAGGGTTGCCCATATTGGTGTTTCAGGTGCGGTTTCTTCAGGGCAGTTCAGATTTTTTATGCAAGCAAAACGCTGACTTCAGTGAGAGTTTTCCCTGAGTAAAGACTACATAAAAAAATAACTAAGGATTTATTTAGCCTATATAACTTGATGAATCTAGAGAATTTCTTTGCCCACTCCCTTTTCTTCCTATTGGCTTGACCATCTGCCTACTGTACTTTATCAAGTAATACTGCGTATTGAAAATATTTTGCATTATTTCAGTGCCATGGGTGCATAGCATTGCCTGGTCATCAGCATATTTGACAGCTTCTTTATTACTTCATGCTTTGCCTAGATGAGTCCATGTTTTGTTGCAAAGTTGAATATTGAACTAAAGCTATCTTGTGACATTCTATGTGGCCTTTTGTTCCAGCTGATCATCATTTTATTTTAATCAGTCCTCTACTTGCACTTTTTAACTCATTTGATCTTGCATTGATATTGACTTTTACTCCAGAATTTTAGAGCTCATGGGCCAGCTCTTCCTCCTGTGAAATTCAATTTGTATCCATTGAAGACAATGGCGCTATACCAGCCCACACCAGATGAGAATCTTGCCCCATGTCTAGAATGCTAACGTCCTCAAATGAAGCTAAAAGCTTACCATTTTCACATTCTCTTCAAGATAACCATGTTGATTTGGAGGGTTTTTTTCTGAATTCTGCATTGATTGTCAGATGAGTATTATACATATCCACTAACATGATTTTGAAATCTAGAATGCTAGAAGTAGGCTATTCCCCGTGACAGACAAATGATCGGATTTGGTATGGCCAGTCTCTCATTCCTTCTCCCATCCATGAATACATTGCAATAATATTGCATAGAAAGATCAGCATTTGGAAACAAGAAAGTAAATTGTTAAGTAATAATGCATTATATTCAGCATGGAAAACAACATTAACTGGAGTACTCATGAGGATCAGTTTCAGGTCATTACTGTTCCCAGTATATACTATACATGACATAGTCAAACCAATACCATAAAACTGAAATTTGCTATATGGAGGATCAGACAAAAAGGTGGTATTTGGGCTGGTTTCAATAAGAGTGAGAAGTATGGAATCCAAGACCCTATTAGAAATGAAAGAAGACTGTCATAAACAACATGTTCCTTTGAAGGATTTGATATTTGAACATAAAAGAATGAAAGAAGCACTGAGTAACTAAGCATTTAGTTTCTTAAGGCCAACATGACTGTGTAAGTCTTGTTATATTATAAAGATATAATGCTAGAGTGACTAATTTGAAATCCACAGCCATTTTTATTTTACTTTAGAATACAAGAGTACACTAGAATTCTAACTCAACTTACTTAGCTGTGTAAAATAAAATTGCAGACAAACTCCTCAAATTTTCCCTCCAAATTTTTCTATTGCACAAAAAAGAGATTAGCTTCCCCAGCATGCGTTTTCCAATGGGAATAAAGATGAAAATCTGGTGACACTGAAGTCAATGGGGAGTTTTGCCAGTGAACAATGGAGCCAAGTTTTCACTCAGTGATGTGCAATTACTGCTCCACTGGGCTAGTGGCTGTGACATAATTTTCTAATATAAGAAAAATTGGCAAAACCCCCATAACTCTGCCCACAAATAATAATCTCTCTGATCCCCACTATGATTTCTTTTAAATTTTTTCTCTTTAAATACATCTATTTAAACCACCTTTAAAACAAAGTGGAAATTATGATGAGAATGACTACAATGCCTATCTGGGGATTAAAAGGTCACTATTTAAGGAAAAGCTTTGAGAAGTGAATAATTTAGCCTTGAAAAAAGAAGAGTGAGAAGTGATTTCATTATAGCGTATAATTAAGTATTTTTAAAGGGTCATACTGGGAAAGACCTATTTAGATTACAGGGGAACAGAAAACCAAGAAGTCAATGATCTGAAGCTGGTAAAGGTACTTTTAGAATAGATATTGACTAAATATTGAGAAGGATGGTCTTGTGTTTAAGGAACTGAACTGTGACCAAGGAGATAGGAGTTCAGTTCTTTGCTCTGCTTGCGTCAGACTTCTAACCTGATCCTGGGCAAGTGTTTTTGGGGGGTTTTATTTTTTTTAAATGGAGATATGCCAGTCTCCTAGAACTGGAACAACCTTGAAAGGTCATCGAGTCCAGTCCCCTCCCTTCACTAGCAGGACCAAGTACTGACCCCGGACAGATTTTTGCCCCAGATCCCTAAATGGGCCCCTCAAGGATTGAACTCACAACCCTGGGTTTAGCAGGCCAATGCTCAAACCACTAAGCTAACCCTTCCCCCCCCCCCCCCCCCCCCGCCCTCCGAAGTGTTTTATCTCTCTGTCTCAATTCCCCATCTGTAAAATTAGAATAATAATACTACCTTTGTCCATTTCCTGTGTCTCTTATAATGTGTAGGTACAGAACTTATGACACTGGGCCCCCAAAGCCAGGTGGGGCTCCTAGGCACTAGTGTAATACAAATAATGATAGTAGGGAGCTTCTTCTACAACAAGGTTATCAACAATGTCTTAGAGACCCTTGGAAAAGTGACTAGTACACACAATGCTGAGAAATTCAAGAGAAGGCACGACGTCCACTTATTGTCCAGTAATGTTTCAGGATATACATGTGATGTCTTGCCCCAGCGTTAGAGGCTGGAAAAAATGGACTCTTTCTTTAAACTTTGGTAAGTTAACTACTTATAAAATAATGTGAGAAGTTTAAATAATGCTTTTACTTGGCTTTGGCACTCACACAGCTATAATAATACTGCTGTCTCATAAGCAGAGTGAAATAGAACTAGTTGCCAATGACAGAAAAAAAGTGCAATGCTTTCTGAGGTCTTTGATTAGGCTAACATCCTTCCCAGCTGGTTTGGATGAGTAAGTACTTTAACGCACATCATTTGCTTTTTGCAAATGTATTGAATTATTTCACTGCACAAATACTCCCCATATTTGCAGGTAACTATGTACTAATTGAGATCTTCTAGACAAGATATTCCTAAATCACTCTGGTTTGCTATTAATTCTAATAAATCTGGGTCATTATTAATTCTAATCTACGCTTTACTTGTTTACTAACAGTACAGAGACATTACTGAGGTGTTGTCTACACTACATATGTGTGGTGGCAGCAGTGGAGTATTATTCGGACACCCAGCCTGTAGGAGCTAATGATTCTCTCCTTTCATTTTCTCCAACCTCCCCACTCTGGCCTCCTCTTTTCTCAGACGGGTGCCTAAGGACAGTGTGGAGTGACCGTGCTTCTGCATTTTCTCATATCCATTCCTCATAGCACAGTGAGTGGCAGTAAAACCCCAATTCTGTAAAAATACATAAACCACACCACTACTCCCTGGCTTATTACAGGGAGAGTAGTCCCTGTAAATCCTCAAACCTTGGTTGGCTGGCTGAATACCCTGAAGGGGTAGCAGGCTCAGTCAGTTGCAGTGTTGAGCCCAAAAGAAAGGCTGCCCGGATATTTGCCCACCTTCAACTGGGTTTCTAAGACAAGGGGGAGGAGGGAAACATCTACAGAGCATAGGAACCAGAGAAGGAATAGAAACAACGGTTTACAATGGTCTCCCATCGGGTCAAATCGCTTGAGCCTTTCCTATTTGAACTGGCTTGCTCTGGAGAAGATACAGACAAGGAGTATTTTAATACCCAAAGCTCTCTATTCATGACATCTTGTAGTGTGTCAAATTAAAAAGGGACCTTTTATTTCCTGTGCATTCGAGCAGCAAGAATTCACCCTGCATTTCTTCAGCAAACTAAAGAGAGGTGAGCAGTATGCTAAAGCACGTACTGCAGAGAGCAGGGGAATGGAATTCTTTCTGGTTATTACAAATGGAATTTAATAAAAAAAAAAGTATTAAACTCATTGTATCTGGCCCAATGAAAACAGAAAAGTCATATGAATATGAAAAAAAAGCACATAATATAGAGTATGGAAAATGTTTGAACAATAATTACTTCAGTTTGACATTATTCTTTACAGCAGCTCTGAGAACATAGCTTTTGTTAAAGCCCTCTGCCACTAAGTGAAAGGATTCAAAAACACATTGGATTCTATGTCTGATAGTGTTTTACCACAGAAATATATGTTTTTGACTACTAATGCACTTTAGCATATGACTGAAGTCAGGTATCTCTACTAAAAGGGGTCTGTATACAGTAGCACCTACAATTTAAAATCAAAGCATAAGATTGCTTATGCTAATTCCACATCTAAAACAATTACTCTATATTTACAAATAGACAGGAATATGTATAGAGAAATTTACCCCATTTGAAGAAACCTGCTGAGAACTGTCATACATATTTCAAAAGAAAAAGCAGTTTAAAACAATAACACTGTGCAGTTAAAAGCAGGCACCCACAATAACTCAGAGATAGGCTGAACTGATTGGAGGCAATGTTGGTACCTCTTGATATTTGGGTATACAGACTACTGTACAGCTATCTTCAATCCTCACCTCTCGAGACATTAAAATTAGATTGGGGGAAAACTCTACTGGAGGTACTCATAGAATTTAGGGCACAGAATCATTTCATGTCAAAGTTTATTAGATAAAAAAGACCTATTGGGTCACCAGTGCTCTCTCTGACTTTTATGATCCTGTCATAATTTATGGCAAAATGTTCTTTAAACAGTCTCAAAATAACATCCTTAAAAGCAATGAAGGACTGCTGGGAATGGTATCCACACTCCAAAATGCAGATTGGCTAGCACTAGGATACCATTCTTGGAAATATTTTAGTGCTAAACCCTGTATTCCCAACCTCAACTACACTACACAAGAGGGTGAGGGAGGCAGAATTTGGACAACACAAGGATTGCCTCACAGATTGGGTCTAGGGGTGGGCCAGGAGAGGAGGCAGGCCCACTAGATATGTATATCTATCTGTAGCTTCTGGCTGCAACAGCAATTCTGTCCCATATTCCCACCCTGTAGATCTCTGTAGTGCACAATCTAGTTACTTTGACTAAATCCAGAGACAGATTTTACTCCTGACTGTACAGAGGTCTCTCTCTTTGGAAACATCTTTTTAATTAATGTGTAATATGCAGTTCTGAAGATTCATGTTTAAAAGCTCAATCAAGCCAAACTCAGTCTATTACAACCTGCAATCAACTACTTATATGAATTTTGGAGACCTTGGAATGTGTAGACACCTTACAGTACACAAGCGAAGAGGCTGCTATGGACCCAGTCTGGTATGTAACTTTAACAAGATTTAACTAATTATAATGTGGTATAACCCAGATCTCCACATTGAAAAACATGATGTGAAACAACTGTAATGAAAACACATTTGTGTTTACATTTTACTAAAAATATGTGGGCAGTAATTTTTACGTGAATGGGGATTCTTTTGTATTTTTAATTTCATAGTCTTGTTTCCACCAAATATAAAGTCTAGTAAATAAAATCTGAATGGCTTACCAAAAGTCAGGCAAGAAGGAAGAGTTATTACTATAGCACTTTTTACTGTTTTCCCACTATATGTATTCTAAGTATCCTGCATCCCAGGGAACATAAAGCAACCTGAGAATCCATTTGTAATGGAACATTGTCTCAAATATTTCTAAAACTACTTGCCTGCTTACATGCTTTCAAGGACATCAAATTAATTTCTGTACAACCCAACAGGGAATGTATAGACTAGAAATGATGGGCCCAATCCTAACTCTCGCATGACTCAATAACAAGTCTATTTCTATGTGAGTCAGAATCAAGTCTCAAGTAGGTATCTGATTAATTCAAACAGATATCCAGTGATACACTTGAAAGGGAACATTTTGATGCAATTGATGGACTTCAAGCAATATCTTAATAAATAATTGGGGATGGAGAAAAATACATCACTAAAAATTAGAATTTGGGGAGACAACTCTAGAGACACATGGTATAGATGTCCCAAGGTCTTCTTTTGTAACAAAATAATGTGCAAGCCATAAAAGGTTCACTTCCATTTCGGATTTAGCATAGAAAACTGTGAATTAGCACAGATGTAAGAGCAGTGGTAAATTACAATACCGCCTCACTCTGAATATGGATCTTCTATTAACATCAGTGGGGACTCAGCAAGTGAACTGAAGAAATTGTACAGCCATAACACTTTTAAAGTTACACACTGGTGCATTTGTTAAAATTATCTGGAACACAGTAAGTGACTGAAACCACTGTACAAATACAGCCTGTTTTTTATGCTGAAGCTCTCATTATGAAGAAAGTTGGGAAAATGCAAAGGTTTTGCTTTTTAAAAGGAAATAATAAGCATGCAAAAATCCAAAATACTATTTCTGATGTGACATTTTGTAATGAAGTGATAATGTAACATTATCTGGACAGCAAAAGGTTTGTATGTCCTAGTTACCAAGAGTAGATAGCATTCATTACTGTAACCGTCAAATCCCTTTCATATTATTTTAATTTGGAAAAAAACTGAGTCCAGTATGGAAATTTTATGATAAGCCTAAAAAGAATTTATCTGATTGAAGAAAAATGTTTTACCATTATATGGAGATTTGCTTCAAAGCTTACATAACACCAATAGTAAACACAACACACTATTGTGTGAACAGAGATAATGGAAACATAATGGAAAGAAAATGTCAAGGTGTTTTTTGTTTGGTTTTTTTGCTTGAATACTTAGATACATGTGGTAAAAGGAAAAAATGTACCCATAAATATGGTTTATAAAAAAATCTTACATATTGTCTATCTACGTAATAACATCTGCTTGTCAAAGAACCATGTCATCAAGACAACCACTGACTGTAATACATTTAGGTTTTCAAATTCAGGATCATTTAAAGATGTTGATGCCTACTTGTTATCTATAAATTATAATATGTACTAAGTTTCCTTAAAGCAATTTAAATTGTGACTTCTGGAACTTAAATAGATTCTTCAATAAATAAATGTACCCCACAGTAGCAGCTTCGTAACCAATTCTTTATTGTTTTTCTGTAGAGAACACAGAATTAAAATGAATGCTTTCATCACATAATCTTTAAGGTATACTGTTGAGACAGATTAATCATTCAGGGCAAATTCACACAGAATACTAATACATTATATAGTTAGTCTGAGCAATGGTGTTCATCGGCTGGATGGCAATACAGATCACAAAGTGGAACTTCAGACACCTTTCACAGCCTGATCTGATTCTATTTGCTGTAATAAATTAGGCTTGAAAATTCTGCACTTTGTGCCTGCTCCAAAGCCCACATATACCAATGGGAATCTTTCCATTTACTTCAGTGGGCTTATGTTCAGGCCCTTTGATATTAACCCAAGATGTGCTAGTGTATAAAACGTAGGTTTGACAGGAAGAAAAAAAAATCAGTCACCTATTATTTATTGGGGAATATAAAACTTTAGCATAGGGGTTGATTGCCCTTATGATCCAGACAAGAATGTCTTAATGTACTTGAAAATCAAGTTAATGTTGGATTAAAAACTATGACAGGGTTCTCAGGTAAATTCATACATCAATCTTGATCCAAGGCTCATCCAAATCTTTTGGTGGATTAATGGTTGAACTTGCCAAATATCCGTTCTACTCAATTGTATGACAATATACATATATGCATGAATAGAGTAACTGAACTTTATTTGATGTACCTACACTAGCTTTACCATAAAGCAACTAAAATAAAATATGATTGGGGAAAGAAATACCGGAAGTGCTCATATGGCTACCACTATGATGGAGAGATTATGCAAAAAGAATTGATTTTCATAAAAGAACCTGTGAAATTTTCTAATTTTTTCCTTCCAAATTAGGATCATTTGAAAGTAAAAATGGGCCAATTTGAGGGAAAAAACTTCAACATTCAAAATTTCCCGAGGTCCGGCTGCACAATGAAACATTTAATATTTCACGTTTCAATGCAAAAACTCAAGAGGTGACATGGATCAAGAGATATAGGGATGGATTTTTAAAACAGAAGATCACAAGGATCATGATGCTCCCTTCTGATCTTAAAGTCTATGAGCCTAGGACTTTAAACTTTAATGAGGGAGCGAGGCAGGAAGGCACTGAACTCCCTTTCCCTAAAGCCCAAATGCAGGCATTTATTTGGGTCCAATGCAGTGTTAATGGCCTCCATGCCAGATACCCAATATTCAGGGTTGACCCTAACTCCCAGGATTCCGCTCACCCCTATCTGAATCCTCTTGCCCTCTCCCCATGCGGGGGTTGAAAGGTAACTCAGTCTGCAAGAGCTTACAGGTCTCTCCTTCACCCTCCAAGCTAATAGGATCCACCAATTATTTTCTGGTTATAGTTTTTAATCTATTTACCATTGAGGGACATCTCCTTTGAGCATCTCACCCACACTTGATATCGACCACAAGTTATGATGCAATTACATCAGGGGTTCTTTCACCTGCACATCTACCAATGTGCTCTATGCCATCATGTGCCAGCAATGCCCCTCGGCCATGTACATTGGCCAACCGGACTGTCTCTACGCAAAAGAATAAATGGACATGAATCTGACATCAGGAATCATAACATTCAAAAGCCAGTAGGAGAACACTTCAACCTCTCTGGTCACTCGATAACAGATTTAAAGGTGGCAATTTTGCAACAGAAAAACTTCAAAAACAGACTCCAACGAGAAGCTGCTGAACTGGAATTAATTTGCAAATTAGATACCATCAACTTAGGTTTGAACAGAGACTGGGAGTGGCTGGGTCATTACACAAAATGAATCTATTTCCCCATGTTAAGTATCCTCACACCTTCTTGTCAACTGTCGGATATGCACCATCGTGATTATCACTACAAAAGTTTTTTTTCTCCTGCTGATAACAGCTCATCTTAATTAATTAGCCTCTTAGAGTTGGTACGGCAACTTGCACCTTTTCACATTTTCTCTGTATGTGTGTATGAGTATGTATGTATGTATCTATCTATCTATCTCTTCCTACTATATGTTCCATTCTATGCATCTGATGAAGTGGGCTGTAGCCCATGAAAGTTTATGCTTAAATAAATGTGTTAGTCTCTAAGGTGCCACAAGTACTCCTGTTCTATTTACTTATAATATTACAGGTCTTAAAACCTACCCTTGTTTTTATTAACCTAAACCTGGGCCTCCAGAATACTGTGAGACAGGTGGGAAAAAATGCTGTTGATCTTGCCCTAAGAGAAAAATTCCCTCCCGATTCCAGAAACTAGTGATTGGTCAGACCCACAACATGCTGGGATCACAATTCAAGCTCTATTTCCATTCTAGGGCAGGGAAGATGGGGCACCAACCACAGCACAAGGACTGTTTCACATCCTGAATGCTTCACATATGGGGAGTAGTGGGGAATGATGAGAAACAATCAAGCCTCTCTCCCCCTCCACCACTAGCCAATGGCAGCTGGGACAGGTGGAGAAATCTCTCCTCTTCCCCAGCACCTCCCTGCCTAATCACATTCTTTGTGTGTGTTCTGAGCTGGGAATGCCCCTAAGAAGCCAAGCCTGCCCTTCCTTTCCCCTGTCCACTCAGGTCCCAGGGACCCCAGGCCCCTTTCTTCCACCTGTCTGATCAGACTTCACCTCCTAATTTGGGGGGACTGGGGACTCTAAGCGGCGCATAATGAAAGTGAAAATATCCTTGATGAATTTGAGCAAAATACACACACTGAGAGAATAATGTATTAAGTCTGTATACCAGTCTTTACTGTATTTAAGTCTTTTTTCCTGTTTGCCATCCATCAGAAAATATGTTAAGAGTAAAAGAAGCTATAGCTGATCAGTGCTCAAAATACTCCAGTGGAATTTCTTTATACAGAGTACTGTTAATGCCCAGGACAAGGGCAGCAAATCGTATACACAGTTGTCAGGACATTGTATTTTGCCCTTTGACTACCTCTTCAGTATTGGGAGCCTGTCTTCATAAGTAATTGCATGCAATAGGGAGCCTGCTTCTAACTGATACCTCCAGGCGCTATTGCAGTATAAATATCAAATTAAAAGAAACAAAAACAATTAAGGAGAGAGACCTAATGAACATGCATAGGCTTATTTTCAGAGATGTTGAGCATCTCTGAAGAGCAGACCATTAAACTTTAATAACAAACATAGAAAGGGAGTTATTACAGGGTTTGCATTAGGTGTGAGCTTTAATCCATACAGCAATCAGTAGGAAGAGTGGTTATTAAGATCTGAATTCTGGGCATTACTACTTCCCCTTTCTCTCTCTTATGTGAATACGTTTTCAAAATCTGTGCTTTTTCCTCTTGCTTCCATGTCCCTCTTTCTGCTAGTTATTTTTCACAAGAACATTTTACGGCCTGCTTTAATTATGGCTTTGTGATGCTCTTAGGTACTATATAGTAGTTTCATTATCTTTATTTATGGGTTTCAAATGATTGGGTAGGTGTTGATTTCCTGTCCCAGACCAGCAGTTGAAGTTTTAACCACTGCCACTTCCATCATTGCCAGTGCCATGACTTTCTTTCCTTTTCTTTCCTTTCATCTAGGAAATAATAATTCCCTTGCAATTGCAGGTTTTATAGACAGTCATCCTTATGAAAAAGTAATATTCTTTGCATACTTCAACTGTGGTTATTTTCCACTCTTTGACCCTGCTGCATACAGGTTTCCATGATTTCTAAAGTGTGATATGTCTCCTTTGGGAATGAAAAATCCTCCTAATAATCTATTTCTCATCAAAATCCTTTACCAATTGATATATAATTAACTGCTACACTTTTATCGGACAAATTCAAGCATAGTTCATGGAAAGAAATAGAATTAAATGGCTTAACTAAACACAAACATATTTTCACCCTATCAAAAGAGAATTACTCTCAGTGGATAACTTTAATAAACGTGCATATTATAGATGTTTCGTTTCACTTCCAAAACTTCACAACTATCTTCCAGCATCTCAAAAGTAACCACTTCCAATAAAGTGTCCGCATGTGATTTCATAAAGAGAAGCATATTTTTATTCCAGTGCTTACAATAAATATAAAATCTGAATTATCACACACCTGCAGAAAATTTCCAGCTAAACTATTATAGCCTGAAGGAATCTACTTGTCAAGCAAGAATCTTGATATAGACAAGAAATGACAAAGTCTAATGTCATTCTACAAATTAGAATGAAAGAAGAACGTCACATTAATAAAAAAGTGCCAGCCTGTAATGTTTATGGCTAACTGTAGTGGGGTGCACTCACGTCTCACGAGCGCTCCCTGTCGCAGTGCATGTGCCTCAACCCACTCTCTCAGTTTGTGGTGGTCTTCGGTGACTCAGCCCTCTGGCCAAGTCATACCGTCTATATGTGAGATAAAAATCAAACCCTTCCTGGATATATGTCCAGTGGGGGCCTCTCTCTGTAAGGTCCCTTTATCTGCAGCACTCTCTCGGGGCTCGCTCCTCAGTCAGTCCTGCAGGGCCTATCACAGTACCCTGGTTCAAATGGTCTCTCAGCACCTTCTGGGCTCTTTCAAATTGACCCTCTCTTCAAGCAGTCCCAGCCCTGGTGTGGGGCCACATCCCCCAGGGTTCCCTTAGAATCATAGAATCATAGAATATCAGGGTTGGAAGGGACCTTAGAAGGTCATCTAGTCCAACCCCCTGCTCAATGCAGGACCAATCCCCAATTTTTGCCCCAGATCCCTAAATGGCCCCCTCAAGGATTGAACTCACAACCCTGGGTTTAGCAGGCCAATGCTCAAACCACTGAGCTATCCCTCCCCCTCCCTCCACCTTCCTGGAGAATCTTCATCTCTCTGGGCCTTTCTGTCCTCCACTCTTCAGCTGGGCCACTAAAGAGTTCAGTTTCCATTCTGGGCTGTATCAAAGTCCAGGCCACTTTCCAAGTGCCTGGGAGGGAGAGGGGGCCCACCCTTTACACTAGGTCCCAGCCCAGTGACCCTATAGATAGTAGCCATCCATCACATCCCTTTAAATAAACTGTGTGTCTGCTACAATTTCTTGGGCCACTTCCCCATGGTCCCAGCACACTCTTCACCCTTACCTCAGGGTCTTGTCCTGGTTGAGCCCCAGCAGCCAGCCCAGAGCACCTTTGCATCCCTCTCCCCTAGCCTCTGCCAGCACTGTTCTATCTGAGTTCTGTACCTCAGATAGAACCTGAGGCCAGGCACACCATCCCCTCTCCTCCAGCTCTAGCAAGGAACCGATCTCAGCTCTGCACTGCAGCTCCTTTTATATGGGCCTGCTGGGCTTGGATTGGCTGCTCCCTGCAGTCCCTCTCTGATTGGCTGCATCCCATGCTGCAACTCTAGGCAGTTTGGAGGACTCTCTCCACTGCCCTTTTCTGGGGCAGGGTGTGGCAGGGCCATGAGGCCTCCAACAGGGGGCCTCAGGGCCTAGTCCACCCCATCACACTTACCCATTTTGTATCTGATTATATTGGAGCTTTCTTGACCGTCTAATACATGTGACACATTGTGAACATAAATCAAGACTAACTAAATGACTGTGTTCACACAGAGAATGAAGATTTGGCTTGCTTATGCTAATGTCACGATGATGTGTTCAAGGCACATGATTAGCTACCTATATTCTAAATGGAATAACCAATAGAAATAGAATTGACTTAGTCCATTTATTCAGTGATCATCAGGAATTTTAAAAAACAAAACAGTGATTACAGAAGTGTCCCCTTCCCTTTAAAGGCTCAATTCTGCAGTTCTTAGTTTTATAAATAGCCTTTACTCTCATGAGTAGTCCCATTGATTGCAATGTTACTATTTTATGAGTAAGGATTCCAGGAAAATGAATGAGAAAAAAGGTAAGTATGTGCTTGTATCCTTCATTTATTTATTGACTGCATGACCCATAATTTTAGATATTGAATGCAGTCAGTGTAAAACAAATTAAGTATTCTTAACTCATATAATATCTAATGTGACAATGGTCCTATGATCTACCATCAAAGAGTCTCAAAATACTGGGAAAGTGTTAATACTATAATAGGAGACAGCTCATAATGAAGTGGTCTACCTATATTGGTCTGATAATGACTTGAAGGACTACTATAGACTCAGAGTGGCAGAGAGGCATAAGAACATGATTTTTTTCCGTTTCAGTTCAGAAAGCAACAGCTGTCTCAACTGTGGTACAGTAGTTGCCCCAAAGACTTTTTTGGGGGAGTGACGGGAGTGATATATAGTGTAGTTCTTAATGGATCAAAAGATTTGATATGGGCTTTTGGCAATAAATCCACAGTCTAAAGAAAGGGAATTCTCCTCCAAACCCTTCCCCCCAAAGAACTATTAATAAAAGATAGCTCTGAGAATATAGTGATACTAAACCAAGTAGATTCCGGAGACTTGAACTCTCACTGAAGTCACGCTGAGCCCTTTATCCCCATCAGAAAAATGTCAAAAATGATGGATGTGTTTGCCATGATATTGTAACATTTTTTCTTTGTATTATTATGTACATTTCATCCATAGTAAAGTCTAATGGAGATGTCTTTCTAGACCCTTCCTGGAGATCAGTAAGTCTAGCTGTGTACTCTTGATTTAACTGCGTAGCAATTTCAGCCTCTAGATAGCCTATTTCAGTATTGATCATTGAGACAATACATCTGAAATTGTGAGCAATCTTTATGGTATGTCGTGTCTCACCTCCACAAAATTGCAGAATTAAAGAAGCCCCCTTATGTGGAAGCAGAAATGAGTAAGTAACCCAGTTTTTCCTCACTTGAGGCTAGCATTTTCAAATTGGAGTTGTAAAAAAACAAGGTAGGAGAAATGACAATGGAAGAAATAAAGTTATCAGTATTATCATACATCCACAATACTAGCAGGAAAAAATACAGTCAGTCATATCTCTGCATTTAGATTTTTCCACCACACATAGGTTTCTGCTACAGCTTGATGAAATGTTGTTAAGGTACCCGAGTTGACTCAAAGTGAGTAGGATGTAATTAATGGGCTGTTGGGAAGACCTTCAGATATACCTCTCAATGACAGCACTAGATGACCTCCTACACAACTTCAAGGATCTACTTCAACTATGCTGAAAAGAAATCCCAGGGAAAGTTCCAGTGGGTCTAATTGGTTCCAGCTTCCACACTAGTATTTTCTTCCTTATGAACTCATAGGTACCTGTACAAAGATAAGGCCCGATTCTGATCACACTTACACAAGTGTGACTGTGACACCTCCATGGTGCCCCCCTGTGGTCCAGTGAGGCACTACTTATCCTCTCACAGGGTCTGTGACAGTCAGTTGCCACCCCCCACAGGATCTGGTGCAGTGATGCTTTAGCCCTCCAGCTAAGGCAAGCTAAAGCCCTATCCCTTCCGGGGTATTAAAGTCCAAAAACATAAGAACTGGAGACAAGGTCATCCAAGGAATCAACAGGACCCGCCCTTCTGCTCTGGGTTTGTCTTTGTGCATCCACTCCTTTGGTTGGTCTTACTGGGCCCAGTCATCCCATCCACTGGGAGACTGGTTCAGGCAGCAAGCTGCCTCAGACTCGTGGCTGAAATCAGCCTTCTCTCAGAGAGGGAGAACTGGAGCTCTGGTCTCTCCTGGCCAGTCCGGAATGGAGCTAGACCTTCTCCCTTTAACACCCCTCTCCATTGCGTAGGGCCAGTTAGGTTTTGTAATAAGGTGGGCATCATTTTGGGTACCCTCATGCAGCAGGCCATGGCACAACATGCATACCTGCCTCAGTTTCCCATTGGAACCAACCTGTGCCAAGGAATATTGCCTTAGTGGAAAATTCAAACCCTTCTGAAGTGCCACAGTCCACAAATCCCTCATAATAAGAACAGTTCTAGTCAAAACACCAAAGTAAAATGAGGTTACAATGCAGCAGCTCTTCAAACCCACTCAAAAGTTCCCAGGTCACCCACGTGAGAGCCATTACGCACTCTATCACAATTCCTGTAGCCTTGTTCCAGGGCCCCATTCTCCAGGCCTCTAACCAACCAGTTTTTTTCCCCCAAGTCTTCTCCTGTAGCCCCAAGTCAGGTCCCCAAGAGGGGGCTCCCTGTAATGGTTCACTCCCCAAGGCCTCCTCGTTGGTAAGTCCTATCCATACTCAGGGGATCCTCAGCTCCAAAAAGTCCATCTACAGCTGCTCAGAACTCATCACCGGCTCATAGTTACAGCTCTCCTCCTCCTTTCCTGCAGCTTTTTCTCTTGGCAACTCTGCTGTTCCTCCTCTGTTCCAGGTTCCTCTGCCCCTCCTGACTCCTTCAATCTCTTCTCAAGCAGTTCTCACTTGCCCTGACTCTCATCCTGCAGGGCCCTCCTCCTCTTGAGGGCCCACATGCCTTTTTCTCGTCCCAATTCAAGATCAACTAGCCGGTCAAAGGTGCCTTTTCCCTTTTAAAGGGCCAGTGGTACCATATGACAAGTCCACAGGCTTTCATTAATCCTCTCCTTGCTAATAGGGGGCCTGTGTTCCCCACAACAATGATTTCATGAACACCAACAGAGTCACTCATTTACACACTGAAAGAGCATACTGTATATGGCTTCCTACTTTTTTTCTATTTGACTATTTTAATATGTTAACAAGTTTGCAAATTATTACCATAAAAGCATCAGAAATATAATATTACCACAACACAGAAACATGGGGGGAGGGATAGCTCAGTGGTTTGAGCATCGGCCTGCTAAACCCAGGGTTGTGAGTTCAATCCTTGAGGGGGCCATTTAGGGATCTGGGGCAAAAATTGGGGATTGGTCCTGCTTTGAGCAGGGGGTTGGACTAGATGACCTTCTAAGGTCCCTTTCAACTCTGATGATCTATGATTCTATGATTATGAAATCACATAGTCATTAAATTTTCCAATGGGAAGAACATTTCTATTAGAATTGGCCGGAGATGGTTTTTCCATTCTGCAAATGATTAAGATTTTTGTTTTTTTTCCCCATCCTGAATCGGGACAAAAAGTGAAATCTCTAATATTTCCATGTACCAGTAATCTGAAAAAATTGGATTGGGTCAAATGAAAGATTTTATTTTCATTATTTTGAAGAGTTTTGTTTCAATTTTGACAGCTTACATTTTTAAAAACTTTTGTATAAATTCATTAAAATTAGTCCACAGAAAGTTGTTTCAAAAACTGAAAAATGAAATTCTCTGTTTCAAAAATGTCAAAAATAGGACATTTCAACGATTTCAAAACTGTTTTGCTCCAAAAGGATTTTTAATCATAAGATTAATCAAAACCCACCGTTTCCACAAACAATTCAAACTTCAATGGATCAGTATTTTTCTATGAAAAACATTTAGTAGGGAAATTCCCAAACAGCAATCATTGTATATGTTACAGGATGAAACTTTTACACCACTCTGGACATGTTCGTAGTGAGAATTTTCTTAAATTGAAAAAGAATTAACTCCCTAATCATATTTACAAGCTTGGGCAAGTGTCTTACATTTCTAGGACCTTCAAGAAAACATCATATTCCCATTTGCAAGATATGTTCTTATGAAAGAAGCAGACAATCATAACATTTCTTAATTACAATAGAGTTTCTCTGTGTTACTGAAAAACTGTAGAAATCACTGCTGAATTCCCTCAGTCCTTTAAATAAGTTGACAATAGATTGATTTCACCCTATAAACACACTGCGCTGAATTAGCTAGAAAAATTATCACTCTCTTCCTAGTCATCTTAAAGTATCCGCTGTATTTTAAAGGCTACTGGTAACTGGTGCATAGGGAGAACATTCCTGAGGCTAGAACCTTCAGGAGGTTTATCATTTGCTCCTCTCCAAAACCAGCCAGCCAGGTCTATTGGCTGTTTTTGATGGAGGAAAAGTTATGCCTTTAACTCCTTCCCATCCTTTTGGGATAGCTGCATCCCCAGGAAGTACTAGCAGGGCTCCATGCTAATGAAAATGGCATAAAGACCTGGGTAGATACCTAGGACAAGCCCCTCAACTCACAGACTCTGATTGTGCCTGACCACCATGCTGTATACAAGAGAGTAAAGGCAGTGTAAAGGAACCTTCCCTCGTACTTCTGGATCCCAGACCAACCATCTTAATATATCAGAGGGGTAGCCGTGTTAGTCTGGATCTGTAGAAGCGACAAAGTGTCCTCTGGCACCTTATAGACTAACAGACGTATTGGAGCATAAACTTTCGTCATCTGATGAAAGACTGAAAGCTCCTCTGGCCATAACTGAATCTCCTCTTTGGATGCACAAATCCCTTTTTCTCTCCCTCCTCCTCCCACACTTCTCCCACCATCCATGCTCTGTCTCTCTGAACAATAACCACTGTGTATATATAGATATAGATATATACAGATACACTATCTTTATGGCAGAAATTAGTTTTTCCCCTTTAATAGCTACTAAAGCAATTATCTCAGCATGTTCTGCAGCAAGCAACCAAATGCAACATCTAGCCAGGAGGAAAACTGTGACACATACTATAATCTAAAAAGTATTACCTTCAGTGCTTTAATCAATGTTAACATTAACAGCTCTCATCTTTGGCAAGGCATGGATCTATTGACCCTCAAAGACACATGTTTAAAAATTGAAGCTATTTTATCCCAGAATTTAATTTGGGTTTGTCACTAATTAAAATACATGCAACATCTCTCTAACATTAACCCCAATTGTAATTAAATTGCGGATCATGGCTTTCCCCTGCAAAATTTCAAGAAGCAACCCAGGGACAAAGGAAGCATTAGAACACAAATCACACGTAATTCATTAGGAGAAGCAAGTCAGTGTTGTGCAGGCATCCATGGAAATGACCTAGCTATGAGATGATCCCGATTAAAAAATAATCATTGAAAGAAAAATCATCAACTAGATTTGAAAAGCCAGATTATTCTTTTTGGATGTGTCTGGGCACCGACATTCACATTTGGGTTCAGAAATGCCATGACAGATGGATTACAAGCCTGAATATGAATTTTTCCTCCCTCCCTTTCTCTCAGTGACTACCTTCCTTTCTCAGGATGTTCCTTGTGGCCCCAAAGCAACTTCTGTGCCCCACAGCCCTTTCCCCTACTCTTTCCACCCTCAAAACTATTCACTACTTTGAGGATATATTCTGTGGATAATCCTTTTGCTGTTATTCATTATTATTATTGTCATTTCACCTAGACACCACCAATGAAGGGTCAGGGCTCCATTGTGCTAACTGCTGTACACACCTATAATGAAGAGATGGTCTCTGCTCCAAAGCATTTACAATCTAAATCTG
Organism: Chelydra serpentina; assembly: GCA_037349315.1. NCBI lineage: Eukaryota > Metazoa > Chordata > Testudines > Chelydridae > Chelydra > Chelydra serpentina. Next base: position 14,324,154 of record JBAIAC010000026.1, on the reverse strand, counting down.
TGCAATCTCTGGGATTATGCATAAAATTTAGAGTCATACTGAGATCAGTCAAATCTGACTTTATGGAGGGTAGACGAGTGGGTTATCTCACCAGCTCAAGAAGGCTCCAGTGCTCTACCCCAGCCTGTTTCAAGCCCTGGCCTCTCTTTACTGGTTAAACAGAAAACCCCCTAGTAACACCAACACTAACAATTCCCTTGTTCAACATGGCTGCAGTCCCCAGTGGCTTTTCCCTTCCCTCTCATAGCCCTAGGAGGACTGCCCCTTCCCTTAAATCCCCTGCTGAATCATGTGACAGAAAGGCAGCCCTTAACTCTTTCCTGGCTGCTTTACACTGTCACATGGGGTTACATCAGATTTACATCATGAAGAGCAAAAAGGGCAAAGTTTGGCAGAATATTTATTCACTACAAATAGTTAGCCCCTTTCTACCAACTACCCAGTGGAAAACATAAGCCTCTTCTTTTTTTATTTTTTTTGCCATCAGTAGTTTGCAGAATCTCCTCTGTTGGTATATTTAACATAAAGCCTGTGTGTTTACTGCTGGGTGCCCCTAGCCTTAGTCTTCATCTATCAACCTACGGTAAAAAATGTGCCCATGTGTTGGTGGAAAATTCAAGCTGTTGCATGCAACACCTCCAGTAACCTGCTGAAATTGAAAGAAATGTACGTTTTGGATGGAAATCCCTTTGTCATGATCCTATTTTGAATGGTACTTTATGGCAGAAGGGGTGAAGTCTGCAGCTGAACCGGTCGGCACTCAGGAAAGAAAATGAAAAAAGAAGGTGAGGGTGATAAGGGAGATTTAATATCTTTAGCAAGGACCTGGAAGAAAACAAAATCATCACTGATAAAGTTTGTAGATTACACAAAAATTAGGGGGGTAGTAAATAACCAAGAGGACAGATCACTGACTCAGAGCAATCTAGATTGCTTGGTAAACCGGACGCAAGCAAACAAGAGGAGTTTTAATATAGCTGGGAACAAAGAATGTAGGCCATACTTACAGGATGGGGCACTGGATCCTGAGAAGCAGGGACTTTGAACAAGATTTGTGGCTTGTGGTGGATAATCAGCTGAACATAAGCTCCCAATGTGATGCTGTGGCCAAAAGAGCTAATGTGATCAAGGGATGCATAAACTGGGGAATCTCAAATTGGAGTTGAGCAGTTACTTTACCTCTGTATGTGGTGTGACCATTGCTGGAATACTCTGCTGCCCACAATTCAAGAAGGATGTTGATAAATTGGAGATGTTGTTTCCACCCCCCTTCCAGAAACCTTCCCACTGACAAAGATATAGTTTTAGGGGGGGGGGGAGACATTTTGAGAGAGTAATGTTCCAGTTGAGATTAAAAGCTGTGATTTTAAGGTGAAACTTGAGCTGCTATCAGCTGTACTTTGATGATAATGTTGGTGTTTCATGATGACACCTGTTGCCTATGTGATCGATGTGACTGTGCATTTTGTTTTGCTGCGGTCAAGAGACACCATAGGAAATGTTATTTCCTGGGCATAAAACATGACCACCAATCCTCTCAATCTCCCACAGATAAACATCAAATGATAGACAATAATATTTCTGGAGGAAAGAAGGAGAATATAAAGAGGGGGAAAATGAGCATTATAGTCACTCATGAAATGCAAAATTAATTTTGAGAAGAGAAGAGAAGAGAAGAGAACTCTGAGGGACCAGATTCCTATACCCTTATTCACATAGCAAAAGTACCTTTCTCCAGAGGAATCCCTGTTAAAATCAGTGGGGGCTACTTGTGGAGTAAGAAACTATTCAGCATGAATGAGGAAGGGTTGCAAAATCTGGTCTAACATTAGCAAATCCTTTGATTTAGGAATATCTCTTACATATTTTCTGTCACTTTCCTTTATTGTGCACTTTTGCATAAAAACTGGCTTTTTGACATCACCCATGTTTCTTAAGAATCCAGTCTTCTGCCTCCACTTATTCTCACCATAAGCCATAATTCTCGATTTGTGACACTGTCATTTAACCAGAGAGAGATACAATTCTTTATATTCTGCCTACAGTGGAAAATATGAACAATTTTACATTGCAACATAGGCGTCCACGGGGGAAAATTGGTGGGTTCTGAGCACCCACCAGCAGCTCCCCGCCAGCCCCGCCCCTGCGCCCAGCTCACCTCCTCGGCTTCCCCAGGCACCGCGGAAGCCAGAGGCTGAGCGGCTTTTTCTCCACTCATGCAGGCTCCTCCAACTGCAGCTGATCAGCAGCGGCACGCAGGGGAGGGTGGGAGAAAGCGCAGGGGCGGCGCCTCGCAGGAGGGGTATGGGGAGGAGGCAGAGACGGGGGTGGGGATTTGGGGAAGGGGCAGGGCCGGGGGTGGAGTTGGGGCAGGGCCAGGGGGTGGAGTTGGGGGGGCGGGGGGCGCCTATGCATTGCAAAAAATATATCACAGCTGAAAAGAAAATTGGCAAAATTGTTTTGTTTCATGGAACCCTGAAGGCTTTGCTCCAAAAGGGTGTGTGCATGTTAAAACACCACCATAGTACATGGAACATATTCATCTGCAAACGTACACTCAACATATTCATGTGGGGCGTGATCCTCCACTGGTATGTGTACACTGCAGTTGCGAGCATGTTTCCAGCATGGGTAGACAGACACATTAGCTTTGCTCCAGCTAGCACACTAAAAATAGCAGTGGAGCTGGGGGTAGCACGGGCAGAAACTCAAGCTAGCCACTCAAGTACATACCCAGGGAGTCTAGGCAGGTTTGTACTCAAGTGGCTAGCCTGAGCTGCTGCCCATGCTATTCCTCTCCCGCCCTCTCACCCCCCCACCCCTCCCCCGCCACACTCAACTTCTATTTTTAGCACAGTAGCTTGAGTGGAGCTAGCATACTTGTCTACCCGTGCTGGGAACCATGATTTAACACATAGTAGGTGTGTATATTTGTTGGGAAATATTCCCAGTGGATGACGGTGTTGTGCTTATACTAACCAAGATTACCAACAAAGACCCTGACTCGGATCTTGTGCCAGTTTCACACTGTTTAAAGTGACTTTAATGGAGTTACTCTGGATTTACAAGTCCAGTCAGAATTAGGCCTATATTTTTAACGTTTAAATTTAATCAGTGTATTCATGTTAATCTGCTCAAGAATTTAATTTCATTAGAGCTGATCAAATTTTACCCAGGGAATAACCAAAGGAAGCGGTGATATAGTCCTACTTAAGGGTTTCAGTGTATCCCATATCCTCAAATTATCTGGTGGAAGCAACAGATGAGTTTGTCCTCCCTTGCCTACTTATCACCCCAAATCATCTAGAAAGGGGTCTAGCATGGCAGACAATGTTAAAGTCTCCAGGCCAAATTCTTTCCCGACAACACTCCATTGCCTTCAATGGAACAACACTAGCAGAAGATTTGGCCTTCTCTCTGGCAGAGGACACCTGAATTTTGTTTTTAACATCTTCAGTTGGCCCCTCTCTCATGTTTAGATTCCCTTTTCCCATTCCACTCAGGTCACAGGCCAGGGATATGGTAACAGCCACATCCCCTTCATATCAGATATTGGATTGGCAGGTAGACTTGAAAGAGGAAGCTGAAGCCAATCCCATCACCTGGGGTGAGAGGGAGATTGGATGACCGGGAGGGGAGGGGGGGAAGAGGAATTAGGAAGAAAAGGCCCTGTGGAAAGTTTAGATAGTGTCCTGCTAGCAGAAGAGTATCTATAGTAGCAATACATGCATTGATTGGGCAATAGTTACATGGGTTGCAAGCCTTCTGCAGGCTTTCCCTAAGCAATTTGATAACAGGACATCTCAGCAGTCAGCACCAAACGATGACAAAAATGCTGAAGTCAAAGTGAAAAGATGATGAAATTATGCCAAGTTCTGAAGACAAAGTTGACAGGAAACATTAGAAAGAAAAATACAACCATCTCTCCAGACTGATCACACTCTTGGAACAGGTAGAGTGTGGGGCTGTGGCTGAAACTGTGCGGCAAATCTCTTCAGTTCCAAGGAGTTTGAGGAAGATGACTTCTTTTTAGGGTCCTGTCAAGGCAGCGCTTCTTCCTAGCTTGCTAAGGGCTCACCACCACAGCCACGGTCTCTTTCAGCCAGATTATTACCCACATTTAAAAAAAAAGAAACCCCTCAGCTCATCCTTTATGTTTTAGGTTCTCACTGCCTCCTCCCGCCCCCTGGCCCCCCAAAGGGAACTCTGACAGGCCTGCTGTTTTTTGACCCAGTAAGTCAGACCTATCTGAGAACACACTACCTAGCTCTCACTCTGTCTCATCTAGGTCTGCTTCACAGGGGCGGGAGGGCTCTCTGACCCTTTATAGCCCCAGGTGCAGTCCCGCCCCTTTAATTGGCTTGAATGGGAGCCCCTGTTCCGGCACAAGAGTGCTGGACCATTTAATTTGCAGGGCCCAGCCACCCTATGACACGTCCCTTTCCAAAGGTGTTCTCAGATTGGCTTAGAACTTCAGCTGTTGTTATTGTTCGTCCCTCAGTCAGCTTTGTATTTAAAGGTTCTTAAGTCATTAAATTATTGAGTTCTATGTACCCTTACCTATGTCAAAGATGGTCTCCTGGGCCACAATACCATTATATTTCATTATTAGAAAATGGAAATCCCTTCCCATGAAAAATTTTGCATTGTTAAAAGAAAAACAAAATTCATCCTGAATCAGGACAAAAAGTTAAATACTTTTTTTTTTTCTTCACAGAAAAGGATCTCTGGGGAAATTTTTGGGGGGACAACTACAAAGGAATTTTTCAGCTTGCTGGCTGCCAGGCTGAGAAGCTCTTGTCAATTTCACCTTCTCCCCCCAAGCTGAATGTGAAATTGACACGAACATTACAGGTGGGCAGCTGTCATTTTGGTTTTCTCCAACAGAAAATCTAAATTTTCCTGAAAAAATTGACGTTTTCCCACAGAAAATTTCAATTTTACCAAAGGGGCATTGTCTACCAGAAAATCACTCTGTTGGAAAATTCTCAACCCTCTCTATTAATGACATGACAGGGCAAAAAGTAATTTGATAAGTCTGATTTGCAGAGGTGCTAAGCACCTACCGCTCCTATTTACTTCATTTGGAAATGTGACTGCTCCACTCTTCTGAAAGTCTATCAGCGCTTCAATGGAGTTATTGAATGGTTGAACTAGGGGCCATTTTCTGTTCTCAGTTACACCTATGCCACTGCATTTCACTGTATATCTGAGAGTAATTAGTAGCCTAACAAGCATTAAAACAAAAGTATCTACCTAAATATATATATACTAAAAATAGTACCAGATCCTCAGCTGGTGTAAATTGCCGCAGCTTCATGAAAGTCACCAAGCTATACCAATTTCCAAGCGCTGAAAGATGTGGCCCACAGTTTACAACAGGCAGAAATGCATTATCTTTTATTTAAAATTTCATACCGCATTTAAACTTTCCTTTGGCCTCCCTCATTTTTCTTTAGCGGTCCATTTAATTTAGTCACTGCCATGTAAGAAGGTGAGAGCCAGCTTCTCAGCTGGGCAAATTGACATAGCGGCTTTCATTTCAATGGAGCAACATTGACTTACGCTGGCTGAAGATCTGCCCCTAACCTTTTTCGCGAACCAGCATTTTCAGAAAACAAACACGGCAGCAAAATATTGTCTCCAAGTGAGAACTCCAACTATAATAAATATATCTTATAAATTAAATTTTGCCTCCTCCCTCAGGAATAAGAACCTTGAGACTACAAAAAATGTCAGCTTTTAACAAGTATTAACCTTTTAATTCCAGTATCCTTTTCTAGAGGGTTACCGTTGTAGTGAGAAAGCATACTGATGAACTATCCATCACACTGCTGCTGCCCATGGGTCATTGCACAGCCTTAAACAACCACAGAAACCAAAAGATAAATCTTTTGATGAAATACTTACAATTCTTCAGGGACATTTTGAGCTAATGCCAGTGTTTATCCCAGGGTGGTTTCACTGTTGTCAGCAGAAGCATAGTGTTTATAATGCAGTTTGCATCAAAACTGAAACACTGTTCTATAGACTATCTGGGCAATATTCAGGCAAAGCACCTGCAGGCTAGTTTGTCAGCATCATTCATAATGCAGGATGCAAGATCAACAGTCAGCGTTCACCAGTGATTGTCCAAATGCACAGAATTGGGCACTTTGAGATATTGAAATTAGCTGGGAGTGATGCATTCATCAGGTACCATAAGCATTTGTATTCCTGAGTTACCAAAGAGGAAAGTAGCAGCCTTCAGGCTCAGAATTACAGTATGAGGACAATCTTTACTGGAAAGAAAATGTGATTATATAGAGTATTAAGACTGAAATCCAGTTTACAGAATAGGAGGTTTGCAATGTGCCCAGCTCTGCTTTTATAGAGAATAACTACATGCCGGAATAGAGTTTAAAAAAAAAAAGGGGGGATTTTTTTTTCTAGACTGTGTATTGCCACCTAGCAGAGTATTTTAACAGCCAAGGCCCAGAGGACCTTATGTGCAGCAGAGCGTAATGTTTCTATCAGGGAGGTTTGCAGAAATGGAACACTATCTTTACTTGAACCAAATGTTCTGTACCTGACAGAATACATTTAAACACAGAGAGGCAGTTGGTGATTTTTTTCCCCCTGTCAGGCAGATAGCTTAAGGTCTAGTCCTGCAAGGTGCTGAGTGCCCGGTCTCATGATCTGGCCCTTAGTCTTCTTGTTAGGAAACTCTTGCAGCCCCTCCAGACAGAAAAATATATACAATTATGTTTTGTTTGTGATTGGAAAGTAGATTTATTGAGTTCTTTTCATTCCCCACCACTTCTGAGGTTAGGGAGTCATGCGAAAGGCCTCTGTGGTGTTATTCTATTTTATCATTAACAACATACATGAACTTTCCATACAAATATTAACAAATCTTATTCATAACCTCTATTTCTTATCTTTGAAAGACTCATTTATGTTTGGTCAACCTCATATTATGGATTATTATGGCCCATCAGCTCAAAAAATCCATCAAGTTTAAAACCTCACCCAGAGAATACAGACAAATAAAAATATTGAGAGATTGTGCGTCTCTACTGATACCTCCAGTCTTGGAATCCTCCTACTCTTCAAACTCTTTCTCACCAAGAGAAATCCTTCCACATCTTCAGTTTTCTCATTTGGGAGCTCACACGTTCTTCACAAGCAAAGGTACTTGACAGTTAAATATATTACTTGGGGAGTCTTTGGACTATGAAACCAAGTCCCTTACTTTATCAAACACTACTATTGACTGGGGAGCAAAAACCCCTAAGATACTAAATCTTTAGACCATGAAGGGAAATGGAATGGTTTTCTAATGGAGTATATCTGACTGCCCCTGGCTTTAAAGTCTGCTTACTGGGGCATAGATGACCACTCAAACACAGACAGATTTGTCACTTTGGTTTTCAGGACACTCATCTTGTAAAACCATAAAGTAATTGCCAGGACTGTATTGGTTAGACCTTTCCTTGTTATTCATAAGACTCCTGAACTGGGTTTAATTTCATGCCAGATTTGACTCTGTCAGTGGAAGACCAACTCAAACGAATTTTTAAGAAATGCCCAGATAATACTGGTCATTGTTACATATCTTTTTCTGCTCCAAAATGCAGAACAAGAAGAGATATTTTGACTATAAAATCCAAGCACAGCTATTATTGTTCTTAGGACTACTGCAGTAGCTATGCAAACATTTTGTAGTGTACAGTTAGCAAGGACATACCTTTTACTAGCACATGATCCAGATTTTAAAGCCACACATCTCCACAAAGTGATTCCAAACCACTCAGAATATCTTGACATGTAAGATTCTCTATTTGCTCAACCTTTCTAGCTGAGATATAATCCTTATGAAGTTTGGATTTCTCAGCTCTTCACAAAACACATCTTGCATCCTCAGCTTGATACTAACACTACAGTAGGCTAATGGTCTCAAGGCCAATGTTTTCATACATGGATGCTCACACAGAAGTGAGCTAATTTTTAGAGGTGCTAAGCACCCACAGCTGATGGGTACCAACATAAGAACCTAGATACAATGTTTAATAATACTTAGATCTTGTACATCTTAGATCTTGCATATAGATTACAAAGCTTTTGATAAAGGAAGAGAATCATCATCATCCCATTCTACAGATGGGAAAAATAAGGCAGAGTCGTTTGACAAAGGCCACACTGCAGGACAGTGGCACAGCCACAAATAGAACCAGGTCTTTTGACTCCTAGACTACAGCCCCGTTCATCAACCTGGCACTGGTCATTGTTACAAATGCAAATAGCCGGCTATTGCCCCTGAAGAGGTAACGGAGGGGAGTGTAAGCCTGCGAGGAGCAGGTCCACAACAGTCTTTGTACATTCTCCTTTGGAATCTGTGACACAGTTCTCAGTCCTGACACAAAAGAGCAACATTACCACACCTCTGCAGCAGGCACCTATGGAATAGGTAAATCACATATTAAAATTCCCTTTCATATATATATATATTCCCAGTTCTTCATACAAACATGTTTTTATTGAAGTCTTAAACTGCATTTCTATTTTAAGAATGTCATTTTTACAGATTCCACAGACTGGTCCCATGAAGTCAGTGAAAGAAAGCAGATTTACCTGAACTCAGAGTCTAACCCTTTTCACCTTTCTAGTAGGAACATTAATAACCATGTTTTCTTTACTCCTGGATGTTGGCTACAAATCCATGAAGCTTTCCTTATTTACACCAGCTGGGGATATGGCCCTTAGCTCACAGTTAAATTATGAATCATAAGCAGCTTCATTGAACCTATATTTGTGGTGGCATTTTTACAAAGCAAGGCAGCAGTTTAAAATAGCAGTAATGGAACAGCTCTAGGTGTTTAAATGCCTGTTCTCACAACCTCCACAAAGTGTATGAAGTAAAACCCATATTACTGTGTCAAATCATACAGTCCACAGGTGGTGTTAATACCTGAGATTGCAGCACCATACTTTCTCTTTTCAGTTTCAATTGTGACAGCCAGAAACCTTGCCAGCAATTATCCTGCTATTTAGCACTAGTCTTTGAAATCAGGATGTTCTGATGTGTTCATACATTCATATACTGTACACTAGGGATGAGCAATCTTGTTTTGTCTAATTTCAAACCCACTCAAACACTATAGGTTCAAAAGTTTGGCTTGAATTTGAACAATTTAAAAGAGGAACAGCGAGGGAGCAGAGAAGAATAAAATCCAGTGGATAACTGGGATGTAAAATAGATCAGAGAGCGGGCAGAATGAAAAACAAATAGAGACTGTGTAATAAGTAGACAGGAAAGGGAGAGATTCTAACTTACATCCTCACTTGTTCCAGCCTATCTTTTATATAGAGAGGAAGCCTTTATCCTTAATACACAGCACAGACTTTCCAACTGGAAAAACAGGTACATTTATGTATAACACTGAATTAAAAAATGGGTTCCAACTACAAATATAAAAAAGTGCTCATGAACTCCACCTAATTTTCAAACCTTAATGGTGAAACAAGCATAGTTATGAGTCTCTTATAACCACATTTTACCCACAGTACAGTCAAATTTAGCCTCCAAAAAGAGAAATCCCACTAGATTTCTTTATAAAAGCTACGTAGTTGTTTTCTGCAAGGATATTAATGGTCATTATTAGTCTCCATCAAACTCTGATAGACTTTGCTTTATTAAACACGAACAGAATATACTACCAGTCTTAACTCCTATTACAGTAGGTGACAGTACCCCACCTAACAAAACTATTGGTCAGAAATGTGGCAAATCGTGGAATCAAGATTCTCGGACTGCTTCTAGTTCAATAGAAAATAAAGGAGAAGAATGCAATAAGAAATGCTTGGAAACAGGAAGGTTTTTCTTTTCTGGAAAACAGCAGATCAACAAATTTAGAAAGTATGTAGCTTCCCTACAGTTCTTTTGCAAAGATTTTAAGCCACTGCCAAAAATATAGTAAATGAAATTCAAGACAGCTGCATCAAAGAATCTATTATTAGCCTGGCTGCACTATTACACTAAAGTGGAGAAATGACTATCAGATAACTATCAAGAAATGGAGAAATTATTTTGGTCAGAAACTAGTAGAATTGTAATTATTCAGAGAATATTGGATGAGATTTTCAACGGAGCGGAAAGGAGTTAGGTACTCAGTTCTCACCGAATTTCAGTGGCACCTTGACATATTTGAGAAGCCATGCCAACATTTTCCAATTAACATATTTCCCATAGTAATTTTAAGGCCCGGTCATGAGATCTGCTGAAATTGACCAATTCAATTGAGGTCAATGAAAGTTTAGGTACTCAGCATCTTTCAGCACCTTACTGAGAAAACCTAACCTATAATACTGCTCAGTTACTCACTCTCCAGATTTTTTTATACTGAAGGGAAATTGGACTCATTATGTAACCCGTCTAAAGAAAAATCACTGGAAATGTTTCCTTAGGTGAACTTTTCTAGTATCAGCTACTAAGAAGAATCCCTCACTAGGCAGTTCTCCATAGCAATACCTACCTGATTAAGACACCCACTGTGATGCTGAAATTGCAGAGTCTTTATTTAGCTGAGGAGAATGATCCTTTCATAAAAACTGTATCTTCCATCACGAATCATTGAATAAATATGTTTTGACAGCTTTGACGGTAAGCTGTGGCATTCTTATCATATCACACCACAAGTTTAAAAAACTTAGTACATTGGCATAACTGTTTGCCTTACAAATACAGATTGGTTTTTTTTTAAAAAAATGTGGTGTGCTATAAAACAGGGGCTACACAGAAAAATTTGGGATTAAAGTCCACTGCATGAACAATTTTACCAGATCCTGATGCCACCAGTCCTGAATTTTCTCATTCAGAGGTGGCATACATAATAATCTGTCACATAATGCAGAGGAACGTTTGTAAATTCATTAGGGCAAGGATTATCATTTACAGTGGGACTCCTGACCTGAAGGCCTCTGGCACTGATTCGCAACCATTTAAATATGTGCTTAACTTTATGCACATGTTAAGTCCAATTGATTTCAATTGTTAAAAAGTTCTGTATGTGCTTAAGTTCTTTGCACTGTCAGAGCCCCTACGCACTATTCATTCATTCATTAATTCTCCTGCTCGTGGAACATAGTGTGCACACTTCAGATCACCTATTTCCAGAGAGCCTGTTCTCTTGCAAATTTTGCGGCCTACTTTATTTTAAGGCTGAGCCCTGACCATCGGAAGCCATAATGTTCCACCAGTATGTGTGAGGCTGTCCGTGAGGTCTTCTCCATCTGGGTTTTATTGGATAGAACCCATGAAGTTTGGCAGGCTGGTATGGACTCCAGCATACAGAGCAGGTGGGGTCATCTACCTGAACCAGCACTGAGTCCCTCGGCAAAACATTGGAGGGTGATTGGCCCACTGCCTGACATCCTTATTTGTAACATGACGTATTACCGTAATATAAACAACATATTTTTAATGTATTATATATAAAATCATCTCCTCTATATTCATTGTGTGTATATCACACAGTGATGGGCTTGGAATAATCTCTGAACAGAAGAGAATTAGAATGTGTTTTAGCTAATCAAAGCAGCCTGCTTCTCCACCATTTGAAAGGTACAAACAATCTATCATGCATTTTAAATGTACAGGGATCCCACTCGAAGTTTGTGGTACCTAATGGTCAAATTACTTTAAATCCAGGAAATAAAATACCAGTAATAGGCATAAAGCCATCACCTGCCACTCAGCCTGGTTGTTGTTGAGTTAACTATGACAACACAACACAATACTCCTACAAAAACAATATCAGTACCTAGCTGCATAATGTAAACATTGCCTGAATTTAAACTGTTTTTAAGCTATTAGAGTGTGTATATGATATGCCGTATTTTTAAATAGCCCTCTTAATTCTCTACTATGTATAAGCTAGTTCCTACTTTCAAAAGCTCTCTGTAATATCCTTCCCAACCTGCAAGGTCCTCAACTCCTGCAGAAGCCAATGGCAATTGTGGTTGCTAGGCACCTCGCCGAAGGCATTCAGTACCTTGCAGATTCAGACCCTCAGTCATTTCTGCTGTCCTAGAATCCTTTTATTCAGAGCACAGCTATCTGGATGGAGGTTTAAATGGCTACAGCAGAACACTTTCCCCGTAATCTTTTGGATTTCTAAATTCAGTACAAAACTAACTGTTCTCATTAGTCATTTCTATTTAACATGATTCTTCTCATACAGAAATGCAGGGTATCCAGAGGGACTACTAATATAACAGCCAAGCCAGATAGCAGAACACTGAAGTTGAAATAAAAATCAATATTGAGCCATACAGCTCTCAAAGTACGCTGAAAATAAAATTGTTTTCCACTGTAAATGTAATTTAAAAATCTAACATATTCAATACATTTGATATCGATTATTTTAGCAGTATTTCTGAAGGCTAATGGATACAGTCTGTACCAGCTTTAATGTATTGGAGTACACGTACTGCTTTTGTTGTCCTAGCAACAGCTAGGAAAAAGAATGATCTCACAAATAAAATTCAATGGAAATGCAACGCTTTACTGAGATAGACAAACGAAATGATTTTAAAATATGGAACCTTAAAAATAGACTTTATGAACTTGAGTCAATGTTTTCCTAATTAGCCCAGAACTGAGTTTATAATGGAGAGCAGAGAATGGGAAAGGTGAATGTGCATATTAGTAAAGGGTAGTAGTCACTTACCTAATTTATCAGAGTGGAAATAATGCATAAATATTTTATTTGCTCTGGGCACAATTTTCTTTAAACAGCATGTGCTACTGGTTGGAGCAGGATAATGTGAATCAGGACTCCTGGGTTCTATTCCCAGTTCTGCCACTGATTCAGTCTGTGGCCTTGGGCAAGTCAAAAAGGAGTCTAATCACATGAGGTGTTTACTGGGAGAGCCCTGGGGTCACAGAAGTTGCGGCAGACTCAGGGCTGCTCCATCATCTGGAAGACAGGAATATTTATCTCATAGCCCCTGTAGCGGATGCCTTAAAGAAAATTATTTCAAATTATTCCAAAAATATCATTTAATTTATAAGATCTATTCTTCCATTCTATGAAAAATAGAAATAATTAAAATGAACCAGAGAACAGTGCATAATACCATGAGGAATCCCATTGGATCAACCCCATAGGATCGGGCCCTATGGGCTGATCCAATGGAATTAAAAGGGAGTCTTTGTATTGTACCAATACCTTCAATTACCAATCCCCAAGAAACAGAATAACTAGATAAACATATCTGAAGACTCATATAAAATTGGAATGAACCAAGAGCAAGATATTAATCAAGGATGGTCTTGAAGAAAAATGGAGAAACAGCTTTGGCAGATTTATGGTTAACTGTACTACTGTGCAGCCACATTTATGTTAGATTATATCTGAGATGATCAGATCAAATGTCTAAACTGAAAGAGATGACAATTAATACTTCTACAAAGATTTACCATTTATTGGTCAATCAAATCAGAAAAAGTTCACAGGAAATGATCCTTGAATGTCCAATGTGTTCAAAATAAGAGCAAATATGAGAAACCAATGAGTACTTCTGAGGGATATTTCAAAACTGACTAACATTTACAATATGCCAGCTATAATACTAAAATTTACAACTGCAAGGGGGAAATGAACACAAAGATGACTAAAATATGGGATTGCCATTGATAATATGAGCTAAATACATTTACACAATTTTAAGAAAAATACAAGAATTGTGCGTACCTTCTTAGAGTAAAGTAGAAAATCATAAGATTTGGAGACCATTTAAACTACTTTAATTCCCAGTAGAGGAGTATGTAATGAAATTACAAGATAATCAGATCTATTTTGGTTGTTTGGTTGTTTTAAAGGTACACTGTACACAAATTTCTCTACATAACCGCAGGGTGATATTTGACAACATGAGGCTACATTGGAAAAAAGGAAATGAACCAACAAATCTTTCCACAATATTGGAAGGCTATGATGCTAACCATTATGAGTAGTGGAAGTTCCCCAGTCTGGAGAGAATGCCAGTGGAAATTTTTTATTGACTATTACTGCATGCCAGTCTTATCCCCCCACCCCCAGAAAAAAAATCACAAATGCTAGAAAGACTGACACAGTATGTGGCATTCTCTTCATATCTCTGGGGAATGTCCCAAATTAAAAGATTTCTGGTCAGCTGTCAAATAATTGAGATAAGAGCTATTTCAGGAATGTATACCCCAAATCACACTTACTATGATGTTGGGGACTTGTCCCGCCTTGCTGACATTAAACAGATAGATATATCCTTGAGTAAGTGGCCAGTAAAGGTGGGTTTTTCAAAACTGCTCAGTGCTGGCCTAAAATGTATTCACATACATAACGGCCTTTTTGACATCAGTGTCAGCAGAGTTGGGCCAATGCTCGGTGGTTTTGAAAACTGAACCCTAAATGTATTTTATCATCATTTTTATTTATTCTTTCTGTTGTTTGTTATTGTTATATATGTTATGATGTCTTGTATGCCTGTTTACTGAAATCCATAATTTATAGTGCCTTGTGCTGCTGTGTTTTCTTGTCTTACATAACCAGCACGCTCTCTTTTGCTGCTTATGTAAGAAAATAACATACTACCAATTATTCTGTTTACATTTAATTAAAAAAATAGTAACACAAACAACCTGACAGTCAGGTAAACCTAATCAGAGGATCAGTTTAAAAGGCAAAAATGTATGGAGACACTCAACCAAATTCTGCACTGATATCCTCCTGTGCAATTCCAATAAGTGCAATGGGACATCAGTGGGATTGCATGAGGTGAAAAGAGGTCCAGAATATGACCTGCTCTGGTATACTTTGGTAAAGAAAAGAGAATGGAGAGACATATTTGAAACTGTAGAAAGGACACAGATAGTAAGAAGATAAAATATTGGTGTTGTACTTATTTCAGTGCCACTGAAATGAACCAACATTCAGAACTATGAATTCTTCACAACAGCCAGTAACGCGAATGCTCACAGTTTTAGGACTGACATGCAAGAACTCATGATGAAGGAACAGCAGATAATCATGAAAAGACTTCTCTGATACTTAGGGAGGAGATGAAACTTAAACTGTCCATTCCCAAAAGGGCCCTCTTCTAAATATAGATGTTCCCCAGATAGGTAATCAGCTTCATCTGCCTTCATAATTCAGCATCATGTTAGCAAATAAAGAAACGGTAGAGAAACATGAAAAAAATAGGTCAACGTATAGCAGCAAGAAGGAAAATGTGAATCCATTAAGCAATTAATATAGGTTATTAACTGGAGGGTATGTACCTCACTGACTCATGGCTTGGATTATCCATGCAGGTATCCCACTCACAGATATATGATCTTACATTTGCTAGGCGGACAACAGCAGCCAGCTCTGTAGCAAACCCACACAGTCGTTTTTGAGATAATGAATGAGTAGTTTCTGGCTCCAGTTCTTCACAGGTGTGCTCACGGCTTAGCTAGAGCATCTGTGTTTTACTTACTGGACTCAGACTTACCCTCTCACTCAGATGGTCTTTGTTTTTTCTCCACAATTCAATAATAGATTGCGCGGGTGGCAATTAACAATTAGTTGAGAACAGCTGAGACTTAGGGCATGTCTACACTTACAGCACTACAGCAGCCCCGTTGTTCCAGTACAGCTGGGCCACTGCAGCATGTGCGGTGAAGATGCTCCCGTCAGCATAAAAGAACCACTCCTGCGCACAGCATAAGCAATGTCGGTGGGAGAAGCTCTTCCGCCAACATAGCACTGTGCACACCAGCGCTTATGTCGATGTAGCTCATGTTGCTCGGGGGGGGGGGGGGGGGTGGAATATTCACACCCCTGAATGGCATAAGTTTTGCCGTCCTAGGCAGTAATGTAGACATGGCCTAACACTCGTACCTCCACTTTGAACACCGGCTCACGTATGAGAATGAAAAAAAATAATGATGCAGCTGTTATGAGGAGTTCAAAAAAAAAAAAAAAAAAAGTCAGAGGACAATGCAAAAAATAAAAATCTAAAACATGTTGCAAACAGGGAGCTCAGGCACACCTTTTGGCCACGAACACCAAAACCCTCTCCTCAGCACCCAGCCTGTGTAACGCCGCTAGGCTCTGTGGGACTCCACAGGGACAATGGGGGAGGAATCCATCCCACTTTAGGTCATGGAGTGACAGTGGAGCTTAACACACCTCTCCAGGGGAAGGAATAAAGGACAGGTGTACCTGCCCAATGCCAGGCCCCAGCCTGCCCCTCGCTGCCATTGCCCGCTCCAAATACCCCGCCACTCACAGGGAGCCTCCAGAAAGCTGAACTTTGTGCCCCACAGGGGCGTTGTGACCAGTGAAATACAGAGAGATGGCCTCTCACTATGCTAGCACCACCCTTCAAATGAAACACAGGACTAGTCCAGTCATACTTCTTTCAATAGAGAAACACACATCCTTGCACAACCTTCAGCTTCCCAGCTTCAACCACCTCTTAAAATATTCACCTGGAGCCTGATCCAGTGCCCCTCAAAGTCGATGGAAAGACTCCCACTGACTTTAACTCTCCATTCATCAAGCTGCTAATTCCATGGAGAAGTTCCCTGTCTAACGTTAAGAGACAAAATAAAATGGTTAATGGGTTACCACAGGAAAATCAGTATAATATGTACTTTATAGCGTCTTTTATGATGGTCATCTCAAGGCACTGTACAGCAAAATCAGCCAGTTAAAATAATTATGGAGCTCATTTAAGCTAATTAGACTACTCCGGTGAACAGAAACGTCTTCAGTCTCCCTTTAAAGAGATAGGAGGACATAGATCTAATGCTGAAAGTCACAAAGTTTGGAAACTTTGAGGCAACTTTGGCAGCTTCCCTTTTTGCATTTAGAATATATAATATCGGATTCAGACCTGATTCAGACTCGGGGTCTGACATTTGGAGTTACTCACATCGGGAAACAGCAGAAGTTTACAAACACGTTGCACTTCAACAAAGAATGAGAAAAGATATGTGCTCTGACAACATCAGGCAAAACCTGGCTGTCTCATTGACTGAGATCAGGTATAACATAGCTTCAGTTTGATAAAATAGTACATGCTCTGCTTTGGCAGAGGGCCTGGTTGAACTAGATACAATAGGCATCGTCATCACTATGTACGACAGAGAAAATCTGAATTTCCACTAACTACGTCAAGGCTCAGTCTTGCTTCAGGCCTCAGATGTTTGCTATCTAGTTAAAGATTAGCTTGGTTAGAAAGAAAAAGCAAGAAGGGCATAAAATTAACACCCAAACCATGTCAAACCTAAGAAAAATAGAAGCAGCTGCTGTTAGTTTGGCCTGGCATGGCCGTTGTCACTGGCAGCTGCAGGAACTGCTGTACTGCTCTGCTCAGCAGTAAACAGGGTACCAATATAATAAAACATAAGTAAGTTCACAGGAGTGAAACAATCAACCCCACTGGAATGTTAAAAGATGCTCTGGCAGCACTGAATGTAAAGCAAGCATGAAGAAACAGGTGAGTTCGACAGGCAGGGGAGGAAAGAAGCCAAGCAGCAAAGATTGGGAAGGTGTGAGGAGAAAAGGATTGTGCAGACATGGATTCCACACAAAATAAAGAGGCTCTTTGTAACCACTGATGTAGTTATAGCTTTAATTCCAGAGATGCCTGTAATCCATTCTATAGATCATAAACAATCAAGGAAGTCATGGCAGTGTCATCAGGACAGAGAAAAATAACTGATTCCATTCATAGTTCTTACATGGTAAAAAAAATTCGGATTCAAATGTGATTCAAAAATGAACTGCTCCTTGCTTCTAGCAATGAAGTTCACTGCAGGGGAAGGAGAGCCCTTGCTAAACTGTCATTCACGCTTAAGAAGAGAATCTCAGTTCTGCTAGAAATGAGCATTAACTACTGTTGAAAAAACAGTCCAGATTTACAAGTTTTGTGACTATGCAAATAAAGTACCAGGCTGATAAAGCAAAACATTTCTCCCTTGCAGTGTACAAGTACTGGGTAGAAATTAATGGTTCACGTTTTCATATGTATTGACAGCAGATGCTTAGCAGGCCGATAAGTTATTCACCCCACCAAGAAGATCTCATTGTGACATGTACCCCATGTTACCTTTTTTTAAGAACTAGTTCAAGGCTACCTTTACCATTTGTTTCAACTAATAGCTCAAGCTTCCACAAGTTTATTGTCTCTTTATACATAGAGTCAATTGCTAAGTCCTAACTTACTCTTTATTCACACAAAATTCCTATGGACTCCGGAAGGAATTTTGCCTAAATAAGCACCGTCCAGATTTCATCCATAAACTTTCTGGTATCCCATTGCTAACTTGTCTGCTTAATTGGTCAAGATCTATGTTATGGAAGACAATGTATCATGGCTTCTACTGGTGGGTGGGTGTCAGAGAGAGAGAGAGAGAGAGAGAACACGAGAACGAACAGAAAAATATCATACAAGGTAAAATGCCATAACGTAAAACCCTGTTGATCATGAGAGATTTAAATGCCAAAACAGGAGTAAAAGTAGTGGATCAAATCGTAATGGGCTAACATGAATTAGGACAGACCAATGAATATGGACATACAGTTCTTTTCAAATAATCATTGTTTTACTCCTACATCACAATGAAAAAAAAATAGACTTGAGTTCTCCAAATCACCTCCACAGGAACTAAATAGACAATATAAATGTGCATTGAATATGAGAAAATGGTGTTTTCAACTATGAAATCCTGGCACCATTAAGGGTGCTGTTTGCAAAGTTTGATATTTACCATAAGCAAAAAATAAATAAAAAAATATATCAACTACTCAAGTTCAAAGTGGTCAGTAACAGTGTATACAGGAGAGAAATATCATATAGGGCATATACACCAAAGGTTCAACTTACTGCTGGATATATACATATGATGGAGGCAGACACAAATCCCATTTCCTTCCAAGTAATATTATCAAGATGGAAAAGGATAGTGAAACAGAAGCTATGGGTTCAGGAGAAGCAGAGAATCCCCAAAGCTGGTTTATAGAAGTATGGATTTTGAAATTAATAGACATAACTTTAATTCTGATCTGACACCAGTTTTTAAACTGATGTAACTCCATTGTCTTCAGTGGAATAGCTTGATTTGCAACTGTGTAGAATCGTATCCCCTGGGTTTGATTCTCGAATCATGGATTTATACTGGTATAACTCCAGTGTCTTCAGCAGAGTTAATCCTGATTTACACCAGTTGAAGTGAGATGGAATCAGGTCCACTCTCTACAAAGCTGGAATAGATGGATATAAATATGCCTTAACTCACCACCCACTCACCCTACATGATCTTATCAGCACTTACCACCACTAAGGTATCATGAAGAAGAAAAAAAACTATAAAATTCTTAGACAGGTGAATTAAAAGGACAAAAACAAGAAGAAAAGGAACAAAATCTGAGCTCTGCTCTGGACTTTGTCTCTTTAATGTTTCAGACGGTGACTTGTTTAGATGCATGCGTTGAATGGGTATGGATACTACAGTGTATATATGACAAAGTTCCAGACTGCATTTTCTATCTAGCTAAGTGGCAGACAGATTTTAGGGGATCAATAGAGTTGTTGCAGACAGACAGACTCTTAGGCAAGGTCTGAGCACTTACGTGAAATCAGGGTTAATCAGTGGGCCAATGCCAGTGTAACCCACACACCTCCTGGGTGTGGTGTTCTGTCCCCTCTAGTGGCACTGAAACCACTTAGAAAGAGAGATTAATGAGTCTGCTCTACAACCTCAGCTAACAGTCATGTGGCTTAACAGCTTATGCAGTAGAGGTTCATGCATTTAGCTCCATAGGTCTCAGGTTCGAACCTGCCTACTGATGACCGGGGTCTGTCGGTGTTACACCAGGAATGTAACAATCATTGATTCTAGTGTTCCTGAATAGGCAAGAACTGCTGTTGCACACACAACCCACAACTTTGGAAACAAATTTATAAAGTATAGTGGGAACAAACCATGCAGACCCTTTCATCTGCAGCTGCAGTGTAACAAAACCAAATCGGCGAGACAAAAGAAATTACCATGTGGCGAATGTAAAAGTTCACCCTGTACACCGAATTTGAAACAAAGCTGAACAAACTAAAACATGTCTTAGGGCAAGTTTTAAATTATGATTTGACTTCCATGGCTGGTGTCTGTGATGGATAATTTACCAAAATAATAACCACCACCTATGTAGCATTTTTCATCCCCAGCTCTCACAGTATTTTGCAAAGGAGAGTAAGTATCATTGTTTCCAGATAGAGAAACAGAGGTACAGAGAGAAGAAATGACTTGCCCATGGTCACACAACGTACCAGTAGCAAAGCAGGAAACAGAATACAGATCTTCTAATTCCCAGAATCATATTACCTCTCTGAGCACTGTTGAACTTTCTCATTCCACATTTGGTACCTAAAGAACTATAATGATGATGACCTGAACTACATGACCTCATAGGGGTGTAAGATTCCCCAATGACAGCGTGTGGCCTCCTGAACCTTGGGTGTGAGCACACAGGATTCAGGAGTAAGTAGACACGGCATGCTCATCCCAGCAAAAACAGTGCACATGGATTATGGGGATGGGAGATAATAACGTGCTACTGATAAGAGTCAGTAGCAGATTACGCCGCCTGCCTCATAGCAAACAAGAGAAAGGGAAGGAATCATGCTATGTTGCCCCAGGAGCAGATTCTAACCCTACCTGAGGACTAATCCCTCCTCCCCCGAAGCAATGAAAGAACCTTATTGACCTTAGTTGGAGCAGGATTGGGTCTTTAATTAGTAAAATGATAAATGCCAGAACATTGCCTCTCTCCTACAGGAACAATCTCACTGTTCCTCCTATTGGACTCCTCCCCCTTTGTTTCATGTCACTGTGGAAAAGAACTGTAAAAGATGAAGACGACATGGGTGATTATTGCCTATTTTTAAGCAAAATAGTAAAATATTGTTGACCTCTCATGAAAGCAGCAAAATGTCAAATGTTGCCTTTTTTTAACTTTTTGTGAAAAATCTCTTCTGCCCAGCACGATCCTTTCTTTGTTGAGATGCATTAAATTGTACCTGATGTACCTAGGCTCTACAAAACCAACCATAGACATTTATTCTTTTCATTCTTATTTATTAACTGAGGGAGGGCATCTAGGCCCTGATTCAGCAAGGAACATAAACGTGTGCCTAACTTGAAGCACAGCAATAGTCCTTTAGCTTCTATGGGACTACTCACAACCACAACCTTATGGAACAGGGGCCTTAATTCTTCCCAGTCCCCTTCCCTCAAAGCACAGCACACCTGATCCTGATCTCATAGAGACAAGCCAGAGGAAGCTCCACTGAAGTCAACAGCACTACTTTTAGACTGTAAACTCTTTGGGAAAGGGAATGTCTTTTGTGTGTGTGTGTGTGTGTGTGTGTGTGTGTGTGTGTGTGTACGTGTGTACAGCACCTACCACAATGGGGTCCTGGTCCATGATTAGAGCTTATAGGCCTCACCATAATACAAATAAATAATTACAATGGTGTAAAAAAAAAAATCAGAATCAAGCAGCCCATTTGACAATCAGTCTTTCACTTCTGCTACCTCATCATTCCTCTGAGCCACTTCTTCTCTTGCAAGTACAATAGTGTCAGTATGTTTCTCTAGATAAACATTTAACCTTAGCACCATATACATCGAAGACTTATACACATGCTTAACTTTAAGCACCATCAGTCATTTTGAAGTCAATGTTAACCACATGCATAAAATATTTTCACAATCGGGACCTAAATTAGTACCACCTTTTACTCCAGTTAGCCCTGCAGAGTGTCGCTATAAGGAAGTGGGGTTATTATAGTGCAAAAATAAAGTTAATAGTTAGCAGTAGTAGTAAGATATTGTATTCCCAACTATAAAAAATGCCTTTGTAAAACATGTCACTGACAATTAATTATCTGAGATTATGATAACTGTTATTTCAGTAGCTCTGAGCCAGCAGTGGGGTCCCATGCCTTGTGCATTCTAAAAACACACAGTAAGAAAATCTCTGTCATGAAGATCATGCAATTAATGTAAGGAAAGTGGAAACAAGGGGTGTGACAAACAGAGAACAGGGGCAGGAGGATGAGGGTAACAGTTATAGAAACACATGGTTTCATAGACTACTGTCAGCAAGTTGAGACAATTCATAACAAACAGACAGCAGTAACCCCTACTAGCCACCTGCTTGGCTGTTATCAATTAATAATTTATCGTAGTCCTGAGGGCAGAAGTGGTTACCGAGGAGAAAGGGGCTGTGGCTTTGTGGACTAGTTTGGGGAAGCACATTCCATGACTAGGAGGCATTGTGAAAGAAAGCTGGAAAAAACCCATTAGAGAAGCAGATGAATGGATGATTGAACCTGGCATCATCGGCAATGCAGAGAAGATGAGAGATGTAGTAAGATACACAAGAGGCTTGAATGCGATGTATGTCACACACTGAGGTGTAGGCGGTGCAACCTAGTTGTCAGAACAGGAATCTTGCCTCGGGGTCAGAGCAGAATCCGAGGGCAGAACTGGAGGAGTGGTCAAGGACAAGTCAATGGTCAGAACTAGGTGCCAGGAGTCAGAACAGAATTAAAGGACAGAGCTAGATTCATGGTCAGCAGGTAAGACAGTGGTCAAAGCCAGGAGTTCTGAGGAAGGTAGGGACTAGTGTAGGAGCAGGTATGGGCTGGACCAAGGGTCAGTACAGGAAGCAGGTCTGTACAGCTGCAGGAATGGAACACATCGAGCAGACAGTGTGCTGTGGTTGCTAGAAAGCTTAAATGGTGATCTGTTGGCCCTTCTGTCCAATCAGAGAACAGGGTCACTTAGAGAGAGTTTACTGGATCCATCTGAACTCACTGGATCACTAGGCAACATGCCCAGAGCCAGTTGAGCTCCAGACAATGCATGGAGGAAGTGGTGCCAGTGGAGGAACTGAAAGAGGGAACTGAAATGGTCAGAACAATGGACCAGGATGATGATCCTAGCAGCCATCTTTAGATGGACCTGAGAGCGCTGCAGTGGGTATCAGGAAGTCCAGACAAGAATAGGTTACTGGCTTGGAGAGTGTTTTACCCACCACGTCCTGAAGGTGACATTGTGGACATATATAGATACGTAGTCTCTCTTTCCATTTCTAATTTTTAAATGTCTATCCTTAGACAAATGCTAACCCTTTCCGAAGTAAAAGTCAGTCCTCTCAGATATTTAAATCTCTCCCACTGCTGAATTAAATTGCTCACTGGTGAATTTGCAAACTGCCTTTTTAAAAGAATGCAAACAAATGATTATTTTGTTTAACACTGATTGGATACACCGAATTTTCCAGGAATTACAGGCATTAGATACGACTCATTATTCTATCAGTATATGTATGACAGGTGATGGAGAAACAAATTTTGATCAGTGTCAATCAATCAATCATAGACTATTTCCAATAGGATGATATGCCAAATTCTTGACATACTAATGAAATATGCCTGATGCTAATAAATGATGACCTGTCAACTCAATTGCATACTGCATCTTTTATTTAAAGACACTGCACTGTGGTGCAACTATAGATCAAGTGAAAAAACTTCAGAGGTGAAATTGACATTAAACTATGAAATTAAAACCATGAAAAGATGATATTAGAATGCAAGAAGCACATAGCTAAATCATTTTACAGACAAGAAGACTTGCAGTCCCAATAAAAACACATCATTGTGATAAATGGTCACAGTCAGCAGAAACAATAGTGAAACCAAGGTACTTCCCTATTGAGAAGATGCTGTGTGCCTGTGCGGCAGGGGAGAAGGGAAATCAGATACTAATATTTAATTTTAAAAAGAAAAAGGAATGATATTTTGTAATATTTTCTACATTTAGATGTACGTAAATTAAATGAAAAATGTAGACACAGAAAATGTAGACACAGTTCCAGTGGGTGGTCAATTCCAGATTGTATATACATTTTGGGCAGAATCAAGCGTACAACACTTTCTGTGGCCCTACATACAGAGGAGCTCATGCAACCAGGGAGTGGGGAATAACCTTCTCTAGCTGTATTGCAGATTAGCAGGGAAGGTGCATGTTTCAAAACATGAACTGGGCCCAACATATCAAGCTGACTCTGCCCCCTTTGTGGTTCTGTTCTTGGAGGGTCTCTGAAGTATGCACTGCACAGATTTTGGAGAAGGCCAGAGTAGGAGTAACAATTGACTTTTGATTGAACAAACGGCAGCTTGAATTTAGTCCATGGCCTTTTAGCTCTATGTACTGCGCACTGGATTAGAGTTTGATTTTAGTCCCATTAATGAAATAGCAAAACACCCATTGGCTTCAACATGAGCAAGATCATTTGCTCTGAAAATGCTAAAATAGGCAGACAGTGGCAATTACAGTCAGTGCCAATGCTACTAATATCAGAGCGAGAACAACAAAGATTTGTTACTCTGTGGTGTTCGCCACCACACCTCCCACGTGCAATACTGAGCACCACGACAGTGGCAAATTACCACTGAACTGCTGGAAAACTCATTGAAGTGTCATTTAAACACAATAGCAAGTGTAGCTTTGGATCTGATTGGTAACTTCACTCATTCAAATACTCCTGCACAGCTTTATTCTATTTTAATTTTTGTATTTATTATTGTGCTGCTGCTTATTTGTTGTTTAACAGAACAAATTGGAAAAGCCAGACCCATGGAGAACATCTATATTTAACTGAGTGCTTGCTCTGTGTTTAATGAAAGTAATTCCCCCTTACAAGCAGGAAGAGTTGATTTCACTTTGGTATTTATTATAGCGGATTTGTTCTCTCCTAACAGAGCCCTACTCTCCACTCTAGCTGTAGGCAGTGAATGCAACTTGTTTATTAACTGAGGGAGGGCATCTAGGCCCTGATTGTTTTGAAGGCCCTAAAGCACAGCTGGGCTCAGCATTTTTGGGAGGGCCTTCAAAACAATTTTTTTTCAGGCCTTCTGCCACTCACATGCAAACACTTCCTGGCCTATATGGTCACATGGCTACATGCAGTGACAACCTTTGCTCTGGTCACACATACTTGATACCCAGAGAAATTGGCCTGGCACCAAGGTGGTGAGGAAATACTCTGCAACCTTTCAGATGCTGTAGCATGGACAAATTGTGACTCAAACCAGTTCTGTTCTGCCTCTCACTCAGACAACTAAATCTCCAATTTAGCCCAAAGAAAGTTAACCATGACAATAAAGTTCATAGGCCTGGTTTACCACTGCGCTACTCCAGTTTTACTTTGGTGCAACTGCACTGAAATCAGTGGACTGTTACCAGCATAAAACTGGAACAAGATTCTATTTAAAAGAATTTAAAAATCATCCAAAGAAATTTCCCCAGTACAGATGCTAATGTACACATGAGCAAAGACTTTCCACAAGATATTAGTTACTCAAACTTCAGCAAGAACCATGCTTACAAATATAAGTGGAAGGCAGACAAAAGAAACAAAATTACACACACACATTCCAACTTTGAATCTAGACTGACAGTCAGGCAGCTAGTCCCTCCCGAGGCAAATATTAACTCAACCTGGACCTCAACAAGATTTACTGAGATCCCCACAGCAGAGACACTGAAATGGACAAAGGTACCACAGACATTCATATTGGCTTGAAATATTTGAAACCTTCTAGGAAAGAACGTTACAAACTCGGATTCTCAAGGAACAAGCAGGACAAGAAAATCTGTGTCAATGCTAACTGAATCATCAACAAAGAACAGCACCACCAAAGCTGCCCAGACAAAGCATCTGCCTGATATCATGACATAATGATACCCATCACAGTAGTTGCACACTCCGGTGTGGAGACATTTTGTCATTGGTGGACAAATTTGGGCACCAATTCAGCAAAGTATTTAAGACCATACTTAGGTCCAGCTCTATTCAGTAAGACACTTAGGGCTCAATCCTGAATCAGTGAAGTAAATTGGAGTTTTGCCTGAATTGTAGGGGTGCAGGAATAGATCATTAAACATGTGATTAAGCCCCCATTGACTTAGAGTTAAGCATGTAATAAAGCACTTTGCTGAATAAGCATGGAGTGCTGAAGTGGGGTCGTAAAACAGGTATTGCACAAGCAACATTCTAATCTGCCTTTGCATTTAGGGTCGCCAACCATCTGGGATTGTCCTGGTGTCTCCAGGAACTAAAAGATTACTCTTTAATTAAAGATTATGTCATGTGATGAAACCTCCAGGAATACGTCCAACCAAAATTGGCAAACCTATTTGCACGTTACTCATCGAGCCATGTTGCTGTGTGTTTGATGCGGGGCAATGTGAAGCAGTCTTAAAATGTGAAGCAATGCTCTGACTTGGTCTTTGAAGAGAATGCCGTAAATGAATTTTGACAGATATTTTTCATAGTTAATTTTTTAGTGCAAATCGGTTTCATATGCACACATGCCAAATGCTCAATATAAATATAAAATAGTTTAGCTAATACAGAAAACAAATCAGGGTCCATACACCTATGTATATTATGCAGTAAGTGTAGTATTAAGTAGAATTATAAATGGTAAATACATTTGCTCCTTTTACTGTTACAATGCATATAATTTCCCATAAAATCCAAATATATTATATTATATCACTGGAAAGGAACTACCTAAGAATGAATAATATCTGACACAATATACATTTTTAATGCTGACAGTAAACCAAAGGGATGTACAATAAATAGGACATCACTGCATTATTATGTAGTTTAAACTCAAAGCTCCTATCTTATTATGCTTTTACTCCTAAATATTTCTGCCTTTACACAAAAATAGTTTTTGAGAAAGGAGTTGGCTAATAATTCATTTCAGTTTTATATTATTTAATACTAAATTAGCATGGAATACAATCACAGTAAATGTGAGATTCAATTCAGTTTCAAATATAGGCTCATTAGAAGTAGTGATATTACCATAAATATCAGTACATCAACAAATACAAGCCAGCTAAAGTGAGGCTCTTCAAGATTTGTTCCTGCATGATATTGAAAGTCTATTATTAGTAAACAAGGTACTGCAGAAAAGAAAATATTAACTGAGAAATCATTTCATTACCACTATAACTTCCTTACTTCATCAAGTTTTGTATTATTCAGCAGAAAATTAAATTTAACTTGATTTATTTAAAATAAGCAAAGTCACTGCAGTAAATAAGCAGCTGTGACACAACTTTTCCTTTCACTTCCTAAAAAAATTAGAATTGAGGCCATGACTTATGTATTTTTTCCACAGAATGGAGCACAGTATTACAGAATGCATTTGCCAGAAGAATAAATCATGATTGACAAAATGAAATTTGTTAATACAATGGTTTGAGGCAGTTGACAGAATTTTTTGTCAACAGAATAGATTAAGGGATTCAAAAAATGAATTTTGCAGATGGAATGGCTTTGATGTTTCTGATGAAAAGTATTTTGTTGACAGAATGGATCAGAGTGAAAAAATGCATTTTCTCAACACAAGGGTTTTAGCTCTTTGACAAAATGTATTTCATCCCCAGATGTTTTGGCTGAGTTGTCAATTATTCTCTCTGTCTGCCATTAACCAATCACATTGCTGTCGACTAAAAGCTTTCTTTAGTGGCAGCTATGGGGGAGATAGCTGAAGGTATTACAAGAGCTCAGCAACTGGTCACGTTGAACCATTAGCTATGATAATGTAGTTAAGTTTAATGTTCATTAAGTGCCAACTGAGCCAAACATTCCTATGGAATAAGAGATTTTTCATTATTCTCCTTTTAGTCCTTTCCTTCACCTTTAGTGTAGGCTATGCCACCCATGGTTTGTGTGGTACACTATTTATTACAATATCCATTGGGTACTTAATAGAGTTTACTGCCTTTCTTGCTTGCTTTACCTTATAGATTAAGGCTCCAGCTCTGCAAACGTTCACCCTTGAGCACTGAAGTCTAGGGGCTAGATTGTGCCTTTAGGCACAGCTCAAGCTGGTGCATAAATGCCACCCTTCCTGGAGTAGCCCAGTTGTACAACCCTTGCAGTCACAGTTCCCTCCCTGCTTCCTCTGTGCTCCAGGGAACCAGTAAATCACATCACCCCTTTTTGTGGAACAGCTTACTCCCCCCTGAGTGCCTGGCCAGCTTCTCTGCCTGCCAAGTGGTTGTGGGTGAGAGGCAGAGCTTCTACTGCTTCCCATTCCCTTCAACCACTACCGATTTGCTGGTAGCGGGAAGAATGCGGCAAGTAGCCCCTGGCCTGGGGGGTCACATGCTGAGCAGGGCCAGGTAGAGGAGTAAAAAGGGTATTACTCTCTCTTACTTTCCTTCACGACTAAGCTGCGACAATCTAGCCCAGAACTTTTGTGTTTCTAGTTTAATACTCACAGCCTGTCTGACTAGTGTTTGAGGAGCAGATTGTCAGTCAGGCCTCATCTTGGCAAGTCCTGGTCGCCGTGAACGCCGGCGAATGAATCGAATATCTGCATGGGCTGGATGTTGTGCACACACACCAAAACAACATACACAAATGGAGTTTGCCCAGGAAAATCCTATTACCTGCACATGTGAGCTTTTCAGATGTAGAGAGAGATTCTGGCTTATTTATTCTCTCCTGCCCAGTCTATATTCAGGAACGTGAACATGAAGACAGAAGGAAAATGGCGAGCAAGGGACCATGCAGCTAGACTAGGCCAGCTGAATGTAGCAATTAAAAAAAAAAGAGAGAGTTAGCAAGAGGAAAGTAATTGTGTCTGGCTCAGAGAAGGGAAAGGAAGTGGGAAGGGCCAGGGCAGGTACAGAGAGAGAGCTGGCAAACAACAAGACCAGAGGAAAGCAAGAGGTAACATAACTAAGGGCCAGACTTGAGTGTAAACTCCGGCCCACCAGACTAAGGCTCCAGACCAGACGTGCCCTGAGGGAAGAAGCTGGACAATACCAAAGCAGTCTCATGCAGAAGAAAGTAGCTTTATCAGGCCAGACCAGAGCTGTCTGGGTAACCATTTGTTTATGCAAAAAAACAGGAGAAATCCTTTTCAGGGCTACTCTCAGCAGGTCATAAGTGGACACCTCTAAAGTACCCTTGTGGTCAAGTGGTAACCTCATATTTGGAAAGTAATTCTAGAGGCTTTCCATTAGGAAGCCGTATAATACACCAGGAACTGTCTCACTGATTCTTGGAGAAGACTGGAGACCCGCAGAACAAATTTAAAGAATTTAGAGAGACCTGAACATGGTACAAAAAACAGTTGTACAGCTCAGAGAGAAAGGCTTACACACCCACACTGCTGAATATGGGCAAAATTGTGTTACCCTTAATCATGTTGAGTACTATTCAATATAATAATAGCACTGTAAAATCTGACCCTAAATAGTTATTATTACTACTACTAATACATATGGTCAGCTTAGCTAATATGGCTGCTTAGAGCCATGTAAGTTCTGGGTCTAACCTCATCTCTTTTAAAAGGCAATACCTCTGTGTTTCTAGAGAAAGGTTTATCAGAATAATGGGAGTGCTACATATTTCACTCCATATGCTTTAGGTGGTTTATTATATTCTGTGTTCTAACTAACACTGTCTGCTCTATTGTCACTGTCATTAAAGTGTTTCATTGTATTCCCAATGGCTGCAGGGTAAAGAATCTGTGCTCTGTGAAACAGAATTGCCCCTTATATAAATAACTACATAAATCTAATTATCTGTGAATCTATTCCCCCTTTGTAGTATGAGTTCTGATTAACCTCTGTTTATTCAGTACTATGCAGTTTTTTCTTCTTTTTACTCTCCTCCTTCAGCCTCACTTTGCTTTCCACCCAGAATCTGGCTTTCCCAGATCTCTAGCATTTTGGCATTTAATTCATATCACCTGGATCACCTGGATCGATCGGACTTCAGCTGTCGTTAAGACTGCGCCGATCACAACACATCTGCCATTCTTCTCGCACTCTTGCCTTTCTTCTCCACGTTCGTCCGAAACGTTTAACGATGTCATCTTCCCATCTTCTTGGAGGCCGACCGGGGGGTCTTTTCTGTTCTCACGGGTACCACTCAGCAATGATTGCGGTCCACTTGTTATCCGTGAGCCGTGCTGTGTGGCCCGCCCATCGCATCTTGTTATGTCTGCTTTCCACGACAATATCTTTCACACTGCTGCGTTGTCTGATGATTTCATTTGGTATACGATCCAGAAGGGAGATTCCCAACATAGCTCGTTCCATTGCCCTTTCAGCTACCAACAGCCGTTGCTCTTCTCCTCTTCGTCAGTGCCCATGTTTCACTGCCATACAGCATGGCTGGCAGCACTGCTGAATTGAAAATATTTGTACGTGTGGTCTTGTCAATTTTTCCTTTGAGGACGTCCTTGATGGAATTAAACGCACACCATCCTGCCCGAATCCTTCGCGAGAGTTCTCCGTTCAGGTCTTGGCGCATATTAACTTCTTGGCCCAAATATATGTACTGTTCCACTTCTTCGAGGTCTTCTCCTGTTACCGTTATTCGGGCTTTTCGTAAGACGTCTGATCGCATATATTTTGTTTTGCAGCGGTTCATTTTCAGGCCGACCTGACTACTTTTCTTGTCGAGTCTTCGTAGCATGCTCTGCAGTTGGTTGGTGCTTTCGGCAATTAGTACAATGTTGTCTGCAAATCTGAGATGAGATAATCTCTCTCCATTTATGTTGACACCACTCCTCCAATTGATCTTGTTCATAACCATTTCGAGGCAGGCGGTGAATAGTTTCAGTGAAATTGTATCTCCTTGCTTTACGCCTTTCTCGATTGGGATGCGGAGGGGAGTTTTAAGGAGAGTAATGTCTGTTGTACATCCAGTATTCACTTCCTTCAACAAACTAATGTACTGCGTGTTAATGCCCTGCTCTGCGAGCGCCTTTAATATTGCGTTAAACTCAATGCTATCGAAGGCCTTTTCATAGTCGACAAAAGCAATGCACAGCGGGAGTTTGTATTCATATCAACGTAGCACAATTCATATCAACGTAGCACAATCAGTACTGAATTTGAGTACTGGGGGTTGGACTCTTTGAGCAGGGGGTTGGACTAGATGACCTCCTGAGGTCCCTTCCAACCCTGAGATTCTATGATTCTATGAATCAGTACTTCTAAGTTATCTTTCCAGCATCAATTAGTAAGTACATTTTTTCTAATGGGCTAAGTTCCCAATGCTATTTCAAAATATTTCTTGATATAACTTTGCAGATAAACACCAAGAGAGTTGACAGCAAAGTTATTGTACCTGCAAATTTTAATTGGCTGGAGAGACGTATCTTCTTAATTGGTATTTGCTAGCCTTCCAACACAGGACTTTCTGCTGCACAGTGGGAATGAATTCACCCTACAACTGTGATGACATCAATTCTGTCTGCATTTCACATCACGATTAGTTAGTATGGCTCAGCCCTTGTAGGGTTCTGGAGATGTACTTCCAACTGGGGGTGCAGTGAGTCCCCCTCCCCCCATCACACACACATAATGTGTTTGAATTCACTGCAATTGCAAATGGTTAGCTGTGCATGCAATTATGCAGTCTGAACAGGCAAAACCCTGTGCATCTGAAGGTTAGCAGGCCCACCTGTTGTATCCACATTTGAAAATTTAATCTATGAAGATGGACTGATAAAAGAACATTTTACTTTACTCATTTCCTACTCTACTAACTGTATGTCCAAGGACATCAAGAAACTAGGAGACTTTACCACAAAGATTCAGCAATAGTAAAATCAAGGAGTATCATTATTAATAGGAATAGTTATTATTATTTGTATTGCTGTAGCTCCTAGGAACCCCAGTCAGGGGCCAGGCCCTCCTGTGCTAGGCACTTAAACACAGAACAAAAAGACAGACCCTGCCCCAAAGAGTTTACAATCCTATTGCCAGGACCAACACTGTTAAGGCCTTTAAAAATCAAGGGAGACGTCCTGGCTCTACTGAAAACACTAGCAAAACTCCGATTAATGGCCAAGATGTCACCCTTAAATTCTAGGGACAAGATTTTTCAAAAGACAGGAGCCCAAACTGAGGCTCCTAAATTCATATTAAAATTGATCAGCTCAGTTATGAAAAAGAGGCCACGTAGGATGCTTATGAAAAGTAAATCCTAACTCAACACTTTGGATGTAATTTCCAGAATCAGTGCAGGCCTAACTCGGTTTCCATTAAATTCAATGGGATCAGAGCTCCAAGGGAGCAGAAGTAGGCCACTGCAGAGTGCTTTTGAAAAGAAAAATCACACCATTTGCTAAAAATATGTTTAGGTTTTGCGGAGGAGGAGGATGGGTATTCTGCACTGCCAAAGCATTTTGCAGATTTTTGTGTAAAGTTATTTCTGATACAATCAGTACACAAATGTATCTAACCAGTCTTATCTTTAATATAGTAGTCTATAAAGAGGACTGAAAAACCTCAGAACTGATGATTTTTTAAAGAAAAATGTTAGGTTAAAATTGATATTTATTCAAAAGGCAAATATTCTTATCTTCATTACAAATGACACCCACTTCTTCCCTGGGATCTTTCTTAAGTTTTGTTATTAGCCTATTAATTAAAAGAGCCATTAATCAGAGTTGGAATGAAGAAGACATACAAAAAATGGAATGCGACATTAATTATCCATCACGTTATCCTGTACAATACCTTGATCAAGCAATCATGCTGCTGAACACGAATCCCTTCAGCCAAACATCTCCAACACTTCTATCTGCACTGGCATTTATCGTAGCTCTTCTCTTGCACTTTAGGAGAAATGTTCATCTCAAAGAAGTGGTTTTTGAAATGCAATTATAGAACAGATATGTTAATGCATAATTAGTTGACACCTTGTATGTAATGTAATGTAACTACACTACTCAACATCAGTATAAAACACACTGCTATCAAGATCAACGTATTTGCATTTTATAGTGTGACACCTTACTTTGTGATATTAAATTAGCAAATGGGATAACATGGGAGACTTTTTTAATTACAAGGTTGCGGATGATGAACATGTATATTTAAAGAGATCACTGTGAACCATTAAACAATTCCATTGCCATTTAATAGGTCACAGTTTCTTCTACAGAGGAACTGGGATGCACTGAAGAAGTAAGGAAAAGAGAGAGTAAGATCTTCATTAAGCAAGATCACCATCTAAGGACTGTAATTTCCCATGCATCTGTTGACCAGGTGGTATTAGTTTAGCTCTCAATCAACAGAAACGCATCTTTAACTGGCAGTCACAGTGAAGAGGCCAAGGACAACGGGGACTAATGGTGGGATCCACAAATGGACTAAGGGATTGCAGCATTGAGCACCACAGAGCCTAACTTTAACGTGCCCAGGAAAATCACAGGAACAACACTGATCCACACAGTTAATTTAGGCACCTAGGCTCCCAATACAATGAATAGGGAGAGAGATGCGCCTTAGAATGTCATCCACAAAAAACAGTACACTAGGTGGGAAGCCACCTAAGCTAGCCAATGGAAGAGGCTAACGACAGGGGCATATGCTAAGCCCTACCCTCTAGGCAGGTATAGGCATCTAAGTCCAGGCTGCAGGGTGGTGCCTAACTCTACTAGCAAGCCACAGACAGGAACCTGAAGTCAGCTACCTGAGGTGTCCAAGACATTTATTGCAGGAATGAGTTAGGCACCTGCTTTGTTCTACACAAAATGCCGGAGGAGAAGGTGGTACCCACCTTATAAACTTTTAGCCCAATGATTAGAGCATTCTCCAGAGATATGGGAGACCGAGGTTCTATTCCCCCCCTCTCTGCTAGAGGAGAAGAAAGGATTTGAACCAGGGTTTACCCACCTCTCAAGAGCTCCAACCACTGAGCTGATGCAGGCCTTTAGCATCAAGTTTCCTAATGGAAATCATCAATACCCACAGCTCCCATTAGTGATGAAATTATATTTTCATCATAACTTTCATAGGATTTTTAATTTGGTTTCCAACTGAGATTTAGCTAACATAACTGTAACTGGAGATTCTAGTTTAAACTGTTAGCCAGAAAGTGTGCTCAAAATAAATGAGAAGATCTTTTAATTACATGTTTAAATTTTAAAAAATAAATAAATATTATATATCTTTTGCTACTCATTATTTCAACGCCCCAAGCCATCGGCTTCATGCTGCTCTTGGGCAATTTCCCACTGGGAAGTGGTGCAGGGCTTACGATCCGAGCACACACAGAACAGGAACAGTGTTTTCAAATACCAGAAATGCCTAACAATTTGTGTCTTGTCTCATGGAAAGATGATGGAAAGTGCCCTGATTCTGGAGGAAAGATGCTGAATGCAGAAATTCCAATCAATAATAAATAAAGAAAAGAGGTCTCCAAGTGCTTCAAGCCTAAGCGAAGCTGAACATTGAGTGCAGGACTCTTGTTATTACTGTACATTTGTATTCTGGTAGCAGCCACAATGTGCTAGGTATTTTTCAGCCATACATGTAGAGCCAGTCCCAAAGTGATTACAATCTAACACCCTGATTCTACAACCCGATCCACCAAGGCCGACCCCTGGCCCAGCATGGATCCACCTTGCAGGACTGGGATCCAAGAAGACAAGCAATGTATGAAGGCTGGAGGTCAGGGATAAACAAGTCATAATATATACAAGGTACATTATCTCTAGTGTGCCAATATAAGCTGGCTAATTTCATGCAGGAGACTTGGTAGAAGAGGTCTTGAGAAAAGAGCAATGGCTTCACGGATCAGTTAAGGAGGGTTTAAAGGGCAATGTGAAAGAAAGTGCAAAGTGAATTGCAGGAGAAGCAGACCGAAAAGCAGCCAATGTTGCCATTGTTGGCAGAATGGAGGGAGCAGGGAGGAAGGGAGGGAGGAAAAAATGGTAAGAGAAAAAAGCCATTAACTAGGAAGAAACAGAGTTCTGAAGGACCTTGAAGGAAGCTTGAACTTGTGATGAAAAAGGGTGAAATCAGTGGAAGGACTTGAAGAAGAGTGGTGTGGTCAAGCAATGAGCAAAGGGAATGATTTTAGCAGCTATGTTTTATATAGACTGGAAGGGGTGGTGTGCATATTAGAGAGGCCTGAGAGGAGGAGGTTACTATAATAAAGATGAAGGCCATGATGGTGATGGTGAAAAAGGCCTGGAAAAATACTAGGATGAAGAAAATTATAGAGCTGTGCTAGGGGAAGGTGGGTAAACATGGGAGATCACTGAAAAATATGTGATTTGAATTAGTATGGCTTATAAGTAAAACAAGGGAAATAAAAAGGAAATAAAGATATCTAAAACTATTGGGATGAGATGTAGGGAACTGTAGGATATTAATAAGGGTCACTGAATTGAGACTAGTGAGAGAGTCATAGTGATACAAAGCATAGATCTGGGGAGAATTTTGCGATACTGAATAAAGGTTATGCTAAACATGATTAGAACCAAAAGGTTTAAAAATACTTTTTTTAAAAGAGTAATCTTGCAAATGTTTGAAATGCTTTTGGCATATACTGGGGAACTGAGTGAGAATGCTCAGGTTGACAAGAAATGTCTTCTTAGCTTGATGTTGTGCGCATTTTAATACAATATCCAGAATTTTAAAATTATCCTAATATAAAACTTCAACAAAAGCTGATAGAGGGCTTACTGTATCCAAACTTTACATGAAAATAAAAGATGTTTGCCCATAATCAGCAGAATTATGAACAAATGTATTCAGATAAACCATTTTCATTCAAAATGACATTCCTATAAGTATACAGAGAGTTGATCTTGGAATGCCATTCTAAATAAACTCTATTCAAATAAGTATTTGATCTGAATATAAAAGTTACTATGTATGACCAGCTGCAAACTGAATATAAACTTAAAACTTAATAGAGCACACATCTTCAAAAAGGGCTTTGTTTATTCCTGTGGTACTTGCTGTACATCCTTGTTAAAATAGAGCCTACGACTGAGGTCTGATTGTAATCTCACTTACAAGGGACCAATTTGTGAACCCTTCATGCAGTTACTCATATTACTCACAAAAGTAGTCCCATTTAAGTCAGAATCCAGACCTTGGTTCTTGAAAAATTCATATACACTCCCATATGATCACTACAAACTCTAGCCTTAGGGTTTGCAACCCTAGTGGCATCAAAGACATTAATATGCTTTGTTCCTTTTTTGTCATTAAATATGGAAATGTTTTTATATTTCTTCACTAGGAATGATCAGACATTTGAGAACAAGCACACCTGTCATAAAAAATTACATCACCGTTATTACACTAGATCAGATGTAATATTAGAAGCAGGACTTAGTTCATTTGAAGATGAATCCTTCAGGGTTGTTTTGTTTCTGTTCTAGTTGGTTTTTCTTTCTTTTACTTGAGCTAGAAGACCCCGGGCCATTAACTCAGTAGCAGATCCCTAAACTTCAATACATGATCCAACTAGAGGGAGAAAGGAGCCATACTGTTTTAGCACATGTTACAGAGACAATGGGAAACACCACTTCAAGTCTTGGAGAATGTACTTATCACTATGTGAATCAACATGAGAACTTTGATTTCCAGCCAATCAGTGAATGGAGTAGTTTGTAGTCCTTTCCCAGGACAACTCTTTACCTTTTTCAGGTCAGAATTCACCCTTTGTTTCCAAAGGAGAGGCACAATTTGGCCATTTAGGTGCTTCTGTTTAACCTCTTCTTTGTCCAAGAGCAAGGGAAATTGATAAAAAAATAATAATAATTTACAGTGTACAACTAATCTGTGAAAAATCTCTTAGTGGATAGGATTGAGGTGAACAGAACAGGAATATTTAGAAAAAAGACAGTCACAGCTACAGGGCAAGCTACGCAAGATACCCCTTTCAGTCCCTCTCAAGTGCACCCCTCAAGCGACAGGCCTGGCTTCGTGCACCTCACTCTGGGTGGAAGCACGTGGTCCAACCACTCTCATGGATTTCTGGGCCACAGCTCACTGGGTCCAAACAGGGCCAGTGTGACAGGCCCAACTGGGTTTGGCACCTGTAAGACCTTTACCTCTGGGAGCCTTTGACTGAAGCTGAATGAATTGATTCAAAAACAGCATCTTCAGACTTACGTAGCATTTACTTGCCAAAGGTTAGTGTAGCATGTGGGAAAACTAGTTAACACACATACATATATTCCCTTACCTACACTTAACTTCTTGTTCCAGAGCTGAAGTAGGTCCAGCTTATACCCATCTGTGGGTCATGAGAGCCAGCCTCCTATGCTGCAGTCCCTGTCTCTCTGAGTCTGGTTATCAGTCTCAGTCTGCTGACAATCCACCCCTCCTCCTTCGCTAGGCCAGCATCTTTAAGATGTAGGATTCTTTTGATCCTCGGGATTGGTTGGAGAAGAATACCCCCTCACCAGAATAGGTGGAGCCCAGAAGACGTTACTCCCAATTGATAGCTTTCGAGGGAGCCTTATATTTGTCACTGTTTTATTTCTTCTTTTGTACTTTGACTGCCTCCTCTGATTTAACTCATCGATGTCAGGCAGGTCACTATCAGGCAGGTTAAAATCAAACCGATAACGTGAGGGTGTGACAGGGTTCTGGGCAAGATCTGCTGACTCAGCCCTTTGTCACACCAGCTCCCATTAAGGGAAGTAAATTGGATCTGGCTAGAGAAAACGGGTGCCTAATTGGTGAATGGGAGACAGCTGCCCGCCCAATTAGCCTGGGGCTATATAAAAGGCTGGGAAGGAAGACGGGAGTGGGTGCAGACATTAGAACCCAAGCAGAGTATGCAGAAAAGGTGCAGGGAGCACAACATGTAAATAAACGAAATAAGTGATTACTGAACCCAGGGTCTCCGAGTGACTTTGTCAGCACAGCAGGGGCAGGAGCCAAAAGCGCCCTGCAAGACCCTGCTACAGATGGGCATATAATATTTAAAAAATACTATACAACTTCCTTATTCTCCACAGACTATAATTTAGATCAACCAAGAGAAATCACCACTCTGCTTCTAATGATTGCTATGTTTGATGATCCATACAAGAGTAAGAATATAAAAATAAGATCTGCAGTCAGACAACTTAATATACAAATTATAAATTTCAGGCACAAGCTTTTCACAGGACAAGGTCAGGAATACCCTCTCCCCACAGACTCTAATATGGCCAGGTACATTATGGAGATTTCTACCTTTCTATGAAATATACAGACATCGTTATTGGACATATAATACCAGAATAGAGAAATTATTGCCCTATTCATTATGGCAATGCCCACCTTACTGTTATCCAAACATCCTTTTGGCAATAAGAATCTCATGATTTTTAGGGCCTGGCTCTTGATTTTTGAACACTTGGGGTTGGCAATGCTGTTACCATCAACTCACTGTTGTCCATGAGCTCAATCCTGAAAGAACCGAGTACTCTGGCATCAATCCAGCAATACACTTAAGCACATGCTTAGTCTACGTAAGATAAGCATGTGCTTAATAAGTTTACTGGATCAGATTCAGAGTGCTTTGCACCTTGAAGGATTGAAGCCTATGTGGTTACATGTAATTATTCTGTTATATATAATAATTAATAATGAACCGTTTGTATTGGGTCCCCTTTCCAAAGCACTTAGGGACCTGTAACACATACAATACAAAGGAACATCATTAAACACCAGCTTATTAAATACAAAGAGTTAGAAAACAAACAAACAAACAACAACAAATGAAGGGTCCAATTTGTATAACAGGAAAGACAGGGGTAGAAAGGGAAGGTAATGAATAGAGATCCGATAGCATTCATTTTAAAATCACTTGGGGAGGAAAAACAGTTTAAAGAGGTTTTGTTGTTTTTAATAGAAAGATGGATTTCAGGTGGAAGAGGGTCCTATGGTGTTTCTCCCACCTCCAGCAAAAGCACATATCAGAAATAATAGTGGGAATCAGACTCAGAGGATACCGTAAGACCACAGAGATCCAACTGTACAAGGGTCAAGGAACAGGCATTGAACACTGTCAGGGTCTCAACACCACTAAAGGTCTGAGGGGTTTAGAAGACAATAGGCCTACATTTCCCAAAGGGACTAGTGATTTTAGGTACCTCCATTTTGGAGTATCTGAGTTGAGACACCTTAAAGCACTTTCTGAAAACCAGGCCCTTTCAAGTTCTCTCAATTTCACTAGCTGATTTTGAAAACTGAGCCCTTAGTGCCAATTTAAATCCAATCTGGCACTTTATAGGCAACCAACAAAAGAGAGCCCAAGCCATAATATAACCAAGCAGTTCAAACCAATGAGCAGTTATGAAACTGCCCTCTGAAGAGGCTGAAAGTGACTGGGCAGGCACCAGGAAAAGGGAATTACAATAATCAAGCCTCTCTGTCATGTGGGAATATGTTGCTGTTGCAAGGTTGTTATGGGATAAAAGCAGGGCCAATGCAAATCGCACAAATGAAAACAACTTTTTGCTGTTAGCCTTCAAGAAAAAGTTCACTTTGGAGCTTTATTGCTACCCACAGGACAGTAGTGGCATTTTAGACAATCACAGCCCTGAAATCCTGATTGACATTAGAGTTTGCATTTAATTTTTTTTTTTTTAAATCCTCACTGCTTTCCCCCATCTTGGAACCAAACTTATTCCTCCAAGGTCTTTCACCTCCTCCCTCCACCAATTGTCTTGGTAAACAGAGGGTCTCCCTGAAGATTGTCAGATTGTCCAGGACAAGAAGCTACCAAAAGAACCTACATTTCCCAAACAGGTTTTCATTCATCCTGAATAAACATTATTTAATCAAACTTTGTGACATAGGTCTTTGGTTACCCTCTCATATAAAAACATTTGTTCTTTCACTGGTTACTACTGTATTGAAGCAATTTCTACTTTTGTATAACTATCAATCTTTCAGTCCATTTTTCAGATTTGGCTGTAGATTAAGTAGGCCAAAGTTCTTTTTTTTTTTTTTTTGGTAGGGTGAATAAAGAGACAAGTTGTGTCTCCCTCTCCGGTGCTGGTTGTTCAGAATGATCATCCTGTTGGTGGAGAGAGCAAACTTCATCAAGCAAAGACTACATTGAAGGGTTTGTTATTGTGGAAAGACTGTCCTTGGTGACCGTGAAAATCCTGGTAAACAGAGAGAGGTTTCTTACTCCAGAAATGAAATAGCTACCGTTATATGGGGGAAAAATCAAACCCTATAGATGTAAAACATGCCAAATGAACAAAGAGATCACGTAAAGGAGATAGTACAGGAGCTCCACAGGGCCTGCTTCAACCTCTCTCTACAACAGTACAACAGAGTAAATACAAAATACCATTAGAGGCAGGCAACGATCAAAGGAGGGTGACTAGATGCTCCACAGGAAGAACATGTCAACCTAGATAATTTGGGAACAAGCAGGTATTGTTTACTCATACTGGGAAAGGAAGCCAGAAATTGACCCTCCCTGTACCATTGAGACCTCTTGCATTGTACACAATCTTTCCAGCACTGCCTGTCTTTCAGCATTTCACCAGAGAAGGGCTATTGTAAATTTCCCGGGGGGGGGCACCGAAAAGGTGGCTGTAGGGATTAGTTGACGCAGTGCATCTCCCCCATCCATCCCAAACTCATCCTTTCCCAGATAGCACTTTTGGGGCAGCTCTGAATCCCACAGATGGATGGTGAGGTTACAGCCTCTTACCAACACCCCAGGTTTTTTCTAGCAGACTTTTTCACACCAGGGTTCTTCTGAACGCTGGTTTATGCTGATGGAAGCCAATGTGATCCAAGGGTGACTTTAGCCTAACAAGAGAAGTGATTTTTAGCATCAAAACATCCGATACTATAAATGAGCTGCTTCTAGATGACAGATGGAATCTTATCAACAAGCTTCTAGAAGTAAACGTACACAGAATCAGTGAAAAAGCTATACAGGGTCAGAATGTACCAACAAAGTACACCAAGCTATGCCTTTTCAGAAGGGCAGTAGAGATGACCTGGAACAGAAATACACATTATTCAAACATAACCATTGGCAATGGAAAAATACTGGCTTCTCATGTATACTCTGACTTTGTAATTGCTATTTCAGGTAGCAATCATTAAACAAGCAAAATAACCAACCCACAGTACAGAGATAGGTATCTATCTATATACAGTACAGAAACACATATAATGATATATGGTATATTATCAGTCATATGCCCTTCAGCAGGGTCAAACACCCAAGAAACTTCTATTCCACCATGATCTTAAATAAATTATCATCATTTGCTGTTCTAAATATGGCCACATTATTTTCTCTGAGTGTCAGTTTTACTCTGCAATATTACATTTTCTAACATTTAGTTTTCTAGCATTTTTCCATGACTATCTGTGTAGATTAGAAAGGTTCTTAACTGTTATCTGTAATAGATTTTGCCTGTAGCAAAATTCATGCAGGCATAATAGAAGAACAAAGTGTACTCTGATGAAATTGCAACCATAATTTCCAGATGCCTGACATTTATTGCATATTGCTATTAGAATTCAAGTGCCTGTTTGTTTTGTACTTTTCTTTTATTCTTGTATCACAAATGCATAATGGAAAAAAGATATTTTAAATGCCGGGTTAAGTATTACGGATCAACGTGAGGCACCAGCATAATCAATATTACTTAAACACACTCCTAGGCAATTAATTTTTAAGGAATCAAATTGTTGTACCACATCAAAATTTACAGCAATACAATAAAGGGTGTTACATTCTTTATTGTTTAATTAAAAGCAACATTTAGCACTGATGCAGCTAACTGTTGAGACATTATGGCATACAATTTCCTGTTTATCAGTGTGAGATATACAAACAGCATTTACCGTACATTTTATATTACACACTGTTAATTAGACTTTATTAAATTTCATATGCTTATCAAATTATCAAGCATGATATTTCAAAACCCCAGAGAAATATGCTGTCATGCATCCAACTGTAACCATAGCATCTATAATTGCTTCGGCATTTCTATTTAGCACAAAATGCATTTTATATACAGTGTTCTAGTGAACTAGACTCAGGGCTTGTCTTCACGTACAACACTGCAGCTGTGCCGCTGTTGCGCTTTAGTGAAGACGCTACTTAGGGTGACCATATGTCCCATTTTGGCCAGGACAGTCCCTTTTTTAAGCCCTGTCCCAGCCGTCCCAACTTTTTTGGCAAAAGTGAGTATTTGTCCCGTTTGTTCTTGCCGACTTGATCAGTTGGCAAGAGAAAACAGGACAAATGCCCACTTTTGTCAAAAACGTGGGGTATGGTGCAGAGAAACGTGGGGAGGGACAAGCAGCGATGCCAGCCCCACACGGGGGGGAGGCAGGCAGAGATCGGGTGAGCAGCGACCTAAGCCATGCATGAGGGGCAGGCAGGGTTCAGGCAGCCCCAGCCATGCGCAGGGGACAGGCAGGGCTTGGGCAAGACGCTCAGGGGGAACAGGCAGGTGACTGGGCCAGAAGCTTGGGCCAGTCCCACACTGTGTCCTGTTTTTGCCTTTGGGAAATATGGGAACCCTACGCTACTACACCAATGGGAGAGCTTCTCCTGTCAGCGTCATTAATTCACCTTCCCGAGAGATGACAGCTATGTCAAAGGGAGAAGCTCTCCCGCCACCATTGCAGCGTTTACACCCAGGGCCAGCTTTAGGAAGTGCGGGGCCTGATTTCAACGGGGCCCCGCCGCCGAAATGCCATCGAGGCAGCAGCAGCAATTGAACTGCCGCTGAAGTGCCGCTGATGGACGTTGTGGGGTCCCTGTTAGGCACGGGGCCCGATTCCAAGGAATCGGACTAAAGCCGGACCTGTTTACAGAAAGGGTTAGCTTGGTATAATTATGTCACTCAGAGGAGTGGGTTTTTCATACCCCTGAGCAACGTAGTTATACCGATATAGGTCTGGAGTGTAGACCTGGCCGTAGAATCACTCAGAAGCGCCATACTGTTTAGGAGAAAGATATCTGCAGATGGACCAAACATATAGCTATGGTTACTTTTGAAACCAAGGGCCAAGATATTTTACCAGTATAACTGCAGTTGCAACCACTTATGTCACCTGAATTGGTCCCTCACACTCTCCTGCTATAAAGCTATTGCCAACATATCACAGACATGCATCATATAAAAGGAAGAAAAAAGTATATAAGTGTGTACCCAAAATGGGTGTGCATCTATCATGCACCTATTATTAACTTTCCTCCTTTTGATGCTTACCTCCAGAAACACATCTAACATTACTAGTTTTTCACCAAAAGGAACAATATTCTGTCACTCAGGAGATCTAGACCAAATTCCTGGTTCTGCCACAGACTTCCTTTGTGATAATGAGCAAGTCATTTGATCTTTCTGTGTCATAGTTAGGATTTCCTGTGACGGGTTCGGTCACAGAGTCCCCCTTGGGGCTGTCACCTGATGTGCAGAAATTACTTCTGAGCCCATTTTCCCTGCCATCTTGGGATTTCCAGAACCCTGATTTGTTGAGCCAGACACGCTAGCCTGCTGCAACACAGACCCAGGGTCTGGGCCACACCCCCAAGGCTGCAGGCGTTAAGTGAAAACAACTCTTCAGGTTACTTGCCCCCAGCACCCAGACACCCAGCTCCCAATGGGATCCAAACCCCAAATAAATCAGTTTTACTCTGTATAAAGCTTATATAGGGTAAACATAAATTGTCCGCCCTCTATAACACTGATAGAGAGATATGCACAGCTGTTTGCTCCCCCAGGTATTAATCACTTACTCTGGGTTCATTAATACACAAGTGATTTTATTAAGTATAAAAAGTAGGATTTAAGTGGTTTCAAGTAATAACAGACAGAACAAAGTAAGTTACCAAGCAAAATAAAGCAAAAACACACAAGTCTAAGCCTAATACATTAAGAAACTGATTACAGGTAATATCTCACCCTCAGAGATGTTCCAATAAGCTTCTTTCACAGACTAGATTCCTTCCTAGTCTGGGCCCAATCCTTTCCCCTGGTACAGCCCTTGTTAGTTCCAGCCAGGGCCAGCACTACCACTAGGCAACCCTAGGCAGTCGCCTAAGGCGCCAGGATTTGGGGGGCTGCATTTCAGCTCCCTCGGTGGCTGCCCAAGCCCTCGGCGGCATTTCGGCGACAGGATCTTCGGCCACCCAGGTCCTTGGCGGCATTTCGGCGGCAGGATCTTCAGCCGCCCGGGGCTTCTTTCGGAGGCGCCGCCTACGGGGGCAAAAAAGCTGGCGACGCTCCTGGTTCCAGCAGACATCTCAGGTGGTAATCTGGAGTTTTCTCATGACTGGCCACCCCTTTGTCCTGCTCCACCCCCTTTTATAGCTTTGGCACAAGGCGGGAATCTTTTGTCTCTCTGAGCCCCACCCCTTCTTCTAAATGGAAAATTACCAGATTTAAGATGGATTTCATTATGAGGT
This sequence comes from Chelydra serpentina, assembly GCA_037349315.1. Lineage (NCBI taxonomy): Eukaryota > Metazoa > Chordata > Testudines > Chelydridae > Chelydra > Chelydra serpentina. The sequence goes on along the minus strand of JBAIAC010000026.1, from coordinate 14,279,806 downwards.
GACATGGTCACATGTCATTGTAAGACTGCAGCCCCCATTCTTCATTCGTCACACGTACACAGGAAGGTTTGCAAGTAAACAGAGACATTTACAGTTCATTGGTTCTGAAGCACCCTTAATGGCTTCCACTTAATATGTTTTCATCAGTAATACAAGTTTATATCTTATTCTCCTAACTCCAGACATAGAAATAATACATGCAAACAAATAGGATGAACACACTCAGTAGATTCTAAGATTTGTAATGATATCTTGCAAGAGACCTTTTGCATAAAGCATATTCCAGTTACATCATATTCACATTCCTACGCATATTTTCATAAAGCATATGGAGTGCAACATCACAGTTCCCTTTATCTGTTTAGGAAAGTGCCAGTTCCCTATGGGGAGTAAAGGGCTGGTACAGATTTATGCCCTCCTGGAATAAGGATTAAACCATGCATTTCTCTGTGACTTTCAGATTCACAACTTGGTCCCTGGTCTAACGTGGGGCAGTATCACTATGTACTGCACCTTAGCAGACCTAATGGTAAGCCCATAAAAATGATGTGTTTGTACAGTGCCTGGAAGAACAAGGCCCCAATCTCTAGGCAATACAGGAATGATAACAATTGGTGCTCCTAGCTGCAAGATAATTTTGAAGTGAGTGCCGTTAACAAAGCCAAATGTAATATTGTCACTATGTGTAACCCTTTACTCTGATATTTGCAGTTTCTTCTTTGTAGAGAAATAAATACTACAAAAACCATATGTTGTTTTTTCAATAGTTTCCAGTATTTTGAGAATTCAGTTGTCAAATATCTTAATCATAGGTTGCCTTTTACTGTTTGAAGCAACTTCGTTCCACAATAACGGAAAATATATTAAAATAAAAACTAAACTAAATCTTACTTAAGTTATAATGGACTACAAGCTGTCAGGAACAGTATCCCTGATAATGTCACGGCAAACCTGGCAGCTGAACTTTAGGACTTTGCCCTCACCCAGAACTATTTCACATTTGGGGACAATATATACCTTCAAGTCAGCGGCACTGCTATAGGTACCCACATGGCTCCACAGTATGCCAACATTTTTATGGCTGACTTAGAACAATGCTTCCTTAGCTCTCATCCCCTAACGCCCCTACTCTACTTGTGCTACACTGATGACATCTTCATCATCTGGACCCATGGAAAAGAAGCCCTTGAGGCATTCCACCATGATTTCAACAATTTCCATCCCACCATCAACCTCAGCCTGGACCAGTCCACACAAGCGATCCACTTCCTGGACACTACAGTGCTAATAAACAATGGTAGGGTGACCAGACAGCAAGTGTGAAAAATCGGGACAGAGGGTGGGGGGTAATAGGAGCCTATATAAGGAAAAGACCCAAAAATCGGGACTGTCCCTATAAAATCAGGACATCTGGTCACCCTAAACAATGGTCACATAAACACCACCCTCTCCCCGAAACCTACTGACCCCTATAAATTACCTACATGCCTCCAGCTTCCATCCAGGACACATCACATGATCCATTGTCTACAGCCAAGCTCTAAGATACAACCGCATTTGCTCCAATCCCTTAGACAGAGACAAACACCTGCAAGATCTCTATCAAGTGTTCTTAAAACTACAATACCCACCTGCTGAAGTGAAGAAACAAACAGAAGAGTACCAAGAAGTCACCTATTACAGGACAGGCCCAACAAAGAAAGTAACAGAACGCCACCAGCCGTCACCTTCAGCCCCCAACTAAAACCTCTCCAGTGCATCACCAAAGATCTACTACCTATCCTGAAGGACGATCTCTCACAGATCTTGGGAGACAGGCCAGTCCTCGCTTACAGACAGCACCTCAACCTGAAGCAAATACTCACCAGCAACCACACACCACACAACAAAAACACTAACCCAGGAACCTATCCTTGCAACAAAGCCCGTTGCCAATTCTGTCCACAGATCTATTCAAGTGACACCATCACAGGACCTAATCACATCAGCCACACCATCAGGGGATCATTCACCTGCACATCTACCAATGTGATATATGCCATCATGCGCCAGCAATGCCCCTCTTCCATGTACATTGGCCAAACTGGACAGTCTCTACGCAAAAGAATAAATGGACACAAATCTGACAGCAGGAATCATAACATTAAAAAAAATCAGTGGGAGAAGACATCAGTCTGTCTGGTCACTCAATAACAGACCTAAAAGTGGCAATTCTTCAACAAAAAAACTTCAAAATCAGACTCCAACAAGAAACTGCAGAACTGGAATTAATTTGCAAACTGGACACCATTAAATTAGGCTTGAATAAAGACTGACTGGCTGGGTCATTACACAAACTGAAAACTATTTCCCAATGATAGTTTTCCCCTACCATTACTCACACCTTCTTGTCAACTGTTTGAAATGGGCCATCCTGATTATCACTACAAAAGTTTTTCTTCTCCTGCCGATAATAGCCCACCTTAATTGATTAGTCTCTTAGAGTTGGTATGGCAACCCCCATCTTTTCATGTTCTCTGTAGATATATCTTTCTACTGTATCTTCCACTCCATGCATCTGATGAAGTGAGTTTTAGCCCACGAAAGCTTATGCCCAAATAAATTTTTGTTAGTCTCGAAGGTGCCACAAGTACTCCTCATTCTTATAATTGTTATTGTCTCTCTTACAAGCTTCTAACCTATATCTACAGAACTCTTATAACACATTTATTTCATTTCTCTAGGGTAGTTCTTTCATCAACAACTTAGCATCAGAGGAAGAAGTTATCACCCTCGGTACTTGAAAAATGTTTGAGACATACCATAAACCATCATAAGGTTACAGACACAAAGTTTGCCTACCAAACTGGGCTGTAAGTCTCTCTGGTATGACATTGGGCATTTCCTGTTTGCAGCGGAGTTACAAATCCCATGAGAACAGCATGCATTTCTTCAGCTCTTCTGGGACTAGGGAGTGCAGAGGAGTAAAAAATGAAAATTATGTATTCTTTACAAGTTGCACCACATTTTCAGAGCCTCAACAAAGCATGGGTTTGGCTGTGGGCTTGGGTTCTGGGCTTTGGTCTGTTTTTCGTCAGACTCAGTTTGCCCATCAGTGAGATTCACATGGCCTCACCTGTTCGTGGACTGCCTAATTTATAAGCAAAAATCTGTTGCACGTCAGAGAGAGTGTTCACAGTGGGCAATAATGTGACTCTCCTATACACTGGCATAAAGCGGGGAGGCAGAGAAGGAACCTCCCCTTTCCACTGCACAACCCATGGGGCCCAACGGTACCCAGAATTGCACCCTTTGAGATCAAGAGGGGGCAAGGTCTACTGCCCAGTTGCTCCCGCTGGGGGAAAAACTCACCAGAAAAGGCAGGGGAAGACAAAGGCGGAGAGGAGATAGAGATAATGCTCCACCCCCACTATGTTCCAACCACCTACATCAGGAGGACTATGCTGCAACCCCTGGATGTAGCAGTTTGTGTGCTCAAACCACTGCAACCAGGAAGCTCCAGGAAGGAATGTGTGTGTCTTGGATACCTTGAAGCAAAGTGGCTCTATTTCTTATTCTGTGCATCTAAGACAGGGTCCAGCCTTTCAGAAAATAATTACATGACAAAGACCTTCCTAGAGTTTTCAGTACATCAGATAAGGAGTCGAGTTCTTGCAGAAATCTACTTTTGTAATGGTCATATCCTCAGCTGGTGTAAATTAGTGTCAGCATTGAAGTGACGTCAACAGCACTAAACGGATTTCAGCATGTGGCCGTAAGTCTTCTAAAACATACCTACTCGGAGTGAATATTCACAATGGATGTTGTTTAAAATGAAGTGTTTTAATCCTTTGAGTAGCTCGGTATTGATTTCTCATTCTCCGGTCTAAAGAGCTTATTTAGGAATGTTTGATAAAAATAACTTATTCAAATCAGCTGCAAACAAACCACAGTAACCCCAAAACGGACTCTAATACAGAAACAAACCTAACAAGTAAGGAGACACAAGTTCCCCTCTAGGTCTTTATTTTTTAATCTTTCTTCCCTTTTAAGAAGTTACACCCCTTTAATCAGCTCACCCTCACTAGAGTTTTGCTGCTGATGCAATAGTGGCCTGTTTCACAAGCAGAAACAAAAAGTTACTTTTTAGCAGGGGTGCTTTTAAAACAAGGAAAATAGTTTCTCATATTTATTTTATTGCCTGTTGAAATAAGTAAGTACAAGTGGCATTCCCAGCTACAATATCATAATCATTCAAAAGAGGATAAGAGCTATGCAGATACAGTAGGCATTAACTTGTGCATTCCAGGAATACCTGAATTATTTCCAAACCACTGAGTCTCTCTCTATTCAATGTACTCTTTGTCTACTCTGTGTGTGTCAAGAGAAACCAGAAGCAAGCCTGTGCTCACTGCATCTATCAGAGACATGGGGGTGTATTTTGGGAACCAATCTGAAATGCAAAGCTAGATCTTTCTTGTGATTTTCATGTTCTGGTAATGTTTATAGTCGCACTGGCATTCTGTCTTGAACTGCATTACAGTAGGGCCACAACCTCCGAACCTGGTTCAGAAATCACCTGTGTGAGGTTTTATTTTACTTTCCGACTGCCTAATCCAAAACCTTGGCATAGTCCGTACTCAAGCAAAATTCCTGCTCCAGAAAATGGAGTTTTGCCTCTGTAAGGACTTTGGATTGGGAGACATACAGCATATAGGTAACAAAGGACAGAGCACATCAGTTTAGGGAGGAGCAACAATGATAAAATACATGATGAAAGCAAAGTCAAACCCTGAAGACTATTTAGACTCAGACTTTAAGGTCAGAAGGGACCATTATGATCATCTAGTCTGACCTCCTGCACAATGCAGGCCACAGAATCTCACCCACCCACTCCTGCAATAATCCTCTCACCTATGTCTCAGCTATTGAAGTCCTCAAATCATGGTTTAAAGACTTCAAGATGCAGAGCTATTTGTAGCCTTACTAACAGTTACAGCAAGTCAACATTAACAAAATGAGGGTTTACTCCATTTTCAGATTCTATAAGTTTGAAAGACAGTGTGTCTATCTGCAGGGTCTGATTCCCTGCTGCCCCTCCCTTAGCAGCAGCACAGAAGGTGTAACCCTGAGAAAAGGGGCTTTCAACTACCTTTGTACCCTTCATATTCCAGGCTGCTGTGGGGGCTGAAATGGCCGCAAGTGTAAGTTAGCTCAGGCCTCAGCTGCTCTAATTTCTGGCAGGCTCCATAATGATACCTATAGGCTGTGGTACATAGAGCCATGAACTGAACTATATGGTACAGGCCTGCCTCCGATACACCCCGGTCTGCCCAGGGCAATGCTTCTCAATAAGGGCAGCGTAGGGTCTCTGTCATAGTGGGTGCTCGTGCCCCCGGCTGTGCCCCCATTCCACCCCTTCCCCAAATCCCTTCCCCCACCTCCTCCCCCGGGCGTGCTGCATTTCCCGGCTCCGCCTCCTCCCCACACCCCTTCCCCCGAGGTGCCGCTGCTGTGCTTTCCCCCGCGCGCCATTCACCCCCCTCCCCCCTCAAGGCTTGCCGCCTGAACAGCTGATGGGCAGATAAGCCTGTGAGCTAAAAAAAAAACAGCTTCACGGAGCGGCGCCTCCGGAGGTGGAACCTGGAGGCGGAGGTTAGCTGAGAGCAGGGGGCTGGCGGGGAGCTGCCGGTGGGTGCTCTGCACCCACCAATTTTTCCCCATGGGAGCTCCAGCCCTGGAGCACCCACAGAGTCGGCGCCTATGGTCTCTGTAGGAGCCTGAAGGGGGTCAGTTCTCTCCTTGCCGCTTGCGGAGCCTTTACTGCCCCTGTTCACCACCAGAATGGCATCACGAAGCCAAAGCAGGGAAGAAACCTGTCCCGAGTCGATGGCGAATAGTGATGGAACCAGTAAAAATGTCAAAAAAGTGTTCTGTTTCTCGTTTAATGTCACTCTTTTTAGCTATGTAGGGCTAGATTAGGCCTTGCGACCCAAGGCACGGGGAGGAGGGCACAGAGACCCCGAACACTCCTGAGCAGCAATAACAGACAACTGCAGTCCCTCAGCTCCACAAAGCATGGAAATGGCTCCCAACATGTGCCCTATTGTGGCACAACCCAAAGGGGTTGGGAAAGGGACCAGTCCCCAGTCCAGGGACCACCAGCAGACAATAAATAACATATACACATAAAGCTGGGTATTCAGGCATGCTCTTGTCAAAGGGAAAGATTGTAGCACACTCTGTGTGCTTGGGAAGGGGGAATGAGCTATAGTGGATAAGTGGGCAGGAAATATATACTTACTTCAACCTTGACTCAGCCCCTTCAATGCATCATTGCTAACCTTAAAAAGCCCAGCTCCTGGAGTCCTATGGTTCATGATTGAAAAAAAAAAAAAACCCAAATCCCCCTGAGATTAAGGGAAGACCTCATGATTGGTGAGAGATGCTTGACAACGTAAACCCTAAAGACTCAAACTCCAGAAGGCAAAGAAAAAGATTACAATAATTGTGGGTTGCATTTCTATTTTTTTAAAATTCTCTTAAGTTGAAAGCCAATCTCATAATTTTGGGGGGCTGGCAATACTGCAATTTCTCAGCCAGCAAAGCTGATCAGGCACAAAGAGGAAGATAATCTGTGAAAAGGTCTAGCACAGTTTACTTCCCAGCTGAGGCAAGGGAGGAATCTGGGACTAGATAGTGAGTCACAATTTGGTCCTGGTGTGCCCCTGTAGCATTGCAACTAAATACTGCCCTTAGTCCTCAAGGCTAAAAGTAACTCCACAATCAAGCCCAAAGTGTGCAAACACCAGCGGTGAATTCCTGCATTTTAGAAGATATTAAGTCTTGCCTCCTAGCCCTGTGCTTGGTCACAAGACTCTCCTCCAAGAATTCCTAGCACAGGGCAGCGAGGATGTCTGGGGAATCCGTGAGTTTCAGGGAGGATCTGGGGCAAAAATTGGGGATTGGTCCTGCTTTGAGCAGGGGGTTGGACTAGATGACCTACTAAGGTCCCTTCCAACCCTGATATTCTATGATTCTATGATTCTAAGTGGGGCTTTTTTAAAAGTAAGTCCAGCTGCAGTTGATCTGGGACTCTCTACCAGGAAAACGTCCCAAAGGAGCACATTTTGTGTGGTAAAAACACCAATAAACATACATCAGTAGCAAAACAACTACAAACCTCCCAATGTCCTCACCTGTTTCCCATCAAACACATGCAAACATGTTCAAAGAGGCAGCATCAACTTTGCAAAACATTGTAAAACTGAAGTAGGTTCCCCATACACAGTACAATGAGCTCCCATGTCCCTCTCCCACCCACAGCTAAGCTTCTCAAGCCCACCTTGCCCTACAGAATCCTGTCCCCTGAGACATCCAAATAAAGATCACTGCATGCATTTTTGGTACCTGTTTGGCATGAAACTTCTTTTCGGGCCTCTCCCAGTCCAGAGTCCCAGCACCTCCCATCAGGGCACAAAGCCACAAGAGCCTGAGATGATATCTGCTGTTCATGAGTGTGCCTCATGTGAGCTGCCTCTATTACCTACTGCGCAACAAAACCAGTCAGGGTGACAGAGTGGTGCGAGGAAGCAGTCAGTAGAGAAGGGGCTGCAGCAGCAGGAGCACTGCACCCTGCTTGCAGGAGGCTGGAGGAACAGGTATGATAAAGCCCCATGCACACATCCCTAGAAGTCTTCATTTAGGAAAGCTCTTCAGAACAAGCTCAAGTCCATCAGTGTTGCCAACTCTCACAATTGTCTCATGACCCTCAGTAGTTTGTGGGGGGATGTTTTAAAACCCAGCTCTTGGAGTCAGCAGGTGCATCTCCGCTTTCATTTTGTTAAAAGAAAGGTTCTAACCCTCATTGTTGTGGAGAAAACCTGGAAAACGTGAACTGTAAAGGCTCGAACACTAGAAGGCAAAGAAAAAGGATCCCAAATCTATTATTTTTAAAGCTCATGATTTTAAGCCAATCTCGTAACTTTGCAGAGCTGAACCTCATGTTTGAATCCTTGGGGTTGGCAAAAGCGTAGCCCTGTTCAGATCAAATTTAAGCAAACACTTAACTTTCAGCACATGCTTAAGTGCTTTGCTCAATAGGGAATGACAAACACATGCCTATCTTAAATTTAAGCATGTGCTTAACTCGCATTTACTTCTATTGAATTTAAGCATATGCTTAAGTGTTGTGTGTAATAGGGGTGCTTTGCTCAGTAAGGGACTTGTCCTGACAGCCCAGCTGACCACATTGGGGCAGGGACTCTCTTTTTCTTCTATGTCTGTACAATAACCTGGCATGAGCAAGTCCTGGTCCATAACTAAGGCTCCTTGGTCCCTAAGTAATACAAACAAATCAATAGCAACAGCATGAACCTGTGGGTGTTGCTTTCCTGCAGGTGGGTCTGCCTTGCAATTTACATAGTTAAAGATCTGCCTTAACAAGGAAATTAACAGCCAGGCTAGATGTTTTATTGTTACTCTATTCCAATGTGCCTCTGTTCCACTAATCTGACAAACCACAAGCTGTTTCATTATGCAATGAAATAACTAGGCATAATGGGCTAAATTGCAGCCTGATTCTAAACTGACTTCCTTTTGGGGAGGAATTTAAGACAGGACCATAAAAATAAAAACCCAAGGTGGAACATTCACCATCATTATCTTTCCCATCTCACTGAATGTACAAATAGAAAGATGACATTCAAAGGTAATGCATAAACAAAAGGTCAGATGTATGCTTTGATCATCATGCCCCTTTTATGCATATCCTTTCAATATCATGCCCCTTTAAAACAAAACACAACCAGCAGCATATCAATATTACCAAAAAAAATTACTCTAAATGTAGTTTCACAATAAAAAAGAATCATGTCCCTAACAATTAAAATTTAAAAAGAGTTACCCTGCATCAATCTACTATAAACAAAATATGTTACTTAAAGGGTGAATTATGTTTTATTTTTACTGATGAGGCTGACCTAGTAACTGAGTCACAGCTCTGCCTTGCTCCACCATAAATCAGTAAATTAAGGGTGAAATCCTGGCCCCATTGAAATCAGTGGGAGTTTTGCCAGTCAGTGGGGCTGGTATTTAACCCTAAATATATTCTCATCCTGTATCCGTATTTCTTTTGTGCGTAGTTTTCAGCATGAAGTCTGAAAAGAGACTTTATATAGACATTCTAAACTTGGGCCAAATTCTGTGCAAGGGTCACTTAGGTTACCTCAGATATTGCATTACCAGGAGCCAGTTCAGCAGATAAGTAGATGTTTGTGATGGGTGAGGGTTCCAGTAAGGTGAATCATTGGTTAGATGAATCTCTATAGCAACCGCTGCATGAATGTTCCATGCATCTCTCAACTGTCTCTTGTTCCACTCGGAGGTGGAAAGGAGTGTCATTTGCTGCGGGGTGGGGGACAGTCCCGTCCCCCCCCACACACACACCTTTTCATAGGTCTATATGTTCCATTATGTCTTTTTGCCCTCACCCCACAAATTTGCAGGACATAATATAAGCATATAACGTTCTATACGTGGACACTGCTTTGCTCCCACCACCCAGTCCATTTTTTTTAATTTCAGGGCCTGGGAGGTGGAAGCCATGCTGAGAGGGTGGTTGATTGCTTTGACTCACAATGCGGAATTGGATGCTAGAAGCTACATGAAGTGGATGTGTGTGGTTGCTCTAATTATTTGAGTAGACAGGGAAGATCTGGGAACTCCGGAATAAACTAAGAAAGCCTGGAGTTTTAAGTTCATTCCTTTCCAGATCTACATGAAAGATTAAGGAAAGAATGCTGGCATTTCCCAATAAATCTGGAACGACATTCGGAGAACTATTTGTATAGTTCTATATATATTAGTCCTACCTGAGGCTCCTGGGAAGACTTCTTCTAGAAATATATTTCTGATGGTATGATGATGTAGTGAATTAAAGGTGGAACTGGGAGTGATGTCACCTATGTCCAACTCATGGCTTTGCAACAGTCACAGTATGGCTCTGGCAAGAGTCTTAAAAAAAAAGTGCAGAAGTGCATGTGCACAAGCTGCAAACAAGTAGCATTTGTTATGACTTCAGGTCAGGGCTGTACATGTCTGAAAGTATTTCTGGGGGCACATTCTTCTCATCCATGTTTGCATATACCAATTATTCACACACAGTTTGTGCGCATGTTTCCAAAAAGGTAGCCCTTAACCTTTTTGTCTCAGTTTCTCCACATCAGAATGAAGATATTTACCTCTCTATCCCACAAAGATATGTAAGCATTAATTTAATAAAGTTTGTAAAGAGCTTGGAACAGATAAATCTCTGTAAGTGCTCAGTGGTACTTTCCTTCTATAAAAATGCTTTCTCCTTCTGTTAGCATGTGTATTTAGTTTAGCTCTTGTTTTTAATTCTCTGTGGGGTTTTGAACATTTATCTCATAGTATTAGTGTCTGAAGCTTGGTTATTAGGACCCCTTTCTACCTCCAATAGTATAAAAGGGATGAAATTCAGCAGCAAATGCCCAGCAAAGAATTCCTGTGTTAGTGGGGAACTCTTTGCCAGTGCATATATCCTGCAGCTGGGACCTGCACGTCTGTCCCTCACTCCGCTCTGTGCAGAGGTGGTGAGGGGGTATTTCAAAACCTCACTGCATCATGGTAACAGAGTCTATGAAAAATCTGACATCAAGAGCTTAAATTTGTCTGCCTGGAAGTCGATCTGACTTGCACTGGAGCTGCGGACTATCACAGGAGAGAATCTAGCCCATAATATTTATGTTAGACTTAAACACTCTGTTTGCTATTTTGAAATCTGAAAAATAGTAATAACAGATGGAGGAAAGCAATGGGATCAGCATTGAAATATGTTACTATAATGTTGTAAAGGGGCCGGGGTCATGCCAAGGGATGGAGGCAAACAGATCTGGTAGCAGTATAATTCATGGCATTTTCTTTCAGGAACCAAAACATCAAAATTCCCACTCTACGGTCATGTTTGGGGTCCTCAAGAGGGCACTGCAATGAACTTCTTGTATTGTCACTAAATGTCAAGCCAATCTGGTCTGATCAGCGGCTTTAAGTTCGCTTTGACTAGAGATTGGCCAAACATATAACCAGTGCTTAATTTGTAATGAAAGAAGTTCCAGGGCTCAAGCAATTTTTTTTTCTTTCATACCGGATGCAGCAAGCCTAGAGGTGCCGGGTCTCAGCTCAGGCAAGCCCTGGCACAAATTAAGCACTGCATATAACCCAAAATATGAATTATGGGAGTGGTTAGATTTGAAGTCCTGGTTCCAAATGCACTCCTATGGTTTGACTTCTGGGTTGAATCCATTTCCAGTTGACCAGTTTCTTATTAGAATGGTCTATGGTACCTCAGCTGAATTTAATCTAAAGCCAAACCCTGATTTAACCTCATACATAAACCCCAAACTCTTACAGAACCTAATCAGACTCCAGTTTCAGTGGAAAACTAGGCAAAAAAAAATGCAGATCCACCGTTTAAGATCTGCATTTGAGCCACATAACATACATGACACATTCAGAGCAAAGTGGTTCAAGAGCATTCTATGTAATATGGTTATTCAGTTATATTTCCTGTAAGTTGTTTAGCTTTTTTCATATATCCAATTACCAAAAATCTAAAATTCATAATCAGTATTTTTTTTATTACTCCCAAATAGAAAGAGGTTTCTTCTGTGACCGCTGAAGCATAGTTATTAAACCATGGTGTCTTTCTTTAAAGCCAATTTGAAACTCCGGGACATGTACCATTGCCACTTATGCAAGGTTGCTCATAATTGCTCCATGCAATGCTTTGATTAATTAAATCACACTAGAGATTGTTTCTTAGTAACACACCTGGTTTACTCTTTGTTGTTAGCATTCATTAAAACATTGTGTTTCATGCTGCCGTGAAGCATGAAAGGATATTAATCAGCTACATTGCCATTAAGAGTCATATCAATATTTGCTGCACACTGATTGTTTTTCTAAATCTTCAACAAAGGACATTTCATTGAAATCTGTAGCTGGTAACTAACCATGTGACAGTGAAGTCAAATTAAAATATTGTATTTTCTGCCAGGAAAAAAATACTATCTACGTGTATCAAGAATTAAAACTACTGACATGTTTTTCTGAACTGATACTTTAAGACCAGGAGTGTCATAGTGAAGAAATTAAACTTAAAAGTGCAGTAATTGGGAGGAGGGGGTAAATTAGGTTTCATTAAAGTCTCCATTGTTACCCAAACAGAAAAAGCTCCACTATATAAAGCAACACTGGTAATTAGGTTCAGTTTCAAAGCTGAAAAAATACCCAGGGAATCAAATGTTACTTTTCATTATTAAAGTAAACAAGAAAATGTTTCTAAATATTTCCTGCTCTTAGCAACATTCTGTTTATATGTGCTCTCTAAACATACCTTATGCACTGAGTTGAGGAAGGAAGCATTTGCTACAATGACGCCTACATTCATGTCCTATGTACCAGTTTCAAGAATATCAGTCAGTCAACATAAGTATCTCCTCTGCGATGCACGTTTTTGTCCTATAGCACTGAACAAGTTAACTAATCCCTCTCAGTTTTCTGTATGTAACAACAGTGTGTTTACAGCTCTAGATCACATTGTTTCTGGAGCTGGCTCTAAGCTATAAGATATGACTGCAGCAGTGGAAAGAATAAGACTTATGATTTCTCCCTTGAACCAATACTCACCACTGATGATCAGCAATTAATGATCGTAACAAATTTGTTTCAAGTCATTTCCTCCCAGCAGCTATAAAGTTTAGAAAATATTCTGGTAGCCAACCACCAAGAAATATTTTTGTGCCCTCTTTTTGTGACCTGTTCTTTAGACTGCAGACTTCACCACAGTTATGCATGTCTTTGAGATTAGACTCCCGTAAGGTGCTCTGCCTTGGACTACTAAAGTTATTGAAGGATGCAGTTGCCCACGTATTAAGTGGTGTTCACTAGTTCTCTGGAGTCAGTACCGACTTCCAATTAGTTCCCCATTAGAGCTAAAAGTATTCTTTTTATTTTACCTTTACAGCCCTAAATGGTTTGAGACCTAGCTACCTAAGAAACTGTGTTTTGTGCTACCACAGCAGATGAATTCCATGGAGGATTCAAGTTAGCATCTACCTTGTTTGAAAGGCAAAGGAATCATAGTAGGGTGTGGCCCATCAGGGGTCCTCAACTCTCCACTTTGTCAGACAATGCCCAGATTTACTCATCTCCCTGGGGCATGGCAAGACATCTATTTTCTGTGTTTTCTTGTGTAAGGAAGTTAATGGAAATAGTCTAGCTGGCTAATTTAGGGTATTATTTTGCTGGGTGATTTATATTGAGGTTGATTCAGCTGAGTAAATCACCATATTCTGGAAAATGTATCCTTTTCTAGTATTTTAAGTAATTGTAAAAACATCTCAAGTATCTTCAAAATTAAAATAGAAAGAAAAATATTAGGGTTGCCACAAGCTAGTGCTATATAAACCATGCAGAAAGTATATATCTTTATAGCGTCTTCTGTTTACTTCTTTTGTTGCACCGGTCAATTTGTCCACCTTAGTTGATTGCATCAAGAAACGTAACCACTAAACAACGAGGCATGCTTGAATTAGACTTTGTAATTGCTCCTGCTGAAAAATGTGCTGGTGTCACTGACTTTTACGAACCAGAGAAAGAACTGAAAATTTGCCCTAAATGCAAATTCATTCTAAGAACTTGTAGCTACTGTTCCTGGAAAATATGTCATAGTAACCATTGTTAACAAATTCCCGTAGCTGTCATGTTTCTATTACAGCCAGGGGAAAATGCTCTTATTCTTTTTTCTGGAGATGGGTAGAAATGATTTAGCAATCATTTGAGTTCCTTGGAACATGAGGTGCCCACTTGTAGATAAATAAGTCTATATCTGCCCGCTAAGAGCCTCAGGTTTCAGTCACCTAATCTAATCTTAATCATTTCACAAGTAACAGCAGGTATTATTTGTATTTGGTTTAAATCTAGAGATGAGTAAGTGCTGGCAGTGCACACCTGTTCTATAATCCATCCATAATACAGTGATGCAGTTCTCATGAGTATTCTCTCCTTGGAGGCAATAATTCTGACTAAACGTCGGTCTGATGCAAACAGCGAAGCAGTACCTGTGGCAATGTGAAACTTGACTGTAGATAGATACATGGTATTCAACTTTTAGTTTCTTAGCAATAGCATTTCTCAGAGAGACTGACAGCTTGGTTTAATACTTCATCAAACCTATTATAATCACATACATGCAGACATGAGGGGCAACTCTTCTGCCGGAGTGACTCCGTTGACTTCAGCAGAGTTACGCTGGAAGAGATTTTGCCCCAGCTACATGTGACCGCACCCTTTCTGCTAGACTATGGGAGATCATGGAGCTATCATGGGCAACAGATTGGCTGATGAGTGTGTTCTCAGATTTCACACCACTAGCTACAACATTGCCATAATGTGATACCAGGCAGCCCAGATCATAAACATAATTCCAAAGCCCAAAGGTTTAGCCTTTGAGAATAGGTAAAAACACATGTACCCGAATACAGACTATATCTAAATACTCAACACTCAGCGCACAAATGTGGCAATGGGTAATCCCAGGTTGGGGCTGAATACCCAGCATTTCTCTGGATAGTCACATCTCAGTTTCAAACATGGCTTCCTATTTAAAATAAAAAGAGGAAAAGTAAAGGTAAACCATTCCAAATGTATGTTGATTATGGAAGGGACTTTCAAAAGCACTCCTCGAAACTCAATGAGAGTTAGGTCCTTTAGATGCTTTGGAAAAATCTCTCCTTAGATTATGTTTATGATAATATTTAGTAAAGCCTGCCTTTTGAAACTCTTGTGTTCACTCATTTGCCCCATTATGTTTGACACCCAATTGCATTTGTTACTGGTTTAACTGGTTAGCATATATCAGTAATGATTTATCACACCAGCCTCGGGATTTATGAAAACCATGTTTAAAAATCTGAACATTAAAAAAAAAATTATTTCAGATGGTTTAACCCTTATTTATTTATGTATGCATTTATTGACAGGGAGATTATTGCTTCTAGTGTTTCTCATTATCCCCCATATCACAAATGAGTAAATCAGCCCATCAGCCCAACCAAGGTTAAAATCAAGAAGATGCATTTTTAAAAAGATTCTGTACTTAAAAAAAAAAAAAAAAAAACCAAACCTCCATCTATGGAAAAGAGATGTTAATTCATTGAATTTTGTGGATTCTATGAACTGATAAGCTCCAGAGCTCAGGCATCTCTGAAATTAAATTAGGTTTCAAAAATGAATATTTCATCTTTAAGATACTGTTGCTTGGAGACCTGGGAAAGAAAGTGTGATTTAACACAAAGACATGGCAGTTAGTTACAAGGGGCATCGTTTTCCACTCCAACAGGCTCTGGAACATACCATAAAATGCTCATGACAAAACACTGTGTCATGAATGTAAACTAATGTGTGTTGCACACAATTTATTTGAAATGCCTCCATTTTAGCCTATTTACTTCAAAATCAAACAGTTCATTCTAACATGAACAAAAACACTTAAAGAAGGAAACACACAATTAAAGGCATAGTACAAGTCAAACTTTTATCACCCTACAGCAAAATCTCTCCGGGTATGAAATGTCATAACCCCTCTCATTCTTTCCTGATGAGTTTACTCCTTTTCAGCTTCTTTCCTTCTTGCCAAAGCTTATGTTAAAATGCCCTGGCACAATTGTATGTTTGGTTTACATAGATTAATCTCTTTCATTCTCCTTTCTGCCAAATCCCTCCCCCCCACAATGAAAGGATCTAAATTCAAATTTTTAAACACGACCACTACAAGCTAAAAATGTCCTGGGTACCAGACAACAACAACAACAACAAATAAATATACCGAAGGAACAGACGTTACTGGCATCCTCCCATGCCCTGGAAAGCAAATGTGTATGAAATATCCAGTCTTTGTTGCCAGCATTAAACTTGAGTCCTCCACTAAGTGACCCTTACAATTCAGTTGTAATTTTGTTTCTGGTATGCAGGATTTGATGGCTCATTTCATACAGAACCAGGCACATAAGAGACGGTTACTTTCCTGTGAATAATTTGTACTCCGTGAATAATGTTGAGAATAATCACCTTTTTTAAAAAAGGAGAAACAAAATCTAGAATTACATTTCTTTGCCATATATTTGACTATTGGTATACAACAGGTTGATAAGGTATCTGTTCACAAAGTGAGTGCCATCTTACAGACTCAGTTTGATTATAGAATCAATCTTAGCTGTCTAATGGTCTCATTTAAAAAAGAAATTGAAGGTGGGAAGAAGGCAAGCACTTCTAAATTTAGAGGAGAGTGCTTTAGGAATCTTATGAAGATAGAAGTGAAGTCTGAATTAATGGAGAATATGTTTTTTCCATATTGCAAATGCAGTGAACTGATCACATGAGATAAGGTACTCTATTGGAATAAATGACAAACCGTAATTCTTCCTGGCAGAAGGGAACTTAATTTTTGCAAAATAAGATTTCAAGCTGAAGAGGATTCAGGGACCAATACTGAGGGGGGAAGTGTGTTGGCATGAACACTAGAAATATCTCCCCCGCCCCTTGTGTTGCACTCTCTCGGGGAATATCACCATTTCCCCAGTCTGGTATATTGTCCCAGAATTAGCTTCCAATTCCTCCTTCACCAAAATTATTCTCTAGCCCTTTGCCGTTATTGATGTTTGACAAGTAGTGTGCTTTGCTTTCTTCACCTTTTGTGTCCACCACCTCTTTTGTACATCATCTTGTTGATGTGTTTTTAAATAAAATATTTGTTGACTTTTGCCTAGATGAAAAAGCATAGATTAGTTATTACCATATTAGTAAAGCAAAAAAGAGAAAGGATATTATATGTGATCAAAAACATTTCTCAAGCACCAAAAAGCCAAGCTAGAGAAAGAGCAGTTCATCTTATACAAAAATGGGATAGCTAGAAAACTAGCCAGGCTAAAAAAGGTTAAACTGGCAAAATCTGATACCTATACTCACATTGAATAGCACCTTATTCCACACGTAGTCCCACTGATACCATAAGGTCTACTCAAGGTGCCACTATTCAACATCTGTATGGGTAGAAGAACCTGTCCCTTACTCCATATTATATTGTTATTATTTGCATTATCCCTGCAGTCCCTACAATGTCCTTATGAAGTCAATAGGAATATTCCTGGTGAAGTGACTTCTAGGTCAAACTCTTAAATGACCAAGTTAAAAAAGCCACAGTTCCCCAGTTGCTCCCCTTTTTCCAGTTCATGTGTTCTATTCCCTATCCCCCCAAAGGGGTTCAAATTAGTCCTAGTTATGTCTTGCTTAACTTGACAGTTTAAAACACACAGCTAGTATAGTTGATTCTGTATATATCACATCTTCATATAGCTGAACTAGCCTATTGACTATTTGGCTTGTGTGAAGCGCTGTTGATAAGATACTATGGACTCTACCTGTTCTGAAGTGGTGTAAGCACAAACCTTAAACCATTGCAATCTGTCAACACAAGCAACTGAAAACTGCAACTCCAGCAGTAGATAAAACACGGAAACTATATTAAGAACAGCTGTCTCATGCATCCCAGATGGGATCCGTCAGTGCTTCACTCAGTTCCTTTTCTTTTTCTGAAAGCTGATAAACTACCCCAGGCAAATTGACCCCACACAGTTCTACCCAGCCCCAAATATAATATACCTATCAAACCAAAATAAGCCACTTACACTTTCATTGACTTCTAGGATCAAGACAAATTGTGAAGTAAATACACAATTTTAAAACAAACATTTAAAAGTCAAATTGCTGTAGCAATTCTATTTTAATTCTCACTCTCTTTTTCCAACAGATGTTGTATTTTTCATTATTCAGGACAGGATTTTAATATAAACAATAATCTAGGCAAGAAATTCCATTATTTGGGGTTCCTAATATTCATCTTTCTTTGCCATGAACCATTGACGCCACTAAAAGTTACTGCAAATAGTCAGTATTCTTTTCCCTGTGATATCACCCTGGGGAATGTTCAGTAGTGTAATGGGTTGCAACTCTCTTCTCTCTGATGTGTCTTCATAATTGAAGATTCAGCACTGTAACTATTTCAGAGCTCATTTTTACTACCATACTGTTCTTACTTTTAGCAGATTCTGAATTATGTACTGTACAGCCTATTATACTCCATAATTTCAGCTGATAGAAACAAACACTAACTATTGTGGTAGGCGAGCACACTCAAAGGATATTTCCATAAGTCCCAATTTGTTAAGTGCATTCCGTTATGTATTCAGGCTCAATCCTACCCATACTTCAGAACCTATTAGCATAGTCTCTTAGGACCTGAGTGTGCACTAACAAAAATCAATGGCAAAACTCTCACTGACTTCAATGGAATAGAATCAGACTCATAACCTACGATGTCAACTGTTTCACAGAAAGCACACGGTAACCACAAGCAGTGGTGCACACTGCAAAGTAAGGAGCCAGTACTTCTCTCTGTTACCCACATGTAATTATCAAATAGCCTCACTCATGCAACAAAAGGTAGAATTGGGCCTGCTGCAATTAATGTATCCTATCAATATCAACTCTCTGAAATACTGCAGTGAAAACAGGAAAATATCACAATTACACTAATGGCTATTTTTCAGTGCTAACCATTGCATAAGATCCTCAGGCAATAGAGAGCATGCCAGCTAGAGCTAATCATCAGTGAGGGTCATCATAATAATAGGGACAAAGTAACTGCCATTCTGGATCAGATTAGTGGTCCACCTAGTTCAGTATTCTGTTTCCAACACTGGCTAGTGCCAGCTGCTTCAGAGAAAGATGCAAAAACAAAGTAAGGACATTTTTTTCTTAACCTCCACTAGTTGGAGGCTGGCTTATGCCTTGAAGCATGAAGGTTAATCTTCATACACGTAAAAGAAGAGACAAAGAAAGAAAGAGCTCCTGCTCACTTAAAATATGTAAATAACTTGATTTTTGTAAAGACAAATGAATAATAGCATTGGTAATATCAATCCCGTTAATAACCTGCAAAAAACAGATCACATTAAAACACAAACACTCACGTTTTCAATGGGAGCGGAGGTCTAACAAACTATTTCATTTCAGTGATGAAATGTGAAGCGTTCCAGAGCAACTAATGTTTGCTGTGTAGCTAAATAGAGTTCAGCCACTTTTGTTCATAGGGATTATAGTTTCAGAGGGCTTGGAAATTCCTCTTCCTGAATGATATTAGAATGATCTTTGTTACAGAGAAGTAGCCTAGATTTGGAGAAATAGCAGCTTTAGACTCAATTTATTTTTTTAAGAATCTGAATTGACAAGGGCTATTATTTATGCATTTTGTATAATAATGTAAGTTCTGTTCAGACATTTATTATGCTATATAGAAAATATAATTATGTAAGTTCACCATATTCCTACACATGAGCTCTGATAAAGTAACAAAAGGAATAGCCTCTTTAGTCTTAATATTCCCTTTTCAAGCTTTTCTTTCAAATAACTTTACTACAGCAGCTTCTCGACCATCTTGCACTGGTTGATGTGGTCACTAAGTGCAAGATTTTGGCCTAAAGGTGAATCAATCTTTCTTTCTTTCCCTTCCCTGGAAAGGGTTGTCTTATCTTTACTGGTTCTTTAAATTATATAAAATATTTATTTTATTTTTATTGACCAATTTCCATGTCAGGGATATTTATCCTACAGCAATCCTTCACGTTTGTGAAACATAACTGAAGAGTACAGACAATAAATATTTTGACAAAAAACATTAAGCTTCAGAGCAAAGTTCAACATTTTTGTTGAATAGGTCTCTACCGGGCCAGATTATGTTTTAAATGTTTTCCTATTTTCAGATTTTCTCCTGAGGTTATGAGAATACCTTATTGCTTCCCTGCCTCAAAGCTGGAGTGCATTTAAAAAAGAAAGAAATAGATTAAGATGGGGGTTTTTTTTTGTTTGGTTGGTTGGGGTGTTTTTTTTTTTGTTTTTGTTTTTTTTACTATAATGAATCCAAATGTGCATTTCTCTGGAGTACCTTTGTCCCAGCTTGTCTCTGCAGAATATATTTAGGGACTGGGGTAAGAACTGTGTCTTTAGGGTAGGCATTCTTTGCTGTAGTAAATTGGTTGGTAAAATGAGAAACCTGTTATGTCCTTCCATGCATGGCAGGGTCATGTACCATGTTTTCTGAATAAAGCTCTAATGCCATGTGCAAATCTGTAAGATAATTTGTTTTGAAAGCAGGTGATTATTTTATCAGTTGCTACTTCCGCTCTCACCCTCCCCCGATCCTCAAAGAAAAGAATTCTGTACATTTGGTGATAGAGATTGTCCCTAACTGTCCTTTTCTCTGTGTTCATGAAATGGATTTCTGCCTCATATCTCAGTAAATCTCAGAGACCAAAGTGAATTCATAGGAACACCTAATGTAACATAATGCAGCATGACTGATGAAACATGGCAGGCTGCAGTACTATCCAATATCTAGTTTTCTGAAAACTGGCCTGAAATGAATCACTCTGCCCAGAAAGTTAAAACAACAACCACATTTAATGAAAACAAAAATGTGGTTGTCCTTATGCAATTCTCTTCTCAGGTACTTAGCAAGTTGGATTAGTAGGTACCTGTGTCTGGTAAGGATGGACTCAGAGCTCTCATACTTACGATGAAGATTGATTTTCCACAGATTTCCAGAATGCCCTGTTAACAAGAATGGGAGCTGTGTCTCTATAGGGCAGCTCCCTGCACCTTATGATGGAAATTGGCCCATCTTGCAAGATTTGGGTCCCGACTAATTTTGAAGTCCTCAAATTTTGGGAGAATTTGGACTGAACATTCTGTCCTGGCCCATTTCTAATTTTGAACAAGATGAAGGACACTCAACTGAAAAAGAAATTTCTTTTCCTACTATATTGGTGCCAATAATCACTTAGATTGTTAAAACTGAAAGCATTTAAAAATCCAATTTACCTTTCACACCCTTTGTATATCTTTCCCACTTCTCATAGTTAGGACAATGAAAAATCAATTTAACTTCACTTAATGTATTGTCAGTTTCATCCTCAAATTTTCAGTAATGCAATGTGTGAGTTACACACATTACATAGGAATGTTTATTCGCAGACAGCTGTTTCCATGAGAATACTTTTGAAATATCACAGAAGTATTTTGATTTGTCTCATGGTTTTGTAAAAACGTTTTTAAAATCAATCTAAATTTGTGGCTGCGCTTGACAATGTCTCTATGAAAAAGAATTGTATTCATCACAAATTGACTGGCCCCACGTTAAGTGACAAAGCAAAACTAGCTGTAAAGAAAAATTAGTGGTTTAAATCTCTGTCTTCACTCTTCTAGGGCTACATTTTCCATAAGTGGGCAAATGATGGGTTTGGTCCAAGTCCTATTGAAGTCAACATGGGCTTCCTCCAACTCCCACAGAAGACAATGAAAGTTTTGACTGCGGCGGGAGTTTAATTGGGCCCATATGTATGGCAAGAAACTAGGGAACGTATGGCCCAATGGATGTTCAGACAGAGGTCTGTAAATCTAGGTATAAACGCTAGCTTCAAAGCAGGTGCAGATTTGCACAGGTAGTTTTTCCCATTGGAAAAAAGTGGATGGAAATGGGGGATAGTATATTTTCTCATATTCAGCATTCTATTGATTGAGAAAACATGCAGGCAGTTACAAATATGCATTCATATTTCCAGACCAATTAAATACATGACTAAGTAATTGTTAAGGTTGATTTGATATGCTTAATTTGGGGTTTAAAAGGCATAGGAAACCTTGTGACACTAGGAGAGAGAGGGGAGATTTAAAGGGATTTATCCTCCTAACAGGATTTGCTTTAGATCTTAACAGAGGAATAGGTTTTTCATCAATATAAAGTTGACAAACAAACTTTATTTAATCTCTTTGAGGAACATAAATTGGAGCAGACTTGTGATGAACAGAGTCTGTTTCAGAGCCATCTAAGACTTTATTTTATGACTGAGACTTTCTGCAGCTTTCTGGTCTTCCTCTGTTGCATCCAGACCAGTTTTTCTGTTCAAACCTTGCACTTCTTTCCATTTACATCAATGGGCTTTTGGATTGGGCTGTAAACATAAATCCTAAAAGCAAAAGGCCCTAGCTCAGCATACTACTAGGCAGATACTTAACTTTAAGTTCATCTATGCTCCCAGTGAAGTCAATGGGACCAGTCACTTTCACCACTTAACATGTACTTGGCGCCAGGTAGGATATTCACTCACTACCAGACATAAAAGGGCAAGGATGGAAACTATTGTATAACAGGACATTTTCACAGGCTCAGAATTTCCCGCTTTCAAGATGAACCTCTCGACTTTGCTTTGACATTAATTTCTGATAAATGCCTCGGGTTTACCTTGGCATTTAACAAAGCAGCAGGAGACCATTATCTTGTGACAACGCTCTATTCCACTGATACTCTCTCTTAATTGGAGATAATTTCTCTTCCTCTGAAAATGTTTGGCAAGGTTCCCCATCAAAACTGTAGTGTATCTAAGTTGTAAGCTTTAATAAGATAGGGAATAAAATACCCAGAGCAGATGTAAATCAAATCTTTTCCATCAAGTTGTAGAAAACAAGCCCGTTGTTGCAGCCATCAGTGTGTGAACCCCAGCTTTTAATTATTTATACAAACTACTTACATGAT
Organism: Chelydra serpentina; assembly: GCA_037349315.1. Classification (NCBI taxonomy): domain Eukaryota; kingdom Metazoa; phylum Chordata; order Testudines; family Chelydridae; genus Chelydra; species Chelydra serpentina. The sequence goes on along the minus strand of JBAIAC010000026.1, from coordinate 14,257,101 downwards.
GGGATACTCACTAGGAAGGGTGGTATTGGTGATTATATCAACCAGGGGAGAAAAAAGCAAAGAAAGAAATAATGTAGCCATGGAAACAAAAGGTGGAAATCATTTTAGTTTCTCTTACAAATAAATGGAAAAGTAGCATCACAAAGGGAAGCAGAAATACATCTTGGGAAAAAATGAGAGGTGAAGACAGCAGATTTGGATCTGCAAGAAATTTGGACTCTGTGCCCCCAACTCTTTCTAATCCAGACTTTTATCCTTTGCCACCCAAGAAAGCAAGCTTTTTTGGCACTCTCCAGCTTCCAAGATGACCAGCTGAGCACAAAAGAAATGTGATGTGCTCCCCTACTTCCTCCCCCACCCCTAAACTCAAAAGTTTTCACCCAGGGCAACCACCCTGCATGCCTGCTGCTAATGCTAGCCCAGTTTCTGACTTACCCTCATGTATGTGTGACGCTCACATGTAGGTCCCAAATGTGCTGGACTTTAGGCTCTTTAGTAGTGTCAGTGAAGGCAATGGCCCTACTCAGATGATTAAGTGCTTTGCTGGGTCAAAGTCTGGCTGATGTCTGAACCTTAAAAAGACTGGAACTTGTTGAGCTTGACAAATTTATCCCACATAATCTGGGTTTCTTTGGAATGGAATAGACCCATAAGGAGAGGTTAGATTCTTCTATGAGATTTACAGCACATCTTGTTTTCACTTCTTTGCTCTTACTTCAAGAGCAGTCTTGCAACCTTTCCACGAAGGACTGTGATTTTCTCAGAGCTATTAAAGTGAGTTGGGCCATGAAACCCTCCCTCCTACAAGGAAAATCAAGGTGCTGCAAGATGTAGCCTTGGTGATTATTAGGTGCCACCCTTTCATCTGAGTCACAATGGCTCAATACCTCAGTACAGGATTAGCGGTGCCTTGTTTATTGAAAATTTCACTCTAATTCTCCCAAGAGTGCAGGCTGAATTCCATGTTGCCTAAATAAAGTGGCTTCAATTCAAGTGTTTCCTTTCCTAGACCTCTCTGTTGTCCTCTGTTGATGTGTTGCATTTCAACAATGGATGAGGATCTTTTTAGAGTATATTAACGCCATATAAGACTATCTGAACCATATAGCAGATCTGTGTTATTTGTTTAAATGGCCTAACAGCAACTCCTGAGACAAATGTAGGCTCTCCTGAAAAAGAGGGCATCCAAAAGGCATTGTTAATGCATATAAAAAGGAATGTAAATGAGCATATATCAGTCTCTTAGCTGGCTGTTTAGGAAATGACTCTATATCTCTAAGAAATATCCTCGCACAAATATTTCCTGTAGAGGCTTAAAATTAAATCTCTTCTGTATACACACAAATCTTACAAGCTGGGGTACCAATGTATGTGCAAGACACACCCACAATGTTTGCAGAGGGAGTAACTGAGCACACAGAGAGGGGTATTTCCCCTTACAGGACAATATGTTGCTATAATGCCACTTTGTGCAATCTGGAGCATTCCAAGAGAAAATGAAATGCTTTTCAGAATTATTTTTATTACAGCCACATAGGACTACATTTCTCTGGTTTCCCCAATCCTGGCCCCACTTATGTGATGTTAGACTGAGATCAATGGGGAAAAACCCACTTTTCCTGCCCATCAGAAGAACATTTCACCTTTCTGTCCATTCCTCTCTGCCTGCAACCACACCTGACAGATAATAATGGAGAAAAACTGGAAGCTCAACAAAAGTTACACAACTGTGTGTATTGCAGCTCCGCTCCTGCTATTTTATATGGGAAAGCAACTATATATATGGTGAAGTTGTTAACATAGCAGGTTTCTGCCTCCCTCACCAACCTGGTTGCAGGTGGCTATCCTTTGAAAGAGGCGAGGTAGGAATGGAAAGTGAAAGAGAATGTGTTCTTGACTGTGGTACCTCCCATCAGCTGTAGGGGAGCTAGGCACTGCTGTGTGAGAGCTCTGGATGCGTTCAACGATTGTTGGATATTTTAAAGACAAAGTGGATACCCCTGATTCTATGACACTGCTTATTGCCAGGATGCATCTACAGCTTACCTTCCTCCCTCAACAATTTGACTCAAAGAGATGACAGATCACAATTGCTTAACTTTAGAGATGGGCAACCACCTCCCCACCCCGTCCCATCCTTCTAAATGGTGCTCCTGATTACAGACAGGCTAATTAAAAAGCTTTGAATCAGCCACCAAAGCTGTATCAGGAGAAATTAGACTGAAAACAGAAAAATGATGATGTATATCATGCTTCCATTTGCTCCTAAATTCAGTTGACACTTCTCTCTCCAGACTGAATATATTTTATAATAGAACATTTAACAATATAAATGCCACCTTAAAATGTACAATAATGTTAGACTTTGAGTGTCATGGACATGGTCATTTATAATGAATGAACTGTATTCATAGGCTAGGGTCTGGGAGATCAGATTTGTCTGTTTCAGTTAGCTTTAACTACCTGGTTTAGTTAATGCTCCTATTTCAGCAATACTAAAAATGAAACACACACTTTGTTTACAGAAATGGCAGAGATTTTTTAAAAAGGTTTTATGTTAAAATACCAGAACAAAAACAAAAAACAAACCCCAAACCTCCTTTATCTACCAATTTTTAAAAAGTATTTAAATTAGTGACATTTCCAGTGCTGTAGATATATAGAATTTATATGTAAACAGTATAAATCCATGTTGCTATTGAAGGCATATGCAGTGCAAACATTTTATCTAGACCAAAGTTTGTCGACTGAATCAGTTCCTTAGCACATTGTACTTGATGCTGTGTGTCACCTGTCTCTTGTTTGTCTATAGATTAGCACAAAAATGTCATTGCAAACTAAGTGAATAGGGCACAGACTAAGCACCTGCCACTTTTAAAACTCTTTAGAAGACTCTCTTGTTTATTTTGTAAGCACCCAGGGGTGCAGTTAAATAACTGCATTGAGACAAACAATACTGGTGATGATTAAGGAGGCTTTTCACATGAAAATTCACTTCAGAAAAAATGTTTTGCAGATGCACTGAAGAAAACTGTATCACTAAGAACCACTCAAAATACTTTGGTGGACCAAAACACCTTTATTTTTCTCCTGGCAATCTGCCAAGTTCAGTGTCGGCTTGAAAAGAATTCTATAGCTAGAGGCTAAAGCAGAAACAGCAATGATTTAAAAGAGAATTGGCTACAGTAAGAATGATAATGCACCATATCGTTAAAATGCAACCGGCATCTGAGCCTCCCTACAGCTCTCGAAAATGTGCTTACTCTTCAACTATTCACAGAGAAAGATGCAGAAACAATTGAAATTACAAGATATTTTAAAAAATTATAAATAACTTAGGAAAGAAAAGTAGTACATGTAGAATCATTTGCTGGTTGTGCTTTTACAATAATGATGCATTACACATTCATTTACCTCAATTAAACATATACCAAATAAATTAATAATGAAAGTCCACTGACCGTAAAGCCTTATTTAGGCGCTCAGATTAAATACACATCTAAATGTTATAGGCCTGATAATATTCACATTATAATACTTGGAGTCTCATCAGCTATTTTCTAAATTGTTTGGGAAATTGGACTTAAAATCTTTGCATCAAAACCTTGAATAGTGGTTTCTGGGTGGCTGTTTTTCAAGAGTAAGAGTGTTGTAGACTATAACTCTGGTTTTGCTATGAAAGAAGAGTGTACAATGGCCATCAGTGACTTTACATAGTTTGAAGAAAACAAGAAAAATACCTGTGGCACCTTAGAGACTAACAAATTTATTTCAGCATAAGCTTTCGTGGGTTAAGAACCCACTTCATCGGATCCATTCCATGCATCCGATGAAGTGGGTTCTTAACCCACGAAAGCTTATGCTGAAATAAATTTGTTAGTCTCTAAGGTGCTACAGGTATTTTTCTTGTTTTCTTTTTGCTGACACAGACTAACACGGCTACTACACTGAAACCTTTACATAGTTTGTTATTCGGATGTAGCTTCTCTTACAGAGATAATACAAGGACCTGATTTAGAAAATTGTGCAGTTGTTTTTGCAGGTCTATAAGCAAAACTGGTGCACAATTGGATGTCTAATTTACACATGCCATTTCATTGCACGTACAATATACCCAATTAGACAATTACCCAACTGTACAAGCAACCGTGGTGATTGTGACCAGTCATACAACTAAATATCCCAACAATATAGATATTGCACTAGGCATTTACAAATTATGTCAGGTGTCATAGCAACATGATTATGTTTCCTTCAATTTGTAGAGCTGAGTAAATAATTAACAAATGCTTTACTAGATAAAATTTGCCTCTTTTTTCTGCTCATGATGTATCCATTAGCAAATTTTATTTTTCTCAAATGTATTCACTATTCAAATCAAGTGGAGACACATCATTTCCCAGGACTGGACCATCATGTATTACAACTCCATACAAGGTACATTGTTGGCTGGAAGAAGATATGCAGGATGTGGAAACCAAGCAAGGATATGGAAAACCAAGCCCATGGAGAGACATGGGGATTATGGAATACTCTTATTTGAACATTTCAAAATATTCTCTGGTCCAGGCCAAAAAGAACCTACCACTCGTATAGGATTTCTGACCACCACACCTGTTAGTTGTGAAAAATTGACTTGGTTAAAAGCAACAAAACTGGGATTTTCAGACGAGGCTAAGGGAGCTACCATATTTCTAATACTCCAGTCTCAGAACTACTATTTCCTTTAGCTGTACCCCTATGAATGCTGTTGAAAAAGCTTGGCTGGTAGTAAAATATTTATCACAGTTACAAGAATGAGAACAATTCAGTTACCTTCGAATAATCCAAAGTCATTGAGTTTTTAGTGATAGCTATAGATCTGGAATCTTCAAATCTCCCTTCTTGCAGGAAGTCAAGTGTCTTTTAAACAGAAGCTGAATATTATTCAATGGGATCCACACTGCAGGGCTAAAGGAAACTGAATGCTTCAAGCCCGTACATTTAGTGGACAAAATTCCAGTTTCATAAACACTAGTGGTGAGAAAAACAGCAGTGAGGTTAGAACCAATAGCTCTTCGGGCAATTATGTTAACCATAAAACAAGGGAAGTGAAAATTTGGATATAATTTCTCTTTTCATATCCTTAGTATGGGAAGGGTGTTCTCTGGAGAATCCTAAAAAATAAGCATTTGTGGCAACAAGCAAAAAAACTCTAAAGTCACAAGCTAAAAAAAAAACAAAAAACCCAACAAATTCTAAAGTCTCGGGTTAAATAAAAATATACTTTATACAGTACAATATGCCACCATGAGTATGCTTTCGTGCAACTGGAAAATACTGTAATTGGGAAGATTTACACTTTTAGGCCTGGCACGCCTAAAAACATATCCAGCTTCTTACGCAGTAATTGTTCTGTTCTCCAAAACCCAGAAGCCTAGTCAGAGGCTGGATGCCTCCTATTATTATGGACTGAGTTAAACACTTTCACAACATGGGCATGTTCCTTAGAACATCGGTATGCATTTGATGCCTCCCTTCATTTTGCTGGTCTATTCTAGTCTGGTTAGCAGGCAGAAAATTGAAATTCTCTAAGCACTTTGTTGTTGTGAGTTACTCTGTGAACTAGTTGGCATTTTTGGGAGCCTTCCATTTGAAATGCAGCTGTCTCTCTAACTGGATGTAGTAGCACTGACTATAAGTCAATAATAACTCAAACAAACAAAAGCTTAGGATATGTTGACTAAAGCCAACAGAGCCTTTACTGGTAAGGTACAAATTGAGGGTAAGCGCCCAGCCACACTTAAGCAAACAAAGGTTTGGTCAAGGCATCTTGAGACTTTAATCACTTTGCTGACAATTACCATCATATCTCAAGCTTTTTTCCTTCACAAGGGAGGTTATTGGAAAAATAGTTTTGGCCAATTCCACCTGTCCTTGGATTCCACCGATTTCTTTGATCTCTATCCATCTGAGACCGGACAGGGGAACTGAACTGAGTCTATATTGATAAATATGGATGGGAATTTAAAGCGGACAGTGATAAAAAGTATATATTGGTTTTATTAAAGCTATCAGCAGCTCCTGACACCAAAGATCACAGGGCCTTGATTCAATGTCGACATCACTGATATTGTTAATCTATTGACAGCACTTTTATACCATGGACACCGTTGACCACAACCTTTCAATTGCATTGTCGACTTGCCTTTGAGATCTAGCAGCTGTGGATAGACTGCCCCTTCCTGTGTATTCTCTGGGGGATTTGTTCTCTCTCCCTGGATGTGAGATCACACAGGATTCTATGTTATTGCTCCTACTAAGTGGGTATTAGCCAATAGAGAAGACGGAGACATTCTGCTGATGATACTCAGTTCTAGGTCTCCTTTATATTAAACCTGGATTCTACCATCTGATTGCTTCCCCACTATCTGATAGATACAGGAATCTGGATGAAAATGAACTGGCTCTGACTTAGCCTGGATAAGACAGAAGCTTGTTGCCACGGAAAGCATTTAAAGGAATAGGAAAAGGCAGCCTCTTCATCTCCTATTGTCAAAGTCTTATATGACCCACAGCTGCTCCTGGACTCTTGGAAATCAGTAATGCCTCCTGATGCTCCTTATCTGCTTCTGGGTCAGAAACTCCAGCTATGGCTGTCTAATGCAGTCCTCACAGTGGTCATGTACACCTTTGTCATATGTGGGCTTTGCTGTTAAGTGCTCCACCTGGGTATAAAGGGTTACCCTTTATATTTTACCCAGCAGCTGCACAGCTTACACCCCACCCCACCCCACCCTGCCCTTGAGCAATGTGGACCAATGTGAACACAAAGCACCTGCGCTTTAGTGTTCATTGGCTTCCTACTTGTTTCCAGCAAGCACATGAGAGCACTGAAGATTATCTTTACATGCCCGAATGATCTGGGAACCAGTTACCTGAGTGACAGACTCTCAAGCCAACTCAATAGTTGAGACCCACTGGAAAATTCTTACTGCTGCTCCATGAACATGAACATTCTACGGCCAAAGGTCAGGGTTTATTTCTGGTGAGGTTCCTACCTTTGCCCCCTTTGGCAGCCCACGAGAGTCCTAAATCCCAAGACCTCCAGGACACAAGACAATGTGTTACGTCTGGATGGCATTTGATTGACTGATTTTGTTTTCCTTCTCAATTTTTGTTTTTACAAGTAGCATACATAGCATGTAAGTTCTGTTCAAACCTTTGCAATTCAGTGCCTTGTCGCCACAACAATTTGATATTAGAAAACTGAAATCAGTAAACAGAAAATAGTAGTGCAAAGAGTTAAAAGCACATTAATACTAGATCTCTCAAATCAAAGCTGAACAGTACGGGTCTGTTTCAATTTCTGATGTATAGCCTCAGCCCAAAATAAATTTGTTCTGGGCTTCCAGGGAAATATAGCCACACCAGACATCTTAAGTAACCTTCCCAAAAGTATGACTAAAGCATTAGAATGAGATACAGGAAACTTGGGTTCTATTCCCAGCTCTGCCACAGACTTGGGCCTTGTAAACTCAACCAAAGCTACTTCATCTGAGCAATCTTCAACTGTGGGATCCAATACTCTAAAGGTCAATGAAAGGATTCCCGCTGTCTTCAGTGGGCTATGGATTGAGGCCTCTGTGTAAGGGGATAATAGTGGTTCCCTGTCTCTGAGGGCTGTTGTGAGAATGCTGTATGGTCTCATTGCCTCACAAACAAGTTCCTAGATACATCAATAGACAATACTTAGTATCACAGAAGAAAATGGAACCTTCAACTGAGATTGAGGCGCTGTTGTGATAGATGCTGTACAATCACACAGAAAGGATAAAGAATTGTACAGTGGGAAACCAAAGCACAAAGATTACTTGACTTGCCCAAAGTCTGAGCATAACCAGGAACTGAACCTTGATGTCCTGAGTCTTGGCCAGCACCTTAATCACAAGGCTCTCCTCAATGCCATTCCAAACTGTGTTTGTAAACTGGCACACCTGTGGGCCTGTCTCCTACCGGTCATTAAATTGATTCACTGAACCTACTACTACATGCGCACACATGTGTGAGGAAAACAATCACAACTATTTCTGATTGTTTTTATTAAAGCCCCATTTACACGGAAAGATTTTTTTTTAAAAAAGCTTGTGTGGTGTGGGTTTGTTTTGCTTTAACAAAGTTTCATTGCTGCTAAAGGTCAGTAGAGTCAACTGGTGCCAGACTTCCCACCATGCCACCTGTCGAAATGACCAGTTGGCTCCTTTACACACAGAACTAGCAGACATTATGTGGAATAATTCCTCCCAAAATGAAGCTAACTGTCTTCCTGCACAGAGAGATCCATAATTACGCAAAATGAGAGATGTGATAAATTAAGCTGGTACCTCTACGTTCTGTATGTTACACAACAAATACTGAGAATCATTTTCAAAATAGAAAATCAGTTCTGGGATATTGTGTCTTTTTAGATGTCCATAGGGGATACAGCTCTGATAAATCTAACTGGATTTTACCACAGCTCCTTATAAGATGCCTGAAACCACTTTCACCAGTAATAAAAAAATGTACACTTCACGAAGACAGCTTAACTATGAACATATTGGCTAGTATAACATTTCAAATCTAAATGTGTCATTGTAGATGGAGTCATTTTATATCTCCATTTAGGTGTTAAAAAACCCCAGAAACTGCGGGATCAGAATAGGAAAAAGAAGCAGTATGTTCAGGATAAAATGTAATTATTCAGAAATAAGACCTGACCTCTTCGTCCACCTCGCTCTCTTTTTCTTACATTGGAAAGTAGGTAGATTTGGACAGACAAAAAAACAACACAAGACAAAAATAAACTTTTTTCTTAAGGCAACTGTGAAAATATGTGCAAAAATGTCTTCAGTAACTTGGAAGCACTGTGAAAACACGTAAAAAAAGTAACCCATGCATTCTGTGCAATAATAGCTGATCTTTGTTCTTTTGAAAGCATATTTCTATTAGTTTTAATTTCTTTAACATCATAAAGAAATAGTCTGCTGGTTAGAGCACGGAACTAGGAATTAGGAATCATTGGGCTTTATCACTGATTCGCTGAATGACCTTTGGTACTTCACATCTCCTTGCCTCACTTTCCCCATTTTATAAAATGGAGATATTTACCTTTGTAGCAGTGAGAGATTTAATTAATTTTCATCACAATGATTTCCTCTGGGCTTGGAAACAACTAATATTTGGAAAGTACTTGGAAATCCTTGGATGATGGATGTTACAATTTACACTCTAGCCCTTATCCATCCCCCCTCAATCTCCTCCTACTGGGAAATGTCGCAAGAAAACAAAAGTACAATGTTCCCTAAATCACTGGTTAAAAAGAAGAGGGTCTTTTCTTAGTATGATATGGGTAATCAGCTATGCAGGAAAAATATAGCCATTTACAAAAACACGGAGGAGCCTTTATTTTTCCCCTGGACTTGTTAAATATTATCCGGGTAACCCCACAAGGCATTCTCCTTATTCACTAGAAAAACATGGTTCAATAGACACATACAATTTGTCATCTTTGCTGGACTCTGGTCTATATCCTTTGGAAATGCCATTTTAATAAGCTTTGGCATGGGTTACCCCCTTTATTTATTACATCCGCAGCTACAAAATTAACTACTGGATTTCAAGGGGGTGGGGGGGGAACAATCACACAATGACTATACTAGGGCCCCACTGACTTGCCTGGGACTCTGTGGGCATTGGGTCTGCTTGTGCATGGGCGTTACTGCAGGATCAGGGCCTGAAGTGCTACCAAATAACAATTACTACTACATTTGTCCTATAACCAACGTATATCCATGTTATATCCCAAATATCGCTCTTTGCGGTTCACCTTTCTCCAGGAGCTTCACTTTTGACATCAAAATGGTTATAGCAGAGAATTGAAACCCAAGATTCATGTTTTCTAGAATTTTACCATTGCACCAGATAAATGTCCCTGCACCTGGAAATGCATTCAACTGGAGGAGAGGTGGGTGGTAGCATTAACTCCTCCTCCTCAGCATCCATACTGGGGTTTCCACTTATTTTTTGATGCCATATGAAGCAGCATATGAGGAGGGCAAGTCCTATTCCCAAATAAAGACATCCTCTCCTGAGCATGGTGTCCTTTCTCCCCCAATTCAGTTCCATTTTTTTCTCCCCTTAAACACCTAAGCAGAGATGTATTAAGTGCTCTAGGGTTTTTTAATGGCCATGGGACCCTCATGGGTGGAAGCTGAGGAGCGAATATTTGAATAAGTGCATCCCTGGGCCACAACCCTTCCACCCATTATTTTCTATTGTTCTGTTTCCCTGAAGCACAAGGGATGGGAGGGAAGCCCTGCATCCTGCTAAAGCCTATGCTGCTTTGGAGCACCCGACCTAATCCCTGGAAATAACTGGGCAGCCGCTCATGATTTTCCCTCACATTTGCACTTGTAATAGTCAGGAGTAGCTCCATTTAAGTCAACTGAGGAAAAGGAGGTCCCCAGTGTTTATTGTGGGCTGAAAACCCATATTTGCCTAATCCCTTGTCTGGAAGAGATAGTTCAGGATGAAAGACATCACTTACATACTGTATACACAGACAACCCCACAACCGGTCAGCAGAGAAAATGAAGAATACCTCATTCTACTGAGCCTACACAAAATCTGAATGTAAAGCATCCACGGTTAGTTTAACCAGAACATCATGGCTGTGCAAAAAAGTACCCTGCGATTTTTAATGAACATAAGTGGTCAGGACCTCAGTTTTATAACTGAAGACAGAAATTTAGCTCATCATTAAATTCACAGGATCAACTTACAATTAGCATACGATGTATTCAAACATCACTGTGTATCCTTTACAGAACTGATGCTGTCCATGTACACAAGTTGTTGTTATACATTTTTTATGCTCTGGAGCAATGTAGACTTCAGTACATGAGATCAGAATGCAGCCCAAAGTGTTCAAAAGAATCAAGGGAGCATCACTCCAGCAGATGAAGATGCATTCCAATTTTTCCTCTTTCTCTATCAGCCCCCCTTACCCCAAGACAAGTATTTTGGACATCTATGTAATGTAGAGCAGTTAATACAGACTTAGAAAGATTGACATGCCACTTATCTAAATTGATACTGAGATTCCAGGATACCTATTGCACTCCAGTTGATAGGAACTTCAGAAGCTCTTAGTGAAAACTGACTTCAGAAAACCACAACAGCACATCTCACCTTTTCGGATAGAAATTCTGTAAGGTACTATGCCAAGGGCATATCATCCAGACTTTTCCATTTCAGCTGAAAGAAAAACCACTATCTGATAAGCTAACATGATAAATGTTCCAGGGACTGCACAAATGAGTAGAAAAACCCTAGAGTTTTTGAAGAAAACAACTTTTCTGACTTGAAATAAACCTCTTAAAGTCTCCTCATGTTAGTTGTTCATTTTGCATATGCTATTACATATATATATGCACACACACATATATACACACACACATATATATATATATATATACGCGCAAGCACGCGCGCACACACAGACACACACACTCAACCTTTGCAAATACTCTGAACATTCTGAACAATCAAGATATAAACACCCAGTAAGAAAAGTTTTGTCATGTCTACATTAAGTATTAAGTATGGTTATCTTTTTCAACTGAAGATGCTATGAAAAAGGCATATTATTCAAGATGAACTTGAACATCATTCCATATAATAGAGAGAAAGATGGCAACTTTCCAAAACTCTCCAAAAGCTGTTGCAAGTTCTAATATAGGCACTAGGAACAAAATAGGGAATTAAATCTATGGTAAAAAAAAAAAAGCCCCAATTCGATGACTATAAACTACATACTTTACCCAATCTCTGCTTTTCTTCAGGTCATTTGTAAAATTAGAGCCAAAAAGATTTCTGGAATTCATAAAGAGCAACACTTGGAAATCAGGAGATAATTTCTTAAGACCACTTACATGCTAAGCTGCTCAAGTTCTAAGAGCCATCAGCTATTCACTAGTCCTTCATTTTTCCAGCAAAAGGTGTTGAACCATATCTGTATTAAATATCATAAGGGTTCATTGTCACTTCAAAGCATGTGAGCAACTCTGGAGTTCTGTGAAGGTAGAATAGAGCCCAGTATCGCAGATTCATCAGTGGAACAATAAAGATTATAGACTGATCTGATTTTGTTTTAATTCAAACTTCGGTAATAATTATATTTGAAAATCTCCTGAATTTTTATTCCCCCTAGAGAATTGTGTGACGTATGTACATCACCCCAAGTATCATTATTTCAATAGCCATATTCTTTTGGCAAAGGAAAATTCTCTGTGACAAAATAGACAAGTAGTTGGATAGATGACATATGAGTGATATGTTAAACAGATCAGGTAAGGAAGGCATTGAGTAGGATTGTAATCTACGTTTCATGCATTTCAGAGAATATTTTAAATTAAGTTCCATTTCTTTCCATTGCAGTCTTCTTGAATCTCAGCAATTACTATACATCTAAAAGCAGTGATGGATGAACCTCAAAAGATCGGTAACTATGGTTCTGTTCAGAAACACATTAAAAACCTGCCATTTCTAGTCAGCAATTCTCGATTTCAGCTTGGCCAGAAACATTGATACACAGCATTTCTTTCACCATTTTAAGTTTGTTGTGCTTCCAATCCAAGCTGAAAATTAGCGGATTTCCCCCCCTAAACAAAAACAAAAATGCAACCAACCTTTTTAGTGTGTTTGTTGAGTTTTAAGTCTAATGCCCATTGGACACTGCTCTGGGCCCTAAATGATGGTTCCATTTGGTAATGATTAGGGGTATGGAATGGCTTCTGTGTGAGGAGAGATGAATAAGACTGGGACTTTTCAGCTTGGAAAAGAGATGACTTAAGGGAGGAGATGATAGAGGTCTATACAATTATGACTGATGTAGAGAAAGTAAATAAGGAATTGTTATTTACTCCTTTTCATAACACAAGAACTAAGGGTCACCAAATGAAATTAATAGGCAGCAGGTTTAAAACAAAAAAAAGGAAGTATTTTTTCACACAATGCAGAGTCGACCCGTGGAACTCTGTGCCAGAGGATGTTGTGAAGGCCAAAACTATAACAAGGTTTTAAAAAGGCCTAGATAAGTTCACAGAGGATAGGTCCATCAACAACTATTAACCAGGATGGGCATGGATGGTGTTCCTAACATCTCTTTGCCAGAAGCTGGGAATTGGTGACAGGGATGGATTGCTTGATGATTACCTGCTCTGTTCATTCCCTCTGGGGCACCTGGCATTGGCCACTGTCAGAAGACAGGATACTGGGCTAGATGGACCTTTGGTCTGACCAAGTATGGCCGTTCTTAGGTTCTTAACAAGCTGATCCATCCCTATCTTAAAGTTTCATAATTCATAAGCAGATACACCCTGTCCTATACTTCACGGATATACATTGACAAGGAAAACCAAGTCCAGATTCTTAGAACCAGCTTCTTTCTAAAGCCCTTTATGCAAGAAAGTAGCATCAGTTGATCCATAGCTGCAGTTTGGATAATAAAGACAAAGACTAGGACAAACAAAAGAAAACTAGAAAGGGAATCAATACACTTCAGCAGTAACTGGGAGAAAGGGGATCATGATAAAGGTACTATGTGTAGTTTTACAAGTAATATAATACAGTTCTCAAAACTGAAGCAATGATTCATTGTGTACTGGAAATCATTATGCTTAAATCTTATGATGAGGGTCATGCTTGTAAACTGATAGAACCAAATTACATTCCAAAAGTGGAGGAGGGAGGGGGGGAGCAGACTTGAAATAGGAAACCAGCATCTATTAACTGAAGTCTTGTGAATACAAAGCTCCCCAAAGTCAGATAGAAAACCAGCTGAGCCTTTTTCCTGTTCTTAGTGAAATTCAGAATAATCCAGCATAGAAAGAGAAGCATTATAGAGGCTAGTGTAACTTTATTGTGGACATAATAATCTTTCACTATCAAATGTGACATTTTTAGAAGCATGATTAAATGTCACTCACCTTAAAATGTGTTTACTGATTAATCTCCATCCAGCTCCCAGGGAAAGAATATCTACATTCATCTAAATGTTTTTGTTTCCTTTTTGTTGTATATTCCATTAGAAAACCACGGGCAGTCACAGAGCCAGAATTTAACTTCTCCGGATGTGTACTCTGCTGGTGCTCATATATGGAGGTTAGTTGATATCTCAAGTGACCAAGATGAGCTGCCCCTGTTCAGAACAATGTTTCCTGATTTAAAACCCTGGGCTCTGGTTACTTCTGAATTCAGAGATAGGTATTAAATAAGTGAAATACTGCAAACAATTCTGCCACCACGGCATGTAAAACAGACCACCTCCAAAACCTTCAAAAATTTCCAAGATTTTTGAAAGAGACTAAAATAGCGAGTTACTTGCTTTTCAAGTGTTCGAGTGGCTTTTGAAATGCACTGAGGTATTTGGTTTTTATATGAAAATCTCTGTCGGTCAGGTATCATTTCCAACATTCATTTCCAAATATATTGGAAAAAATATGCAAAACAACTTGGTTTGAAAGGACCTGATCCTACAGGGGTCTGGGCAACTTCAATAGCCACTGAAATCAATGGCTGTTATGTGAAGACACTTAAGTCCCTTGCAAGATTAGACCCATAGGTAGGCCCTCAACCAACACTGCTAACCTGGGTTCAGCTAAGGCAAACTGACTAAGATGCTCTTATAATCTTCCAGATCCCACAATGCTTTGCAGCACTGGAGCAAAAAAAAATAAAATGCTGAATTCTTTCATTTTCCTTTTAAATTTTTCTTCCTAGGTCTCATTAAGAGGAAGGAAAATAAAAAAGTAATTTTGCAATGTGCTGAGTTGGAACTCCATCCCCTCCCTTCCCCTCCCTCAATCAAATTAGCTAGGACCAGCTGGCTGCCCTTAGAACAGACAGCCTGATTTGAATCACTGTTGCTCTGCCCCTTGCATAGTCATTTTTACCAGTGCACAGTGAGCGTAAAATGTTACCGTGCTAAGCTGGTAGCATTTTACACTGACTTCACACAGTTGTAAGTAACTACACAAGGTACAAGACAACAGTGAATCAGGTCTACGATATGCTTGCAGGCACTCTTCCAAAGAAACCATGGAATTGGCATCTGCAAACATAAGACTTATCTTGTCTCCAAGACCCTCCCAGTTGGGTCCAATGCTTAGTTGCCTATCAGACTTGTTTTTCTTCTAGACAACAGGGCATTCCTAGCCTGGAAATTGCTGTTCATACCTACCCCAGATTATTATTTTTTTTTTTAAAAAAAGCTTCATTCCTGGGCTCTTGAGCAAGAGAAGGAGAGCACCATGTGGAAATTTCTGAGACTATAATTCCTCTTCTGTCTTCCTGGGAATTGCAAACAGATTTCCGTGAGTGTGGGGACAAATTCTTTCACTGTCACCCCTTATCAGGTGGTGGGAGCCTGAGCAGGTCAGATTATTGCAGTTTTCGCTTTAGCTGATTTCCTAAAAAGAGGCATCAAGATGAGAATAAAGACATGAATGCGGGCGGGGGGTGGGTGTACATTACCTTAGACTTGTTTGGTTTGGTCTATGACTTCTGAGTTTGGTTGATTTTTCCTTGCCAGCTGAATACATTACAGAAAATATCACAGCAACAGAACAACTTCATACCCCAGTACTGGGAGGAGGGGAATCTTTTTTTATTATTCTTAACTAGCTGCAAAAATTCTATATTTCACTACAATTAAAATGAAGGACGAGAATAATTTGAAAGAAAATACTTGCCATGAGTACAGATTCAACCACATTACCAAACCAGGAGCTGAAATAAAATCAAAGAAGTCATCTAGTCCGTGTCTTCACTCTAAGAAAACTCAAATGTTTATATATTAGCTTGAAAGTCAGGCACATCCAGTAGCATATCACTATCACATCATAGGTTATATTGGCTTCCTGCTCTCATATCTCACAAATTAGAGAGGAAATAAATGCCTTTTAAGTAGTTGCTTATTGGGAATTTGGAAGTATATAAAGCACATCTGGTTTGCCTTCATATCTGCTTCAGGATAAAGCCTGCTTAGAACTGTAGAGCAAAGCAGAGTTCACAGGACTATGAAAATATATTGGCTATATCAGGCATCGTTTTCTTTTAGTTCACTACATTACAAATTACAGGCCCTGTTGTTCTATGTCCTATCACCTGCTGTTTGTCAACCTCACTTACTATGGGCCTGGTCCAAGGTTCATTGCAGTTAATGGAAAGGCTTCTATTAAGTTTAATGGGTGTTGAGTCAGGCCCTACAGTTACAGCAGCTGATCAGCAGAGCGATCATCTTCAGACTTTACAAAATACATTCACTTCTAGACAGAGAACAAGTATGAGACATTTCAACCCTCAAAATAGTTTTGTTGGAGATGTTACAAAGCCAATGAAAATATGATCTCAGAAAGAAAAACACCTTCTTAACTACATATATGGTGAAACATGAGAGAAAAGGTTGGTCTTGTGCCAGTTTTATGTATTCCTCTTAAGACCCTCCATACTTATCTAATAGGTCAACAAAGCAAAAACCGCCAGATATTTTACCACCAGTTCCCTTCTGATTTTCTGCCATACCTTTGAGCTACCATATATCTAAAGAACACCTCCCAAAGAACAAATAATAGACACTCCTGAAAAGTCATTTGAAAAAACCGGTTTTACTAATAACAGCCTCAACCACCACACTGCTAAATAAACACACCACACTGTTGTCATAACAAGAAATGAAGAACCTGAAACTGTTACACATGTAGAAACTGTGTGGTATGGTACAGGAGGCTATAAATCTATCCTTTCCCATCAGTCACCTGATTGCAGACACTTTTAAAGTATCAGATAGTATCTCAAAGGCTGCAAGGCAAGGGAAGTAAAAGTGAGCTCTCAGTGGCCATGTCTACTACAAATGTAATTTGTAGCTAGTGTGCATGTCTACCACTGTCCTCCACTGGATGGAATAAAAAGAACTGTTTAAATGTGTGGCATAAGCCCTATACATCTGAGACTTCATGGAGATTCTCCTTTGTCACAAGTGATAGGGACCTGTGCTTTTAGAGCAGGAGGATCAGAGTTCTGTTCCCACTGTTGCTAGGATGTTCTGATTAGCCTTAAGTTAGATTTTTTTTTAAACAGATGGAAAAAAGAAGAAAACGAAAACTGACTGATGACTGAAAAGTATCACTACTAAAGAAAAGTCTCTTCTGGGGATCAACAAGCAAACAAACCATCAAGATGACTGAGCCACATGTCAAAGTCATCCATGGATCAAATAGTTCAAAATTCTATCAAATTATTTCAGACAGTATAACATCCTCCTGAGCAACTGTTTGTGCCAGAAGGTAAATACCAAATATGACAACAGTATAGAAAGTGGGTGGGTTCTTTGTTTATTAATTATTTTTGTTTTATTTATTTAATCTGTTTAATATTATAGCAAGATTAAGAATATAACAAGATCCTATGATACATTTGATGATCAGTTATTTCCTGCATAATACAACAATGGTAACATGAGCTTCAGCAGATTACTGTGGCTGTTTGCCACATCTGGAGTCTGAAGATTTTTAGTAGTAATGTGTAGTCTATTTGAACTAACCATGTTACACATCGTTAGTAGAAATGTGAGCAAGAACATTGGCCACCCTGAGTATCCGAACCTCAGTCTGGAAAGAAAATAAAAAGTGCCCTTAAAACCAAAGGTGGGATTAGTATGTCATGCTGTCAGCAAAGCTGCAGTAGCTTCTAATCCATCCTCAAGACTTCAACATCAGCAGCATTATTTAAAAGGGGAGAGCGTGATAGGAGTATTGCTTGCGTTTGTCAAGATCTGAGTTTATAGATTTTGTGGGTTTGTTGCACACGGTATTAAAAAGATTTAAGAAAATCTTATACTAACATTTTGTAGTTTAAAATCATTTTCTTTTCTTCATTCTTGAAAGTGTCTGGCATATTTTCCAATGCTCTGCAGGCTCCTGATAGAGCTATCTTTGGATAAGATACCATGATGAACATTCTTAAGACTCTAAATAAGTTAAAAAACAATCCCAAAGTTCTTGTATAAAACTTTTCTGACTGCAGTTACACCTCTCAGATTTCTATTAGTTTAACAGTTATTAAGTTATGTCTAGAACTTCTCTTTTTGTTGTTGTTAGGCTGTCCTAAAATCGAAAGCACTATTTCTCAGGCAAAATGTTGAACAGATCCACAGACTCTACTGCAAATAGATCAACAGATGAACCATTGTACAAAACCCAAGATACAAAACCTACTGTACATAGAGATTGGAAAAACTAGTTTTATATTTAAAGGGAAACTAATGGAATAAAGAGTGTTTTTTCAGTAAATGAAAATATGACTAAATTAGTGATTACTAACAGTTAACACTAATGATTATTTATTTTTAATGTCATATCTATTGGCTCATAATATGGAGAAGCACAAGGGTACATTGCTTGCATCCATTTCACACAGGTATGGCGCAAGAGAGAAAAGCTACCTGTTGTGAACTGTGGCCACCTGAAAACTTCAAGGCATTTTGGCCCCTTAGGTTTTAATTTTACTAGACAAAATCGGGTTGATCCTAACCATGCCTGGTTTCTTAGACCATAGGTGCTACAATTGGGCTTGTAAATAGATGTCAGGGGTTGCAACTTGCCTTTCCCATATTGCTAAATGAGGAAAAGGTACTGGCTAGATCTCACTAGATGGGATGGATATGGAGCATCCTATATGGAAAAGGCTCCGTTTCCCCCTCCCCCTTTAGACCATCCACAGCTCCCCCAGTCCAATCAAAACACCAAGGCCAATCTTGTCAAATTATTCATGTTGTGCAACTACTAACTGAAATTGACATGAAACTGGTATAACCTGATAAATCTGGTTTACCCCATCTCTGTTGCAACCTGGCCTTTTGGAGACTGTCACTGTTAAAGAGAGGGGGAAAGTCTTTATTGGCCTTTGAGTTCTCTATAGATGGCAGCCTAGCAAAGGTGAAGCTCAAAAGGAAACAAATGCTCTCAGTTACCCAAAACAGATAATGTTTTCTCCATGCTGATTGTCAGTAAAAAAAAACAACACCCAACCTTTTCTATTCAGCTCATTTGTAATAAGACAGGGTAAAAAGCAAATACAGTTAAAATTTCTCATCTATATTTGTACCATAGTTAGCTCAGTTTTAATAATTTAAACCAGAAAGTGGCTAGTGCTGGTGTGAGGGTGCTGTATAAAAGCAGAAATAATATCAATGCCCTGTTGATGCCACAAGGTCAGGTCTTCCAATTGTTGAAATCAGTGTCGTTCCAGTGACCTCAATGGAGGTAGACTGATTTACACCAGTTGAGCATTTGACTCACCTAGACTCATGGTAGGATAATAGATTATTCAGCGTGGTATCCTAGCCTATGTATGTAACAATGTTATTCTCTTGTTCTGCTCAAAGCAGTGTGCTCACAGAAGAAATGTTGATATAGTGGAGCTTCAGGTTGGTAAACTGGATAACATTACCCGTTTGGATTCACCTTCCTTTTGGGCACTCAAACTTTACAGTGCACTCAGCATGCTGAAGTTAACTTATTAGCTATTGCGTCTGGACTCTTTCCATTCTGCCCATTAGGTTCATTTACATAGAAGAGTGCATCAACATATTTCCAGACATGCAGAAGTGTCCAGTTCTTTTGTTGATTTCTGCCCCAATATTATATATATCTATATATAATTTGTCTGCAAATCTCTATTGGAGCGACCTCTGTTCTGTTTTTATTAAAATTCACACATATCAATGAAAACAGATGCATAACTAGCACATCTTTGAGTTCTACTGCAGTATTGGCAATGTTTTTTTCAGGCCATTATAACTTGTTGCTACTTCGCTCATTCGGAATCACGTCATCTGAGCATCTGGTGGCAGCCAGTTTTTTCCCCAGCTTAACCTACAACAGAAGAAACAGTTAGACATTTAATAGATTATTATGATGCAACAGCATGTTGTGCTATTACACACATTGCCCTGTCTGTTGGGAAATAAAATCAGCCTTAAAAGGTGAATATTAAGAATATCATGGGATTTTAGACAGAATTGACAACAGAGCGACAACAAAATGCAGTGTCCACAACAACAAAAAAGATGTTTACAGCAAAATATCATTAAAATAATGAATAATTAAAAGCAATTTAAAAGGTAACAGTAAACACCTAGTCTAGTCTGAAGGAAAAAACAGTCTTCTATGGAATGCATATCTAAATATAATACACAAATAATGCTGTATGCACAGTAATAGGTGAAAATGACAAAGAAATAGGTGGTAACACAGTAAGCAGGCTACATGCCACACTATTCTTTAATAGAAAAATGCTTATCAAGTTTCTCACCAAGTCCTGCAAATGCTTTATCATATGGTAGCATTTTTAATTCCACTTTCCTCATGCCACAGTAAGTTCCTTTTACATCTTCCATTATTCTCCCATGAAGTCAGGGGTCACTCACCATATAACTACCCATAAGTTACAGACTATTAACAGTAATTAAGTTTTAAATGCCAGTATGGACCAAGCATTCTGGATATGAAAACTAACAAAAAATTAAACATGAGTCCAACTAAAAAATACTATGGGGACTGAGGCTTCGATGTATGCCTTCTTTTTATTGTATGTATCATGGCTCTTTGATTTCACGGATGCAGCTCACCGTGTTAAAAACAGCCAGTGGCCAGTACAGTGATGTTCAGACTACGGCCCGTAGCAAACCAGTGATCTTCAGAACCCTACCTGGTAATCTGCAGATTGAGACATCGCCGGATCAAATTTGACAATGGTTAGGTGGCTGATGTGCTGAGGCCACAGCCTATCATGCTGACAAAGATAGTTTCATGGTTTTCTTGTGCTCCCCCATCTGTTGTTCTTGTTTTATACCTAGATGGTAAACTCTTTGTGGCAGAGGCCATCTTTTTTCCTCTGTGTTTGCATAGTGCCTAGCACAATGAGGTCCTGGTCTGTGCTACTGCAATACAAATAATAAATAACCAACTAAGTGGGTGACTGGGGGGGGGGGGGGGGAGTGTCTTAGATGTGCCAGCAGAGGATCTCTCTTTCAATAAGCCACCCACAGACTGAAAAGGTGTAACCCACCAGCCTAGCAGGAAGTCAGGTAGACAAAGCACAGAATGGAAGCAAGAGTGGAAACAGCCGGTGCAAATCACAGAGATCATAATAGGGCCCTAATTCAGCTCCAAGAATCAGATGAGTAACTATTTCAACCCTACAAATATTAAATCACCCTGAACAATTTACCTTTATAAACATTGTATCCAAATATGTTATTTTATAAAGAACATAGGATGCCAAAACAGTTGGGCTCTATTTATGTTGGCCAGAGATGTTTTTTTACTGACTATATGTCTCTAAGAATTGACACATAAGGGGTGAGCAAGGAAGATAAAGAGTCCATAGTTGAATCAGGAGAGACGTATAGATGGTTAGATCATACTCCCTCATCACACTGCTACAAGTTGGAAGAAAAAAAATGAGGTGGGGGAAGAATTATTTTAGAAAAGAGAAAAGTTGGATACACCAAAAACAACAACAACAACAACAAAAAAGTAAGAGCCACGTCAGCCCTGAACCAGTTACTGTGGTTCTAAATTGTTCTCTAGCTTTTTGTTAAACATAAGAGGAAAAATACTGCTATGAATATGAAGCAAATGTGTCTGCACTTCTAAATAAAAATGTACACAGTAAAACTAAATCACATATATTGAAGTGTTATTTTGGTTTTATGGAAATGTAATCTGTGTTATGACATTTGCATTTCATAAAACTGCTATAGATAACTAATCTTCCAATGCATTACATACCATTTTGTCACCCAAAAAAAAAGTAATATTGAATAATATATTTTCTCCTGCAAACTGGAATATTCCATGACAAATGTATCGGCATTAAGTGTATAGATTCACTTGAGAACCAATGAAAACCATAGGTACACTGAATAGAAAGACTTTTTTTCCTTATACGCTGCACATAACTATTAGAAGTTATCACATCACAGGTTGGTAGCAAATAAATTATGAGTTCAAACAACAGAATATATGAATGTTTGTATGAGTAATAATAATTTTTGAATTATAAGTGAAAATTAAATACATCCGTATATACTGCCAAAATAAATATGGAACATACGGGAACCTCATTAAAATACATATTTCATAACCCAGCCCAAAAAGACATGATTTCTACCCATCTCTTAGCAAAGAAACAGTTGCAACAAGGTCTCATATTCCTAACATTTCATTATTTTAACAAACTTCAATATATTATATTGACTAGGATGCTATAAAGTATTAGAAATCAGGAATAATAAAACACAGGTGACAAAATAAATAAATTATGTGCATGTGATGATGCATTTTCCTTTTTTCTTTTTTTGCCTTTCCCTCTCTCGTCTTTCTTTTCTTCTTCCCTTTTTCACATAAATTCTGATCCAATGCCCAGAAGCATTCCGTTCTTGAACAATTGATTTCAGAGAGCTACAGTGAGTCTACCAATCTATCAACTACAGTGATTCTACCAATCCTTAATATATACTAGGTCCTGAGCACGCAAATACATATGCTACAATGCCCCATTGCACCATTATGGAGTCCTGTTGATTTCAATGGGACTTCACATGAGTGCAATGGGTCTGCTTCAGGACTTTCCTGTCTACTCCTGCAAACATATACACACATGTTTAACTTTAACTGAAATCGTTAACTTTAACTACCACCACCACAAGTGATTTAGGAGCACAATTTCCATTGACTTTCAATAGGACATGCATGCCCAAGTTATTCAAGGTCAGATTTTTAAAGATATTTAGTGACCTAAAGACGCAGATAAACAATAAAACATGAGAGAGAGCTTATGTTCATTGCTAAACAAACAAACAAGAAAAAGGGCTTCTATTTGTGCCACAGCACAATTTAAACAAGATTAGTTTAAGATCATTAAAAATATATACCTTGTCTTGGGAGAAATGTGTTTCCATATCTGTTGCGAAGGCTAATGTGAATAGATATCAATTCACTACAACGTAAGACATTGCAGTTATATAAAACTGTTTGGGATCTGTTTTGTGCACCAGGTTGAGAAAGAACAGCAGCTTTTAAAGCATCATTGTGTAAACTGCCACATTTGCACCTTTTTGCTGCATAATTAGATTTTTGTGCATACTGAAGTTGACAAACACACACACAAATAGAGGAAAACAAAAAAAGAAACAAAAGAAGCCTTAATTCTCATATTAGAAAACCAAGTACTCACCTAGTGATAGCAGCTGGAATGAAAATGGCTAAAAGCAATAAAAATCCATTTTACCATTTAGTACAGTTTGTCAGACTAGAGAAATGGGATTGAATTTCAAAGCCACAGGCAAACTGGCAGCAATCTGTGGTTATGCAGTTGGTAGTTTTTAGGGCTTTTTTTTTTTATTTACAACTCTTTTGATAAGCCTTCAGCAAGTTACATAGGTTGTTCTAGTTGTATCTCGTTTGACTGGATTAGAATAGTTGATGACAGTTTGGATAAGTTTGAGGCAGATGGTTCTTGACATTTTTCATGCCATCAGTTACAAACCATGCAAGGAAACTCTTTCATCCTTTGTTTATCCTTCACTTAGAAGCCACTATAGTAGATCGTTAAACTTTCATTTTTCACAGTGCTGATTAAGGCATACTACAAGGCAGATGTTATGCTGCACCATTTTTAACAATTTACATTTAGCACCAAAGCTGGCTTTGTACTTGTTCCAGTGGATCAATTCACATTTCAAAAACTTCAAGGTCAACCTCTAAGCATTGCTTCTGTATTGAACACTAAATGTTTCAGAAAGTTTTCTCTGTGACTGCAGTACTTGATAATATACGTACTGGCCATTCTGTTTACACACTTATATCTGCCAAAGGAATACAAGTATCTAGCTGATCTCTGCCACAATTAGAAAAGAGATTGTTTTTTAAGATCCAAAGATTTAACCAACATGAACAGACTAGACAGAAGAAAGGATTACTCTTTCCACATATAGCATGCCTTTATTTTCCACACCAGCATTTCAAAACAACAAATAACCACTATTCAGACCACTCTTGTAATACAGCAGATCAGGCAATACACTTTGAAAGGATAAAAAAGATGTTTACCGTTATACTTCACATCTTTATGTATGTAATGTATTTTAGAGATTATATAAATTATACACTTCTTAGAACAAACTAACAATAGACTGATGTAAACAAGAATGCATAAAGGCAGCTTTAGTACACAGTAAAATGGTGACAAACACTAAACTAAAAGCACTGTATGACAACTTCATTTTTATTTTTAAAAGCACTAGACACTTCCTGGAAGACTTTGAAAAATGATCTGTTTAGAGATAACAGAACACATCTTCAGCTTGTGTAAATTACCATACCTCCATTGAAGTTAATGGAGCAAAAACAATTTACACCCACGGAGGATCTGCCCCAATAATTGTGTGTTGATGTCTCATACTCATACATTACTCTATTTCCCCGCCCCCCCCGTTACTTAAGGACATTTCCATCCAAAGAGGGTCTTATTTCCTAAGTGTTCCTCTGCCTGGGTGATTTATACCCCATTTGCAGTGATAATCTTCTGTATGTGACATCATCATCTTCCCAAAAAACAATTGTGATGCCACAAACAGTGAATTCTGAATTAAAGAGGGTGAAATGCACCTGACACAGAGTGTCTATGGAAGGCCCTCTATACTCGGTCATAATCCAAGGCTTAAGTGGTGTCAAAGGCCCGGTGCTGCTGTGAATTTCACCTATACAGAATAAGATGCAGGAGCAGACAACTTTTTAGGAAACAAAAATCTTCCCCCCCCCCCCTTCAAATTGTCCATTAATGTAGAAAAAATGAGAGAGAAAATGTAACACTACACTCATGACTGTCTTCCATTAAGAGCCTTCTTTTCAAAGGCGCTGAGCATGGAGAGTTCCCTTGACTTCAGCTAGAATTGAGCGCACTCAGGATTTTTGCAAATCATGACTTATCATTGGTTATTATTATTATTATTATTAAATTTTGCAGGTGATATCAACAGATGTCTGTACCATAACTTTATCCTATGACACTTCCTGATCACATTCCTTTTTCACTGTCAATTTACTCTATTTTTCCTGAATCTGTGCCATAAGGACTATCCTGCCCCACACCTAACTCCCCCAAGGCATCCCATCTGTTACCACCAAATTTCTTTAATCTAAAATGATCTATGCTATTAATCTGGGAAATAATTTGAATATTAAATTTGGGCCCCAGTCCTATAACTCTTATTAGATGCGAACAGCCTTTTCTCACGTGTGTAGCCCCAAATAAATCAATGAAGAATTGTTCTTGGATAAGTAACTGTGTGTGTCATGGAAATAAACACACATACAGCTCCTCCATGAAAGTTACTTTCTGTCCTGAAGAGGTAGTTCTCTCAAATAGCTTTAGGATCTCAACTTCAGCAATGCCTGAGCCTCTGACTGCCAGATTCTGGGACTCGACAACAGGGGATGAATCACTTGATAATTGCTCTGTTCATCCAGTGAAGCATCTGGCATTGACCACTGTTGGAAGACAGGATACTAGGCTGGATGGACCACTGGTCGGACCCAGCATGGCTGTTCTTATGTTCTTACCCTTTCCCAGTGGCAGAGTTATAGATCGTGTCCCACCAGACTGTCATGAATGTCAGTCACGCTGATAGAAATGAAGCTGAGGAATGCACTGACCACACATGTTCTATCTTCCCAATGTTCTAAGAGTGGAGGCAGGGTTTTCCCTAACTACCTGATGGATAACACAAATCAGAGGGCCTTTGAACTTTTGGAAATCTACACGTAGCCATAGCTCAGTTACATTTTACAGAGAAGTTATAAGTAATGGCAGGCAAACTTCATAGGCTTCAAGGGTCCGGTTCAGTTAAGCATCCAGTATTTTGAAAACTTATCCCAAACTCATCCAAACCTCTTGCGTGCAGAAATCAGACTGGCCATCTCATGAGAACAAACTACTGAATCGCAAAATAAAGGCTCAGAACACGTCTAGTGAGTTATGAGTGAAGCTTTGGTTTGCTTCTTTTTCTATCCAGACCTATTCATCCATCTTTAGTTATAAACCTCTGAAAAATAGGGCTATAATACTAATTGTGTTTTTCAGGCATTTACAATGGCCTTGCAAAAGGCAGTGTTGCAACAACCATTGTTTTCCTTTTCAATAGCTGTATCAGCAAAATAAATACAGAAGATATATATGTAGCAAGAAAGGGTGGATTTCATCTTATTTTTGTTATATTATTATCCTGACTTACAATAGCATTTATCATCCTACAGTTTGATTTGTTATAATTTATGTTTACCTTTTATCTTCTTAGAAGAAAACAGTATCAGCCCTCTGAGGATAACAGAGAAGCAATGTTATTTAATTATTCCAAACTATCTTGTACTTTGGTACACAGAAGATAACAGTCAACATACAAGCTACAAGTTTGCTGATATGCAAGCTGTGGTCAAGATAAAATATTTAACAGCATAAGAAAACACACTTTACAGTACAGCTACTATAATGGGGCTTTAAACAAAGGGGGGGAAATCCTGGCTACCACTGTTTTTAAAAGATACATAAGACGAAATATAAATTGTCCTTAAAATGATTTGATTTTAAATGGAGATATATGGATGCAAATCGCTGTTTGGCTTGCAAAATCTTCTACTGCCCTTGTCTATGGAGTGAGAGAGAGAGAGAGAGAGAGAGATTACACAGGCAACTGTGAGCTATAACTCTATCAACGCATATCAAGAGGTACTGATGATGTCATTGTTGTGAAAATGAAGCTCGAATGGGCCAGGATATCACAGGGCCCTGAGGTACATCTCCAAACTCAGGGACTATTATATGTATTTGAAGGTTTGCAAAAAGAACAACATAGGCCCAATTCTCAGTGGATGTAATAGAATGAGCCCCTGCTGCCTACATTTCATATCTTAATGTCCATGAGGTCCTAGATTAGTCTCTCAAGCACACTGACCAAGTCAGATAACATGGAGAGAGAGAGCTAGGTGTTTTTTTCCACATACTGAAGGCACTTTAACCCATGTCTCCTCACGAACACTCCCTCCCCACAAGTCCCATGGATACACTGACCAGAAACCCATGTGAAAGAGTCATCAGAGCAGATGGGCATTTGCCTATACCTTGAGAAATCTCCCCAAAAGGAGCAGAGTCAACAGTAATGACTCTCTCTAATTCTGCTGGGTCTGCAGATGTGTCATACCACCTCATGGTCAATATAATAAAAAAAACATTTAACAGGTTTAAAAAGTAGGCATGGACAATTTATTTATACTCAATTCCAGTAAGAGATAATGCTATATCCATGACTAATATGAAGCTGATAGGCCCTTCCTCAAAAAACTAAATTATCCAGTTACAACCCGTCCAATAATCTCCTCAACGCTTCCACACTGGCCTTCACTAGCCAAGAGACATATGGGTCTAGCTCACAGCTCTTAGGCCACAAATCCCTTGGTACTTTCAGCACTTCAGCTGAAACTGTGGCAGAGACTGGGACATTCACCACCTCCAGGTACGGCTCTGCTACACAGCTCACCCTCAATACGACTGATCTTAGAAACTCTCCACTATAAGAAACATTCCTCTGATGCACAAAAGTAAAATATAGTAAGATCCTAGAAATGTGTGAACTTGCTTAAGATCCTTTTTCATCAAAAATCTAGTGACCCTATGAAACTGTAAATACTGTACCTGGGTATGTCTACACTGCAAAGCTGTCAACAAAACTTTTGCATTTCACGGGTACTTACAAAAGCCGCCCCCCACCCCCCCCCGTGAAAGACAAAAGTTTTGCCGATGCAAGTGGCAGTGTGAGCGGTCTCCTGCCGACAAAGCTAACACTGTTCGCGGGGCTGGAAGTATTTTGTTGGCAAAAGTGCAGACAAAGTACCGACAGAGCGGTTACACATGCTGACTTTTAGCGACAAGGCTGTGTCGACACAGCCTTGTTTCTAAAAGCTGTGTGGGGTAGACAAGCCCTTTGTCTCCCTAGTCTTGTATCTTATATTGATCACAGCTTAATCCAATTTCCTCAACAGACTGTGGGTACATCCACACTACCCGCCCGATTCGGCGGGTAGTGATCGATGTTCTGGGATCGATTTATCGCGTCTCATGTAGACCCGATTAATCGATCCCAGAAGCGCTCCCCGTCGACTCCGGAACTCCAGCTCGGCGCGAGGAGTAAGCGGAGTCGACGGGGGAGCCTGCCTGCGCTGCATGGACCCGAGGTAAGTACTTTGTAATTCGATCTACAATACTTCGACTTCAGTTACGCTATTCACGTAGCTGAAGTTGCGTATCTTAGATCGATCCCGCCCCCTAGTGTGGACCAGGCCTCACACCCTTTCATACAGAAGAGCTCTATTACATGTCACTGAGTCTTTATTATCATCAGTTAGTAGTAGTAGTATTCATATTATGGTTATACATATACAACCCAATTAGATGCTGTGCAAACACATAGTAGGAGAAAGTGCCTACACCATAGAGTTTAGAGTCTTAAATGGATAAAGCAGAAAAAAAGATGAGAGAAAGAAAATATTAGCCTCATTTTACAGATGGGGAATTGAAGCACAGCAATTAAATGACTTGTCCAAGGTCACATTAGAAATATGTGGAGAAGCCAGAAATTGAACTCCTGAGTCCCAGTCCAGGGCCTCAACCACAAGACTATCTTTCCTCTCGTCTCTTATTTCATAATTTAAATTTCATGTCATGCACACAATCTTTACAGACTATGCTATGGGCTCTCCCTTTGATACACGTACATCACTTCCATTAGCTTCAGTGAGATTTATGCATGCATTTCAAGAGGAGAATAGACCCCTATGAGTGTTTTAACAATCAGCATAATGAAGCTTTGCGTATCCAGACTGTTGAGAATGTTTCTAAACACTGTGTTCTATACACACTGCTTGATTTCCAAAGCTACTATGGGCAGAAATGATTTAGAAAACAGCTCACAAGTAAACTAAAGCTCTTCTAATAAAACAAATATTTCACAGTTCATTTAATCTAAGATATTGAAAAGAACTGCCAGTCCTCAGGTACGTGACCTGAAGCACAGAAGTTTATTGCTTTCTCCACAAGGGAGTAGACATGTTTGGAGTAAAACAGATGCTGCTAGGCAGGGCTTCCTTTAACCTAATAGTCATATCCCAGGACCACTAATCCTTTCCCCAAGAACTAGATAAAAACAGCAGGAAGTGGAGGTCAAATACATTTCAAATTTTTCTGGCTTTCATCTTTTACACTACCATGTGGATCCAAAAGTCACACAACTAACAATCTGATAGATTAAAACCTCTAATTTGTAATGGATTTTTTTAAATGCACAGAAAGAGTTTTTAGTTTTCTTAAAATTTCATTTTCTTTTCCGAGATAAATCTTTCACTATCACATGGGCTCTTTGCTTTACTGAAGCACTCAAAGAGAGGCCCACTTGTCTTTTTTCTTCCCTCTTCTCCTCCCATTTCTCTCTTTTTTTCATCATATCGTTTATTTGCCGTCATAAGGAGAATGAAGTAAAGGGAACAGGGTGTGTGAAAGATATACAGTATAGCAGCCTATCTGCATCCAGAACAAGCAGAACAGTCATATTACATGAAACTCTACCCTGGGCAATGGACCCATATAAGACCTATGAACATCTTAAGTCCTATTAAGGAATGAATTTAAGTGGGACATTAGTGATGCTTATGCTTTGTGCTAAGCCCTCTGCACAGCAGTGAATTTCAACCATTGTGACATCATTCCTTACATGGTTTTGCTATTTCTTAATCATTTATTCAGATCAAATAGCAATTGATGCCAATTCTGATTAATTTGAAATATCATTTGTTAGTAAAATCACTCAGATTAATAAATAAAAAAAGATTCAGTGTATTATATTTCCCATAATCAGCCTTATTCCCCTGCATGACTCTCCTTCCCACCAAGATCCTGTTGTGCTGAGTTTATGGTGCTTCCTCAGGCCACACAAAGACTTGATGCAGCTGTTGTGAATCCAAATCTGCCTGATCAGTTGAATGGTGTCCAACTCTGTATACCTAACCAATCAGTTCTTACTACCACACCCCCATTTCCGTTTGGAGCCAGCAGTTCTGTGTCCATAAATCACAGCTCTACTTCCGTGTACGTAAATGTGGGTTTTCAATCTTCTCACAGATCTTATTTGCATCTTTATAACAATCTCTTTCTACCCAGTCCAGGTCAAAGTTGTCTGGATGATTCTGGTAATGATGACCCTACAATGACTTAGGGTTTGTTCGTTCTTTCACCTTTTCATCAATGGAAAAACAGTATCGTGGAAATTCATTTCTGCCTAGATAGGTTGCACAGGACTTTTCACCACTTGCATTGCATTTAAGCACACAAAAAACCCACTCAAGTATGCCCTCCACACAAGTGAATTTCACCCAAAGACAAAACAAACAATTCAGAGATTTAGTTTAAACAACATTATCTTCACTTTAACTGAACATCCAAACTCACTGAAGATATCCATTCTTCACATGACCTTCAAACACCTTCCGACCATTACATGCTCTGGCTTACCCTTTCTGCTAGCACTTTTTTGGGCAGGTGAGCAGGGAGATAGTCTGTTCTCCTCTCAATGGCAGGAAGACCATTCTGCTGGGTCTCCCTTCTAAGCTATTTAGACTTGAATGTTGCTCTAGGGTTTCCCATTGAAGTTGTGCATCGGAGTCTGCTTCTGAAAAGCCCACAAATGTGAACCTGCTTTTTCTCAAGAAATCTAAGAAGATATTTAGGTTTGGTGTCGATGGACAAAAGAGCAAACTACTTTTGCTGTAACTCAGTTGTTTCACATAGCCAAACCATTGCCATTTCAGCTTTTGAGGTCAGTAACACGTCTTTCATAATGATTTGCTCTCTTACCTATTAATTCATCTTCCTAAACATACCAAGCTTTATACCTTCTGGTGCATCATTGTCTACTTATACAAGTTAACTTTTTTTTGTTTGAGTGCCCAGATCTTTTGCTTTATGGGTCCTGACTATCAGTGCACACAACTATTAAAACTCTTAAAGATGAAGTTCCTTTCATGAACCAGGAAAAAGGCAGATTTAGTCAGTACCATTTAATGTACAAGCCTTTTCACACAGCTGTAACAAGTATCCTGTTTTCTTAAAGTGCTACTTCCACCAATAATGTAGAAAGGCATGAGTTCATTCTGTAGGTAAGTGAAGAAGTGGGCATCAACATTACAGATAATTTCAGGTCAGACATACTGAAATGTCCACAAAGAGACGCAGGATTCATGACTTATTTGTCTGGTATGTGCAGTTATATAGATAGATGGTAGGGGGTTCAGGTGTAAGTCTAAATAGATATATGTGTTTGCTTTCAACAATTTTATTAGTCAGAAAGTAGGGATGTCAGAGGTCTTCATAGTGTGTTGGTTAGCAATCTAACCATAGCATATCCAAAAGTAAGTCATAACCAAGGAAATAGATGTCATCTGTATTAATCTTAATGAGTGTACAATTAATCAAGATTTCTCATCTCTAATCACTAGATGAACTGCCATTTATTCTATCTGAATTAACTGTTACATATCCAGATGGGAGAAAAACTCAGCTGAAATAAGAATCTGTCTACCAAAAAAATGTGAAACCAGATGTAATTACTAACATTGACTGTGATTGCTGGATTGTTGTTTAAGTGATTGTGTAATTTGAGAGACGGTGACTACCAATAGGACCTCTGTGATACCTATCCTATTGGGTAGGCTGGCCAATGGTATACTGTAAGCACATTCATAGCCACTTTTTATTATACTAATCCACCTGTATACAACATACCCTTGGCCAGTCTGTCTATATGCATTGGGCACTTTCTCTCCTTACTGCAGCTAACTCATTTAATTTCAACCAGTTGGACTGACACTTGCAAAGAACTGATGATGAGGATAAGTAAAGAGAGGGAGGGGCTAATAATAATACTTGGACTTTATACCACTTTCCAGCTAAGGATTGAAGATTTACAAAAATAAGATACACTGGGCGAAGGTGCTACCTCTGAAATGATGGCACCACTCTGGAATGAGCCAGCTCTTCAGAGGCAGCACTGGCTGAAAAGGGGAAGGGGGAAAAGAGAAAAAGCATCAGAAAGAGGAGAGACCTGGAAAGTTTATAATATGAGAAGGATGAGAGACAGAGCACTCATGGGAAAACACAGAGACCTGTAACATTTTCACAGGGAAATTGTGGTAATTTGATACTTTGCATTTGTATAGTACTTTCCATGTGAAGGTCTCAAGGTTCACACCTGGTAAAATATTAAGACTGTGAACACATCTCTCTGTCTACACTTCACCACCACTAGGCACTTGTAATGAATAAGTGAATTCCATCCAAACTAGGGACCAAATTCTCCACCCCTGCCTCATCCTACAAATATGTTGTCATCTTCAGACCTATTGCTGCTGGAAAGTCATCTATTTATTTTTACATATCTGAAGAAAATCCTGGCTCATGAATGGTAGAAAAGAGTCATTTGTTATGTCAGTAAGTATCTATTGTGCCACCTGTTTAATGATCTATAGTACTGAAGTCTGGAGCACAGGTAACCTGCATGTGAAAATGAGGGCATTCTGACTTATTGGTCTGACTTAATGCAAAACTATTACTCACTTCTTTATCTTTAGCAAGATATCAAAAGTCACATCAGGTTCACCTTCAATAAATATATATGCACAAGTGTCAAAGTGACCTCCATTGATTTATTCATCTGTTTTATCAGTAGAGGATCCAGATATAAATAAACATCCAGTGTTGACATGATATCATGAGATAAGTCACTTTAACTCCATGTATTCACATAATACAATGCAGTTATCATGAGACAGTAATTACACATGATACCTAGAGAAAAACCAGGTAAAACAGACATTTTAAATCACATTATTTTTAATTTGCTTATGTATTTTCCAGTAAAATGTTTCTAGAGATGAATTTAAAATAGAAAAATACACATGAGTAAAGTCTTTCCTTTATGTCGACTTTGCATCTAATTTTCCAGCTGCTATTGTTTGTCATAATTGCATGTAAGATAATAAAGTACGTCAGTCATTAATAGAATACAAACCATGAATGAGATAAGAGCCCTGGAGCTGCTAATTGAACACTTTTTCTGCTTCAAACCTCTATTCCTTGAGCATATTCCTACAGTGTGTTCCATTGTTAGAGTTAATGATGAGAATAAAACAAGATTGGGGTTGGGTTGGGGTTTTTTTTTCTTAAAGAAAACTATTGTTCTAGATATTTTATATTATTATTTACATTGGACTCTATGGACTCAGTGTTCAAGAGCTCTGGTACTTAGCATCTAGCAACTCCTGTTGTGACACTTATGGTCACATTTAAGTGGGAGCTAAGCTCTTATGAAAAAAATCAGGCCTCTAATCTACTTAAACTTTTGAGTATTTGTTTTGTTTGAATTTCCATCAAGTGATTTTAGTTTGAGCACTACCAGATTGCAGGATTTGTAGAGCAGGGGATGGGCAGATGACAAGCACATACTAATTTTTAAAATTATTTTATCATTACAGGAGCTAATGAATCAGGCCAGTCACTGTATGGATCATGAAAATGATAGTCATCTCATGGTACAAAGACACCCAAAATAACAAACTTACCAAACTTAGGCAAAATTTAAAGAAAAGCCAGATCCCGGGAAAGTACTTTATAGAAAACTGTGCTCATATGATTCCGCACAAGGGCCATGGCAAAGAATATCTTTCCATGTGTAAACTTCACATTTTTATGTTCAAAGTGAAGCTTTCTAATGAAATGGCCATTTCCGAGCTTCCTCCTGAAAGCAGCTATACTAATAGAATCATGACCGCAGCGGCTGCCCCAATCTGCCAGCCAGGTTCCATCTTGATTTAATTAACAATAAGAAAGGCATTTGAGCTGTTTATTATTTTAGCAAAGTCTCCTCTCTGGCCATCCCACAATGCCCCCCTCCTGGCCATACAAAATTTGGCTGCTAAAATCATCTTCTTTGGCTGCCACTCCAACCATATCATTGACTCTTTGACAGCACAAACCAGACTTAAAATGGACTTTAGAAAGGGCTAGCTGAAGAGTCCTCCTCACAGGAAAATCCTCCGGTAGCACAGACCTGGTGTAGCTCTAAGCCTTGCTCCCCTCACAGCCGTTTTGACTGGGGATGAGAGACTCAGGGAAAGAGGCATAGCTGGATTTGTGCTGCGTTCCATCTATCCCACTGACCAGTTGGTGTTGTTTCAGCTAGGCAAAACTTAGAACAACCATCAGGTTGTAATTTGGTGGGCTGGAGCTGAACTAGTTTCCTGCCTGCCCCAGAATCAGGGACATAAAGGTAGCATAAAAGTGCCCTTTTCTCTCCCACCCCCCACCCCATTCAGTCCTGTTCTAGACATAGCTCACCTAACACAAAGACAGGACCCATACTGAGTAAGTAGCCAAGAAGAAACCAGAATTGGGAGAGGTTGCTAGGATTTTAATATGTCATTATGGAACTTAAAAATCTCTCTATACATTAAAATGTATTAGAACATGTGATTTACAGATCCCTGAATGAACTGATTATTACATGAGTGCTTGTAACGGTCTTGTCCATCTGAATGGCTACATGTATCAGTTTTTCAAAAGACATTTGGGCAGGACCCATAAAAGTTTTTAGGGCCTGAAGTCCCAGTTCTAAGCACCTCTGCAATCCACAGAACTCCTGCTCAGTTGCTACCTAACCCTGTAGATGCCTAAAGTTTTTTCCTCTGGGCATGTGCACACCACCTCACACTAGGGTCGGGGCACCTATCTCCTGCCTGAGTGCACTACTGCCTCCAGATAGTCTTCCAGACACCTATCTCCCACCTCAGCCCTAGAGCTATTCACACACTGGGAAAGATGGGAAAGATGGGAATTCAGCTCCCCAAAGCCGCGTGGGTGGGGCCCCCTCAAACAAGTTTACATCCTGTGGGAGTACACTAGGCTAAAGATTATAAGGGAGGATCTCCTCTCCCAGCTATTTTGTTTTGGGTACAACATGCAACTTAGGCAGAGGAGTGCCTATCTTCCCCCAGTTCATGGATCACTAGCAGTATTAGGTTAGCCTGAATTAGATGCCTACGCTCCCTATACAATGAATGGGGAGAGATAGGTGCCTTAGACTGTGATCAACAAAGCCAACATAATAAGAGGGAAGCAGTGTAAGTTAGTCAATGGGAAAGGCATCTAACTGTGCTATCGCGGCCTTTTGGTACTAGCAGTTTCTCCACTGGAAATGAAGTATTGGAACAAAGTGTGAAAAACATTGAATACAGTCTTCCAAAACTGTCATGCTAATTTATCAGTCCAAGTACAAAATGCACTTGCCCCTAATAGTATAAAACCTTAGGATATTTTATTTATTCTTGTTCAATAAGTGCATGGGATTTTGTTAGTTTGATTTAATATACTTTAATATAGTTTGATTTAATAATACAGTGTATTTCCTTATTTATACCACAGTATTTGCCTAAAATGGAAGTGGACTAACTTTAAAAATTAAAATCAAAATTGGCAATGTGTAATATGAAGGAATAAGGTAGTAGTCTTTTAAATTGTTTGTGAGCCCTCTAGAGGAACTCACTTTGTTCTTTGTTTTAGAAGTCACCAGAACCAGTCAGAGCAGCAGTATGTATGTAGTTAGACTTTGTTTGTGTACATTTAGTGAACACAGTTATTTGGGTCCCAACTGTTCCTGGGTGGTTTTGTCATATTATTTTTGTTGTGTAAAGAGCAAAGATCACAAAACATTGGCAAAACGTGTTTGTTTTTTAAAGCAAACCTACTTCAAATAGCCACCCTAGAGCCTCATAATATACAATAGACTCAGGAATCTTCTTTTCCCATTAACAACAAAAGACTGACTACATCATGGACATTTTCATTAGTTTTGAGCAATATTCTTTAGCATAAACTGTTCTACAACTAAAGGCTTGTCTCCATAAAGTCCAACTGAGCTTCCACTCTGCAGGAGCTCCGCTAAGGAAGAAGAGTCCTAATATATTTCTATTAGATGCGGCCTGAAAAAAAGTAACTACTTTAGTGCACAGTAATTTTTTTTATATATAAAGCAGCTTGCTTACAATATGAAATAACACTGAATGTACCATGGATGGACTCTATAACTAACTATATAATGCCTGCAGTACAATGAAGCTGATTCTTCTCTCACACGGATCTGAATAAGCAGTAAGTTGCTCTAATGTAAAATTGGTTTAAGTAAGAGCAGTCACAGTCCTAATGCAGCTAAGGTTCTACAGGCAGAGACAATTTTATTTTTACTCAGAGGGAGCAACATAAGAAAACCTATTCAGGGCACTTTCCACCACCTCCTTCTCATGACCACAGCTTAGGAGTGCAATGGTCTCTCAGTCTCTTTCTTTTCTACCACTTTCTTTTTGATACATATGCACGTAAGAATCTGGCCCTGAGATTAATATAGCCATGGGCTAGGTCTACACTGCAGTCAGGGGTGTGACTGCAGCATGTCTAGACATGTGTAGCTGCATGTAGGGTACATACCCAGGTCCCGGGTGGGCTTGTACAGCCTGTACTGCCATGGCTTCACTGCTATTGGTAGTCAAGCGAGCTAGACCAAAGATAGCCAAGGTATGCCTCTATGTGCTGCAGTCACACCTCTGACTGCAGCGTAGACCTACCCTTAGATGTCTCAGGCAGATTCTTATGTGCATGCATATCAAAAAGAAAGCGAACAATTCACACCAAAAGTGGTTGAAAAGAGAGAAAGGTACAGGGAGACAGCTGCATTGCTACTCCATGGTCATGAGAAGGAAGTGGTGGAAAGTTCCCTGAATGGGTTTTCTTCTATTGACCACTCAGTAAAAATAACCATTGATTCTGTCTTTGGAAAGGGAGGAAAGGTCAAAGCTTTTCCACTGTCCAGTCTTCACCAGAAAGTCTGAAAAACAGTTATCTTAATACTGACAAAGAAATCAAGTGCTCCTTTTCCTCTCTCTCCTGGAAGACACAGCCATTAGTGGGGGTCACTGTATATTTGAAGGATGGACCAGTTTTGTACTGACAACATAACCAGTCAGACCCTTTTCCCTGCATTTAGCCAGTAGAAAGAACTGCACCAGAGAATCTCTTCTAATCCTCCTCCTGTTGCTGCTTCTTGTTTGAGATAGACATGGAAGGTAAAAGCAACACCTTGCTACCCTTCCTGCCCCAACCCCAGACTGACGGTTATTTTATATTTTTAGCTAAAGGCCCTTATATAGTTATCTGCCTTTTCATCCTACTGCTTCTCTTCTGTAACACACACAATTAGAATTGGGTGCATTATGTTGCTAAACTTGCTGAGCCTTCCTTTACTATGTGGTTAGGAATAAAACCTAACAACTGTGATGAAAATCTGTTTCCCTTCAGCTACCCATCCACATTGTACACATCTCTAGTGTATTTTGTTTGCTCACGGCTGTGTGAGGCTCTCAGTGTTCAGTTTTGAGTTAGTAAGTGTTGGAGCAAGTGTGCTGATGATTTTTTTTCTCGTAATAATATGAATCTTCTGTTCACAACTTCTATTCCTTAGCTATTATCTTTGATCATCAATATTATACCATCTTTGCCTGCATGTGCGGCACACATGCAAATCTGTCTTTCATTTCCAGACTCAAGATGCTCCCATCTGTTCCCTTGAGACACAGCAACATGCCTCATAGGAAAATAGAGCAACATCAAGGATTCATACTATGCTCTGAAGTGATGAGAATTCACTCAGCAGTGGTGGCAGCTGATTTATATTTGCGGAGTCTTCCCACACATTGAGAATTGCCACAATCTGTCCTTGAGATAGACATCTATTACCCCTACCTCCACCTTACAGCATTGCTTAAAATCATCTTTTTAACTGGTAAGTTATTTAAACATATATATGGCTCATCAGGAAGAACCTGTGTTGGAATGTACAAATTATTGACCTTTTCAATGATCACCCACCTGTTCAATTAATCTGTCCTATAGTAATTGTTATAGCAAGTCACATTTAGAAGTCACATTCAATCTACCACTCCCTCTTGACCTAGGAATATAGGGATTGCCATACTGTATCAAACCCAAGGTTCATCTAGTTTAGTATCCTGCCCCTCATCAGAGGCCAGTACCAGATACTTCTGAGAACAGTGTAAGATCCCCACAGCAGGTAGACGTGTCTCCTTAAGAGGAGAGCCCAATTATACAGCCATCTAGCAGGCAAAAGAAAGGGAGCTGC
The DNA here is from genome assembly GCA_037349315.1 of Chelydra serpentina. Classification (NCBI taxonomy): domain Eukaryota; kingdom Metazoa; phylum Chordata; order Testudines; family Chelydridae; genus Chelydra; species Chelydra serpentina. The sequence goes on along the minus strand of JBAIAC010000026.1, from coordinate 14,218,670 downwards.
TCTCCTACACACCTCCTAAGGTCTGTAGCTCTGGACCTATAGTGATTTGCAGGAACAGGCCTCCCTTTGGGCATACCTTAGCACATATGTAGCATAATGGACCAGATCCTGAACTTATGTAAGTAGTCATTGCTCAGTTGGAGTCAGTGGAATTATGACAATGTACATCAGCTGAGGACCTGGGCCATTGACTCCTGCCCACAGGATGGAGGAAGGGACTGATTAGGAGACACTGTGTTCTGCAGAGCAAAGGGACATTTCCTCCCACCCCTTCATGTGATCAGTGAGTCAAGATCTTCAGCTGGGGTAACTTGGCACAGCTCTACTAACTTCAATGAAACTACACTGATGTACACCATCTGTGGATCTGACTCACCACATCATCTTTTAGTATTATTGCATTAAACTTTAAGATGAATGGGAAAACAGCCAGCTTCCATGTGTATCTTGCTTTACCTTGATGGACTATTAATGCAAGATACTCGACTCATTAGTGGCAAAAATAGTAGTTGGCACATAGATGGCAATTTGTAAATTACTTGCCCTACTCACAGGCAAAGGTTCTGAAACTCTAAAGGTTCAGATACACGGCACTGGATATTGAATAGGACAGTTAAGCATTTTCATGGAAAAATTTTAAATGGCTAATGTTATCTTACTTCTATACAAAATTTTACAAATTGTCTACCATTTGGTGCAAAATTAAACGTGTTTGGTAAATAACAAGCAAACAGCCTATTATTAATTTACCATGTAAAAAATAAAGTTTCATTATGAAGGAGACAGAATTTTATAGTTAAAATATTTAGTCACTTCAAGCCTGAATTTAAACATTCACTTTGTTATTTTTATTACCAAAAAGAACTGTCCATCTCATACAAACATTATAATATGCTAGCTTTTGTCAGTAATTGTCCCAAATTCTGTAAATGGTGGCATTGAGACTGTGTCATATTAAATACCTACTTTTCTAGTAAGATTAGTCAATCACTACCCAAAGATTGATTTTCAGGTTACTGCTTCATATATTGCACCAAGGAATATGACTAAGACCTATATATTTTAATTTATTTTAATGGGTATTTAAATATAATGTTTTCCTCTAAGAAGATTTGCCTAAAAGACCCAACATTCTTGTAACTTGCAATTGCTCTACTTTTCCAGAAAAAAATTATGTATTTTTTTACTTTAAAAAATGAAACTAAAAGTTGCTGAACTTTTAGTAATAATATTAGGCCAAATTCATCCATGATGCAACTCTATTAACTAGAGTATACTACACTAGGGTTTAATTTAGACCCATATAAACTCTCTCCTGGTTATATTAAAGCCTTTTGTATACTACTGCTATTAAAGATATCACTTTTTATATTCTAAGCCTCAAAAGCTATCCTGGGAGGAAAGTGCAGTATAAGATTTGAAACCACTTCCATTGCTACTAATAACAACTATATTTATTTTCTTTGGCAACCAATGCCCTAAGGCTTCTGAGAGCTTTCGCAAAACAAACAAAACAACACAATTATACAACAAGGCAATATGCCATAATATAAGACCAGGGCAATAGAGGCGACTACCCCTCACAAATAAAATACCTCCCATAAAAATGGCCCAAAACAGCATTTTAATACAAAACTAACATTCAAATGGAAAGAATAAAACATTTTAAAAGCCTGGAGCCTTGTTCTGGAGAGTGCTTTAGCACAGACATTTTCTAGTTTTCCCTCTAAAAGAGGCCTTGCCTTTTGTTCTCCCTCAACTATATTTTGGAATGGCATAAATGCCAGTCTTCACAATAACCATTGTCATCACACTCCATAGGCATCAAACAGATCTTGAGGTGATTATCCATCCATTAACTTGAATGTTTGAATTCTGCAGTGTTTCTTACTCCCAAGTTGATAATAAGAGTTTGAGTTGATCATCTGTTTGCTTGCAGTAGGAATTGGTCACTAAGTGCTAGTGGGGATAAGATCCACCAGCAATTCACCTATATTTATGAAGCAAGAGAGGGTGTTTTTAAATACAGCTTTCTCTTCTCTGCTCAGCTAACCAAAACCCTCAAGTCTGCAGTACTCAGAAGGAGGGATTCTTTTGTGTAATTTATTGTCTTCCCGATTCCTATGGAGCCTTAGGAAGACACAAAGGGGAACAGAGAAAGGGAAAGTACTTGAAATTTTCCCTGCATATAATAGCCTCCCCTGCTCTTCCGCTTTCCCTCAACTCATATTTATTATTTAACATGTTTATTATGGAGATGCCTAAGGACCAGCCCAGAGTGGGGGCCCCTTTGTACTAGGCGCTGTTCAAACACAGAATAGTAGATGGTGACTGCCCACAGACCTTACAATGCAACCAGACAAGACAGATACGGAAGGGGGAGCGGAACACACAGAGAATGGATAATAGAATGGCAGCAAGTGCCATCTTAGTTCCCTGATTTGGGGGGGCGGAGTTTGTGGGGGTGTGCTACTTAAAAAAGGATCAGCTAAAGAAAAAGCAAGAGAAAGGATGGGGACAAGAGGGGTGGGTGTAGAGTGAAGCAGAGATGAAGAGGCTGTAAGGGAGGGGGAGGGAGGTTTGGAGCAAATAGCCAATCAGCACAGGGCAGGGAAAGTCCTGTCGAAACTAGAGTTTTCAGCCTTTCCAAGGGCTCAAAGGTCCCTGCTGTGGCTGCTTCTACCCTACTGGCTGAAGTCTCTGGCTGTCTCCTCTCTCCAGTTTTCTCCCAAGCCCACATCGTGGGGGGACGGTAAGGCACCTTAGCCTACTCAGGTATAATTCCATCTTCACATATATCTATAGACTTCCTAACATCTGCCACAGCAGGGCTCCTCTCCTGCAGACCTCGCATGCCAGCTCAATTAAGATGGTGGTGCTTGAATCACATTATTGAGAGCATTGATTGCCTTGTAGTTGAGGCACTGCAGTGAGATTCAGGAGATCTGGCACAGACTGCCTGGTGACCTTGGTACCTTAACCTTTCCAGCCTCAGTTCCTGATCTGCATGGTGAGGATAATACATCCTTTCCCCCGGTGTTTGCTTGTCGTGTCTATTTTGATTGTAAGCTCTTCAGGGTAGAGACTTACTCTTTATGTACAGGGGCCTCTAGGTGCTACTGCAATGCAAAATATAATAACATAAAAAGAACAACATTCCTGAACAAAAAATGAAGTGATTTTCAGTGGAGTCCCATAACACGTTACTCTTGCTTTACAAAAATTCAGCACTTAAACATAACCACAACACCCTAACATCAGAATTTCTGAAAATGAACAGCCAAGTGATCCAGCCTATGCCCCACAGTCCTCCATCACTGAATAACAACTACCCACTCCTATTCAAAACTGCATACTGAATTTTACAAAAAATGTATGCAAAGGTCAAAACAACAAGTCACAACTTTCACCTTCAACTGTTCTCGTAAAAAATAGCCTTCCAAAGTGCTGTTTTATCTGTACATAAAAGAGACCAAGCGTCTCTTTTTATATGGCACATTGCTACTGTTCAGAAGCTGCTGGAAAATATGGAGATCTGGGGGGAAAGTGTAATTATGGTTAATATTGCATCCACATAAGGAAGATCCATTCTTTGGAAATAGGGATCTAGAGTGGTAAGTCTATGAATCGTGACATTCCCCCCCACCCCGCCCCCAACCTCTATCCCCTCTGACGTACACATATTTGTCATCTATACTGGTGCTTTGACTTGAGCTATGCACCCAAATAGACTATTTGTGGAGTATTTGTGATTCACAGTTCTATTATGCAGAGCTATCAGAGGTCAAACACAGAGCAATTCTATACCTCTGATGTCAGCCTGAACAGAAGCATTGTTCTTGGCAGTGACAGGAAAAAGGCACCATATCCAAATTACTGAAAGCCTTCTCATGACAGAAGAAAAAGCTGTCAGTTTAACAGCTGAACACAGAAGGTTCACCCAGTATATATATCCTTCTCATTCATGTAACATGAAACCCTGGAAAAAAGAAAAAAAAAGCTGGAACTGTGTCAGATTTTTTTAAGTTGTAAAAGCTCTTGTCATCACTGAACAAAGAAAACTGGCCATTTGTGTTGCCAAGACAGTGCCACTGAATTATTAAATTGAAGGAGAGAAAAGGAGCCTCAATATATATTTACAATTTGTATATATAAAATACACTATATATAGTATGTGTATATACACTATTTTATTTATTTTATATGCATACATTATATATGTGTGTGCGCGCACACACACACACACATTTTGTTTTAATATTTATACTGTGTATTTTATAAGTATATACACACACATGCATATGTACAGTATATATCAAATACATAAAGTTTCATTTCCATAATGGGTGAAACTGTTTTGAATTCCCTGTGTTATTGTCTTTCCTACCCACCCAAACAAAATCTAAGAGCCAAACTCTGACATGCTCAGTCATGTTGTGTCGTTTCTTACTCCCTGAGGAGTCCCCTTGGCTTCAGCATGTGGAGCAAAGTACTACTCAGCATTAGTGAGAGTGGCAGAATCTGTCCCTCAGGTGTCTTTTTAGAACTCCAATTACTACTACATTAGCAATTATTTATTTTTGTTGCTGTAGAATAATTTTTAAATGTACACAAAATGAGCAGCATTCATTTGCAAATGCTGAATATGTTTCCCCGCTCACACGTTACATCCCTATTATCCTAATGCAAAATTAAAAATATCAACAAGCATAGTGCATAACAACTAGCCTTCCTAGATGTATCACACAGCTCAATCATTGGATGGTGAACATGCACCAGTCAGTCTCATCCGCCCACCATACTGTGCTTTGAGATATATCAATCCTGACATTAGATTGTATTGGATTTGTTTTCCACTGCTGCCACAGGTTTAGTAGTTTAAAAGGTGAGGGGGGTTATTTAGTGGGAGGACCACAGAGAGGATGCAAACAGCCTCAGGGAAAAGTGAAGCCTCTAATGAAAATCCACCCCACTCCCTTTAAACTGCATGTGCGGTGCCACTAATATCAAAGGAGATGGGTGGCTATGAAGGAAGAGGGAGAAACAGGGAAGAAGTCCGCCATTGCTAATTGGCCTGAATGGTGACCTAAACAACACTATCACAGATTCCTCACTCATTTCCTGAACTCCTGAGTAGACAGTAATTGGAGAGCAGGAGCTGAATCACTCAGAGTTTGAAGAAAGCTTCTGTTTAAAAGAGGAAAAAACGCATCAGATATTTGTCCTCAATGCTAAAAGATGGTTATATTACCTGACCCGCTGCCTGAAAGTGTAGATTCACACCATGGAACTAGATCCTCAGATGATTTAAATCAGCATAGTTCCATTGACCTAAATAGAGCTGGTCTAATTTATGCCAGCTGAGCATCTGGCTTCATTTTAGTACAGCTATTGAAATAGTTATTCACGGAAGGGACTGCAAGCTCTATATTACACACCTTCTGAGCTAAAAGGAGATAGGTGAGATAGATGTAGACACATACAGCATTAGCATACAGTAAACATTGAAAATATTACAAGCAGCGATAGTTCTTTTGTTCCTTGTGGTTGCTTTTTACTACTGCAGATTAAGGAAAAGAAGGGCACCTTTGCTGCTCAGAAGTTTGTGTGCTCCTGCTGTCTCTCTCTCACTTGAAGTCATAACCCTCTGTTTATGACAGCATAATTGTCTACATGGAAACTAATTGTGTTACCATGAAACAGAGCACTCAGGTAATATTTGGACCCTGCAATTTAAAACCTAGTAAGCATAAAAACTAGAGTGGTATAGGTAACTGTTCTTTTGGGTTCACTAATGGTTCTGAAAAATAAAAAAAAATAAAAAGGGTTTTGGTCAAACCAAAACCAACATTTTTCAGAATTTTCAGGAAATCAAGAAAATTCTAAAAAAATTGTTTTCAGCCAAACAAAATGTTTTGTTCACATCTTTAGCCTTTTTAAATAAAAGCAAAGGAAATAAAAGACTAGTTTCACAAACCTAAGGAGCCGCAGGTGATGGAGCCTAGTGGTGAGCGTACTCACTTGGGATGTGGGAGACAGGTTTGAATCCACGCTCTGGAGAGACTCTGGAGCAGGACTGTAAACACACAACCCTGCTCCTAGCTAAGTGCCATAATCACCAGCCTGCAGCATATTCCAGGCTCTCTCCATTATCTCAGCCAATTGCCTTGACATTTCTGAATTTTTTCTCTTTTTTATTTTCAACCCAAACAATCTGCCAAAGTTTCTATCAACCCAAATCTGTACTAGTCAGCAAAAAAAATGTTTTGGCCGAAGTCATTTGCCCCATGTTAACAAACAGATTTCACATATCTATGCTATTATCCTTATTGATACAAATTTGAGAAAACACGACAGCATTCTTCTATTCATCCAAAATAAATGACTCAGCAGTTTAGGGATAGGCTAACATCTCAGCTGTTCAGCATTATAATGGATGACTTTGTTTGGATTCAGAAGTATCTGTGCTCCATATAAAGTAGGTGTTAGATCTTATTACTCTAAATTGTTGGCAACAGAAACATTGACTCAGAAAGAAGAGGATACACTGAATCATGTTTATGCTAAAGAAATGAGTCCCATCATTGTTAAAGTTCCTATCATTATTATTTTTCTTGTGTTCCCAATTTAATACATGTATTCCACATTGAACTTCATCAAGATGAGCAGTGTATAGCTAAGGGGCTGTGGACCACTTTAGGTAATGTACATATTGGCCCAAATTCAAACCCTTTCTACAGTTTGACAAGTTCTATAAACTTAAAATCAAAACAAGACTTTTTTCATAGCTCTGCACCTCCTGGTTTTGGGGAATATTGAAATGCAGCTATACTCTTTTCCCCAGACCTGCCAATGTGTTGTACATAGTAAAGACTTTCGGAAACGTCTTTATTAAAGGTTCTCATTGGTAGATGTCTGTTAACACAAAGTGAAGATATTTGGTTTCTATGTGCAGAAAGAGACTTTGTAATAGTTAGATATATATACCCTGTCACTGAGTATAAATGCTTGTTAGCATTTAATTAAAAAGGGGAAAAAAGCAACATCTTTAGTTTCAGTATCCCTGGGAAGAATGGTAAGAATGAGCATGAACCAACGAAAAACTTTCATAAACCATGCATATCATCCTGGAGCACTTGTGCCTGGAGTCAATGGCAAAATTGTAACTGACATCAGAAGTTCAGGAATGGGCTCCAAATCAGCTGATCTATGAAGATGCTTGGTAAAATTTCTTGATATTGATTTTTTGGCAAATATTTTCACTGACATTTTGAATTGGTGGGAGGGATGGCGGGGGGGAAGAGTCACAGAATGAACTGTTTGTGAAATGATTATATTTTTTAAAAAGTCATCCTATTTCTCAACCAGCTCTAGCTGGTAACCATTTGTAATAGCTCCCAGTTGAAACTGTAGATAATAGTTTGTGTGTATATGAGTGTGTTTGTCTGTAGGTGAATGAGTGATGGGGAGGGAGAGAAAGAGAGAGACCTCATTCTTGTATATCTGAATTATCAGAACTACCTGGATACCTTAGCACAAAGACATTTTTTTCCTGTGATACCACCAGGTGATGCCATCCTAGATACTTGCCAGGAAAGAAACAGATGGAGCCAATAAAAGGCTAAAATGAAGTTCATTTGTCCATAATGTATTATGCTGTTTTATTGGTACAATTATTTCTTATTTGCTTGGTAAGCTCAGTCTTAACACATTCAATGTAAAAAGTCTCATTTTTCATTCCACAGCCTAACATCCATAGCTATCGTTTTCTTAGAGCAGTTTGCAAGCTCTAACATATAAAATAACTCCTTGTAACTTATTTTTTTAGTCGTGATGTCTTTAGAGTGCTGTGCAACCCTGCACTGACATCTTGTTTAAATTTATAAGCAGCACAGATTATGATTACCATTGCTAGCAGGTGTGTGTAGGTTGGAGAAATAAATAGATCCTCACACAGAGATGAAGTTTGTAGGTATCTCTTTTCTCGTTTATTGACAGAATACATTACACCAGGCATTGATCTAGCTTCTCTCTCTCTCTCTCCCCACTCTTCTCCCACTTTCATTCACAGGCTCCCTTGAGCAAACAAACATTTTTCCTCTTTCCTAGTTTCCCATTCTGTCTTGCAGGTTTATCCCGCACACCCACAAGAGCAGGAGATCTCAGTCACAAAGGGCTGCCAAGCCTCTCGTGTCAAGGAGGAGATGTAACATGGAGCATCTATTTCAGCTTCATTAATAACAAAACACCTGTGAGCGAGGGAGTTGAAGAGTTTCAGTCTTCATCATTTATGAATCTCCCTCCCTGCTGTGGCACTTTTCTCTCTACCAGCTCAACCTGGCACAATTCCTCAGCATCTGAAATAAAAGACTTTTGTCTACAGCAAAAAGCGTTTGGATAAAGAAGGTAGGAGGTGAGGAGAAAAGACTGCCAAAGGCTGAAAGCCCAACCCTGGCTAGCCAAAACAGTGGCAAGCCTTGAAATTTCTCCATTTTTATGCCTCGCTTTTCACTGTACTTTGGCTTTAAAAGAAAATAATACCGGGGAGGACAAACACACACTCTAATGACTCAAGGCCTGAAATTGAGATTGCTCACTATTGTGAGACGGCTACCGGTGTGGTGCTCTGCTCTGCTTTGGTCAATGTTGATCTCAGTCGGCTGCGTGCGTGTGTTCCCTCTGTGTGCTTCCCCAGCTCTGCGCAGATAGCTAACACAAGCAGACCCGAGAGAACCCCCAATGACCACAGACTCTAGTAAGGTACGAAGGCACGTCGGCCAGGTTTATTGTCAAAGAGAGAAACAAGAATTGTCTAGCTCCCCGGATTATAAATTATAACTTTATGGTTTGTTGCTAGTCCCTATGTGCACCCTGGCAATGGACACAGCTCAGTCAGTGGCGGGACTTTCCACTGCCCCCTAGGCCGGACAAAGACAACTCCTTGGGGGTGAATTCTTATACACAGGTACAAACAAGTTACACATCACTCCTGACGTATTGAGGTGCAACCCTTCTACGTAACAAGGTACAACCCCTCTACGCTGTAAGGTGTCGCTTCCCACCTTGTACATGTTGGTTCAAACAAAACAACTCTATCCATCATATTACCCTTTTGCCCCTGTCTTTAGGATGGACCAGCCTGTTCCTTGTTATCGGTGTGGAATGTACAAGTGTTCTGGTACCTTTTAGGTTTGTGTACTTTTGCAACATCGGCCCTTTCCTTGCCAACTTCTGTGAGCAGGGCCTGCCTTTGGCGTACAGCTTAACTTTGCTTTATGTTAGCAAAGTCTTGACCATTACTTTAGCTCAGGCCTTAGGCCTCATACTGGGCCTCTGATACAAGGGTTTATGTTTCAGGGCCTCATCTTACTACACTCACTACATCTTGCATGTTATCCCCTGCAAACTTTCACTGTATTCTTACTCGCAGAGAAAGTAAAAGTGGGTGAGATGCATCAGCAGATTAACAAATTAGTTTAAACTTTTGATGGCGAAGTGTGTAAGAGAAATTAACAGAGTGAATCTTATTGGGCTTGATTCTCTCCCTTCCCTTGCATCACTGTTGTCCCTTGAGAAATTAAACCCTAAAGGAGGGCAGGTAATTTTTGTACTGCTATCTACCCTGGGAGGCGCCACCAAAGAAAAGAAGTTTTACTGTGCAGCCAGAGCTCATACAGATGCCCTGCCAGCAGAGGCTGCCTTAGGTACGAGAGCATCCCCCAGGTGACCTGACCAATCAAGACATCAGGTACTCTGATGACTAGTCGAACTAGCTCCAGCCAGCCCATCAGAGCAGCGCAGATTTTTAGCAGTGAGGAGTCCTCTTATGGGCCTTTATTAGTGGAAGCCTTCACAGACTACAGAGAGTGAATCAAGAGCCTCTCATACTCCACCGTATGGTGCCAGAGTATAAAAGATCCCAGAGGAGAGATGGAAAGCCACTCTCTCTATGCAGCAGTAGCAAAGACAATGGTGACTCTCAGAGGAATTTAAACAGATATAAAATCAAATTGTAGGAAGAGAGGGTATACTGTATCTTTAAACATAAATGAGTCATCAAGTCAGAGAGCCGAGTGAATCAGCCTTTGTAAAGGTCACAATACATTCGTAAACCTCCTACAATGTTCTATGCTGTTAGTCATGAGGAGGGTGTCTCACCACTCTTGCCAGGCCACCTCACAGCTCCTTGTTTTTCTCCTTTATGGTCTTTTTAGGCATGAAATCTCAGATGCTTAAAATCTGCTAAGCCATTAGGAGGATTTTCTTCTTTTTGTCTTCAGTGTGTGTGTGGACATGCTGGGTGGGAGGCTTAAGCCTACTTGGTGGGAGGAGGTGATGTGTTAAAAGCTTCCCCACAGCTCTTCTAAATCCCAACCTAAACCAGAGCCTGCAGCACCTTTGCCATAGCAGAGACTGCAAACTTAGCATGAGACTGAGGATTTTACTTGAACTGGGCCAGATACTGTGAAATAGACACATGTTCAATGGATACGAGAATGAGCCCAAACAACTTATTTCTCTCTTTCAGGATATAAACTATTAATTGAAGCCAACTGTCCAGAGCTGAGATGCTAGTATATTAACAAACTGAGCAATGCCTCTAGCAGTCACAATGTAAAGCCTTCAGTAAAGAAATGCAGACATGCTAGAAAATATAGCATGTATAGGATGAATGTATTCAGATCTACTGTCACTACATATGTTACTATCACATTTTTCAACCTGCAGTTTAGGTGCAAATCTGTGGAAGGCTGACCATTTACTTGGGTGTAGTATTGGAGACATTCAGATTACAGGACAAGTATGTAAAATGTATTTTGCTTCAAATAATAAATTTTAAAAAGCAACAAACCGAAAGGCCCAGATCTTGCAGAATGAAAAAAGATACTTTGAGTGGTCATATGAAATCCACAAGAATCAAAATTATCTTGTGGTAAGTGGTGAAGAACAGTTGCTTGGGAAGGTTTTCTGCACTTGATTCTATGAAAGTGTTTCTAGCCTTGACAAAATACAGATTAAAAAAAAGTTGGACCTTGCATTCATGTTATTTTGAACAGCAGCCTGCTAGCGGTTCTGTCATGATTTTAGCAGCCACTGTTTCAAATAATGCTTTATGCCTTTATGAGAACTTTGGAATCCTAAGTTTCAAATGGTTAAACAAACTATTTCAAATTATTTAAAAAAAACCAAAAAAACCCACACCTTACTTGAGTGGTTAGGTCTAAATTTTCAGATAATTGTTGTGTTTTGGGTATGAGAATTAATATTCATATGCATAAATGATCATTTGCAGACTGATGGTGGAATTTTCAAAAGTGCCTAAGTAATTTAGGAGCACATTTCCCATTAAAACTCAACTGATTTTCAAAGTCAAATTCATATTGAAAGTTAAGTTTAATTTAAAAATGCTTGCACTCCTAAAATCACATAGGTGGTGCTTTTGAAAATTGCACTCAATTTAAATGCACATATTTACATAGGGATCTGTGTGCACCATGTTATGAAAGTATAGACTTTAATATTTAGTGGTCATGGTTTATGAAGTATCAGCTGCTAAAATGAAGTTGTAAATAATTGCATATTCAAATTGGTTGGCCATTTTAAAAAAATTGGGCCCTAGAATGACAGAGCAGGAAGAGAAGCTTAGCAGAGTGAAAGAAAACACGTTATTCCATAATTTCAGAAAATGTGTATAGAAAATGGAAAGACCAGTTGAATAAATTACTTGAAAGCTATCATGAAATTGGCTGACTGCATTATCTGACAAATATTGCTCGGCCAGCTCTTGTGCTCAGGTTCTTAGCCCCACGAAGCACAACATCCAAACTAAACTCAAACTTTTCAGCTGTGGTTTTCTTTCTTTGAAGAGAAATAATACTAATAAATAACAACAGAACTGAAACGGTAAGATCCCAGTTTGAAGGCTCACACTGAGAGCAAGTGTTATTAGGAGCCTAGTGAAAACAGAAAGGGAAGAGGGAGATATAGTGAGAAATAACACAGACGTGGGAGGAGAAAAGTAACATTGAGCGAGAAAGAGGTAATGCGAATGATCTTCTCTTTACTGCTCTAAATCAGGTAGTGTTAGAAACAGATGGGAAACTAGTAAAACACACAAAAAACATATGAGAAATCAGCACAATTTAGGGACCTCATTCACAGATTAAAAACAAGTGACACGGAATGAAAGAATAAAATGCATGTAAGAGAAAGACTAGAGTTTAGAATAGGAGTTAGATATCAAAGACCAGATTCTCACCTGCTGTAAATCAGCATAGCTCCACAGCTGCTTCAAAATTGCAACTCTTTGTAGAAAACATGAGCTATTTCACAGACTGAATTTTCAAACTATTCTACATCTTGAGGATACAAGTATAATAATGAGGCGACTGTAACCTGGTGCTGACTCAGAAAATATTCCTGCCTCAGAACCTTTTCAGGAATGAGACGATTACTAGAAGGAGAAGACTGAAGTTGTGATTTCACAAATCATGTAAGTGACTTTGGAGTTGTATTGAAAGCCCCTTTTGAAAATCCCACTCTGAACTATTAGGTGCAGTGCCCCATGCACAACTTGCGAGGTTCTGAGGGCCCACAACTCCCAGAGTTATTGGACTCACCACTCAAGAGCTCATGGGATCAAATTTTTGTCCATTAACCTAAACCCATCATCAGTTTAAATTCAATGTACATTTACTCTCATGACATATATACTCTATTTTGTGGTTTAGAAAGCAAACACTGTGTTTGTACATAGATGTGTGTATGTATGTATTTACACACACAATAGTTGATTAGGGATGAGCATACTGATAGGACAAACATTTGTAGTATATGCTATTTTTATTTCTTTATGATAAAACAATTAACTGGAATTTGCATTCTGGGAGCACTGCAAAGTTTGTCAAACTGTTTTTAAAGAACAATCTCCTAAAACATACATGTGTTGTGATAGGCAAGTAAATAAGGTTATTTATCTTTTCTCTTCATCTGAGATACTCATTTCTAATGGTGTCCTGTGCTCCAACAGCAGCAATTTCATCCCACGCTGTATTTAATAAATTGCACTGCAGTGCATGCAGCATTTCCACCTCTCTGTAACCACGTCTAGATTGTGGTTACAGTCAATTGTTATGTGTGGATCATCATCCACTTCTCTAGTTAATATCTATTATTCATGACAGTGTCATCACTGTAAGAACAAAATCAAGTTGTTTTCCATTCAGATGCCAGGTAAGATGTTCTAAGCAAGTAAAAGCCCCAAATAATTCCCATAGATACAATTCTCTTTTCAGAGAGCAGTGTATTCCATTCAAGTAATGGCCTTAAACCAAACAATTAGAAACCTGGAGATTTAAACATTTTCACAAAATCCAGGAAACCTAATCTTAAACATGCTGTGTAACAGCTTGGCGTCAATAAGGCTTTTTGAGGAGCATGGTGCTATTCAGCGTAAGAGTTGCAGAGTCAGGCATATGTAATAATACGGCAGAATAAAGAAAAAACAAAAAGAGGATTGGTATGATACCTCTTAAAATCGGTTGTCTTCCACAACTTCACTTTAATAAATAGTTTCTTATGGTTCTACGTAGTGATACTCCGAAATCTGACTATTTTTCCCCACACAGAAGTAGTCTGACCGACTGACCGACCCAACCCTCTCCTGCCTGGTGCTCTTTGCCCTCCATGCCCGGCTGGGCCCCTGGGACAGACCTGCCTCTCCTGGTACCTGGCACCGCATCTTCCTGAGGCAACACGTGATGGGGCACACAGGGTCACATGCCCCCCTGCCCAGATTTCTGCCAGGGTTCATACCAGAATTTGGACAGCAGCAGCCTTTCGGCACCGTGCGGGAGGGAAGGGATGACCTGGCCCATATTTTTGCAGAACTCACCTCTTCCCACCCTCCACCACTCCCCTGTGGCTGGGAAGCAGCTTGTCCCTTTCTGCCCATGCAGTGTCAAAAGGCAGCTAACACCTCCAGTCTGTTGCTGGCCACCGACATAAACCCAGCTGCCACCTGTCCCCTGACTACAGCAGGGGCAGGAAAGGGTTAAGCCCTAAAGATGCCTCGTGTATCAGGGCCCAGGGAACTTGACTGCAGGGGCTTCAGCGAACCCAGTCAGAAAGGTGGCTCAGCAGACGAGGGTGCCTTGGGGACGCAGCGGGTGAAGAGGGTCCTAAGCACCTGCTCGGGGGTCTGCTGTGAGGCCTGCAGGGTTGGGGCATGAATAGGCTAGAAATCGCTTTCCCCCCACACCACTCCAGAGCTTAGCTGAGGGGCGGAGAGGCTTCCCCGTGCCAGGGCGGGGCATTGGCACATGCAGGGCTCGATTCCTCCTGGCCAGCGCCCTGGGCTGGAGGGTCTTGGGCTTTCCTGCCGGCCAGGCTGTTGGTGAGCTGAGCGCTCCGACCAAGGGCTGGTTCTCCGCACAGCGCTGGGGGCAGGACGTGCCCCACTGGGAGGGGTGGGGGGTGAAAGGAAAAGCAGGGAGCAGACCATGAGAGAGGGAGCATGTAAAGGGCTGATGGGTGGGCAGAAGCGACATGTAACCAGCCATCGCCTGGCACCTACCTGCACTTGCCAGCCACTGCAGTGCACAGCCAGTGCTGGCTGGAAACGGGACGTGGGGTGGGGTCCTGCTGGCTGAGAGCTGGCAGGCAGCAGGGGGCTGCGCTGACAGACCAGCAGGGGGACTAGCTGGCCCCATGCGCTGCAGCTTTGCCCCGCCACCAGCCTTACACACCCACCCCTATCGTTTGTCACTGGACCTCAACACACACCGCTGGTGGGGGACGGCTGGCGAGCAGGGATCCGGTCAGCACCAGGACCTGCCTGTACTGATGCGGGGGGAGACAGAAAATACGGGACAATTTGCCCGTTTTTAAGAAAAAGTCGGGATACCTGAGGAGGGCCTAAATATGATACTGTCCCTTTAAAAATGGGACATCTGGTCACCCAAAGAGCCCTGAAGTCTGCCAGTATTTTGACTCTAGCCATATGCGTACCAGGTATTAATTCATGTGCGGATACAGCTTTGTCTACACGGCTTATGAGAATACAGTTCTTCTCCCCCATGACTTCAATTTGTTTTCTGTATCTCATTCATTATACAGCTGGTTACAGCACATTCATGTTCAATGTGGAACCCAGCAGAGGCTCAGAATGATGACTGGCAGTTCAGTAGGCAAATGCCAAACTGGTGACTTGTGTCTCCAAAATTTTATCTGCATAACCACCAAACAAGAAAGAGGCCTTAGTGTTTATAGATCTCATACACTGATATTTCAAATAGACAGTGCACTTGATGTGTTTTCATTGATGTTCAAATACTCAATAAGGTTCAACTGCACTCAGACCTCCATCTCAATCATACAGCCCTTTCAGAAATACCAAATAAGGGCAGATCCTACATGGCACATAGGCGCTTAACTCCCATTGAAATACCTAAATACCTTTGAGGTTCTGGGCCTAAGTCCTTACCAATAGGATCTAATGATCATCTTCCTTATTGTTCATGATGTCTTTGCCAATCATCCCATGAACAACTTCAAAATAAAATAAGGAGCTAGTTGAAGAATCCATGCAGATGAGCTTTTTGCCTTAAAACCTATTAACATTTCCCAGATGGCTTTAGTTGCTGTCAAGGTGATTTGGCAGGTTTCTGGGAAAGATCAGAATGTGCTTGTGCGTATTTAGTGGGCTAGGATTCCAGATGGGCTGAGGTCTGGCTTCTCGGTTTGTAGGAGCAAATTAGCCTTGCATTTTTTGCACCTGCAAAATGAATTATGGATGCATATATGAGTAGCCGTGCTATTAAGTACCTAAATTAACCAGGACGTTAAAGGTGTAGCTGCTCAGATTTGTGCTAACAACGAACTGAAGCTGCAAAAAGGAGGGTTCAGATTTCAACCTCAAAAAGGCATTCATCTTTCTGAGAGTGTAAACTTAAGTATGATATTATACTGAATAGTCCTAACGACAGCATCCAAGGAAACTGAATTTAAACAGCATGTTAGAAATAAGGTAGCAAAAAATATATTTTTTTGGAAATTAAATACTCTTGCCTAGTTTTCCTTAGCTAATTAGCATCCCTTCTTAACAGTTTAAGAAACTGCTCATTTAGATCAGTGAATGATTGCTCTGAGATTAAGGTGTGGGGAAAATCTTTCTATTGGGAATAATCTACTTATGCAACTGTTTATCACTGCTTCAAATAAATAGAGATTTTCCTTCCATATGTGCCAAGTATAAGAGAGAGTGGAGTGATTAATGAACCCTTGCATTTTGCCAATAAATTAACTTCAGACACAAATTCATCGTTTTCATTAATGTAAGACATCACAAATTTCATAATCCATTTAAATCAGTTTCATTGTAAGCTTTTCTTGTTTTTTTAACATTGTTTATATTATTTCCATTTGAGCTGCTGGGAATGGCATTTTGTGCACCATTATTTATAATCTACAAAAATTAATTATGCTTCTAATTAACAGCATGAACACAAATTATTGCTCAATAAGTTATTTATTCAGTTGTGAAGCAGGAGCTTTAAGACAGTCTATAGATATATTTTAATAGCGGGGTTTTTGTGGTTTGTTTTTGTTTTTAAACTTGGGGGGGGAGGGGGATTCTTACATTCATTA
This sequence comes from Chelydra serpentina, assembly GCA_037349315.1. NCBI lineage: Eukaryota > Metazoa > Chordata > Testudines > Chelydridae > Chelydra > Chelydra serpentina. The sequence continues at coordinate 14,202,023 of JBAIAC010000026.1, read as the reverse complement.
CAATTTGGCTTTAGTGTATCTTTCCAGTAATTGGCAAATATTCCATTTACCATTAAACAAAAATGGTGTGAATACTTTTATATGCATTTATTTTTCTTTACAAAAGTATGGAAAAGTTAAGAAAAAATACAAAGGGAAAACAAAAATTAAAACCATATTGAATCAACATCATAGTCCCTCCACACCATCGGGTAGTGAGGTTAGTGCTTGAGAAATATACTAGACTGATAAAAAGATTTCAGACTCCTAGCCTATCTGCAGAAGAAGCACAATACAGAAGCTTGCACTGTTCCTGTCTGTGTGCGTTCCTACTAATATACCTCATGCATAATACCTCAAGAGGTGAGAGGGAGGAGTTCTGTCTCCAGTCCCATTGGATCCTTGGATTTTTCCAAGATAGCCAACAAAGGATCAACTCGGTGCCAATTTTTGTTGTCGTTTTGTGATGTACCATGGGCATTTATCTAATAGGAACCAGACAGACAACAAAACTCATTGCATAGAGGCTGCTACCATTTAGTCACTACCAGGGCTGAGCAAATTCTGCAAAACAATTATTTGCAAACACCCATTCAAGTTTTATACTCCTTTTGTGTCTGCTCTCCATGCACTTCCTAACAAACAAGTTAATTGGCAGGAATGCTGACACATACACATTCCCAACCCAAACCCCATGCCAGATTTCAAAACAACATTATAGAATATTCCGAGAAAGTTATTTTCTGATTGTAAGTAATTGCACCATACCACACTTCTAAGAAATTAGATTCATCCAATTAGAGAGCCTGAATACTCCAGTCAAAACAGCTCAAATTTTGAACTGGAAATATCAACTATGACAAGCAATATCCAGAAAGAATTTGAAAACAATCTGTAGCCTGAAGGCTGAGCACATATGTCATTTGTTGAATTATTTCAAATAATGAACAAATTTTTATCTCTGTGTGGACAAACAAACAGGGCAGGGGGTGGGGGGAACTAAATTTAACATTCTTCATTGTGAATTTTATTCCTAACTCTACTCCCTGTTAATCTGGAATAGATTTGAAACAGATTTTACTTGGAGAGTAATTAACTATTGGAACAATTTGCACAGGGATATGGTGGATTCTTCATCATATGAAGTGTAAAACAAGATAGATGTCTTTCTAAAAGACATGCTCTTGCTCAACCAGAAATTATGGGATTGATGCAGGAACCACTTAGTGAAACACTATGGCCTATGTTATACAGGAAGTCAGACCAGATGAGCATAATGGACCCTTCTGGCCTTAAACATCTATGACTATATGAATCTGAAAGACACCCCAGGCTGTTTCTCATCTTACGCTGGTGTAAAACTTCACTGAAGCCATTGAGATTAATGGTATCACACTCATGTAAGAGTGATATCACAATCTGTCCACCTATCCCACCCTGTCCACTAATTCCCTGGGACATCTAGTCCCCGATGATCTTGGATTCCCTCGTCTACTATGGCCACTTTGCACCAACTCGCTCTTAAATGGCTGGATCCCTTTGAATAGAGATACCGACTCCACCGATGACAGTTGGCTGACAGTTTAAAAGCAATAATCAGAGATGTAACTCAAAACATCCAGAACAATTTCTAAATGTAGTAAAAAACCATTTGGCTTTTATATTTGTGATACAAAATGAAATCTTAAAAGGCATGGTTTTGCAAGTAGTGATGCTGTACCAGAGTTTTGGGGGTTTGCTGCTTTGTAGCCTATATCTTCTCAGCCTTGGCATCCAAATGCTCTAACTAACCCTTATTCTGAGAGCTCACTTTTCCAAAACAGTAGTATGGATGTATTATAAAGACAGTCCCAAAAGAAACTGGCAATCCGGGATTGCCTCCAAACTTCAGGCAGAGGGAGGAAGCTAGATTTAGATTCAGAATATGCTTCCTTCCTGCACATTATGGAAGCTGGAGTGGAACCTGAACGTCTCTGCATTTAGCCCGGACAAACTTCTAGAGGGCTCTTCTTTTTTGGGTGTTTGTGACCTTTGGGGAAATTCTTGGTTTGACAGTTCTGGCCCTTCCTGTTTTCAGACAGAATGGTAGCATTTGACATCAAATTTGCACTCATTTTACATTGGTGTAAGTGGCTACACAGGGCCACAGAGAATCAAGCCCACAAGACTGAAACTTCAGTCCACCCTGCAAACATTAGACCAAGTGCTTGTCTACACTACCCGCCCGGCGGGTAGCGATCGATCTTCTGGGGATTGATTTATCGTGTCTCATCTAGACGCGATAAATCGATCCCAGAAGTGCTCCCCGTCGACTCCGGTAATCCAGCTCGGCGCGAGGAGTAAGCGGAGTCGATGGGGGAGCGATCCTGCGCCGCGTGGACCCGAAGTAAGTAAATTTAATTCGATCTAAGATAATAGCGTAGCTGAAGTCAATGTATCTTAGATCAATTTCCCCCCCTCTCCCCCCCTCCGCAGTGTAGACCATTCCTCTCCTGATGGATCTCTTTACTCTTTCCATTTCATCCTTGAACTTCAGCTGATTTTAACAGTACTGAAAGGGCTTGCAGCAAAGCTGCCCTTATCTTCTACAGATACCTTCATGCACCAGCTTCATCACAGCCAGCTTATTACATCTGCTGTTCACACGCACATGCCAGAGCCACCATAAGGCGATCTGGGGAGACTCCTCTGCACTACATGGAGGGAGGCAAAATCTAAGTGTTCAGCTCCAACTCCCTGCCATCACATTTAAATTCCCCTGCCAGCTATTTTCTTGATTGTTGATCTGGCCCAGTCTCCTTCAAATGAAGCTGCAAAGGCAGCTGGAGCTTTTTGGACATGACTGCAGACTAAATGAACAAGTAAAAAGATCAAACTCCAATGGAGTTAAAGGAGACACTGCCTGGTATTTATAGGCAGGGCTTGTGTTATTTTAAAAAGTCAAACAGTTCATTTTTAGCTACAAGAACTTCATGTAATGCAAATAATGATTCATAATGACACCAGATTTGTTCTATTTGAAACATCTGTCAGCTTCTTCTTCTCCTTGGAGGTGAAGATGGAGAAGGCCACTTTCCCCCAGGGACGTGATTTCAAGTCAAAGATGACCTTTTTCCTAGCTGCCATTCTTGCTTTAGCCTTTCATTAAATGTATACAGTGTATGATATACATGTCAACGCCCTTAGCAGGAAAGACGATGTAGGATGTTGAACCATAAGACACACTGATGATGGCAGAACGTGTGAAGTTTGGTGACATCAAGATGGCAATCAGGGTAGAGGAGATTCCCTTTGAGTTTGAGAGAGATGCTTTATGAACCTGCTGCTTATTTATTTATTTAGCCATGTAGGACAAGTGGGTTCTAGCCCACAAAAGCTTATGCCCAAATACATTTGTTAGTCTCTAAGGTGCCACAAGTACTCCTCGTTCTTTTTGTTAAGTAAACTGTAGCTCCTTGTGGAGTATACTAAAGTGACTCAGTCTAGTGGTGACAAAGGCACCAATAATTGTGAAGATCACATATATGTAGAGGACCATATGTCCAGGAGGAGAACAGAGTATAGAGATAAAGAGAACAAGAAACACAGTAGCACTTGGAATTCAAGAATTTATCACAAAAAAAAAAAAAAAAAAAAGCAGGGCCTGCAGACACAGGGTAGAAAAATATAGTAAAGAGTACCCTTAAAAGCCTAATTAGCTTCAACTCTCCAGCTCCAAAAGCCAGCAGGCATCCACTTCTGCTGCTCTCAACTTTCAGCCCTCTCCAGCCACGGCTCTCTCTCAGGTATGTCAGCAGGTTAGCACCTCCATGGCTTGCTAATAATTCCTCCCTATTTCCAGGATGGGCCTCCAGAGAGCATTCCACTCTCTGCAGGTTTCCTCAGAGACCTGACTCCCAGGTTTCTCTGACACCAGGTTTCTCCCCGTCTCAGACTCTCTTTTTTCCCTTTTATAGCCCTGAAGTGCTGCCCCGCCCTCTCAACTGACCAAACTGAGAGCACTTTTTCTAGCAAAAGGGAGCTCGACCTGTTTCATTTACGGGGATCAGCACCCCCACGACACTGGTTCATTAGGAACTGTGTTGAGATCACTAACTCAGCTGAGATTTCCCATTCAGCATACATGAAGTTAATAGAAAGCATGATCTCGTACTTAGAGCACTAGACTGGGACTCAGCCGATCTGGTTTTTAGTTTCTGGCTGGGCCATAGACTTTCAGTGACTTTGGACAAGTCACTTAATCCTTCTGTGCCTTGGTTCCCTTGTATAGAAATAATGGGGTGACTATGATGTTCATAGCATACCCCCCAAAAAGGGTTAGATAAAAACAAACACTCTCACTGGAAGGCTTCAATATAACACTACTTTATTTCTTAGTACTCAGAACAATTGCACAGAAGACCCCAGAAACAGAGAGACACAAAGCAGGCTGCTCCCGAAAACACAGCTCAAACCACCTTACTCTAGGCTGGTTCTCTGCAGAGAACTGACTGTGATTGCATGATGTTTCCTTACAGAGCCCCCTACCCCACGCTTAAAGTGATAGCTTGCAATTCCAACAATTCTCAATGCACCAGAGTAACACTATTTCTCTCCTGTCCTTTGTCTGTCTCATCTTTTTAAATGTAAGCTCTTCAGAGCAGAAACTGTCTCACTGTGTTTATACAGTACCTGGCACACTGGGACTGTGATCTCAGTTCAGGCCTCTAGATGAAAATGTAATGTATAATAACTATAAATAATAATAATAATAAATAATAAAGGTTAGTGAGGAGATATGAAAACACCCAGCTCTAAAATTCTAGCTCCTCTGCCCATCTAGCATAATTGACCATAGAGGTTAGGTTATGGATGAGAGCTAACTGGCTGAGATCTAAATAAGGTAACGGGCAGCAAATGGAGTCTGTATCTGTGCCACTGGCTGATGGGGCATTACTCAGGTTCACAGCCTGGGGCTTTTGTTGAATTCTCAGCTACATCTGGATAATAGAAAGCCAAGAGTTCACAGATGTGGTTGTTCTCAGTAACATTACACCAACCGTGGCTGGATTAAAATGCCCATATAGGAGGTGAATGTTTTCCTATCTGGTTCTTGTCCTTTGCCATATATTCCCCACAGTGGTCATATTGTTGATTAAAAAAAACAGCACAAGACCTTTTTGGTAATAAAAAATGCGCATCACTCCAACAGAAATGTCTGATGTTCTCTGGTAACAACTGCTTAGACTAACTATGAAATGCATTAAGTATTAAAACACCTCCTGTCTAACAAAGAGTAACAAATTAGACAGATTATGATACTGAACAACTTCAGTGGTTGAGCTACAGATGAGTTATATTGGAGAAAAAACAGCTCTGTTCTGATTCCATAATTATCATGATCTACTATTATGATCCACCACTGGCAGAGCAGTAGGTGAACCAATTATAAATCACAGTTATTTATATTGTGGCCAATCATGAATAACTATCATGAGGAGTTGTAATTCAAGTGCACAATTATATGTACATCACATTACATTTTAGCATAGGTATATCAGTAGCATAAGAATTTATAATCCATCAAGCAGAACCAAAACAAATGCAAGCGAAGTAAAAACTATTTCTCTCCTCAGTGTATTTCATATGGGCTTTAGGTAACTGGAACAAATACACAGTGCAAGTGATATGCAGCACTTTCTGTAAATTAAACAAATAGTGTTAATACTTTTTGTAAGACTCCCTAAAGACATAGCTTTAAAATTAATGAGCCTGCTAAAAATGTATTTTACATGCTTCAAGAACATGAATTTACCAAGATCTCTGTGTTAGCCCAATAGTGCTGATGTGTTTCCCTCCTGGCTTCCAAGCATATAAATGTTCAGGGGTAACATGAACATGAGGTGGGAGCAGAGTAGCACAGACCTAATAAGATGGCACTAGCCTTGCATTTTAGGTTGATATTCTGTTTGAAATTCTCTCCTTTTTCCTCCTGATGTAAGAATCTTTGTTCTGCAAATCACACAGGAAGTGCTGCATTACTGAAATGTGGCAGCTGTAAGATACACCTGTTCAGATCAACATAGTTTATTATGACAATGATAATAGAGTCTTACTTACAAAGACTTTCATTCCGCAGCAGAACAAAGCCTGGCCAGCTTAGTCTTTCATAAATAAAATATTCAGGCAGCACAAGATTAGTGTGACCATAGAGATCTTGAATTATCTTATTTTGAAAAGAATGCAAAAGTGGCGAGGCATGCTGGAAGCTATACCCCAGGTTTACTGGGCAGCAAACGCCATAGCAGTGTATTAGTTTATCTACACTCTTAAATTAGAGGCACTCTGAGGCATAGGAACTGGGTTCTACACCTTGTGGGTGAGATTCTGTGCCGGGTTTCTTAGAGGCTCAGAACAAAACTGACAACCTAGGGGGAGCAGGGGGTTACGGTGGCTTTAAGCCACATTTGTGCCCTGGCCTTCTCTTTCAGGGCAGCTGTGTGATCTTGTTGGGCTATATGCGAGATTCTCACTCCCACTCCAACCCCTTTATGCCAGGTAAACTGGTGCTGAAAGCCCTGGATTTTTCTGGGGGAGAACTCATCTCTCAGTACTTGCACCAGAGAATGCAGGCTGTCCACTAAGGACTCCTTTGCAAGCCTCAGGGTAAGGGCCGTGCTGGGGGCATGTCTAGAGGCAGAAGGGGCATGGTGTAGTTGGGTGGTAAGGAGATTCTGAGCAGACTTACTGCTCATAAGGAGCCTGGAAAGCCTGCAAACTTTGCCCCCCAAGGCTGTCCAAATTGTTCAGGGGCCATTCTGCTCCCCACACCTGCCCAGAATTTGGAGGGCACAATGGTTTCAATGCCACGCCACATCTTCATTCTCTTCTGCTTGATCTCCACCCTCACATGTCCTCATTACTCTGACCTTCCCCCTCACCCCACATCAGTGGTGAAAAGCACATTGTGATTATTTACAACTACCAGGAGTCAGACTTTTACATCTGTAACTATTAATATTTAACCATTCTGCACAGTTTACAGGTAACTTATTTTCTTCCCTAATCCAGTTATAACTAAGGCAAAACTAACAAATTTTTTTAGTGTGATCCCAGCACAGTTTCATAAATATTTGCTTTTATTGGCTATTATGGCAAAAAGCAAACCACAATAATCAATTCTAGGAATGTTTATATAGCCGTAATGTATTGTATTAATTTTTTCCTGGAACTTATGGATATGAGAAAACCTGAAATTTGCAGGGAGATTTGCTACAGTATGGATCCTATTACTACAACGCCTGTAGCTGGAGAGAATATTGTGGGAAAAGGTGTGGCAATAAAGTGCTCATCAAATTACCCCTTCCTTGCCCATGTCCTTTAAATCAGGATCATCATTTATCGATCTTTGCTGATGGTCAGGGCACTTGGTCACTAATCAACATTTTCAAACTTAGGTACATAAAGTTGCCATTACTCAGCGCTTCAGAATTTCAGGCCACTTGACTGAGGTACCAAAATACAAATGTGGGTGCCTATCTTTAAGCACACATATTTGAAAATGTGGCCTTGGTGATGGGTGCTCTATAAGACTCTAGAAAGATAGAGGTAAATAGTTATAGTGTGCCTAACATAAGTACAAGCATTTCTCAGTTGTTTCCTTCACTTGACATAAAAGTTGTCTAGACTTCACTCATGGCTCCATTCACCATCATTTCTACATTTGGGTGGGTTTAGCACAGAGCTCGTGATGCCAAACGGTGTGTATTGGTGCAATGGAGCTTATTCCACAATTCTGCTTGAGAACACCCAGCTGGTGGAGAGAGCTGAGGAAGTAGTCTCACAGTGTTGACGTGCTATATCTTACAATGGCAGGGTCATTGAAATTGAGGTGAGCATCACCACATTATATGAGGACATGTCAACTATCAGTTTGTACTAAAGGGTCGTCATGTGACTCTATAGACCAATTCCTGCTTTATGAAAGGAGACTCAAAGAGCTTAGCTTGTTTAGTTGCTCTCTCTAAATATATCAGAGGGATAAATACCAGGAAAGGAGAGGAATTATTTAAGCTCAGTACCAATGTGGACACAAGAACAAATGGATATAAACTGGCCATCAGGAAGTTTAGACTTGAAATTAGACGAAGGTTTCTAACCCTTAGAGGAGTGAAGTTCTGGAACAGCCTTCCAAGGGAAGCAGTGGGGGCAAAAGAGATATCTGGCTTCAAGATTAAGCTTGATAAGTTTATGGAGGAGATGGTATGATGGGATAGCCTAATTTTGGCAATTAATTGATCTTTGACTATTAGCGGTAAATATACCCAATGGCCAGTGATGGGATGAGATCTGAGTTACTACAGAGTTACTTCGTGGGTGTCTGGCTGGTGAGTCTTGCCCACATGCTCACAGTTTAGCTAATTGCCATATTTGGGGTCAGGAAGGAATTTTCCTCCAGGGTAGATTGGCAGAGGCCCTGGGGGGGGGGGGGGAGGGGTTTCGCCTTCCTCTGCAGCATGGGGCACGGGTCACTTGCTGGAGGATTCTCTGCACTTTGAAGTCTTTAAACCATGATTTGAGGACTTCAGTGGCTCAGACATAGGTTAGGGGTTTATTACAGGAGTGGGTGGGTGAGATTCTGTGGCCTGCATTCTGCAGGTCATTCTAGACGATCTTAATGGTCCCTTCCGACCTTAAAGTCTATGAGATCAGGAAGAACAATGTTTACCACGCTGGCCATAGAGCCATTTGCCTAGTTGCTGATTGAGCTGCATTTTGTTTCCTCCCCTGGCACTGAGCTTCCAGCGGCTGTGAGCAATTCTTCTCAAAGTCACTGACACCCCCATTATGGTGTGGTGCCAGTTGCTCAAAGGTTGGAACAGAAATGTTCATTTTGCACAGATGATCAAGGAGTATACAGACTTTCCATGTTGCAACACAGAAAGAAAAAGAAATTTTGAGGCTTTTTTGACTTTTGATCAAATGACAGGACAGTCTCCAACCATGGTAAACTGGTCAGAGCTGTTTGTGATGAGCAATTTTAGGGCACCTTTCCCAACCCCTTCCTTGGTCTTAAGTCAGCTGTGCTGTCCCTGAATAAAGCAGACGAGTTGATCAAGATGCTGTTGGACTCGTGTCATTCCAGGTCAACAGTGACCAAAGACTTGACCCATCTGCATGAGGCTCACAACTATGACTCCCAGCAACGTCCATCACCTATCACTTTTGCCGCTCCCCTAGTGCTCCAGGGTGTATTAAATTGTTGAAGCCTGTGTGAGAATTTGTTTTAAATGGATAAGCACCAACTTGTATACTCTTGGCCAACAAGACCATTTTCAATGGCAAGATAAACAGAGACAATTGAAGGACTTGCTGGCTACAGGTTTGTTTTTAAGAGTATTCATCTCTTAGAAGAGTTACTTAATTATCCAAGCTAACAAGCCTAGTCTGCCCAGCCAAAGCCCCCTTAGCCAAGGTGTTTTCAAGTAAATTCCGGTAGGCCTTTATGGCTACCATAGCAACCCAGAGAGCAAAGCTCACCACCATTCTTCACCCTACTGAGCAATCCCCTCCTCACCTTGTTTCCACCATCCCACCATATGAGGTTGGATTTATGGGAGTTACATTGGTAGTTTACTATCTATGCTACCACATCGTTTCTCAATGCCACAGTATTGGGTACTTCCTGTTTACGGGCCTGATTTATACCAGCAGAAGATCTGTCCCTCTATAATTATGTATTGTGGATGTGGTAGAAACATCTGTCTAATAAATAGCTCATTTTGCAATCACTATCCTATAATTTAGCTTTTTGACAGGTACATAAACTTCACATAAGCTTTATATAAATATTAAACATCGTTCTAAAAATGAAAGATCTGAAATTAACACAGTTCCCTAGTCCTGCTTCAATGGTTAGGCTAAGGGAAGGTTTTCTGAAGAAGAATTCTCTGGTGGCTGAATGTTGGGTTATATTGTATTTGGTTTTCATGACTATCAGTTTGAGATGCTATCAGACTGTATCAGTGATGACAGTCCTGTAGTAAGCGAAGAGTAAGTTCAGAGAGTTTTCTTTTCCCCCCACTATCCTGAATAGAGACTGACACACCATGGCACAATCTGGACTAATAAGTAGCTGTGTCATCCCTACCCTGTATCTTGGGGTGCCCTTTACAATGCCTTGCTGCTCACAAACAGCCTCCAGCATATAAGTCATTCCCAGCTATGTCTGTGTGTGTGAGCTGCAGCCAGCCAGCCACTCCTTGGTTTAAAGTTTAAAACAGAGTGACTTCAACACTCCTAGTACCAGATTTCCCTCCAGAAACCTCTGTCCTGTACTGCCCAACTCTCTTCTGGACAGCGCACATGTACTGAGCCCCTTATTCCTTTAAGGGAAGAATGTGCACACAACTTCTTACCCCAAACAGAGTTACCCAGACACCAATTTGAACACCCTGGAGTATCTACAAAGACAGATTTTGAGTAGAAATAATGAGGCAAAAAAGTCAGAAATGGTTACAAAAAAAACAGAGACAAGACATTTACTAATGCCTAACAAATTATATTAGATTCAAGCAAAATTTCTCATCACATGCTCCAGAGAATTACTGACTAAACTCGCAGGTCAGGACCTCGCCCGTAGAATTCATTACCTGTTTCCTTTGTCTTTTCAAGTACAGTGAATGTGATAAACAGGGTGGGGGTGGGGAGTAACTTGGAGTGTTGTTCCTCCTCTTCAAAAACATTTCCAGCTGAGAACCAGGAGCCAAAGAGTCTATATGGAAGGATACTCCCTGCTAGTTTTTTCACCTGTTTATACTTCCATTGTCTTCCCATCCTGCCTGATATTCTGTTTAGAGCTTAAATGCAAATTACACAGAGCACACATTCCTTTGTTTAGGACAGACCTGTTTGCCAACTTCTGCTTGGGCAGGGCTGGGGGGTTTGGAACATGTGTTAACACCATACAGGAGAATCTTATAACATCACATACAATGTTGCCACACATTTTATCAGGACAATTCTGACCAGACAATTATGCTTTTTCAATGATACCATACAAGGCATATTTTGTACAAAGATTATTACAATAGTGTGTAGAATGTGAATACACGGGTGTATTCTGTCACTGAGACCTTTACTATAAATCTGCAATGGACTCACAGAATGTGATCAAGGTTGAATGAACACATAAGAAAACTTAAGGAAGTTAAACGTGATAAAATAAAAAGACATTTCTTCCAGCTGCTCTTCATTTTGTGCTGCCCTCTTCACCCTCAGATAGCCTGTCTATTGTCCATTGTTTTCCCTCTTGTGGTCTCCACTCCTATCTCTGCTTTGTAGGTTTTTGTGCCCTAAGAGGTACTTAAAGGATAAATCCCAAGGTCTCTACAAATTTTTTGACAGACATTGATTTTACACAGAATGCACATAACTGCAATGTTCTTATTGCAATCAACATGAAAAATACTGCCACACTACTTCTAAGGATGTCTTTGTTTTTTTGTTGCATAGCAAGATATTGTTTAAAGAAAGAGATACTGCTGGAGTCTTCTGTTTAACTTCTTTTTGTGAAGATATTCTACTTTTTAGCATTAAATACCGTATGTAAAATAACCTGAGAGAAAACATACTTTTGCTACAATAAACTGAAAAACAGTGGCCTAAATAATATCTTCCTCCACCTTAGTAACATTTACTACTTAAAGATTTCGTCGTCATTTTCAGAGTAATTTCTGTACATTAACTAGCATAATCCCCCTACAGTCCATGTGAGATAATAAAATATCCTATTAACCTCACTTACAATAAGAAAAATGAGCCTGAACGGTTATGATTTGCTCAAAGCCACACAAGGAGTTAGTATTCGAACCAAAATTAGAAGTTTGGAGTTCCTGAGTGCTATTCTTGCAGTCACACCATTACACTAAGACTATCTAATAGTATCTCTTGAACAAACATCATACACATTACCTGAAATAAGAACAAGGAGTACTTGTGGCATCCTGGAGACTAACACATTTATTTGGACATAAGCTTTCGTGGGCTAAAACCCACTTCATCAGATGCGTGGAGTGGAAAATACAGCACGCACGCAGGCACGCACACACACACACACACCATGAAAAGATGGGGGTTGCCATACCAGCTCTAACGAAACAAATCAATTAAGGTGGGCTATTATCAGCAGGAGAAAAAAACAACAACTTGTGGTGATAATCAGGAGGGCCCATTTCAAACAGTTGACAAGAAGGTGTGAGTAACAGTAGAGGGGAAAATTAGCATGGGGAAATAGTTTTAGTTTGTTAGGCTTGAATAAAGACTGGGAGTGGATGGGTCATTACACAAACTAAAAATATTTCCCCATGCTAATTTCCCCCCCTACTGTGAGGGCCGGCTGCAGGCAACAGCTTTCCAAGCTGGTGCTTGGGGCGGCATCGAGAATGGGGCGGCAGTTCGAGTCCCTCAGTGGCAGGTCCACTCTTCCCACCACCAAATTGCCCACTCTCACCCGCCGTGGTGGCAATGGGGCGGCAGGTCTGCCGCTCTTCCCTTGCCGTCGCGGGGCCCCCTTAAGCTGCCCTCCTGCCACCACTTGGCGGGGAGGAGAGCGGGACCGTGGGTATGCCGCCCTCCCCCCAGCCGGGGCACTCCTGCCGGGAGGAGAGCAGGACCGCAGGCATGCCGCCCTCCTCTCGGCTGGGGCGCTCCTGCCGGGAGGAGAGCGGTACAGCGGGCAAGCCGCCCTCTGTCCGGTCGGGGTGCTCCTGCCGGGAGGAGAGCGGGGCCGCGGGCATTCCGCGGTCCCCGCGGCGCTCAAGCCGCCCTCCCCCCGGCACGCAGCCGGTGGGAGAGCAGGGCCGCATGCAAGCCGCCCTCTCTCCGGCTGGGGCGCTATGGCTGGGGGGGAGAGTGGGGCCGCTGGCATGCCACAGTCCCCGCCGGCGACCCGGCCGGGGAACGGGGTGGCGGGCAGCTTTTTTGCCTGGGGCGGCAAAAAAGCCAGAACCAGCCCTGCCTACTGTTACTCACACCCTCTTGTCAACTGTTTGAAATGAGCCATCCTGATTTTCACTACAAAAGTTTTTTTCTCCTGCTGATAATAGCCTACCTTAATTGATTTGTCTTGTGAGGGTTGCCATACCAACTCTAATCTTTTCATGTTTTCTGTACCTATATCTATCTTTCTACTGTATTTTCCACTCCATGCATCTGATGAAGTGGGTTTTAGCCCATGAAAGCTTATGCCCAAATAAATTTGTTAGTCTCTAAGGTGCCACAAGTACTCCTCATTCTTTTTGCTGATTCAGAGTAACAAGGCTACCACTCTGAAACCTATTACCTGAAATGTTAACAATACACTACATGCAGGAGACCCAAGCAGTCCACTGTGTCATTATGCCTCTTCTGTCTACATCAGTCTCATTATTTGTTAGGCCTTCTCACACACCTCCACTTTTAAAATTCCTTTATAACATTTATTTCCTTATAACCATTTTCCTGTTGACTGGAGGTCTGTGAAATACAAATTGTTCCCTATCTCAGTAGTTTTTTGCTGTTATGTTTTGCATAATTTTGCATCCCGAAGTTTGATTTTGGGAAAAATGGCTACTTTTGCACCAGACACACTAAACAAATTGTAAATTTCTACATGGTTTTAATGCAGGCATCTTCACATTAAAACAGCCTTCTTCATTATCTGAAATGTGTCCTGCATGTAGCAGATAATGGACCCATTTTCAAGATCATAATGAAATGCTTTTGGAGTAGTTTTTCATAAATATTTTATGCCTGTCTAGTATAATCAAATACCATTGACTCATCAATTGTATTCAGTCTTTTATATATTTAAACTTCCCTGCTGATAAGGTAAGTGCATTTGTACAAATAAGGCTTCAGTTCTGGTGGCAAAGGCATTTCATGTTAGCTTTTCAAATAAAGTTCTTGTGACAATCATAGAATCATAGAATATCAGGGTTGGAAGGGACCTTAGGAGGTCATCTAGTCCAACCCGCTGCTCAAAGCAGGACCAATCCCCAATTTTTGCCCCAGATCCCTAAATGGCCCCCTCAAGGATTGAACTCACAACCCTGGGTTTAGCAGGCCAATGCTCAAACCACTGAGCTATCCCCAGGGGAAAACAGGAGTCCTGAACCCCAGAAAATAAACAATTGAAACAACTGATTGCCTACAAGACCATACTTGACATTTTTATACATAAATATATTGTATGTAATGTCCTGAACTTGATAATCATTAGGAAATGTATACAGATTATGTATACATGTGTTGAAAATTGTAATTGTAGCTATAATGCAATTACAGCATCACCTCACAGCAGTGTGATGAAGCAATCAGGCAAGGAGGACACCTCCCAGGACAGGTATTTACAGGAAACCAGCTCCAAGCACTTGGCATGGTCTACCCAGGTAGAGACAATGGTGGACCATTATAGTTAAAGGTATAACATTGAAACTGAAAGGAAAATCTTAGTCTGGGAAAGCCTCCTGCTCTGTGATTATCATAGTTTGAGAAAGAGGGGGGAGGGGGGATTTGCAAATCCTGTTAAAAGGGAAGGGATTTGAATCTGTATACATCTCCTGGAGGATAGCTAATGTGACACCAATATTTAAAATGGGCTCCAGAGGTGACCTTGGCAACTACAGGCCAGTAAGCCTCACTTCAGTACTGGGCAAATTGGTTGAAACTATTGTAAAGAACAAAATTGCCAGACATATAGATGAACATAATTTGTTGGGAAATAGTCAACATGGTTTCTGTAAAGGGAAATCATGCCTCACCAATCTACTAGAATTCTTTGAGGGGGTCAACAAGCATGTAGAGAAAGGAGATCCAGTGGATATAGTGTATTTAGATTTTCAGAAAGCCTTTGACAAAGTCCTTCACCAAAGGCTCTTAAGCAAAATAAGCTGTCATGGGATAAGAGGGAAAGTTCTCTCATGGATTGGTAACTGGTTAAATGATGGGAAACAAAGGGTAGGAATAAATGGTCAGTTTTCAGAACGGAAAGAGATAAATATTGGTGTCCCCCAGGGATCTGTATTGGGCCCAGTACTATTTAACATATTTATAAATGATCTGGAAAAAGGGGTAAACAGTGAGGTGTCAAAATTTGCAGATGATACACAACTACTCAAGATAGTTAAGTCCCACACAGACTGCGAAGAGCTACAAAAGAATCTCACAAAACTGGGTGACTGGGCAACAAAATGGCAGATGAAATTTAATGTTGATAAATGCAACATAATGCACATTGGAAAACATAATCCTAACTATACATATACAATAATGGGGTCTAAATTAGCTGTTACCACTCAAGAAAAAGATCTTGGAGTCATTGTGGATAGTTCTCTGAAATCATCCACTCAATGTGCAGTGGCAGTCAAAAAAGTGAACAGAATGTTGGGAATCATCAAGAAAGTGATAGATAAAAAGACAGAAAATATATTGCCTCTATATAAATCCATGGTTCGCCTACACCTTGAATACTGTGTGCAGATGTGGTCGCCCCATCTCAAAAAAGATATATTAGAATTGGAAAAGGTTCAGAAAAGGGTAACAAAAATTATTAGGGGGTATAGAAAGGCTTCCGTATGAGGAGAGAGTAAGAAGACTGGGACTTTTCAGCTTGGAAAAGAGGTGACTAAGAGGGGATGTGATAGAAGTCTATAAAATCATGAGTGGTATAGAGAAAGTAAATAAGGAAATGTTATTTACTCCTTCTCATAATACAAGAACAAGGAGTCACCAAATGAAATTAATAGGTAGCAGGTTTAAAACAAGCACAAGAAAGTATTTCATGCAACGCACTCTCAACCTCTGGAACTCCTTGCCAGAAGGTGTTGTGAAGGCCAATACTATAACAGGGTTCAAAAAGGAGCTAAATAGATTCATGAAAGATAGCCATTGATGGACCATTAGCCAGGATGGGCAGGAATGGTGTCCCTAGCCTCTGTTTGCGAGAATCTGGGATTGGGTGACAGGGCATGGATCACTTGATGATAACCTGTCTGTTCATTCCCTTTGGGGCACCTGCCATTGGCCACTGTCAGAGGACAGGATACTGGGCTTGATGGACGTTTGGTCTGACCCAGTATGGCCGTTCTAAGTGAAGGTTTACTAGACTGATGGCCAAAATCTAAGTGGGATGCTGTCCATGATGCACTGGATCCCCTCTAGTATAGAGAGCAGTAAAGCATGCTGGGAAACTGTTCAGAGGCAATAGGTAACTTGTGTTAGAAAAGGGAATTTAGCTAATATAGATGTGTGAAGCCCGAGATCACATCTTTATGTTTATCTTGTGTGTTACTTGTCTATTTGCTTTTCCTTACTATTTCATCTTTGAATCTATGATTTTTCTACTAAGTAAACTTCTTGTTTATTTTTACCTCAAGCAAGTCTCTGCCAAGCAAGCTCTGTGGAGTGTGTGCACCAAAATAAACTGATAATTGAGGGCAGTTTTCATGCCTTTGGAGTGACAAACCAAAGGGGAAATGTCTGAGTGCCAGGCAGTTAAGAACTCAGGGAGACAGATTTGGGGGAGGGAGGGACCTGGGACCCGAAGGGATTGTTGAGGTCACCCTGCAATAAGTAACGAAGCTATTGGAAGCCAAGGTGGGATCTTATGCTTTTAGGCTGGCTCTGGGTGTCAGAGTGCTACCCATAGCAGCACAGCATTAAGACACCCAACGTTACAAAGCAGGTGGTGACAGAGCCCTTTATGGGTCTGGGTGATCCCCAAATGTTACAGTTTTGTTCTGCAGCAGTCCTGGGGGCAGTACAGAAGTGTTTTATTGGGATGGCAATTTATTAGTAATGGTCTTACACTTAAAAACAGCTAAACAATAAACTTTTGAGATACATAACCATTACATGCTCATGCATGAGAATCCAATGAAGCCATTAAAATCTGATTTTCTAAGATATTCACTGATATAACTCTATTTTACTAGGCAAAATACTGATTGGTATGCATAAAACTGATATGGTATCCTGGATTGCTATGCCATCATGTTACCGATATTGTACATGGTCAAGAGTCAGCCTGCACTATCAATTTCAAAAACTCTTATCTAAAAAAGGAAATATTAAAGCAAGGTGGGAGAACTTAGGAGTACTAAACATAAACTTCAGGTAGAAGATAAATTCTAGTCCTATTTAGAGCTATTGGATGTTTTTATTCTTTTCAGAAGCAACAAAGAGTCCTGTGGCACCTTATAGACGAACAGACGTATTGGAGCATAAGCTTTTGTGGGTGAATGCGCACTTCGTCGGATGCATCCAGGTGCCACAGGACTCTTTGTTGCTTCTACAGATCCAGACTAACACGGCTACCCCTCTGATACTTATTCTTTTCAGTGATTTCATTAATTACTAATTACCCTCCTCTAGGTTTGTCCATATTTAAGTGTAATTGAATATAGATTTGCAATAAGTTCAATAAGTGAATACAATATGATATAATTTATTTAAAAAGAAAAACAAAGGAAACACAAATCAACTAGATCGGCCCCAGCAGAAAAAGCAAAACGGGAAAAAAAGGGTAAGAAAACAAGATTAAAAAAATGAAAGTAAAAGTGAGGTTCTCAGTTTGAGAAAGAAAGGTAAAGTGAAGAACAGGTGAAAGTGAAGAGTACCAGAGACAGCTGAAGAGGAGCAACCCTAAACTCATGGAAATAAATACATTTTTTTAAAAAAAAAGGAAGAACCAAAATGATATGAATGAAAATCCAGATGCTCTTGATGTCACTGATTTGCAAGCTCTTGGGCATATATGTAGGAAGGGGTGAACTCAATGCAAATATTTAGGTGCACTAACTTGCTCACATGCATAAGTGTTTGCAGGATTGGGACCTAAAATTTAAACCAGAAAAGTACAAAGATCACCACATAATGAGAGTGAAATGTCAAGAAAACAGTTAAAGATGTTTTTGTGCAGAGAACAAGTTCATTTTAACCAGAATTAAAGAACATTTTGCAAAAAGTGACATAGAACCTTTAAAGTTTTCTTATGTCTAAGGCCTGGCCCACACTATAGGGGGGAGGGGGAAGGGAATCGATTTAAGATACACAACTTCAGCTACATGAATAACGTAGCTGAAGTCGACATACTTAAATTTACTCGCCACCGTGTCTTCACTGTGGTAAGTCGACTGCTGACGCTCCCATCGACTTCGCCTGCGCCTCTCGCACCGGTGGAGTACCGGAGCTGACGGGAGAGCACTCGGCAGTCAATTTAATAAATCAACCCCTGCTAGATCGATCACTCCAGAGTAAGTGTAGACATGCCCTTAAGATACAGTGCCAATTGCTACAAGTTTTTACTCATGTGAGTAGCTCCTTACCCATGTTAATTGTTCCTTACTCTTGCGAGAAGTCTCAGTGGTCATGTGAATAGTTTCATTGAAGTCCTTGCATATGTCCCACCAAATTGAATTGAATGACTCATGAGTGTAAGGTGGAGTACTGGCATGAGCAATGGTTTGTAGGACCTCCCCGTTACAGGATTTTTCTGGTAAAATAAAGACATGGCTAAAGTAAGGTATCTCCCAAAAGAGTGAGCAATGGTTTTTAAAGACCCTTCTGAATTTCTTGGACAGGTTTTATCATTTGTGATTTTCATTCCATTTCCATCATATCTGCTACATAAAATATCTTAAAGTGTAAATGTCAGATCTTTGCTTTATTATTTGCTAATGTCATAAAAATCTGACTTGTTTGCTTTGTTAAAGGGCTTACTGAGCATTGACTTTTCTTGATTTGTATTTTACTACCAAAAATGTTTATAAAAATAATAAAAAATCATCCTCTCTGAAATGGGATTTAAATAAGAGCAAGGTTTGCCATTATCATAAATGTATAAAGTGTTTTGTGAGTAATAAAATGGATCATGGATTCAGGATAATTCAAACTGAAATGTTATGTTCAGTATCAAGATTAGATTACATTAATGCAGTTCATTTTAAATGGTTTAAAGGCCATCAGATGCAAGTGAAAAGAATCTGTATCATAACTTAGAATAAATAGTCTGAGACATTTGTTTATAATGTCAGTGCTAAACAAATCTATTACTACATTTCTGCATGTAGCATTATATTACCACTGCTATTAAACAACCAGAGCATGAAGAT
Organism: Chelydra serpentina; assembly: GCA_037349315.1. Classification (NCBI taxonomy): domain Eukaryota; kingdom Metazoa; phylum Chordata; order Testudines; family Chelydridae; genus Chelydra; species Chelydra serpentina. Next base: position 14,182,914 of record JBAIAC010000026.1, on the reverse strand, counting down.
AAATTATAGCTTTAATTATAAACATTACCTTTGCATATTTATTAATTTAGAATGGAACTATGTTCAGTAACCTTCAGTTATTTATATTTGCTAATATTTTAATTAAGTGTTGTATTTATGCTACTTATTTTATGCCACTGGGCACACGGAACTAGCTACACAACACTTGTAATACTTATACTACATATTATTCAAGAAATCACACAATGCTATTATGACAAGTGCAGCAATAAAATGTGTACAGGAAAGAGTCATTGTCTGATGGGCACACACTTCAAGTTCACACTCTTTTCGTCCACAAAGGCCAACTGGACTTCAAAGAAATTTATTTATCTCAACTATGGTCCTAATTTACAGTATTTACCAGTTTCTCTATTCATAAAGATGGAGAAAAATGGCTTCATGTGGGTCCAGGTTTAGTGTGTCTCAATGATTTCAAAATAAAATGTGCTCAGTTATTTTCCTATCTACTGGTGCTATAGCTATATCCTGGGATCTGAATGTCAAGCCAGGTTCTTTCCATCATTCGCATCACCACCACCATCAATAATCAATTCTACAGGCCAAATGATACCTTTGATTTAGCAGTCTCATGATATTCAAATTATGCACGGAGCTATACCTGTGTAATTAATTCATTGCAGCTCATTTGAGAGAAATGGGGCTGCAAGGGGGAATTAAAGGAATAATGTAACCTGGAGAATCTGCATTATTGGTGATGATGCATGAGAAGAAAGGAAAACTGCTAAAGTTGCAAATCTCTAGATGAGTTCGTAGTGCTTATATCTAGAAAATGGAGTAATTACAGCCGTTGTATAATGAATCTCCCAATGGGCCTTGTTCAGCTTCCACTGCAGTCAAAAGGAGACTATTGACTTCCACTGACTTCAATAGCAGTTGGATTGGACCCCAAGGTTCTGTATATGATTGACTTCAATGAAAGTTTCAAACATGGAGGGCTAAAAAGATTGGTCTCTAATCTCTAGCACATATTCTATGCAACCAGATCTAGACAAGCTAATAAACCACACATTTATCACCAGCATTTAGCTTGGGATAGCTGCAATACAATGGACGATGAAACAGTGGATGAGGTAAGTAGGCTATCCCACACAAATGTTATTAAAACGAACATTAAATCCTGCTATTAAATAACACATTGCACCATCGTGTACTTGGTTTATGCCACAAATTTGAGGAAAAAGCTGATTAACAACATTTAATTTTAAAATAAAAATTGGTACTATTTATCATATTCATCCCTCTGAAAAACTGGAGTTGCCTTAGTTACCATGAGTCACAGTAACAAAAGCAAAGCAACTTGCTAGCCTTAAAGTGGAAGACAAATGAGTACTAATGCATGTTTTGAAATTCTAAATAAAACTCCTAAGCTAGGTTTTAAGGTCTGTGATGCTGCAGCCTGGCAGAGCTGTGTGTCTTGTAAGCCACTGGAAACTCTGGTATTCACAGCTCTCCAATGGCTATAAAACTAGGTCCTGATCCTGCAAATCTTTGCTCATGTAAAGTAGTTCCAGTTCATTCTAGAAGGCTTACTACGATGAGTAAGAAGTGTTTGTACCAGTAAGAATGTGCCAGATAAGGTCCAATCTGGGTTTCTTCAAAGAGAATGAGAGTTTTGAGTCCGTAGCTCTTCTGAAATTTGGCATTTATTTATCATCAGTTCCAAAATGTGGACTTAGGTTCCTCACTTTAGCCCTGAGTTTGAAAAATGTTGGCCTAAATACACTGCTCACTATTAAAAAGTCAGCCCAGGGCAAGAAAAAGTTGTATCTGAAAAACTGCAGCATTTCCTTATACTTATAACTAGATCCCACTGTAGAATCTAAGATACGATAAAGTTTTTAATTATAATCACTGTATTATTGCTTTAGTGTTTATTTTACAGTCCTCTTTTTTATTGCCTCAGAGAGGCAGTCTTGAGAATTCATTGGCACTGGAGACCTTTACAAAGGCATCATCTCTCCTGGGCACCGGAGGGAAAACACTTACTTCACATTTTAAAACATGTTGCTACCATTTTCCCCAGCACAGCCATGTCAGTACTTTCAGGAAGACAGTAAATTGGGGCCATAGTCTCCCCCGTGCCTTATCTGCACATGTCTCCTCTGGAGGGAGCTGTCCCTCCCCTCCCATCCACTCCTCTACTGTTAGAGGTACACATAGACAAATTGTGGTTGCTCCTTGCGTCCTCTTCTAGACCACACATACAGGGCCTCAGGCATTGCTGACAGGTTGGTCTGTCCAGTTCTTTGCCTGTGGCACACAGTTTAGTCTCCTGAGGGCTGAAATGCTTTGGTCTAACTAAAGTATTTTGGCTTAATAGAGGGGTATCCGGGTGAAAATTAATGGCCAGTGATATACAGGAGGTCAGACTAGATAATCTACTGGCCTTAAATTCTAAGGAAGAGTTAAACCTGATATAAAACCATTTCCCCGAGATTTCTGTCCCCTGACAATTATTTAGCGGTGTGAGTGACTCTAAGTCCCCAAGCTTTTTACAGTGCGTGGGAACTACCTTTTTTTTTTTTGGTAATGTAATGTCCACTGCACTTGGATTATGCTATTTTAATAGATGTCTTAACCTGACCACACCAAAAAAAAAATCTGTTGAAAGCAGTTACCTTTTTTTACAAAATGGATCACTTTCCTAGATTATGTATCCAATAACTGCTTTCTATCTTCATCCCTAGCTCAGTAAATCTAAATTCTTGTATTCTGAAGTAATATATAGTGCATTGGGTTCAAATCACATGATTTGATTTCTTAAAAAAAAACAACCCTCATTAACAGTAATCCACTTCTTTTCCAAACCCTGATCAATAATCCCATCTAACAGCAGTTGAATCTCTTTCTAGTGAGATCACTTATTTCTGATAATCATCAGTAAAACTGTCTAATTATTATTCTAACTCATTCATGATGACTACGGAAACCTTCTTCAGCTCTTCCGACTTCTATAGTTTTATCGTTCTTTAAATCATTTGGAACATGTGTCTTGCCATAACTCAAGCTGTAAATAACCTTAATGATAAACATTTTATCAGCTTCTTTACCAAAACTTTAGAAAAGGTCATTAATGTTGTTTCTGTTATACAGGTAGTTGAATTATAAGTAGATTTTTCACCTAAATGGAGTGCCCCAGAGTGGAGTTATCTTTTTTAAATCTTCCTGGGGAAAAATAAAGATTATGCATGACTAATAAATGCCTTTCTTTAAAAAAAATAATCTTGTCTTGGTGCTTGGGCAAGAAGACAGTATTTTTAACAATATCCAATTAAACTCAATAAACCAATTAGCATTAACTCTCATGGTAATTACATCTCTTGGGTTGACAAAGATTGTACTTCAGCCAACATGCTAACAGAGTTTAGAGACTAAATAAATGTGTGGCTTACCTCACAAGGTCATTCCCCTGATGTTATTATCACTGACAATGGAGTCAATGTTGCAAGAACAGTGCAAGATGGCAAATGTGCACACTTGTCTGATCTTGCTTCTGCCTCTTTTTCCTGAAACGGAAGAAACTTATTCTGGCAGAGTTTAGCAAAATCTGCACCCATTTCATTCCTTTAGTTAGAACCCATAAAATTCTTAAGAGAACGGCAGGATATAAGCCATCTAGCCATGCAGAAATTAACATAAGTGCCAACTCAACGGAATTTTAGTTTGTATAAGCTAGAAAGACAAGTAGAGCAGAAACAAAAGCCATCCATTCAGCGTACATGGAAAAAAGTCTTGTTCCAGTTCTAAGTGTGGGTTTATGAAACTTGTGTCGCATTTTCTAATAATTGGAGATTACCACATACAATATCAGTGAAAACTAAACGTGTTATTGAGTAACAATGGACAAGCCTCAAAGGGCCTAGGATCCAGTTCAGATAGGCATATGAAAGTATGGATAAGTTTTGCAAAACTTACTACAGAGTCTTCAGCCCTCATTCAGCAAAGCACGTAAGCACATGCTTCATTATAAGAATGTGAGCAACTCTTAATTTCAGTGAGATTACTTGTATATACTTCACTCTGAGGATGTTTTAGTGATTTGTAGAATCGGGGCATTAAACTCCCAGGCCTGCAAAATTTGGTAAGACAGATCAACAAGAATAATCTTATTTTGATGCAGTTTCTAGTTATTTTGCTTCTTCACTCAAATGGAAATATCGCAACAGCAGCTTTGTATGCAACAGTATATCACTCTGTTCCAGTATCAGAAAGAGCTTGGAATGCAAAAGAGCACGAGACTGAATAAAAATGACATCCAAATATTTTAGCACCTCTAAAAGCTTTAGTTTGGGTTAGTTCAAGTCTTACTAATTTATTTTATCTGAACTGGCTTATCTTTCCCTAGTATTCCATGAAATGCCCTCCCTATTAAACTTCTCAAACCCAAGAAGAGAATTTGAAGAAGGATAGCACTAGTTCTGGTGCATGCTTATTAGTGCATGCTTAATAGTGTTTCAGATTTGACAGTAACAAAAAGATATCCAGCATGAGTCTTTCCATTACATCTTAAATACTAAATCTGATGAAAGATTCAAAAAGTAACAGTCAAGCTCTAACTGCTAATGCTTCCTAATGGGGAAAATAGAAAAAGGAAGAAACGAGATGAGGTGACTCCAGTCTAGGGCTAAATTCTGCCCTAAAGTATGGCTAATGCTGATTTCAGATGGGGCTGATTTCCCACTGACTTCAGCTGGAAACCTTCCAGGGCACTTTTTGGTTTCTTGAGATAGAACAGCCGCCATGCTGGGTCAAGCGAGTGGTCCAGCTCGCCCAGTAACCCGTCTTCCGACAGTGGCCAATGCCAGGTACTTCAGAGGGAATGAACAGAGCAGGGCAATCATTGAGTGATCCATCCCCTGTCATCCACTCCCAGCTTCTGGCAACCAGAGGCTAGGGACACAAAGCAGGTAATGCATCCCTGGCCATCTTGGCTAGTAGCCATTGATGGACCTTTCCGCCATGAACTTATCTAGTTTTTTTGAACACTGTTATTGTTTTGACCTTCACAATATTCCCTGGCAATGAGTTCCACAGGTTGATTGTGGGTTATGTGAAGAAGTACTTCCTTTTGTTTTAAACCTGTTGCCTAATTAATTGGGTGACCCCTAATTCTTATGTTTACTCCTTCACATAACACCACTTCCCTGATCACTTTCTCCATACCATTCATGATTTTCTAGATCTCTATTGTATCCCTTCTTAGCCATCTCTTTTCCCAGCTTAAAAAAGTCTGGGACTGTTCAATCTCTCCTCAGACAGAAAACATTCCATACCCTTTTCTATTATTTTTGTTGCTCTTCTCCATACCTTTCCTAATTCTAATATATCATTTTTTTAGATGGATTGACCAGAACGGCATGCAATATTCAAGATGTGGGCATACCATAGATTTATATAGTGGCATTATGATATTTTCTGTTTTATGATCCATCTTCTTCCTAATGGTTCTAACCATTGTTAGCTTTTTTTGACTGGTGCTACACACTGAGCAGATGTTTTCAGAGAACTATCCATGACAACTCCAAGATCTCGATTTTGAGTGAAACAGCTAAGTTAGATCCCATGGTGTAAGATATGCTTAAGGGACAAACTACACTGAACCATCTTCTGCTTTGGTCTCTTGCTGGTTCCTTTACTGGCAGCAAGGCCTCTTGTGAATAAGGACTGGGGAGATTTCAGCCCCTTGGTGGCACTGCATAACTGCAAAAGGGACATAGCATGAACTAGAACCTGGCCCAAAATTTGGAACCAGATCCACATCCAAACTTTCCCAGGGTTCAAGATGTTTTGGATCTCCATTTTCATTCACATCCATCTCTGGTTTGAAAAGGAAGTAGCATTAATGTTCTAGCATCTGAGGACCATGAGTCCACTGGTCTATAATGACAAATGAGCATTTTTCCCTCGAGACACTCAGAGCAGCTGTGCTTTGTGAATGAATGAAGTGTGGAAGTAAGGGATTTAAATGAGAAAAACTGACCAGGCCAGGGTAAAGGTAAGGGTGATTGCCCTGAAGTCTCCTATTCAGATTAGGCCAGATTCTTGTGTCCCTGTATTTCTGAAGGGATAAGCACTGTTGGCATGCACTATGGCTAGAATCAAGGTTTAGATGGTTGGGTCTCCAGCAACAGCAAAGCTCCATTTAAATTTCACAACACATACACAAAGTTTTATTTCTATGGATGTTGTGTCTATCGTCTTCACACCACATCAAGTTAATCAAGTCAGCTACAGTACCTTAGCTATCATTTAATTGACTGTGGTTTATATCCTGCATATTTAATAGTATGTGTTTGAAAACTTAATGATTTATCCACTTAACTAAAAAGACAAATATTAACAAATGTTACACTGTAAATTCAAATTAAATAGGATGAGTTATTTCTCATGATTTGTTTTTATTGCATCTAATAAAACTCAAGCTGAATCTAAAAAAAAAAAAATCCTCCGTCATTATTGCACCTTTCTCATCTTTTATATGGAAATCTAGGCATCACTGAAAACAGTGCTGATCTAGCTGAAAAGATCTCATTATATTATGCTCATCCTCAGCACTAGATCTTTTTCTCTTTAGTAACAGGTGATCTTTGACATTTCCTCAGCTCCTCTTTTTCCTCCAGTTTAGCTGTATTCAGCATTTGTCCAGAAGGCTGGTACTTGTCTCTTGACGTTTCATAAGCTTTTAAGATTCCTTTTTTTTTTTTAAACGTGTTTCCTCTGGTAGTTTTAAATGGGTTTATCTTTCCTACAGAGCAGAGGTCATGACCTGACATGGCCCTTTGACCCTCCCATCGCTAACAGGAGGCTCGCTTATCTGATCTGAATGCCTTGTAAACCCAAAGACAGCTGACAGTTATTGAAGACATGAAGTCAGTAAAATTAATTATGCTGAACTGAAATAGAATATAAATGTTTTGATGTTAGAAGGGATTTAACTATAAACACATACACACACTATATATATATATATATATATATATATATATATATATATATATATATATATATATATATATATATATATATCACACACACACACACAGATGTATGAATTAAAGGTGAGCTGTGGAGGGGAAAAAAAGATTTGCACTTTTCTTTTAGCTTCTTTATCATATATATTAAATGCTTGAAAGTGATTTTCCCTGGGCTTCGCCTCCTCCAAATTGTGGGATTTTTTTATTGTTTGATTTTTAAACTAACAAACAAGAAATAAAAACAGCAAGAATGCCAAGTTGGTGTTTCCTCGGGGTTAACTCAAGGTCAACTGAAAGTTATTGAGAATTGTTTCAGACCTTATTTGAAAGGCTAGTGGTGTTGAATTTTAACAAAGACAACTTTTCATCCAAGTGTTTTGTAAAAGAATGTAAAAGAAGCAAACGGGAAAAAATAATTAAGTTTCAGGAGTGGGGAGTTATACATCTTAAAGTAATAAAGAAGGCAACCCCAATTTTATTTTTCTTTGCAAATCACTCTTAAGTGGGAGAGAAGAAGTTTAAATGCGTCTGTAATAGAGCTAGTTATGGTTCCACAGAAATAAACTGATTTACTTAAAATAGTGTATTAGGAGCATCACCCTTGCCACTAACATCACACTGCTCAACTGTGCTAAAACAGGACGTTCCATCGTTTTTTTCCTCATCTGAAGAACATTCCAGGGTAATGATGTGATTAAAGAAACCCCAAGATATTCAAGAGATAGAATTCATTACCACCAAAGTTAGACACTCTCAGGAAGTGTTTCTAGAATGATGAGACCTAATCAGTCTATTGTAAGTAAATGGATGGAGTAAGTTATATAAGCAGTCTTGTCTTATTCAATGCATTAGCATTGGAGGGGCCCCTTTGATCGCCTCTGCGGGCTAGTCTACACTTACCCGCAGCGTCGGACGCGTCGGATCGATCTTCTGAGTTCGATTTATCGCGTCTTGTCTAGACGCGATAAATCGAACCAGGAAGTGCTCCCCCGTCGATGCCGGTAATCCTGCTCTGCGAACGGAGCAGGCGGAGTCGACGGGGAGCCTGCGCGCCGCCGTGTGGACCAGGGGTAAGTACTTTTAAGTTCGAAATAAGATACTTCGACTTCAGCTACGTTATTCACGTAGCTGAAGTTGCGTATCTTACTTCGAACTTGTGGGCTAGTGTAGACAAGAGGGGTGGGGGAGGGCACAGCAAGGGGCAGTGCCACCCCTGTGGCTTGGTTCCAATGCAGCTGAAGCTCTAATGACTCTCTCCAACATCTGAGGCCATTCCAAACACTGATCCCACCCACCCACCTCCCAGCCCCCAAAAGGAAAACACTATAGCACAAAGCATTTATGTTACCGCAGACATAGGTAACTTGGGTGGGGTGCCCCATCAGCTATGAGAGTATCACTTAAGTGCCAGGGGATTACCAAGACCAGGCACAGTTGCAGGAGCCCCTTGCAGCATGGGTCTTGCGGTAGCATTGCTGTTTAGGAGCCCGGTGCGAGTTTGAAGTGAGCCACTGCATGGAAGCCATGAACAAATTCAGGCTATAATTCCAAGGCCGCTAACCAGCAGAAGAGTGACGTTCTGGAAGAGCCTCCCAAGAGGAGCTCGCTGGGGCAGGGCATGACACAAACACTTTAATTTAGTTTTAAGAGACAGCTGGACAAATTTATGAGGGGGTTGCTTGTGATGGTGGGGAGCAGGGCTTATGTCTTGCATGAGCTTTAAGAATGTTTCAGGGTTTCAAGTAGCCCCTGGGTTGCATCAGGGGAGGAAGATTTCCCCCCAACATGCAGGGAGGTTTTTTTAAAATCTTCTTCCTGTGAAGAATGAGGGACGGCCACGGCTGGAGCTGGGACGCAGGGCGGGATGGGCCATGGCTCTGAGGTAGCACTGAGCATTCTCTTTCTCTCAGGTGCATGGGTGGCTGGTTCTGGCTCACATGCTCAGGGTCTAACTGATCAGCAGAAGGACTTTTCCCGTAGGTCAGACCGAAAAAAACCCTCAAGGTCACGGTCCGCGTTCTCTGAAGCGTGTGGGAGTGGGTTACTTGCCAGGACTTGTCTGGATTTTAGTCATTTCCGTTGCTGGGTTTAGTGCACAGGAGCTGGGTGGTGTTGGTGGCCCGTGATACACAGGAGGTGAAATTAGATGAGCTGGTGGTCTCTGCTGGCCTTAAACTCTATGGGATGCTGTGTCTATTGGCCTACATCTCTTCCTCTGGTGCCACTCCTTCAATCCTTACTCATATACGTAATCTTTACTTTGAGGAATCATCCAATTGATGTAAAAGGGAGTATTCATGTGAAAAAGGATTACAAGATCTGATTCTTTGGTTTTATACTCCGACTAGTCTAATAAAAAAGTTTACTAGTATGAAAAAAAAAGTGTTTTACAATTAAAGATGTTATTGTGCATGTTGGAAGTGACAAGACATGATACTAAAGGGAATTTTGCCATATGAGGGTGAAATTCTCACTTGCTTCAATGGGAATTTTGCCTTCCATAAATACAACAAAATCAGTCCCCTAAATATAGAGGATGAAATCCTGTGTTTAATAAGGTTATGGGGGATTTTTCCATTTGCATCACTGGAGTCAGGATTTCACCCAGGAGGTAAGGATACTTATTTTTCCCTTTTACTGTTACTCCTTGTGTCAGTAATTAGGAATACTGGACACACAGCAAAAGTGTATAATATATTTCTACACAGACCATAAAGAACCCAAAATGTTTTTCTCCATTGCTCTACGCCTTTCTATAAAAAACAACACACTAGTTATGAGAGGATACAACCAGCTATGTTTGTTTTTCTAGGCTCAGCTTCAACTCTGATTTTTTGTAATAGGATCACCAGCAGAATGCAATACTTCACAAGCTGTCACAAAATTTTTGAATTATGTGCTTTCTACTGAGTCTGCACCCCACAGTAACAGGCAATCACACTAACCCAGCATTCAACTCCTGATCCATGTGGGAATTTAAGATGTCACATACTGTAAGAATCACAGGTGAGCAATCTAGCTTCTCTCTTTCTTGCTCCGTTTATATACGTAACTACATTTAGTAACATGGTATGTGTTAGCCTAGGGGTGAAGATGGAGGTGATTTCTGTGAATTCTTTGCTATGATAAAACCATTATGATCAATCTAAACAACAAATCCTATTCCAACATCCTGAAACATTGACTTTAGGAATAGCACTTTGACAAGTTAAGGCTTTTAAAAGGCCTGAACACTGACCCATGGATAGGAGGGGTAAAATTGGTCAAATGCTGATCAAGCAGGGTTTTCAAACACTCATTCACAGTGAGTTCATTGGGATCTGTCATGTGAATAAGATGGTGGGACTCACTGTGGGCCTTCAGTAAATAGTTATGAATAATACATTTTTAGGCATCAAGACCAGCTCATGAACTTGCAATCCAAAACAAGGGGTAAAGTAATCAGATAACCTATTTTCAATAAATCATACAATCAGGTGTCATTATGGACCAAGTTTTCAGGATCAGATTTAAGATTCTGAGTAACACCATTGGACTCAATCATCTTCAACGGAATTACTACTGGTGTACATCAATGTAACTGACAGACTCTGCCCTTCTATTTCTGGGGAAGAAATGTAATATTTCTCTGTATCAGATATCTACAGCATAGAAAAATGTAAGCAAAGCAAATAAAGAAGTGAAAGTCTCATCAGTGGGGAGCAGTAAAGTTACACTGTAATATGATTTCAGGCATGGAGAAGACCTCAGACTGAGATTTGTTCTGTAGCAAAGTGGGCAATATGTATTTCACAAAAGTATTCATCATTTATTATGCCATAAGCAAAAGAGTAAAATAAACTGTTTATTATCATGTATAAAATGCTTTTGATCAGCCAACTGAAAAACTAATTTCATTTTCTCATTACACTGCCTTAGGCATCCTTTAACGTCAATTTTTATTACAGACAAAACAGGGACATTAAAATGATCAGTTGCAGTGGAGGAAGAAACATTTGTTTCAGAGTCTAAAAAAGAATAATAAGCATTGAACCTGCTAATCATTCTGGGTAATTACAATTAGTTTTGTAGGAATCCAGGGGAGGGTTCTTACGTGCTCTGGTATTTTACAGTCCCAACATGAACACAGCTATGTAGGACATGAGGAAATGTTAAACTGCCTTAAAAAACAACAACCACCCAGTACGGTCAGTGGGCTCCACAGAAGGATTACTAGGTCCCACTGCACTGGAACAAGAAAGCTCATTAACTGGGTGTCCCCTAAAGGCAAGGAAAGGAGAATTGGGGGTATTATCCTACCTCTAGTTGACTTTATCTCCCTTTCTGGATTCAGTTAAGCCTGTCCTACCATCACTGTTATTTCTGTCCAATATAGAGTTGAACGGAACTCTATATTTAGAGTTTAAAGAGAGCTGTTGAAAAGCTCTTTTTAACCTCTAACAAATATCCGTTTGCACCAAATGACATGATCTGGGGGTGGGGGAGAGGAAAGGAATGACCCCAAGGGAAAAAACAGACCCCACTATGAGGGATTATCCCTTCCCCTACGGAGTATGAAGTTTGAATACTAAGCAATCCAATGCTGGATGGTAGAGTAGACCCTTAGCTATTCCAAAAGACCCCAATGCTGAGGAGAGTGTAGTAGGTGGCTCAGCTGTTGCCTCCGAAGGACCTGCCACGCCAGGTGACAAGTGGTAGTTGGTGTGTGTTAACTTTTAATTTAAAAAAATAGTTTCACTTTTGAGTTTTGCTGGGTGAAGTTTGGGCTGTTCTTGTATTAAGTACATAATTCTGTCTTTTGATTTCCAAATGGCATATTTTCCACCTTTGCTTTTAAAGAGTCAAGCAGTCATCTTGCACTCCTCCCATGCAGACTCTCTCAAAAGAGCACACACAATGCGTTCTCTTGGGGAGACCTTACTTTTGTTCTGTTTAATTTAAAATACAGTTCACTCCAGCTGAAAGTAGAGGATGGGTCTTTGTATATGGAAGAGACAACAGTTCTTTCCTTATGCAATTCATTTAATGCCCAATATTTAGAAATTGTGACAGTTCATTCCTATGCCTTGATACTATCACTAAGCATCCCTGATAGAATGACAATATTCAAATTCCAATCAAGTCTTTGAGATAGGAGTGCATATCATGGGTGTACCATAAGGATCTGAACATGCCCACAGCTTGATGTATGTATGTATTGGTTGTTCTGAACCATTACATTGGTTGAACCATTTATAATGATAGACTCAATCCACTAAATTTGAATCTCAGTATGAATCTGAGTTTCCTCAGTGTCTACAGAGGGTGAGAGCTCTGAGACCAGGCTCACCCCTACTGAAAATGATATTCACATTAAAAAATGGTTCTGAAGCCTCAAACTGGCTGCAGCGAAGACGGGGTGCTGTAATAGGTGTACTGGTGCTAGGAAGTGGTCCAGAGAATCCTTTTTTCAGATGCCTGGCTGGCATGTCTTGTTCAGGGTCATACTGATCATCAGATTGGGGCTGGAAGGAATTTTTCCTAGGTCAGAATGGCAGGGAACTTGAGGTGGAGGGTTGGCTTCCTTTACGGCATTGGTCATCTGGGCATCTCAATTCCCCACCACTGCTAGGGCCTTGGGCATTGTGCACCAGGCAGAGGAAGGGAAAGACCAAGGTGTCACCACAGTTATGCCTCCTGGAGACTGAAATGTTTTGGTCTAACTCAAGACTTGGCGCTTACTGTAGGGCTATCTGGAGAAATGTAGTGGCCTGTGACGTATAGGTCCGACTAAATGATCTTCCAGTGTTAAACTATGAAGATGGGGAGACAGCCAAGAAAAATGTATCAATAGCTTTACTACTACATTTTGATCATTACATGACTTCCTCTTTTGCTTCCACTAGGTAGTGTTTGGGGGAGAGTGGAGAAGTCCAGCTGATGTATAACGTCAGCTCTCACTGAAGAGACAGTGAGTGTCCTGTACTAATTACACTTAGCTTCTTGCATGTTGCATGACAATCTTCAGCCAGCAAAATAACATGGTTACTCAACGTAATAAACCATTCTGTAAACCTCTGAAAAGTGTCTCCATTTCTTTTTATATAGCAGTGGTATAGTTATTTCCAATCATATTTGTAAACGGTTTATAGGCCTAAGAATTCAGACAGATAGGATTGTCTCAGGGGAAAACAAAGGGTCATAGCTAGAAGCCATTCTTTAATCAAAACACCCACTGACTTCAATGGGAGTTGTCTGCTGAATGATAGTCATTTAGGATAATAGCCTATGATTGCCTTCCATGTAAAAAGACTGTACAAATGTAGAAAGTTTCAATATACACACACACACACACACACACACACACAGAGAGAGAGAGAAGGCATCTAGAGATGGAGGCTGATAGAAGAAAGAATGAAGCCATCATTCTATGGCCTATTGAAACTGCAAGTTGGTTATTTTCTGTTTCAATCTCTCACTCGCTATTCACAGGGATCATCATTAAGAGACATTTATGCTGTGCTATACTTTTTACATCTTCGCTATATATCGGGACAGTGTTAAGCCATATTGTGAGGCACTGGCTTGTCCCCTCCCACAAAGCACCCACTGCCACATCCAGAGTCTTTTTCCAGGCAGTTTTATTTTTCAAACCTGGGCAAGAGAGACATACACCATTTCTCAGCCCACCCTGGGCTACAGCTCTTGGGAATTTTCCCCCCTTCCTCTCAGTCCCTCCTGCTTCAGGGAGCACTACAGGATTATTCCATGCCCTTTTCAATAAGTACAACCTCCCAGGTCTCTCTCTCTCTGAAGGTCCTTTTTACCCCAGCTGATTCCCACTTCCTCCCTGTGCAGGGGACTGACAGCCTCTCGCAAGGAACTCCTGTCTCTTATAGAGCCATGTGCTGCCCTGCCTTCTTATAGACCCACACTGGGGACACCTGTTCTAGCACAGGGAAGCTGGACATGCTTCATTTAAAAGCGTCTACCACATGGAGACATATCCTAAACCCCTTCCTAGTTGGCTTATGTTGAATCCTGTTTTAGCAATCAAAGAGGTAAATTGCAGTGGAGATTACAGGCGAGAACTTCAGCTAGTGTAAACTGATGTAGTTGCATTGATTTAAGTGTGCCAGTTTACACCAATTGAGAATTTGGCTTGTAAATGTTGTTTCACGTCTGAACTTAAGTGCATGTGGACAGACGTGAATGCAAGCACAAGAGAAGAATAAAGACGAAATCCTTCATTGACATTTCTGCCTCTTGTGCTCTGAAAGTTTTAGTCGTCTTTCATTGCTCTAAATGTGTCATCCTGGTGCTTATCCTATCTGCATAAAAACTGATTTACATCCATTTTTCTTGTAAGTGACATGTTGATTTAGTACTATGACATCTGTTATAACACGACCAAAGCTGCCTTAATTATTCTTTTATTTAAGTCTACACATTATCATTAGCTGTGTCTGTGCCAGATTAACATTGAGATTGTGGCAAGTCTCTTCATTTTAAAGTTCTTCAGGATCATATCAGGCAAAAATTAATGTTATTAAGCTATTGAATTTTAATGTACTTCATCTTAAAAAGGAGGCACTGACAAACAGTTAATGCGTCAGGATGATGGGCAAAGCTTGTTAATATGCTTCCAAGAATCTGATTTTTCCTAATGACATGCGAAGCAGACAAGTTTCAGTGTGAAACCACAAAAAAATATTCAATATTTAAAAGAAACATTGCTCTGAATAAGAGGTGCAAAGTGTTCTGGGAGAATATTCCTACAGAGCAGAAGAGCGTTTAAAAAAACATAATGCACTCATTATACAGGACCAAATACAATATTTTAATATGCCTTCTATTATTCTCATGCATATTCTTGAGAGAGAGGAAGCCTTTATATCAGATAATTGAATGCGGGCTCTTTACCATTATATCTGTTGTATACAATAGGTTATAGGGCAATAGATTGAAATTAAATTTTAGCAGAACATGTGTCCTGACCTTTCCTTAAAGCAGATCTATTTACTTTATAATGCAGTTCATCTTGTAGGAGCTGATGTACTCATAGTCAGTGTAAAGGTTAAGAAATGTGAATCTCAGACCTTCTTGTTTCTAACATAATTCTTTGTTTATACTGTACAAAGAGGTTTTCTTGGTCCGCGCCCCCCCAAGTGTTGAAAATAAAATGTTTGTGGTGAAATTAATTGCAGCTATCCTGGCAGTGGAACGAATTCTGTCCTTTAAGTTACCACCGTGTGAATTTAACAAGGCAGATCTTCTTGGTATAAATCAGCACAACTCCACTAAGTTACCCAGTGAAGTGAGTGGAACTACAGGGATTTACCCCAGCTAGTGATCTGGCCCAATAACTTAAATGGACTTATGTCAAATTTATACTATTTAACCTTGGCTTCACATACTTCCACCCAACTGGGAAACTCTTACATCAGTGGGACTACATGCTCACTGACGTGACTATGGGCTGCGCAATCTGGCTCTGTATTATAGAGCTGTAAACAATAATCACAGTTAAGGGGGGGCTCACTATCAGATTAACAAGCATAACACTTAACTAGCTTTGATGTCATCAGAATCGCAAGTAATATATGTAGACTTACATTACAGACTTCCCCGGTAATTTTTTATTATATTATATTAGTGTTCTTTAGAATTAATAGATGGAGTAAACTTAAACTATTCTATAATTGTTTCTGGTTAATTGATTTACGGGGGGGAAACACCACAGACAATGCCCACTGTAGCATTCACAGCATTGTAGTAAATAACATTTTTCACAGGTTTCTTACTGCTGTAATGTAATGCTCTCTGTGACGGGGACACTCCTCTCGTGAGTACCTGCTGTCAGCTGGGTGTGATGCTGCAACCTTTTCCCCTGATCCTGGCACCCCCAGTAGGTTGTTGGCCTCACTAGATGGGTCTTCAGTGGTTCAGCCCCCTGGCCAAGTCACTCATGGTCAATATACATGAATGAACCCCTTCCAGGGTTACGAAGGTTCAACAAGGACTATCGCTGTGCCCTTGTTAGTGTCTTCAGCCCTGTCGCTTGCCTCAGTTCTCAGTCCCCATTTTGAGCTAACTTTAGTCCTTCCCTGCCCTATTATAGAGCACAGCCCCCAGGACTTTCTCCCTGGAGACTCTTGGTCTTAACTGGTTCTCACTGCCCCAATTCTCCAGCCAGGTCATCTCCCTCTTCCAGCCCCATGCTTGGGCTTCTAAACAAACCTGATCCCCGTCTCAGGGCTTAGGCCACTTCCCCAGTGGGGGGCACCCAGGCCTGCCCACGACTCCAGGTCCCAACCCCAGGGACCCTATGAACAGCAGGCATGCACTATTTCCTTCATCTCCTTCCATTAGCTGCGACTGTTTTCCCTGGGATTCTTCTTCCCACCCGGTCTCTTTCCTTTCACCCAGTACATTAGGATTATAGTTCTCAGGGCCACTCTCTCCTTGCAGAAAGCAAAATGCAATTTCCTTGCCACTCAGGTCCCAGCCAGTAACTGACCTGCCACGCCCCTGCAGCACCTTAACTGAGCCTGCTGGCCTCTGATTGACTGACATCAGTGGGACATCTCATAAACAATGGGACAGTGGGTTTGAACCAGTCTATACTGCCATGCCTGGGAGTGGAGATGAAGCCACATGTCTGCACTCCCTCCCTTGTGGCTTTACCTTTGAAACCATTGCATACAGTGTGTGAGGATTACAGCTACGGTCATTGAATAATCATCATTGTCTAATATTCTCTCTTCATTTCCCAGAATGGTGAAAATTCAAAATATTAATAAAAAAGATGCTTAAAAATAATCTATAGCATCCACAAAAACAACAACAACAAAAAAGAATTCTGTCAACCCTAGTTATAGGTGTATTAATCCATTCAGACGTATGGTACTAAAATCAACCTGCAGGTATAGGCATTCTGTACACGAGGAAGATTAAGCTAATTATTTACAAGGAACACAGCCATACACAAGTGGTGAGAGTATCCAAGCCTTCAGAACTGTTGATATGTATCTGATCTCTCAAAATGTGCATATGCCACATTTATATCCATTCATAATCTATTACAATATAATGTTATTACAGTGCTTCACACTGCTATATTCTGACTTGTACAAACAAACACACTCACATAACCTATCATTCATCCATTAGTGGGGGAGAGATTACAGAATGAGCTCATTGACCACACCTGAAGCTCATAAACACTATCCAAACTATCCAAAGCAAAATGGCCAGTTTTTCCTCAATTGAGAGCACCGAGATCAGTAAATAAAAAAAAAATAAAGGAATTGGACTAAAATAACCTTTGAATTTTAGGCAAACAGTAATGAAACCTTGGTTTACTGATGGTTCCTTTTAATGAGACTCCTGCAATTACTGGGCAATGGCTAAACTGCTAAATTTTACTGTGCATGGGGCAGTATTTTGGCCTCATATCAAGGTAAAGACGAGAAAAAGAAAATGGCAATTAGATGAACGCGACCCTTGCTAAAGCTGCAGACAGACAGACTCAGGTGAGGGTCCCCACCCAGCACCAATAAAGTTTAATTCACTATAGCTGGGTATAGCGGTGAAACCACAGAATCAGATCAAGCCACACTTCCCCTAGCTGTGGAGACAGACCAATCTGAGTAGACTCCCAGACTAAGACTACACTGTTGATTTAGTCTGACAACGTTTGTCCCATTTTGTTAATCATGTGCTAATACATTTGTTAGTTCTTTTGTCCCGCGTCACACAGCAGGCTGCCTCACACACCATGGCCTCACAGTGGCCCAAGCAATCCCCCTGCCTCAGGTTCCTTTCACAAGGCGTTCTTCAGTAATTCACAGACCCATTCATCCCCCTTCTCGGGTTCTGATTTAAGTTCACACACATGCAAAATAAAAGTTCTCAAATCTGTTTACCACCATATCAGTTACTCCTATGCCTTTCTGCCAGTGTCTTATTCCCCATCAATACTCCATTCTGTTATCCCCGAGAACTCTCCATCTGACCCTTCCTGCTGCACTTTATAGAGGAATCAGCGATCCCCTACTCAGATGTCCACTTAGTAACTGGGATTGGCTGGCCACAGGCTTCTAGCTCTTAAAGGGGCAAGCCACGCTGTTACAACCCCCAATAAAAGTTCGTCCATTTTTCATACACAGACTCAGCACTTGTGAACAGGGAACTATTGGCTGTTAAGGATGCCTTGGGAAGATATGACATTTGTCCCAAGTTTTTCCATGTGTGTTAACTTTGTCTTAAAGTAGGGCTGTCAAGCAATTCATCACACTGTTAAACAATAGAATACCGTTTAAATATTTTTGGATTTTTTTTTTTACATTTTCAAACACAACACAGTGTACAGTGCTCAATTTATTTGATTACAAGTATTTGCACTGTAAAAACAAAATAGTATTTTTCAATTCACCTAATACAAGTACTGTAGTGCAACCTCTATCATGAAAGTTTGACTTACAAATGTAGAATTATGTATACAATTCGGCATTCAAAAATAAAAATGTAAAATTTTAGAGCCTACAAGTCCACTCAGTCCTATTTCTTGTTCAGCCAATCGCTCAAATAAGTTTGTTTACATTTGCAGGAGATAATGCTGCTTGCTTCTTGTTTAGTGTCACCCAAAAGTGAGAACAGGGGTTCTCATGGCACTATTGTAGCCGGTGTCACAAGATATTTACATGCCAGATGCACTGGTCCACACTGCTTTGGATTGTTATTGAGTAGAACCTGTCATCAGCATGGACATATGTCCCCTGGAATGGTGGTTGAAGCATGAAGGGACATATGAATCTTTAGTCCACGTTCATTTTCAACATCTGAGTCAGATGCCACCGGCAGAAGGTTGATTTGCATTTTTGGTCGTTGGGGTTCTGTAGTTTCTGCATCAGTGTGTTGCTCTTTTAAGACTTCTGAAAGCATGCGCCATCCCTTGTCCCTCTCAGATTTTGGAAGGCACTTCAGATTCTTAAACCTTGGGTCAAGTGCTATTGCTGTCTTTAGAAATCTCACATTGGTACCTTTGCGTTTTGTCAAATCTGCAGTGAAAGTGTTCTTAAAATGAACACCATATGCTGGATCATCATCTGAGACTAGTATAACATTAAATATATGGCAGAATGCAGCGGACATACAATTTTCCCCCAAGGAGTTCAGTCACAAATTTAATTAACGCATTATCTTTTTAAATGAGTGTCATCAGCATGGAAGCATGTCCTCTGGAATGGTGGCCAAAGCATGAAGGGGCATATGAATGTTCAGCCTATCTGGCACATAAATACCTTGCAACGCCAGCTACAGAAGTGCCATGCAAATGCCTGCTCTCACTTTCTGGTGACCTTGTAAATAAGTGGGCATCATTATCTCCTGTAAATGTAAAGAAACCTGTTTGTCTTAGTGACTGACTGAACAAGAGGTAGGACCAAGTGGACTTGTAGGCTCTGAAGTTTTACATTGTTTTGTTTTTGAGTGCAGTTATGTTTAAAAAAAAATCTAGGATTTGTAAGTTGCATTTCCACCACAAAGATTGCACTACCATACTTGTATGAGATGAATTGAAAAATACTGTTTCTTTTGTTTATCATTTTTACAGTGCAAATATTTGTAATCAAAAATATACACTTTGATTTAAATTACAACACAGAATACAATATATATGAAAATGTAGAAAAACATCCAAAATATTTAATAAATTTCAATTGGCTAACAGTGTGATTAAAACTGTGATTAACTGAAATTTTTAATAGTGATTACTTTTTTAGTTAATTGTGTGAGTTAACTGCAATTAATTGATAGCCCTAAGACAAAGCCCTATATATTTGAACCCAGCCCATGCCACTGACAACACTTGACAGAAGATTACAGAGGCCAGACCTTGGGTGGAAGACAGTAACCTCTCAGCACAAAGCAAGCTGTGCAGCAGTAGGGAGGGGGAAATTATCCTGGTCTCCTATTCCAGATAATATTATTCTGATAGACATGAAGTTACTTCAAAAGCAAAGGGAAAGATCACATCCCATCTCTCCCTCCAGAGGAGATCAGTTCCAGGCCACATGGAAAGGGAGAATGAGGAATAAATGAACAGACTGCAGGAGAGCCCTTGCCAGGATGCTATGGAGTACGGAAACCGGTGGGGTTCTCCATGGCACCACGGAGAGAGTAAGAGAGGGCCCTGGAGCAGAAGCACCAGGCCTCGTCATTGATCATCCTCTGCAGCAGGCATCCCGTGGATTTGCAGTATTTGGAGTTGGACCTTAAGGCCCGCCTCTGCCAGAAGTTGTAGGAAAGAGTGCAAGGGGAAATCTTGTGATGTTATCCTTCCTCTATGTTCATGCTCACGTGAGGAGGGCATGACTGACCCAGCATGAATAATTACTTGAAATGAGTGTATGATCACTACCACGCAGTCCCTTTTCCTAAAATGAACAGATGTAAACTAAGAGGAAACACTAACAGAGTGTATGGCATGCTGTGGTCTGCACATCTTTCAGACCTGTTGGAGCATTGTGTTCCAGAGGCAATGTAAGTGCCATGAGATTGTGAGGGCCAGTGCATGTGTTTAGGAACAAACGGGCTGTGTGGAAGTTATTACAGCCAGAAAGCACTGTTACCTCTTCCCTTCTCCCCCACCAAGTTTTGCTTTATGAAATTTGTTAAATTCCTGCTCATTCTTCTTCATTGATGAATACATATCAGGGTTCCATTATGTGCAGGGAAATAGGGAAGGTGATGAATCATGAAAAATAGCAATTTATAGAGAAGTGGCATATGCAGCACTTTTTTGCATATATTGAATGGCATTAGTCAGTGCTTTACATGGATTATTTTTTCTGTAGCAGGCTGAGCTATCTTTTGCAACTAAAACAAAAGAAATTCTACAATAGCAAAACCACATACTTTGTAAACCATCCATAGTAAAATAATTTCTAGCCCCACCAAAAAAAAAAGAAAAAAGCATTTAGTCTGATCCTCTAAAGATCCATTTGAGTAACAATTACCCTTGGAATAATAAGGGATTTTACTGATTTTAGTGTGAATAAAGTGGCCCTGGCAGAGGTCTTGGAGGAAAAAGTAGAAATATTATGGAAAAGGCCTTACCTAATAACCTTTTTGTAAAGCTTGGATGGCAAGAGGATTCTGAGAGACACTGAAGTCACATGTCATTAATCAGAAATGACAGTCTTTATTCATGTATATTTGACTGAAGCTGCATAATTTTTAGACTCCAATAGGTCTGGATAAATGACCTTAAGTATAGTACTTTTTCAAATTGACAGTGATTGATGATGGAGCAAAAAATTATGAACACAGAAGAGACACAGTGGAGTAAACATGAAAAATAGACAGACCCTTTAGTATCAAAGAGATTACTCATTTTCACTTTTCTAACTGTTTGCATCTCATTTTTTTTATCTCCATCGCTTTGCTCATCATGTTTAATCATTTTTATGCTACTGTATTTGTTACATTCTGCCCGAGTGCCCTCAAAATAAACTTTGAGATTGCTGAATGATCTAGTCAGATAACAGAAAAATATTAAATCAATTCCAGTTAACAAAAAATGCCTATCAAGTTAGAAACCCTTAAGCAAAAATAAAAAAAACATTGTTTACATAGGGCACATTTCTGCAACCCCTGCTGAAGTTGTATAGCGCTTGCTCATGTGAGTAGTGTTACCCGCATGAGTAAGTAACTAATCAACTTCTGCAAAGGTTCTTGAATCATCCCCTTGTTCATGTCATTTCTGAACATGAACCACCTGGTTGACCATTAGATAAATAATGCTTTCAGAGGACTGGAAAAAAAGCTATTGATCTTTTGACAAACTAATTGATGAGATAGCTAAGAAAAGTGGCAACTAATTAAGTTTGTTGTGCAGTAATCTTCTAGATAGTGACTCCTGCAGGAATGAAGGAGTCATCCTATTAGAACAGCAGAGTGGCCTAGTAGACAGAGCACTCAGTGTGAGATTCAAAAGACCCAGATTTTATTCCTAGCTTTGGTGCTGGCCAACACTGAGCCAGCCATTTCCCCCTTTGTAAAACAGGGATAATGCTACTTCGCTCATTTCATCAGATCCCAAAACGTTATAAAGAAGGAATCTGGTAGGTGTTAGTATTATTTGTAATCCATATGCAAATCCAAAACTAGCCTTAACATCAGTCAAAGCTCTGTATCAACCAACAAGTATGGGCCTGGGCCCTGAGTTAAGTGTAATTAGTTATGCATGCTTTCCATGGCCTCCAACACATGACAGCTTGAGGTGGCAGCAAGGCATCCATGTAAAGGCCACCTTGGCTAGCAATCCCTCTGCTTCAGGGAGTCTAAACACTGCTGAGTTGCTTCCCCTCTCAGGTGCTATTCACCAGAAAGGGGCCAGGGAGGAGAGAAGAGGGGTGTAGACAGAGTCATGTCCCTGTTCCCTTGCACTCCAGGCCCTGGCTAGGATTGCTGGGTGGTTTACTAGAGCAGGTCAACATTTTTAAATGTAGAATGGTTTTGAGTTGAAAAATGGCTTTTTCCAATCAACATGGAAATTTTGTCAGGAAATGTCCATTCTTGACAAGAGTTTTTGGATTTTCATTCAAAAACCCCCAAATAACAAAACCACTAACCCCCACCCCAAGTTTGGATTAACCCCCCCCAAAACTGGGGGAAAATGTTGACAAAAATAAAACCCCTCATCAATTTCTTTTACCAGAACACAACACAATTCCCGGCCAGCTGCCCTGATTACTCTTGGGGCTGATACTCTGCATCTCTTATAGGGATGTAGAAAGCTACTTTGCCGTTTGCACATGCCTCTGGGTGTTCTCGTTAAGGCCTTGCACGCCAAATCACCCCTTGCAATGGACAGTGCCAAACTAGATCAAAGTGGCTTATAAAATGGAGTCATGTCTGGATTAGTCAGAAAAATATCTGAAGTTCTCGAATAAGTGTATAGCCAGGGGCTAGCACATAATCTGCTTTAACGGAAATATTCTACAGAATATTTCAAAACTTTTTTGCATTAAGATTTAAACTGACAGTTTTGAAAAGTGTGTTATGTTCAGATTCACACGGTTACTTACCACTTTTCACCCCTAGATCTTAAAGCACTTCACAAAGAAGATATCCAAGAGGCTGATAATTTATTTTCTCTCCAGGGGAAAAGTACTGGCCTACTCGGAGCATATTGTCGACTCCACCATTGTTCTGATATTTTATTCTTGCTGCTGAGCCTGATACTGAAGGTGAAGTTGACCCTATGTATTCTGTTCTACTCTGCTCAGCCCTCCTGCATTTAATACTGTTTGATCTTGGTGCAGCTACCGAAGAGGGCCTCCCATTTCAGTGCTCTACACCAGTGGCTCTCAAACGTTTTTACTGGTGACCCCTTTCACATAGCAAGCCTCTGAGTTTGACCCCCCTTATAATTTTAAAAAACACTTAATGTATTTAACCATTATAAATGCTGGATGCAAAGCGGGGTTTGGGGTGGAGGTTGGAAGCTTGTGACCCTCCCATGTAATAATCTCATGACCCCTCCGAGGAGTCCCGACTCCCAGTTTGAGAACCCCTGCTCTACACCCTGATATGTATGATACCAGTACCATACAGAACTGGTGTTTTGGTATTTTTAAAGACATCTAGTAACAATTTTAAAAATAATGGCATGATTGCTATTCAGTATACAATATAATATGATTCAGGACAAACTCATTTGGTATTCATGTAGCTGCCTTAAGTACTTCTATAGGATTTTTACTGTAATTGAGCATTAATTAACATTAACATCATTATTTTAAATGTGCTACTAGAAAACCACTTAAATAGCAAAAAGATGAGCCTAGAAATCTGCTTTTCTTTTTAATGGCTATGATTCCCTTCTGTGCATGCCAGAGGCCAGATACATGGACATTAAACTTGGGGTGATTATTTTCAACTCCAGTGAAGGACGCACGATATGGAGGCTAACAAATAAGCCCAACCAAATTCTTCATCCTTCTACAAGGAAGTGTCCCTTGAATAAGCAAATGTTGGGATTTAAAGATGCAAATGAAGTTAAGTATAAGGAAAAGGTCTCTAGAATGTAGAAAAAGTTCATTCTCTTTAGATTTTCTCCTCAAATCTTTCCACGTTATGGCTGTTCAATCTTGAACAGTAGAGATGGTCACTATTACACACTAGCAAGGAGTAGAAGAGTTAGGAAGTCCTTATGTGAGAGCATATGCCCTGGCATTATCTGACGGAGAGGTCAGCCACTGCGGTAAGCTTCATCACAATGTAGCATGTTTTACACCAATGCAGTGTGTTTAAACCAGTGCGGCTGACTGGCTAATTATGCCACACTGGTGTAAATTAGATCTGTGTTAGGGCTTTGCAGTAGTGCAGCTATACCAGCAGTTGAAATCCCACACCACAATTATTCTGTGGCTATGAAAGTCTACTGTGGGTGCAACTAAAAAGTTTTTCATCTTTTTACCAGTAAGCAAAATATCCCCTGGTTTCAGCAGGTAATCCTTTATTCTGATAAAGGTAGAGAAACCTTTTTGGATTGTGCCCATTGGTTTTAATTCACCCCACTCCAAAGATTAGTGTGTGTTGAAACTCCCTAGAACATGAGAAGACTTCTGTAGTGAAACTCCATACAGAGACCATCATTATAAAGTGCTACTACCCCATATGAAATATTGGCTTGCTGCTGACATTTTTCACTCTTTGCTGTTGACTTTCATATTGGATTAACAAGGCTAATGCTACAACACTGATATCATCAGATGAAAATTTGCTAATGAGATTTGAAACTGCTTAATGAAAATTACCTAGTTCTCACAGATATCCAAACCACTAATTACCTGTCAAAAATCCAGATTGTATAGTCACTACTGGTATTGATAGTGAGTAGTCGATGCGGGGGGGGGGGGGTGTGAAGGGGGAAGTTTGAATTTCTGACACACTGCATCATGTTCTGTCATTCCACATCAAGTTACCTTGAGTTACACTGTGTCAGGTCGGCTTAGGACCTAATGCAGTGTAACACAAAGTGACATGTTCTAATCCAAAGCAATGAGTTCTAAGGTCCCTATTTTCTCTTTAAAGTGCTTGCATTATCAGAGGTGAATAGTATTATGATAAAGATATCCATGCACTCTGCTGCACACCAAACCTAAATCCTGAAGCAAGGTCTCTACATTTTGCTGGACTCTAGTGGGGCAGGCTGGACTTTGTGGCATTTTACATTAAATGAAAAAACTTAAATGAATTTCATGTAAAAGTAAAACAGTCACAGTTGTCCCATGATTTGGGGGTGGGGACAGCTTCTGCCACACTTATTAATGCTATTTAGCTTTGTACTCTGCAAATAGCTTTAGGTTTTGCTATCCCCCCCCATTCATTATTTGCATTGATAAGACTTAACTGTATTGTAGAAGACATAACTATGTTGCCAGAAGGAGAATGAAGCTTTTGGTTGCTGAGTAGGGGGCAGTTGAGGCTTTTGCCACTTGGACAGATTTAACAGATTGAGAGTAGAGGGGGAATTTATACCTCTGAGAATGATTGTTCCAGTCTGTCTGTATACAGAGGAAGACAGCACATCAGTTTACACTCATTTCAAGTTGTCACGATCTTCTTCACAACCACGAGGACAAGGGGTGGGGGCTGAGGTCACATTCCGGAGGAAGGGTTGGATTCTCCAGCAAATCCTACGGCTGTGGAATTACAGGATGGAATAAGTGGAGCTCTACCTAGAATGCCCTCTTTTCTCATGCCAGAAGCAAAGGCTGCTATAATGTATAAAAGAGCAGTGAAGCAGGAGACACTCCCCGAAGGTGATATCTGGGCAGAGTTTAACTGAGTGAAGGAGTCTGTGCAGGATGCATTGTACAGTTTTATAGGGCACAGTGAATGACAGACTTATCCAGTAATTACCCATAGCCTCTGAATTTCTCGTTTTACTGTCTCTATCACAAAGAAGAGCACCCAGGAAAGAGTTGTTGTATAATTTATAAACATTTAGAAGAGCAGCTGTAAACTAATCCAAATATCCACTACTACCCTCAACCTCCAAGGGACTGAAAAACTCAAACTCATTGGGAGCATTCCAACCCATTTGATATCCTAAAACTTTGATTAGCGAAGCAATAGCTAACTCGGCTTTTGCTTTAAGGATTTTTTTTTTTAAGTTAGAACCCTGTTTTTTTTAAAAAGTGAAACTTCAAATAAAAATTGTTCAAAGCTCACATTGTGTTGCAACACCACACCTTCTAGGGTGGTGGCAATGTGAGGAAGCCTGCTTTTCAAGGACAACCACCGTTTTATTTTTTGTTTACTATAAGATCAAATTTTAATGCACAGGAAGAATAAAGCAATTAATTGTGTGTGTATTGCTCTTTGGGGCAGGGTCAATCCTTGTGTAATAATTTGTAACACAATGAGGCTAAAGATCTTTAAGTGCTGCCACAATAAAAAAAATAAGTGGTCAGCACAACTAGGGCCAAATTCTCAGCTGATATAAGCAGGCATAGCTCCACTGAAGTCACTGATCTACACCAGCTAAGAATCTGGCCCCTAACTTCCATCACAATGCCTGCACCATGGTGCTAACACCACAATTTGAAAGTTCAGCTCATAAAGGTGAGGCTAGCATTATTTGGGCTCTAATTACAGTAGCCCCAGTCTGGCAGACAAGGCTTTTCTAGACAGCAAATCATAGAAGAAGATCTAAACAACATCTTCCCAAAGCATGACCCATTGACCACTGGTGAAATACAGGCCATCTGTGGAACGTCGGCACCTGGTAGTTGTCCTAATCGCTTTTTAAAAGATTTACTTTTTTGCTTCTTCCCTTTACTCTGCGCCTATAAAGGCTCACATGGATCAGAAATGTTCAGCGTAACATTTCATATCTTGAAAGTATGTGCACATTGCTTAGTGTGCTAGACCAAATGCAAGTGGGTCTATTCATTGTGAATAACTAATTAACTCTTCACATTTGTCCACTACAACTGTCCCAGGCTCCAAGTCATATAAATCAATTGCAATAAAGCCACACTTTCAATATGGTAATACATGGCTTCATAGCACCTAATTCTCATTTACATGAAGACTACTTTGCTCCACTCTAGTAGTGTCAATAACCTACTCCAATCTTACGGTCTCTTTATGTCGTTAGAAGGATGGCCTTACGATACGAGAATTAAGCCTATAGATTTTAAGGCTAGAAGGGACCATTGTGATTACCTGGTCGGACCATAAAATTTCACTTAGTAATTCTTGCCATCAAGGCCACAACTACACACTGAACTAGAGTATTTAAATACACCACTTATGCAGGTCTTTGCTAGTACACAAAGCTATGAGAGTAATCAGCAAGCAATGTGTCAATAGCTGTTTTATTGCACTGAGTGTCCATGTGGCATTTGAATGTCCTGTTAAGGTCCCCCCCATTGGTAGAAACTGGGTCCCTAATATTTAAAACCGATTTTAGTCCACAGATGTAAGTCTATAGCACTGCTTTAAAATGTGATCCAATGTCCAAATTGACAAGCTGCATACTGTAGCAACAGATGTGGCAGTGAATTAAGTCATCAAGGAAAGAATTCTTCTCAACAGTAAGTTTTCTTCACTGTTTCTGGCAATTGACTTTATGGGGTTGGGGGTTGAAATAGGAGAGCGTGCTTATATTAATCAGATTGTTTAGCTGATGACAGTCAGATTTTGCGGTGGGAAGAAAAAATGAAGCACTGTGCTCAACTGGTTATTACAAACAGCTGGGAGACAGGAAGGTTCAGATTCAAATGAGAGCTTAACAGCTCAATTCATATTGGGACACTAGGCAAGTCAGTTCTCTTTGGGCCTGAGCTCACATCCTTAAAGTTATGCATGTCTTTAAGTGCTGTGCTGGATCAAGGCTCTTGTGCCTTAGATGACCCAGTTGTAAAACTGGGTTCAAAAGTAGGCCCTCACTGAAACCCAGCTGCTGCATGTGAGCTGAGCAATCTTGAGTAATTAAATTACAATAAAAAATTGCTTCATTCATTAACTAGGGTAATTGACCAAAAAGTGATAGGACACTGGCTAGTCTCAGTATAATTGGAATGGTGCAGTCTCTGTGCATAACAGGTCACTTAGGTCTAGTGTGGCTTTAGACTGTTGTATTAAATAGATCATAAATTTCCAATCACCACTGATTTCAGTGGAGTTAGACCAGAGATGAACTTGGCCCAAGGTTTTTATCAACTGACATTTCATCAAATTCCAAAGATTCTCTTTTAGTATTTATCTAGTTCGCTGCTCAGACCCCTTGATCCTTTTCTTTCACTTTCTAGCATCAAATACGTAGATTTCTCAAAGTTCAGACAATGTTTCCCTACTATTGTTTTTATGTACAATTATGGAATACTAAATAAAATTAATGTAAGTACCAAGACACAGAAGCCCCTGTACTGCACTCAGTCTGATGGACATAAGCACCAGGACACTCAGGGAATGGATTAACTTGCAATAAAGATGTTTTTTCTACATCTCAGGATACTATATTGGGCCAACTCCTGAAGTTACAGTTCAGTCCTTACTCACACAATTGGAATAAACGGGAGTTTTGTTCAAGTAAAAACTAGTACGGGGAATCTATGGCACAGGACTCAATAGGACACATTTCTCAAAATTAATTGCTTAATTAAGGGGCTTCTGCTAAGTAACAAGCAAACTAAATAAGGACCCTGCAATAGTACAAAATTGCAATTTTTGCTTGTACTGTGTCAATTCCACACTGTAGTTAAAATTCTCGGAACATGTGTCTGAAACGAAGATCCTTCTCCAGATTAAGCATAGAGAAGCTATATTTTGTAAGGACTGTATTTTCAGTTTCAGCTGAACAATAACTTGTACAGCACACTGAATGATTTAACTGAGCAGATCTGAAAGACTAGAGTTCAGTAGACAGTGCTCTTTGTTAGATCTTCGTCACAGTCCAAATTCAATAGACTCTGTGCTGCAGGCATATGCTGAAATGCCAGAAAGGCATGTGACATGGTTGAATATGTTGGGATTTATTGTTTAGAAAAATTAAGCTAGTTCCCATATTTAATCATTAGTGAAATGACCACACAAACGGAAGGGATGAGGGGGAGTGAACACTGTTGTTTTGTATATTGCAACAGATACTCTGTTCTGCATGTATTGAACCAATCAGTATATGACCTGTTTCCTGAAAACAGGAAATTTGCTCCCAAAAGCCAGTGTTGCAAGCTGGATACATTTATTACAAGCAATGCATTGCCAGTCTTAGCACTGCTATACATTAACTATACATGACCATTTATAAACAGGTACAATATGTGCATAAATACAGATATGTTTCTTTCCTTATAGAATAATGTTTGAGAAGTGCCAAAATAGAATATAAAAATGGAAATAGCCATACATGTATGTAGATACATTACAAATGTGTAAAGTATCTGTTTAATTTCAGTAGCGTTAATAAATTGTATCAGCCAATGGATTTATAACTCAAGCTGACCACTTTATTTTTGGTGGCTAATGCACGTAATAACTAATCATTTTGTGTTTCTATAGCACCACATCCATCCACCAGATCTCACAGTGCAGGGGTGGGGGACAGCTGGGATAGAGAGAAATAGCTGCTCAACAGTGAGCAGGAGAAGAAATGCGGGCCATTAACACCAAAACACATCCCTATGCTCCTCAAAGTGCCATGGATCTTTAGGGACGCAATTTCAAGGGAACAGGTCGTGCGTGCGCGCGCATGGATCGTACATACAAATCGGAAAAACTGCACATGCTAACTAGCCAAGAGAGCTAACTAGCCATTTGTATGCACAACGGTTGCAAATTTGTCCTTTATGGCAGGGCAGATAGTATCTTGTTTCCCACCTGGCAAACTATTAGGATCTCATAAGAAAGAAGAGTTGATCTGAGTCTGCCAAGATTTGTGCCCGTGGCTCCAGGAAGTCTACTCAGTGCCAATGGTTTGGCCACTAATCCTCCCACCAGAATTTAGACTGGAGACCTGTGAGAAGTGTCCTCAATCTGGAGAGCCAGAAGATGGAGTTTGACCTTCCTGTTAGGGCAGTTAGCATTTGCAACCAATGGATGTACAAGTGTATAGGCATGTCATGGGGTGCTCCACTCACCACTTGTCTGGCGCCGCCTCCTGATCATTCTCGGGATTAGCTCAAGGTCAATACCTTTTCCCTGGTGTCACACAGTCTCTCTTGCAGGTCTGCAGCTTCTCTCTCCTCCCAGCAACCAGTGTCCTCCTCATGACTCAGACCTCCGGCTAGGCCACTCTATTTTCTCCCCTTCTGGGATAAAGTTCTCCCAATTCCCTGTCGCTCCCACAGTGATCCAGGCAGTCTTCCAGTTCACTGCCCCACATCTGGTTTATGCCATGCCCTCACTGGCTGGCAGGGTTATCCCAGGCCAACCCATTACTCCAGGTTCCAATCCATGGACCCTCAAGCCAGCAGTTCTGGGCTTTTACTCTCTCACCTCACTCCTCCTTCTCTGGGGTTCTCCCTACAACTCTGGTCCCCCTACCCTCCTTTCTCTGGGAGTACTGGCTCCAAACCCCCTCCCACTGCCAAAGGAGAGGCTGCTGCCTACACCTCCCTGCAGCCTCCAAACGCTCCTCCCTCTTCCCAGGGAATGACTGTCCTTCTGCAGCAGCCCTGTCTGTTGCCAGCTTCCTGGCTTTATAGGCCCCACCTATTCCTGCACAGCTGAACCTGCTTGCAGTCAATTCCCTGCAGGTGCAGTCTGTGGAGTTAATAGGCCACCTTACCCCTTCCAGTCCTATGTGGGTGGCCATCCCATCACAGGGCAATACTCATGTTTCTGTGAGGAAAAAAGCACATGTGAGCTGCATTAAGCAGGTTGGCACTTCCTGCTAAATAGTTTCCTGCGGAGGAAGTAATGTGTCAGCCAATGGGATATGACACATAGAACTATATGCCCTGTTTACCTAGACAGCAGATTGTGTCACCTGTCTATATTAAAAGGCAATGCTCTGGGCTGCTCTAAGGTATTAGTTTCTGCTGATCATTAAAATAGGGTTGCCAACTGTCTAATCGCACAAACCCAGACACCCTTGCTCTGCCCCCTTCCCCTAGGCCACACCCCTGCCCTGAGGCCCTGCCCCCACTCACTCCATCTCCCCTTCCTCCATCGCTTGCTCTCGCCCACCCTCACTCACTTTCACCAGGCTGGGGCAGGGGGTTGGAGTGCGGAAGGGGATGCGAGCTCTCGGCTGGGGCCTATCGGAGTGTGTGTGGAGGCTCCGGGCTATTGGGGCAGGGGTACAGGAGGGGGCTCAAGACTGGGGTTGGGGTGTGGGCTCTGGGAGGGAGTTTGGGCATGGGAGGAGGCCCAGGGCTGGGCCAAGGAGTTGGGATGCAGAAGGGGGACTCAGGGCTGGGGTGGCGGAGGGGGTGCAGCCTTTGCGCAGTGCTGACCTCAGGCAGCTCCTGGAAGCAGCAGCATGTCCCTGCGGCTCCTAGGGTCAGGGGCATCCAGGCAGCTCTACGCACTGCCCCGCCTGCAGGCACTACCCCAACAGCTCCCACTGACTGTGGTCCCAGCCAATGGGAGCTGTGGAGCTGGCGCTCGAGAGGGGGCAGCACACAGAGACCCCCTGGCTGCCCCTGTGCCGAGGAGCTGGACATGCTGGCTGCTTCCAGGAGCCGTGCGGAGCCAGAGCAAGTAGGGAGCCTGCCTTAGCCCCACTGCACTGCCAACCAGACTTTTGGCCTAATTAAAATCTCCTGGATTGCTTTCAATAGCTACCGAGAAATTGAGGCTGATTCCGGGAGACTCCTGGACAGTTCAGGAGGGTTGACAACTCTACATTAAAACAACAACAAAAGAAATCTCAATTACTCTGGTAATTGTTTAAAAAAAAAGTGACAGATCAACATTCTCTCTTTCAACTAATGTAATAAGAATGGGAAATCGTACAATTGTAACCCATTCTCATTACAATCATTAAATTATAATCTTGTTTTCCTCCTTGCAGGCCTTATTCACAGTAACTTGCAGCAAATCAATCAGTAACACTCCAAATTAAGCTTCCTAAATATCCTTAACTATGCATTTAACATGGATGTTGAAAGTCAGTCATTGTATATTACACCATTTCATCACTCCAAACTTTTTGTTTAAGGAAATGTGAAGTTTTAGAGTATATCCATGATCAAATACACAGTGAAGTTCAACAGAATTACTGCTTATAAGCTTAGCGCCAAAGCTTAAGGTATGCAATGCTGGTCTATGCATGGTTACAGTAAAGGTGGGATTTTCAAAAACACTTAGCATTGGCCTATCTGTTCCCACTGAAATTATCTGGCGGTTTACCATTGAACTTCAGTTGGAACAGAGTTAAGTGCTAAGTGCTTTTGAAAATGCAACCCTGGTCATATTATACAATACATTATATATTTTTAAAAGAGCTGAAGGTTAGGCTGCTAAATAAGTGGCTTGATTTTCAAAAGAGTCCCATGGGAACTGCTGGGTGCTCAATACTTTAATTAAAAAAAAAAAAATCAGGCCACATATTTAGGAGTCTAACTACGGACTCAGGATCCTAACTATAAGCCTCCTATTTTTGCAAATCTTGATCATAGGAGTCAGCCACCAAGTTCAGATCTTGAACCAGTTTTGAAGTTCCCCAAAGGCAGAGTGGGCTTTGGTTTGGATCCTTAATATCAATACTATTTCTATGACACAATAGTGGATATGGTGCTTTATAGATCACTGCGTTGTCAGCACAGGGATTTAACCATTCCTAAACACATGTCTAAGTGGGCCTTTACCTGAAATTGCAATAGCTATTTAGCCACTTTAAGTTTTGCCTCAACAACTAATTTTTTGACCCAGTTGAATGGGCCCAAAGAACGTCTTTCTTGCTGTAGCTTGCAGATTATTACGGCAAATAATCATTAACAACCCCATTGCTGTGTAGGTACACTAACCACCTTTGTGAAACAGCCGCATATAATAAGATGCCATGATTCCATGCAAATAGCTAGGAAGCCCTCTCCAAACTAAAAGAGGTTTTAAAATGCATGGTGTGCAATTGTTAGAAGTGCCTTGCAGATATCGAGGCATGCTCTCTCTATAATTGCAAGATGCATAAAAATTATAAGTAGAAGTTACGCTGTTCCAAATATTTACAAACCTTTTTCTTAAAAAAAAAAATTCTCATTGCTTAAAACAAACTATAAATGGACCAAAAGTGAGAAATCGATCAGAATAGGGTCTCTCAATGTGGGGGACTTGTGAACAAGTGTCCGTAGCTTACAGCCACATGCCCTTCCTAAGATGGTTGGGGATCCCAGCTAGATTTCAGGTACACACGAGGACAGTTTCCGAGGTGGGTGTGGGGTGGAAAAGATTGAGATTCCCTGGACTTGAATAGTTTCTATGATAAGACTGATTCAGCTTTGTGAGCAGATAATATAATTTTTATAACTAATGATAACTTATCTGCAGATGTCAAGATACTGCCCTGGCAACTGTCTCAATCAAAACCTGCTTCACAATGAAACAATATCAGCACAGTATTAATTCTTTCATCCCAGCTGTATCCCACAATGCTTCAGAGGTCAGTTAATCATTTATACAGTGCCATAAAATTACATGACACTTTGCCAGCATAGAGCTGGAGTTTTTAGTCCTGAGCTGCAGCTGGTGCAACTGAGGGACAGGGTCAAAGGGGGTTCTGAGCCTAGCCTGGCTAGAGACCAACATGGCCCTCGCATAACTTAGAGCAGCAGCGTAAGCACTGCTCTGAGTTGTGCCAGTTCTTTTATTTAGTAAAATGATGAGAGCAGAACAGTTTTGCTTCACTGCTCTCTCAGGGTCAGACTGAGCTCCAGTGAAGTCAACGAGAGTCTTTACACTGACTTCAGTCAGTCATGGGTCAGACCCCCATAAGTAAAATCACTGAAAGTAAATCATAGGAGGAAAATAGTACATGACGTACTCTAGTGGGTTAATGAATTTTTTTTTTTAAATCAAGTACTTGCTAGTTCACACAGGAATCACCAACCCTTCTGTTACCAGCTGGCTGAACAACTGTCTCAAGGCCTAAGTTTCTTTCAGTGACCAATAAATGTCAGTCACAACAATACTTTACTCCTGAGCTGCAGACGATTAGCTACTCGTCCTTTTCTTTTCTGCATCTGCGACCCAGGAGAATGTTGCAAGGGAAACACAGTTATCAGCACTTTAACATTCCAGACTTTAATCAATCAGCAGTACTAATAACCCCTCAGTTCAGCTTTTCAAGAAGTCACATATTTAATCTGCCTCTTTTGCTTTAACAAAAACCCATCTTAAACTTATTTTCATTTCAGTTTCAGATAGCATAGTCTTCAAGAGCCACAAAAGAGGCATTACACGAGATTTGCCACATGATCTGTTATCCCTATTTTTGGCTTCTGAAGAAAGAGGACAGTTGCAGTCCTCCTCAACCCCTCCTGTTAAATCTTAAATATCATCCCTGCTCAGGGACCCACTTCAGCTTGGACTTAATTTTAAGCACGTGCTTAAGTTTCATTGAAGCCAGGAGGAAGAGGATGGGACTGGGACTCTGGCATCCAGAGACGGGAGCCTGAAGGTGTAGCAAGTGCATGACCTTCGCACTCATCCTTGGGTCCATTGAACATTACAGGCCATTGGTGTCTTGCCCTTCATCTTGTATACCCACTACATAGTTCTTATGAAACTAGTTTATGAAGCCCTTTCCGTATTTGTTAATTGCAAAAAGATTTTCAGTCTGGGATACCAGTGGCACCTGTGTGTGCATTATAGCTCCCCCCACAATGCAGCGTAGACGGGAGCATATTCAGCAGTCAAAGTGAATCACATAGCAGCACCCACAAGGTAGCAAAAGCCCATGTACAGCACCATGGCAACAAATGTGTCTTTTCAACTTGTGCTCTTTTCTCTCTCAATGAAAGCTCTTCACAAGTACCTCCTATCGCAGTACCTTATTCTGCAACTAGTGCAAAAGAAGTCAGAGGGACTAAGGAACTGTTTACATACCTACCAGCGAGGAACTGCCCGAGGAAGGGAAGGTCACAGCTCACTTTCCAATTCTAGCATAATTTAGAGCCAGCCAAGGATCCACTATGCCAGGGGTCTCCAAACTACTGCCCAAGGGCCAGATCCAGCCCACGGCTTCAATTTGTCCAGCCCCCAACAAATTGCTGCCGCTGCCTCGGCGGCACTTCGGTGGCAGCTCAAATGCTGCTGCCGACTCGGCGGTATTCGGCGGCAGGGCGCCGTCGAAATCAGGCCCCGCACTCCCTAAAGCCGGCCCACGAAGCCCCTTCAAAAATCTAATGTGGCCCTCGTCTCCTAAAGTTTGGAGACCCCTGCACTATGCAGACCAAGCATCAAGGAAAGGGTCACGCACTTCTCTCACGGAGCACATGCCGCTCCTTGTCCCCACTATGACCCCTATGTGTAGGGGGGCCTAGGTCAGCTAGAACTAATCTGGTCCTACACCACCTCAAGAGTCACTGTCGGGGGGCTGCTCAGCTATTATTTTTAGGCACCTTCCCAGCTATTTTGCTCTGTGAAAGCAAGGAAGAGAGAACACACCTGGGCCCAAGGTGTCTCAGGAACACTGAATCTGCCATGTTCTCCTCCCTCCCCCACAGTTGATTGTTGTAAGTTAGAAAAAAAAAAAAAAAAAAAAGATGTTCTGCAGCAAGCAGAGGGACATGTCATCCCTTTCATTCCTCTGCTTCGTAAATGCAATTACAAAAAAACTGAAAGCAATTTGTAGAATGCGGCTCTCTCCAGGACATATTTTTTCTAAATCTAGATTATTTTTTTTTTTTACTTACTCAAATAAAAAGTTGAGTAGGTGTTAATTCAAACAGTACTATAAGGAATGTTTGGGGTGTGTCAGACTGAAGATGGGGGATATGCGGTGTTCACGTATCTTTGTACCTCCTTGGGATCACACCCCTTTGGTCACAGAGCACATGAAGGGCTGTACAACTAAAACTGGGCTTCCTCATACAAAGGCTGCACACATTTGCAACCACTATGCTCAGAGTACCACAGTGACCACTCCCTCCTAGTGCACTTGGGAGTGCAAACCACCCCAAAGGGAATGGAGAGAAGGATGGGACATAGACTCATTTCTTCTTTTCCCCACTGCCACAGGGTTCACTCACTGTTAGTAGTGCCACGTCCTGGACATCCTGGGGATTAGCTCTGGCCAGGCATTGCACCCTCCGCCAGTGACATCTCTCTAATCATCCTCTCGCCTTGCAGACCCTTCTCACTTCAGGAACTGAAGCCTCCTCTTCATGACTTAGCCCTCTGGCCAGGTCATCATACGTGCCCCCGCCTTGCAGAATATTAAAGTCCCTCAACAAATGGGTTCAGGCAGTCTGCCTGCTCACTGCCCTGCTGGTGCTACTTCATCAGCAGCCCATAGGGGAGTCCAGACTGCTCTTAACCGCAGGTCCCAGCTCAGTGCCTCCCTGGTCAGCAGCCACAATCCAGACCAGTGGCGTAGCCAGGTTTAGAGCACAGGGGGAGCGGCGCTATAAAAAGGCACCTCCCCGCTCCCCCTGTACTCACCCGGCGGCGCTTTAAAGGGCCTGGGGCTCCAGCCACTGCGGAGCCCCCGGGCCTTTTAAATCCCCGCCCGAGCCCAGCTCCGGCAGTGGGGCTGGGGGGGGGGGGGGGCACGCTTTAAAAGGACCCACAGCTCCCCACAGTGGCAGGAGCCGCCGGATTTTAAAGCGTCCTCC
The DNA here is from genome assembly GCA_037349315.1 of Chelydra serpentina. NCBI lineage: Eukaryota > Metazoa > Chordata > Testudines > Chelydridae > Chelydra > Chelydra serpentina. The sequence goes on along the minus strand of JBAIAC010000026.1, from coordinate 14,146,133 downwards.
CCCCAGCCCAGCCCTGGCAGCAGGACTGGGTGGGGGAGGGGCTTTAAAAGGCCAGCAGCTCCAGACAGCGGCTCCCCGCAGCAGCAGGAGCCACCGCCTTTTAAAGCCCCCCCCCCAGCTCCGGCAGCGGGGTTGGGGGGACGCTTTAAAGGGCCCATGGCTCCTGCCGCTGCGGGGAGCCGCAGGCCCTTTAAAGCACCCCCCGAGCCCGGCTCCCACAGCCGGGTTCGGGCGGCACCTTAGCGCCACTTCTCCTCACAGGGGGAGCGGCCGCTCCCCCTGCTCCCCTCCTGGCTACGCTACTGGTCCAGACTACCTATGGCTTACTGCTTTTCCCCTGAGCCTTCTCCTGCTCTCTGGCTCTCCCCAGTCCTCTGGGCTTATCAGTCCTAAATGCCCTCCTCTTAGGAAAGAGCCATAAAGTGGCTACTGACACCACCATTCTCCTAGAAAGTATTTACCAACTAGCTTCCCTTGCCTCATTGCTCCTGGGCTTTATACAGACCACTCCTGTTCCTGCCCAGCTGAGCCTCATTTAATCAGCCCCTGCGCCTGGCTCCTCCTCCAGGTGCAGCCTGGGCAGCTAATCGGGCCTAATTTACTCTCTCAGGGCCAGTGTGGAGAGTACACCCTGTCACACCACTGTATAATAGGTACTCACTTCCATAACAAATGCCTATACACTCGCCATGAAGAGATTCAGGCTGGAAATTAGAAGGTTTCTAGCCAGCTAATGGGGGGGGGGGGAGTTCCGGAACAGTCTCCCCACTAGGAGTTGAGGGGCCAAACAACTTAATGAGATGTAAGAGCGCACTTGTATGAGGGGGTTGCTTGTGATGGTGGGGAGTAGGTCTCGGCAGCCCTGAGGCTCACTTGGTCTCTCAGGTGCCTGGCTGGCAGATTTTCCCCAGGTCAGATTGGCAGTGACCGGCTGTGGGCATGGGTCACTTGACAGGCTTATCTGGGTATATCTCACAATCTTTTCCCTGCTATTGCTGGAGCTTCAGGCACTGGTGTGGCTTGGTCCCTCCTATTCTCTGCCTGTAGCCCATAACAGTCCAGTCTCCTGGGGGGCTGCAATTCTTTGGTCTCATCTCAGTTGTTGGGTTTAGCGTGCAAGTGCTTGGTGGCCTGTGATATACAGGCCAGACTAGATGAGCTGTTGGTCCCTCTAGCCTTAAACTCTATGAGACCATTCACCGGAGAGCGGCACAGGCGATGTGGTTGGCACCAGCCCTTTCTCCCCCACGCCAACCCTGGGAGAACTTCAAGTGACTATCTGAGTTGAGAAAGCCTGGGCCAGCACTTTTGCCTATTGGCATATAAAGGATTGAATATTCCACATTCCCAGGTTAGCCAAATCCCTTGTTCAATTAGTAAACACCATAAAATATGCTGCATATTTTAAGCCGGCACCTCTTATTGTTAATAACTATTGTTGAAGTATAATTGCAGTGTAGTTCCATAAAAATGTAATATAACAGTAGCATAATCCAATTAAACAATAGTAATTGCGAATGATTATACAAAATCTCAGTCTTTTTTATGGCTATTTCTAACAGTGAGCTTGTGTACACTATATAAACGCCATCTGTAGAAAACATAAGACATTCAACTACTATCTGAATACAGATATATAAAAAATGTATCCTTTTTTTTAGTGAGCATCAAGTTAAACAGTTATTTTCTGTAACTTCCTGCAATCTTCATTAAGTCAACAATTTACCCCTTTAGATTCACGTTCCTGCTTCATTGAATCCAGGCTTAGTTACTTGCCCCATTTTCTGTTTACTGCAAAAATCTATATGCACAAGCCCTGAATTTCTAACTCCACCTCCACCAAGCCTTTCCCCCGTATTAAACATCCTTAATTTGCACTCCTGCATTCTGGCCCACGCCCTCTCTATGTGCAATTATGATTAAGCACTAGAGGTTGACACAGAGCAGTGGTTCCCAAATTTCTTTCAGTGAATAGCTTTTGAGGTGTTTTAGTAGCAGGCTGCTAGTTGTGAATACCAAAGTAGGGTCTTTTCCCTCTGCAGAGGCCCCTTCCTAAGTATAAAGTACAAACAATGAAAATGAAAAGCAATAAAAAAAAAGACTCTGGGCTCTGAATGCTTTTTAGGGTCAAGCACTAAAACCTCCTTTGACAGCTACACAACCCACACTTGTTCTCCTCAAGAGAATTTGACCTCAAGTGAGGAATTGAACAAAGAGCTTGTTTTGTCTAGAGTAGACAAATACGTTGTTCTAACGCAACAAACAAACTTCAGATAAAACACACAGATAAATGACAGGAGGGAGGAAAAAACTCCCAGAGATGAAGCCTCAGTCTGAGAAACCCAATTTGGGCAAATTTAAAAAGAGAAAATATTTCTGATTTAATTTGACTTTGTAGTGCACAGCAGAAGGTTAATCAAACTAAAACATTACATTGCTCCTTTGTTATTGATTAACCAGAGCCAAGTAACATTATCATTTTACTTAATGTATTTAAATCATGAATATTTTCCCAGATGCTCTGCACAGTTACTCTACAGATTTCACTGGAAAGTTGTTTATATCTGAAAGCGTAGAGGGTTGATACAAACACTTTGCTGTGATAACAACACAGGCTCATTTCATTTTCTCAGTTCAGCAGGAAATTACTTTTTCCCCCTTGGAATTCTCTCTCTCTTTATAAAATAATTATTCCTGCATAATTTGAAATACGAGTGTGCTTTAAAATGCTGCACTTTTGGGCTAGCTTTCACCACAGGCCTGATCCAAAGTCCGCTGGAATCAATGGGAGTCTCTCACTGAGTTCTCTGAGCTTTGAAACAGGCCCCAAGGAGACGAGAAAACTGCTTCTGATGAGCTAGATTCTCGGCTATCATAACTCCATGGATTTCAGTGTTTCAATGGCTTTACACCCACAGAAAATTTGGGCCAGTGACTTATTGGGTAAAATCTTGGCTCCACAGAAGCAATGGGAGTTTTGTTATTGATTTCAGTAGTGCCAGGATTTCACTCGCTGACTAATGAAGTTAAACCTGATTATACCATAGGCTGATCCAGCACCATTGAAGTTAATGGTTAAATCTTCCATTGATTTCAATAGGAACATGATCAGGCCTGAGATCAGAGTACCCCTGTACGCAGCCAGTGTCATAGAATCATAGAATATCAGGGTTGGAAGGGACCTTAGAAAGTCATCTAGTCCAACCCCCTGCTCAAAGCAGGACCAATTCCCAATTTTTGCCTCAGATCCCTAAATGGCCCCCTCAGGGATTGAACTCACAACCCTGGGCTTACCAGGCTAATGCTCAAACCACTGAGCTATCTCTCCCCCCAACTATCTAACTAACTAAGGGTGACTATCCCTTAGTCACCCTCCTACTAAGCTAGTCTCTTCTGATGTGTTCCTTAACTTGTGCTATGGATTCTAATTCTGAAGTGGATTCCCCCCCCCCCCCCCCCCGGGTATCTTGCAAGCAACACAGATGGAGCCGTGGAGCTACACAGACATTTGTTAATTAATTCACATTGGTCAACTGCTTTGAAAATGAAAAGAACTAATTGGGACAAATTCAGCCTTGGTACCACTCCACTGATTTGCTCAGAACTGATCCTAAGTATTATTAAATTTGTATTGCTATTCTTGTTCAAAGATGTTTAATTTTTACATGCCAGCTAGCAATCTCTGGCCAGATTTTCCTAGGTGAGGGGAAATTATTTGTGTGAGAGAGAGAGAGAGAGTGAGAGAGAGAACAAGGTTGTCCAATCACTTATAGTAACACCACTATCCTGAAACTGTGTCACCATGCGTTCCAGACCTCACGTTTTCATTGCAAATGCACAAAACAGCCTTAAACCTATCTGTTACAATAAGATATAGGGAGAAAGTTCATCATCACCATTATTATCTGTATTCTGGTTGTATCCATAATGGGCTAAACACTGCTCACACACTAAAGAGACAGCCCCTGCCCTGAAGAGGCTATAATCTAACAAAGTATAAAAGGTCAGGAGGAACACAATGAAATATATGCACATTTTTTATATATGTTATATACATTATTCTCTTTAATAAATACACATCAGCTATAGCTAGCTGCCTCTCCATTTTCTTGTAGGCATCAAGACAGAAATGGGTTTTGAAGAGGGATTTGGAGGGCGAGAAGCTTCATGGATCCGTTTCAGGTGGGCCTTCATGTAGTTTGGAAACAGGTGCCAGGACAGTTGTGGGAAAAGTGGGTGGAGAAGGTTGTCATCACTGGCAAAACAGAGAGGATGGTGGGGAGAGCTGGGGTAAGAAAAAGAACAAAAGTAGAGAGCAGCTGCACTGGAGAGGACCTTGAAGGTTGATATGTAAAGCTTAAACTTGATGTAGTTGGTAGCACCACTACGAGGCTCTGTAATATAGTATGACTTTTTCTCACTCTGCCACTTGGATGTGTCATGATGTTGCTCTTTATAGAGCTTTAATCCTGCATTCACTGAAGTTAATGGCAACACTCTCATTAACCATGGTGATGCAGGTTTGGACCCTATGGAGGTTCTTTTTCATGACAGTATCTCAGCAACACCAGCCAGCAGTAACAGCGGCAGAGGCATTGCCGTGCCATCAGGCTAGGTAGCTAAAATGGAACACACTGCAAGTTTGCAAGGGTGGGGCCCAGACTGTAACTTTTATGTATTTACTTTGGCACTTCTGAGTGTGATACAGAGAGCATATATACCTGCCTACACATAGTTGAGGGTAGTGATACCTGACTGTAAATGTATTTTCGATGTGTCAGGCAGCTTGCTGTTTTTAATAAAATGACATCAATGTTCAAATGGCCTAGCTATCACAGATATAATTTATTGATGTAAGCCAAAATTGTCAAAAGTTGCCTGATTTTCAGATGTGCTGGACCCCCACAGCTCCAGTTCAACTGGAGTTAGCAGGTGCAAGGTGCCTTAAGTCGAGTAACCAAAATCACAGGCTATTTTAAAAAAATGGCTGTATCATACCAAGTAGGTACATTTTGTGAGGTTTGCTGAAAGCCAGAAGAAACTTCAAACTGACACACTTCAAATAGGCAATTATGAAAGGTAGCTATACTTTAGTATACATAATTTATCTTTTCATTGCTTTATGTTAATGACAAGTACTTGTTTGCTCTCTGTGCACCTGGGGATGTGTTATTAAAAAAAGAGCTCCGACTTTGAAGCAACAATACACTTTGAACTTTTCAAATATCACCAGAGACTATAACGCTGCAGTGTTTGGAATATATATTCTCCTCATCTTCATTATTTAAAGTCTCTTTATACAGAACTTAAATATTTGGTCAAGACGTCTGTGAGAACTGTGACTAATACCAGTACAAGGACAGACTTTTCAGACCCGTGCACACAAATGCAAAACTAACATTGAGCATGACTAAGCATGCAAATAACAAGTTAGATGGTTATTTCACTTCACGTTTGTGATGTGTACAATCACTGTACGGGAATAAAACGTAGGTCTATACATTTGCCTGTGCATTTGCAAATGAGGCCCCGGAGTGGTTTGGAATAGAAACTAATTAAAGGAAAAACATCAACATGAAAAAGTCTTGTTCTTTCTTTCCTTGCTGTATGTTATCTTCAGGGTGTTGTTATTATTACTGAAGGACTATTTCTGTAAAAAGATACATTTTTCAATTAGGTTTTAATTCAGCAAAGCATTTATGCAGATGTGTAACTTTAAGTATATGAGCAGTCACTTCAATGAAATTACTACTCACATGCTTAAAGTTACACATGTGCTTTACTGGATCAGGGCCTTGGGCTTGTCTACACACAAAAGGTGTACAACTTTAACTATACCAGTACAGTAATAGAAGTCCAACTACACTAGTGTGGATGCAGTTATACTGATACAAAGGTGTTTATATAAGTATAGCTTATTCCTAGGCTTTCTACCAATTTAATTTTTTCAGTTAAAAAAAAAATCACCTCTCTGGTCAATGCAGTTAAATCAGTACAAAAACTGTGTGTAGACCGAGCTGGTGGTATAGAAGTTGAAAAAGTCAATGCCCTGTGTGCTTGGACAGAAAACATTATGAAAATACTTCCTCTCTACTTTGTAGTAGAGATAAATAGAGTGTACATCACAGGTATATAGTAATTAACTGTCAGAAAAGCTCATCCAAAGCAGTACATTCTTGTTAGACTTTAGTATTTTTTTTTTTTTAAAACCTGTCCCTTTTTTCTGCCCCTCAGATGCACCTAGGTATCATGAAACCCAACCCTCCCCAACCTTAAAAACAGAAATTAATTGGCAGTTGAAAACACCTAAGCACTTTTCAATTGAAGGGATTTTCATTTTTCAAGCTTTTTCATAAGCAAGCGGCTGACTTTTAAGAAGTGTTTGTTTTTCTACCCAGTGGCACAGACAAAGCCAGTGATTGATTTTCAAGGGTCGCAACTGCATCGCTAACTTGTGCGCCACACATCAAATGGCCAGTTACACATCGAACTGGGGCTTTGAAAGTGCAAGCACAATAACAGAACAGGCAATTTAGGCATGCAATTGCATATACATTTTGTTCACCTAGGGCCAGATCCAGCCTTAGTGGAGCTGCTATGAGTTTTTCCATTTTTTCCTATTTATTAAAAGGTGCATCAAGTCATTAATTTCTTTGAAAATCTGACCCCATCACTGCTGCCAGCACTGATTGAATCTAGGAGTCCTTTGCTCAAGCTATGCTCCTCCAAACCCAGTTTCCATGGCTAATTTGAATTACCATGTGTTAATGGCTGGTAAGTGATGTACAGTTAGTAAAATATCCTCCCTGCTACTAGGCAGGAAGACACCTGTGCACATACATGTACCGAAAGATTTTCTGAACTGTTCTAGCTCTTTTCTAGTGATCCTGTTACCAAGCAGAACAAATTCTTTATTTAAATTTCACAAGCAAACCAAAACCCAAACCAAACAAACAAAAAATAAAAAACGAGGGCATTTTATTTGTGCCAAAATGCTGGATCTGTTCTTTACCAATTAGATTTGTGAATTAATTTATTCCTCTGACGCTTTAAATTGTGTATTTTGAGAACTACCGAATATTTTGTTAAACAAACAGTATAATTATCCTATTTTACTTCCAACTACTTAGTCTATTAATGCAAGTGACTACTGAGTGTACATGTTCCTGTAGCAGCAAAACTTAAAAGTGCACCAAGAGACTACAGTGATAAATTACATGTACATGCTGTGTCATATCCAATTAACTCAAATTGACTGTGCACTGCATTATGCTGTTAGTGCATGGAAGATCAATAAATATGGAGACAATCCAACAAGGCTTTCTCCATTCCCATCCAATTCTAGTAGGTCTGAGACAGATCATGCTACTATGATGTGTATGCTGCTGCTGAAGGGGGCAGGTGGTGCATAGACACCATTCAAACTTGGCCTATTCAATCCAAACTCCTCTAACTCTCCATTCATGCATAGCAAAACACCATCTGGTCCTATTTTGCCTCCAGCAATCACAGCTGACCAAAAACGATAATAACAGCTGTTGCAAAACAAAAGCCAAACAAAGGGGAGAGGGAAAGGTTAGAATGAAGTCCAGTGCTGAAAAATACTCCATGAAGTGAGAAATGGAAAAGGAGCCATTCAAATGTCCAAACCCCATTGAAAGGAGTCAGCACCAGACTGCTGGTTAAACTTGAGATATTTAATCCATCTGGCTAGAAAAATCTTCAAACCACAATGGTCAGGTGATAATATATAGTTGAAATTATGTTGCATCAAGGTATTTAAAGCCTTTGTTCTCCGAGTCAGAAACTAATGACCCCGTGTCAGCTAAAAATTAAACCTCCTTATGTTCTTTCATCATATGTCAGCCTAGGTTAATGTGAAAGTAGAATGTAGTTAACTGGGGTGATAAAGTATCTAAAACCTTGGGAAATGAAGGGGGTAGTTAAGTACTTGTTAACGATAGGAGTAAAAACTTTATTTAATAGGTGTATGACACCAAAATCATTAGGCATATTTCCTGTATGAATTGTATATTAACAGTTGTATTTCTGACCTGTAACAGCAAAATTATGTACTCAAACCTGGAGCATATGAATGCTAACTTGTACAATTTGAAACACAAGATGTTCTGCAATATGCTGTTGTGGATCATGTGAAATATAATTTTGTAACAAGTAGGGGGATAGTAGTTTTCCATGATTCAAATCTTGACATTTAATATGTACAGTTCTGCTTAATGATTAATGTTTTTAACCGCAGTAATTAAAACTATTTTTCCGGGAATTGACTATCAATAGTTCAGCAGCACTGAATCAAATGGGATACCACCCAGGATTTATGAAATCATTTAATGAGCGTAATAACACCTGATTCTAACTGCAAATAGTTGAAAACAGACTTCAGTTGTAATTAACTCTTATTACTAGTGACATTTTTCCAACAATACTTCATAGGTCTTCAAAATGACAATTATAAAACTAATACACAATTACTGTCACATGCAGTTTAGCAATTATTTTTGAAGATGTTTGTCTAAAGGTTTTAAAATAGACTATAAAATGGTTCCTATTGTTATGTAACGTTGGTTAAAACTGACACACAGAAAAATCTCTCACTGGCAACCTCTGCTGTGACATTTCTAATGCATGCAGACTTCCTCATGTGTGGAATAAACCGTCTCCCTCCCAGACGTAATTAGATATCTTAGTAAGACTATTTCAAACACTGGTACCTGTCAACTAACACCTATTATGAAATACTTCAATTTATACATGAATTTTTCTGCTCCAAGAAATCTATAAATTTATAATTAGAATATCTTGCTGTTCAATATTTGTACATAATAAACAAAGTACCAGACTATGAAATATTGAAAGCTGAATTCATTATTAATAGCTCACAACATATAGTAAATCTTCTTACAACTATAACTGCAACTTTTTAGGAATCTATATTCCATTTTGTTGGGTTCTGTCCTGAGCTCAGCAGCCATGGACACCACCTCTAACATGCTCATTCTTTTCAGATTAGGATTCTGCTCAGGCTTGACACTTGCTGTTTTTAATTTTCATTTTATCATAAGCAGTTTTAGATTGTTGCCAGTGGTAATTTGCAATTTTTATCAAGACCTCTTCATTATGGTTTCTGACAGGACAGATGCTGTAATTAATCATGCAAGACAACTGGGGATAGTGGTCACAGTGCACTCATAGTGCAGCTATTACGGGGAAAGAAATCAGCGAAAGAAAGAGTCCTTTTCCTTCTCAAGAATAAGAATGTATAAAAAGCATCAGCATCTTAACCCTACAGTAGAGGAAGATTCCAAACTTGCCACGTGACATGCTTATGTTTTTTACCCCTATATATCACTCAGTGCTCATATGCTAAAATATGCAAATCAGACAAATAGAGATAAGCCTGAATCACAAAATTCAGGGTTTTTATATCCAGGGTTTTGAATCAGCCTGTTGCAGAACGATGGGTGTGTGGCAACGAAGTTCTGGGTTTTTTAAAATCCACAATTTTGACTGAGGACCATTTTGAAATACTACTAGTCTGCCTGATGCTGCTACCTCGTCTCCCCAAGTAGTGCCTTTGATATTATGTAACATCTGTGTATTGTGAATGTTTTGTAATCCCACCTTCTATACCCTGCCTGTGCAGTTAGTCACAGAGACTCTAAACAAGTCATATGCTGTTCTTCACATGTTTTAACGAGGGCACTTGCACATATACCAGAACTGATCGTATACAGTACCAGCAAACTTTGCACAGGACCTAGTTACAGTGTGCTTGAGAACATACAAATCTGAAGGGAGAATAAATCAGTTTTTAAAAGTGAGCACTTTTTTCTGGTTGTTGCATCAAACACTTCCAGTCCACTGGTTTTACTGAAATGTGTTTATTCTATAGCAAGATAAAAGCATTTATTTTAGATAAGCAAAATACAAACAACTTAATTGCTGCTATCATAACTCATAAAAAAGTATAAAACAGCTTAAAAACACAATAAGCAATGTAGCAATTAATAGTTCATGTTACCAGTGTTTACATTAAAGCCTCATTTATGAAAACTTTACAACACATGATATGAAAAACTTACAACTTTTAAAGAAAATATTTACATTGATTATTCAGATGTGGAGCTTCTTTTAAATATTCTACTGGTATTACAGCATATTAAAACCTCTTGCATTTTTTAATCTCAGTTTTTGTAATAACAGTTTTATTTAAGTGCATTTCCCTTTTAAAAATACAGTGTATTAAATCTGAAACTCGTCACTTAAACACAGAATATAATATTCACATTTGTTTTGTAACTGGAATTAACATAATAGGGTAACAGTGTCGATATATATTTTGTTACAAAGTATGGTAGGTTTATTTGGAGAAATCAAAGTGAAAGGACAGGTCAACCATTTAAGTTTAATCGCTTGCATTTGTTTTTCTGAAGCCATGTAGGAAAGAAAAAATTAAAAGCTTTGGCAAAAATCTGTGATTTACATTATTTTCATGACAAAAAAAAAATGCCATCAACTACTCATGTCATACAAGTATGATTGTATGAAATCCAATCATCATTTTACAGGTAGTTACAACTGTGCTTTTAAGGGTTTCATGAGTTTAAACTGCCTTGAAGTGCATTACTCACTTTTAGAGAAAGAAAGGTTACATTATATAACTCTGAAAGGCCATTTTGCAGTCATAACATCCAAGTATTTATTAGGCCATTTGATTCACATATTGTAGGTAAAGCTTAAATAAATTAAAAAGGCCATCACATGAAAAGGAGCACAGCTTGTTTTTTTTTTAATTTTTTTTAAACAAAATGATTTACAGTCAGCTAAAAGATGATACACAGCTACATTGTAGTTCTTTATTGCCTATCTAATAGACACTTTAGAGGATCGTTTGATCTGTTATGCATCTCTGCATAACTACCATCAACAATTTACAGTTTTCAGCCAAATATGGTTTACCCCTACCCCTTTGATAAATGCAAAACCATGTTGCAAGAACATTTATCTTCAGAAAATACTAACCTGCGATAATACTTGAGTCTGTGTTTGGGACTGTATTTGTGACTGGTGCTGCTGAGATGCTGGCTGAGGGCTCCCAATGGCAGGGATGGGTGAGGTCATTTGTGAGGCTACAGGGGAATGCTGCTGAGGAGAAGGCTGGGACTGGTGTTGCATGTGTTGCATTTGCTGCTGCTGCATTTGCTGAAGCTGTATCTGTTGCAGCTGCTGTTGCATTTGCTGCTGATTAATTTGCTGGTGAAGATGCTGCTGCTGCTGCAAATGTTGCTGCATGTGGTGCTGAAAATGCTGCTGTTGCATTTGCTGTTGGATCTGCTGATGCATTTGATGCTGATGTAGTTGCTGCTGCTGCATTTGCTGCATCTGTTGCTGCTGTAGTTGTTGCATCTGATGCTGCTGGTTTTGCATTGAAGGGCTTACTTGCGATGAAGATGGTGTTGCGACCATATTTGTTCCCATAGAGCTTATCAATGGGGCTGCAATGTTTGCTGGCATGTTTGGTGCAATGGTAACAGAAGCTACAATCTGATTCATTGGCAGTCTCATGGTTAAAGGTTTTGGAGCGATTGCCCTGGGAAGGGACTGTTGAAGAGTCTGAGGAGATGCAGACACTGGTGCATGTTGAGAAAGAGGAGTATTCAGCAGAAGAGAGGATGACAAATTAGTGGACGCCAACGTTTGCTGAACAGACCGTATTGTCTGGGCTTCAGCTGATTCTGCAGCCGCCTGCATTTAAAAGAGAAATTCAAGAGCTGATATTGGTACAGAGAAGGTCATTATTATCAGGCTCACAAATTATTTGAAGTCCCTTTCTGCCCCCATATACTGTTAATGTAAACAGCTTAACATGAAGTAGGAAAGATAATTCATCCTAAGCAGTCTTACAGTTGTTCTAGTGGTTCATGTAGCAGATATGAGTCACAACACTTCTTAGAGTTTGCACAATACAGCTGATTTCCTTTATTGAACAGCAGCTTCAATAGATTTATCTCATTTCTTATTTCTTCCTCTTTAAATTAAATCTGTACAAGATAGAGAGGCCTTCAGGGATCCTGGCTAAGAGTTACCCAGATCAATTTAAGAGACCTCACATTTTTACAGAGACAAAAAGGGGTGCTGTTGATGTGGAGAGAAAATCCAGAAGCTGCCAAGGAGAGTGGGTTTTTTTCTGGAAAATATCAATTAGCAGGGAGAAGAGACCATTAGGGCTCAGAGTCAATGATTCATTCCTTCATGAATTAATTACACCACTGTATCTGGTACCACAAGCAACTAAAGTTCTGATTCTGACAGGAAGCTAAATTCTGCTCTCCCTGAACGCTTGCAATGCCGCTAAAGTCAATGGGATTGCATGGTGGAAGACCTGAATTTGGCCTAGCAGCTTTAACATAAATACCCACAGGGACATCATGGCACAATACGTTGCATACTTGCATATTTGTTTTCCACAAGACTTTCCTGTGACAGATTTGAATGGAATGACATGACGACACAGCCCTGAAGGGCAAAACTCTTTAACTGACTTGTAGAATACGGTTCTCAACTATTTATTGTCATTAGTGTACCAAGTCTGAGTTCTTTCAGATGATTAAAGTCTAAAGGGATTTCAATGGCAGTTAGGCACCTACACATTTTTGAAAATCCCAGTAGGTGCCAATCTGCATCTTTAGGCACCTAAATATATTTAACAATCCGGCCTGTTATGCTGACCAATATTGTCTCATTGTTTCTGTATACTCCCCTGTCTGTCTATATCCATCTGTTCTCTTGTTTTATACGTAGATTATAAGCCCCTTAGGATAGGGACCATCTTTTTGTTCTGTGTTTGTAAAGTGCCTAGTACAATGGGATTCTGGTCCATGACTAGGGCTCTTAGCCACTACAGTAATACAAATAATAATAATAAGTCTCACTGTCTTTGAAAGACAATGCTACATGGGCTCCTAAGTAACTTTGGTGCTTTTGAAAAGAGGATTAGGGTAACATTTTCAAAAGTGTCCAAGTGACTTAGCAGCCTCATTCTACAAACTCTTGAGATAATAAAGAGCCATATCCTGCGGACAATATAACTTCAGATATAGCTCAAAGTTTTCAACTACCGGTGTTATTTTTATATTTGTAATCTGAATTATTTGAAATGCTCACCACTTTCTCTTGTGCTATTCATATAAGTGTTCTTGAAAGCTGGTTTCATCATTTTCTTGTACTGTTTCCTTATGTTTTATTGTTGGAGTTAGGGATTCTTTTGTTATTAATCCATGAGACATGTAATCAGAATATTAATTGTATCTAGTAATTCATCCATAGATATTTTAGTTGGATGCGTGCATATATCTCTTGCTTATGTTCAAATGTGAAAGAAGTAGAACCAATCTAAGAATGCCAATTACCAGGCTACTTCTTACATAAGAATGCTATAGGCTGCCTTTCCTCATATTGCAAGTTGGGTTTTATAATTGTATTTCTTCTGAAATACTCAGTGTGGATCCCTGCCAGATTGTCCATTTGCAGGTACTTTCTAAATTCATAGCCACAGTGTATTTCTGTCCTTCAATAGCAAGAAATACACAGGCTTCATCACATCTCATCTTCCACCTTCTGTGTCTCCTTAAAAAGTGGGTACTTGGAAAATTCTGCAAATAGCTTGTAAATCTGAGTATTTAAAAGTCAATACATTTCTAATGACCAAATTCTACTTTTACAACTGTCTCTCACCATAGTATGTATTATTTTACTTCTAAAAATAACCCAGAGACAAGGTGTGTTTGCAGAGTTATTGTCAGCTATTTATTACTGTGACTTTAGGACTATGAAAAAATTTTGTGCAAAAACTAGCACAGAATGTAGTTTGAGCTGTTATACAAAATGTTCCAGGGCTATATTAAAGGAACTCTGGGATTCTAGATTTATTTTTAATCACATGACAAAATTCACATTTAAATAACCATTGCCAAACTCTACCTTATGTTTGATTGAAGTCACCATCAGGCTTACCTTGGAAACAAGACTAGCCCTATAGGCAGCAAGTGCCTTTAGGTATTCTTTTTTGGCAGCTTCTGTTTTCCTTTTATATACCTGTTAAAGACACCACAATTAACACCAACTTCACCTTATAGATTTTTCAATTTAAAACAGCACTTGCCAGAATGGGGTCATACTTGTATACATACAAGGAAATTAAAGATATTGTCCTGCTTTTCAGTCTATAACCTCCCTGCCCTGCGCCACCCACCCACCCACACACCCACAGAGTTATGTGATTTTTCTTCTCTTAAAATGTTGACTACTAGCCTTACACTAAAAATTATATTACCGTACACTATCTACTCCTGTAGATTAACATCAGTTTTCAGCTTATTGTCTACCTGTTTGGATTTTAACCACAGTACCCTAATGTTTTCCTTTGGTAATCCTTGTTATCATTAATCGTATTGTTGTTCTATGGCTGCTACAAATTGCTATAGTGAATGATCTTAGCTGGTGGTCAGTACTATTAAGTATGACATTTCTTTGAGCAAGATGTTACCTTTTCCATGAAGTGATTTCCAGGCTTGTCTCACCTCTCTAGAAGCTAAAGCTGTACTAAGACCAGTTATCAGGGAGATATTGTAGGAGTGTAATTTCAAGTGTTGGTAGAAGAGAAGAGAATGAAATTAAGTCTGCAAAACTAGTGAAAATCTCCAGGGAGTGAAGATTTTTTAGGCAGTATGGATGAACTACATGTAGAAAAACATCATACTCTATTAAGGATGGGATTTTGAAAAGTGTGCAAAGTTGACCTAATTCAATTCCCACTGACTTTAATGGAAACAGAGTTAATCCAAAGCTGACTCACCTGTATTTTTGTGTATCTCATTTTCAATATATGGAAAAAAATTCACCTTTAAACTGCTAACATTTAGCAGGCTGAAAATCTTCCAAAGAAATCATACACTGTATGTCCAAAACAAGAACCATTCATAGCTTGCCACAAAACTGTTTTCCAAATTAGGTAGCTTAAGGGGTGATTGGAGATCTCAGAATTGAGAGACAAAATATACTTTAGGATCGGGGATTTTAACTTCACTAACCAATGAAAACTAGAGTAGTCACCATTAAACCAAAACCAAGTAAAGCCACTTTACCTGGTGGCAGGTGCTTTGTAACAAGAGGCCAATAAGTATGCCTCTCCCCTCTTCACATTGTTCTGCTTATCACTAAGGGGTCTATTCTTCTATCAACATGCAAACATAACTTCCATTAACAATAATGGGGGTTGCGCAGAGGTATCAACAGGAGAACTATCAACAGGAGAACAGACCCCAAAGGACTCTATTATTTTCTCAATTCATGCGTAGGAGTTATGTGGATATGGAGAGGAACACAACCCCTAAGGAAGAACAGCTAATCTCTGAAAACTCATTCTACTGTACTAAGTTTTAAAATGAGCTATGAATAAAATTTCAAACACTAGGCTGATATAATGAGGCACACAGGGTCGGCTTCAAAGGTTTGAAACCAACCATCTTTGTAACAAAGGTTCATAAAGAAGATCAAAGGAAATGGCAAATGTGTTGCACCTTCCCTTCTTCTAGTCTAACTTTTGAGTAAAGTAAAAAGAAGAAAAGCTTGACAATATATTATTTAATTATATATAACAGGGTACTGAGATGCCATCACCCAAGCTTTCTCCAAACTGACCTGGAAAGACTGGACTTGATGGTAACAGAGTTATCTACATGAATTGATAGGACACCAACGTTCAATACCACCGTCAGACTCCTATAATAACATGCTCTTTTGTGGTCAGCTCCTCAGCAAGAGTAAATCAGCATAGCTCGTGGAGCAACATTGATATACACTAGCTGACAATCTAGCTCCTGCTATTTACTTAGCAGGATTGTCATTTTACTTCTCGTCATATACTATTGCATAACTGCAGTCTATTCTTTATTACCTGTTTTTGTTCTTCTCCTAAACTGTCCCACATAGATGCTACTATTTTTGAAACCTCTCCAAATGTAGCATTAGGGTTCTGCCCTTTAATTGCAGCCTGTGTGTCCCTGAAGAATAGCGCATATGCTGACACTGGCTTTTGTGGTTCATTGGGATCTTTCTTTTTCTTCTTCTTTGGAGTCTTGGGCTTCTTGCCAGAATCTGGAGCAGCTCTTTTTTCTCCAGTAGCCTAAGAAACAGCAACAAAAATCATTGCCTACACGGTATATTCACTTGAAATATCGCTAGGAAGATATATGTGTGTATGAAAAACCCTCAGTAGTTCTATTAAACAACAAATGAATAAGATTAATGGACAGGTAACGTTTTAGAATCCTGTCGTGCAACCCTTACTCCTGCTAAGTAGAATTAACTCAGGCGTTTAATCCCATTGGCCTTAATGGAACTAAATATGTGTGTAATAACTATGCAACATGACTAAAGGTTGCAGACTCAGTGCCTTAAGTTTTAGATGGGAAGAGCATGTCCGGGATATAATTTCTATAAAATTAATACAGGGTACATTATTCTTTCATAGAGAATGCACAAAATATATAGATTTCAGCAACAGAAACTCAAAAATAAGAAGCTTAGGGGTACCTCCTGGTCCCTTGGCTAAGCCTGTTAACTCCCGCTTGCGCCAGGGGTTACAAATACTTTCCTCTGGCTACAGAACAATAGTGGAGTCATTCTTCAGTTGCTACAGAGCTAGAGTGAACACACACTGCTATCGCTCTCCAACTCCAGCACTTCCTGTGGAGGTTGATGGGTGGAGAAGCAGTGAACTGATGGATCCATGTAGTCATCAATTCCCTACCAGGAATCCTCCCCAAACCTCACTGAGGCTGGCACACAGGAGACTCTCCTGAGGACCCCTCCAAGAGTCACAGAGGGGGGCTTTTTACAACATGTATGTGCTCCTTGCATTCTACCCCATTCTGCTGTTCTAAGGATATTCTGTGGCAGCAGAGGGAGATGATGAAGAAAGGACTTTCTCCATAATATTACTTTGGTATATGATGACCTTATCCCACAAAGCTTTCGCATGCACAGTTCCCATTGGTTTCATCAGGAGATCTGCATGGGTAGTACACGCAACCCTAACCCTTAAATAAATTCTCATTAATACAAATATTTGTATTAATTTCAGTTGATCTGACCAGAATAATTCCTTTGCTAACAGGTCTCTTTAAATCTCAATGGAAATGAACTCCAGGAATACTAAAACTTTCATAAAAAGGGAAAGGTCGACCTTTATTTCTAGCAAAATGCATGTATATTTAAATATACGACACTAAAGAATGTTAACATGTCAAAACAGTTATAAGATAGCGCAAATTGACTGATCACGTCTATAAAATCTGAAATTTGTCATAAAGAAATAGGCCAATACAGACATGTATGCCTAAAACATCCTCCTATAATCACTAAAGAGCTATATTATGTACACTTCCTAAGCAAATATAATTTTACTAAGTAAAGAGGTCACTCAGAGCATATGAATATTGCCACAATCATATACTCCACTACTGAAATATTTGTATATTTTACCTGGCCACACTGCGGTGAAGTCAGCAGTTCTATTGCTACGTATTCAAAACTGTATTATATCTAGTCATATATATTATAACACATACTATAACTTACTCTGTTTGATTCATCTGCATCCTCTTCGTTTATAGAGCTGGATGGGGAAGGAGTTGCTGATTTACTTGCAGGAGGTGAAGGAGAAGTATGTGGCAAGCTAGTGCCTCCTAAATTTAGTCCCAACTGTGCACTTAGCTGAGACTGGTTAATGGTGGTTAACTGACTAGGAGGCATAATTCCTGAACGAGCAGCATCAGTCATATGAACGATCGATCTCATAATCAAAGAATGATCCTGGCGATACTGTGAAACTTGTGAGTGGCTATGATCCTAAAAAGCATGGAAAGAGCAAATATTTAGCAGTGACCATAAAATAATGTTATGGATAGTTTTAACAGTCTTATTTAGTTGACACTGTCAACTTGAAATCTAGTCAGTTTAAAAAAATGAGTTAAAAGCAGCTTCAGGTATAACAGCTTCTTCAAAGTCCCCCTACCCACTTTTGTGGCATCATAATCACATTTCCCTATTCTTTAAAATGTTTTCCACCTGTTGTTGCTGTGCAGTATACTGACACAAACAACAAGGGGAAAAGACTGACTGACCTAGTAGGGGAAACATTGAAACTGACTAGACACAAATTGCTATCCATGCACAAAGTAAATAAAATGAAAAAAAATAAACAAACATTTTCCTCTACTGAATGGCAACTCAGTTATTACATACCTCTTATTTGTAACCAAAATAGGTAAAAAAATAATTCAGACTGAAGTGGAATCTTTAAGTTATTTTAAGCAAAGAACCTGTAGTATCTGGAACTCAGACATTACAGCATGCTAGTGCACAGTTCAAATAATTCAAATCACTGCTTAAAAAAACCCATTCTCCAGGTAGCCTACAAAAAAGTAAATATACACAGAAAAATAAAAACCAAATAACTAAGTACACATTGAACTACCAAGCTACGTCCTAATCATCAGTCTTATTTTTCTTGCATATTGTGTCTCTGACTCCCACAGTTTGTGGGTTTTTTGTCTTTACAGATCATAAACTCTTGAGGGCCAGGACTGCTTTCTTATAACTCTGTACAGTACCTAGCATGTTTAACAACAGAGACCCTGAATGTAAAATGAACTGGAATCTGTCTATGCATAATGAGGTTTTATCATTTGTAAGTATATAAAGAAGATCAATATTCCATAAAAGAACATTTAAAAATGAAAGAAAAATTGTCATTTATAGACCACACTTAGTAAATGGAGAGAATAAAAATCTCACAAATTGATTCAGAAATCTGCCTAATCTATATTGTCCAAAAAGAGGGAAATTCAAGAAATAAATTAGATTCTGAAAAAATTTTCAGTGCTAATAATCTACAGCATAATTAGTTGCACATGAAGGAATATTTAAAGAAATACAGTAGAACCTCAGCAAACTGCAGATTCGTGAAGTGCTCAATTTACAGTCCATCCCCAACTTCCCTTCTGGGTGCTGAGCTTACTTGAAAAACTGGCCAGAAGCATCTCAGTAGGACCTGATAAGTGCTGAATTTATCTGACAATCTGGAGCTTATTTAAGTGCCTACATAAGGCTGGACTCTTTCAGAATTGCCCCCCAAAGAATCTGACTAGAGCTGGTCAGGAATTTTCAACAAAGCATTTTTTCCTTTTTTTTTTAAAAGTCAATTTACCAAAACCAGAAGTGTTTATGAAACAGGTTCATATTCAACAAACCTCCTGACTCAAAAAAAAAGTGTAAACAAGTTTCAGAAATGGTCAAAACATTTCATGTCAGCTTTTTTTAAATTAAAAATTCAATGTTTTTTCAATTTGAAACAACGTTCATTTAGATAGACTAAAAAAAAGTTCACAATCAAAACAAAATATTTAAAAGTTACCAAAATGAAACATTTCAATGGACCTGAACCAAAATATTTTTGGTGGACAATTTTTTTTTTTTTTAAGATTTTGATATTTTGTTCCATTTCAAGTCAGGAAAAAATGCAATGTCTCAAAAATATTCATATTATGGGAAAACCATTTCCTGAAAGCTTCCAGGTGTGAAAATCTGGCCCTAAGTGCTGCAGGGGTTTGGTAGTGGAAGGTGATGTTCATTCGACTTTCCATCCTCCTCATCTGTTGGAAACAAGATTGCCCAGCCTCTCTCACTTCCCCTAGAGCACCAAGTCTGTGCCCCTTCTACATTAGCACTGAATCTAGGGTTCTCTTGTATTTGTGCTAATACCCACTGTGGGAGCCTCCTTCAATTTGCAGAGTGGTCTAGCAGACAGCTATGGGATCATGGATGTTTCCAGTGACAGAGCACACCAGGCTGTGGGAGAACAAGGCTATCCGTCACACAAAACATATGGAGTAGAAGTATTTCACTAGGGTCCAATACAGATGCACTAACCCTCCAAATTCAAGGTACAGATCCTACATGCTGGGATCTCAGAACCCACCAAGAGCTCCCACTTCCAAAAAAAGGAGCCTAGTTCCTTAGCGATGAATGTGTGTGCCAAAAGTGAAGCACTTGATATAGAAATGTTTAAACCATCAGACTGATTAGCTGAAATGCCTATTTGCTTCAGGGCACCTTTCTGTGAAATTTACTACTGCTAACTATAGGGTCACTCTGATTTAGAATTATATTGACAGTGGCATCTGGAAGTCATTCCAAGTCTTTTTTAAGGGATATCACTTTCTGTATATTAATTCAGTCCTTTTGCTTTACAGACACTGTTTTACTGCATTAAGGAAAAAAATTGCTGTTAAAACAAAGGTGGAGATAATCAGAATTCGCTTTCTTTGTGGGTCAGGAACAAAGCGGTTTCTAGGAAGTATTCCTCTCTAAAAAACTAGCTTTCCCTCGCTTCCTTGCTGTTACACAAAACCATCTTTCACAGACTTTATACCAAAGCAGCAGAATATAAAGCCCTGGGTTACAAATGATTTACTCTAAGTCTTGTCATTTTGGTTGAGTCTATGATTTTATTGAAACTAAACTTTCTTGACTTTGCACTGACTCAGAATTTAATTTTATACACAAGCCCATGAATTGTTAACTGTTCCTTCTTTTGAGATGTTTGAGGGGGAGTTCTATTTTTTTCCTCTTTGTATTCCTTTATTATTCCCTTCCCTGTTTTGTCTCAATAAAAATTTAAATAAAAACACAAATTGGAAAATAAGTAACATTTCATAACTGGAAATGGCTAACTGGCATCAGATAGAAAGTCTGATATGAAAAAGAAAATATTTTAAAGGTTAATTTCTGATTCTTATATTCTGATTTGGTAAAAAAATGTTTCTATTGTCATGTGACAACCATCAGCGATACATTTGCTGCATTTATATTCAAAATTATATTCATAATATATGTATTTAAATAGCATGATGAATGGAGTGTGAATGCAATTATGATTTTGTGAATACATGTCATTGTGAATTTCAGTAGAATAATGTACATAACTGCATGCAGAGGAGATTTCAGAAAAGGAAGTGGAAGAGCTTTTTGTATTTTTTAAATGGTCTGATGTGATAGTATGAAGGTATGGGATATACAGTCCTAATTATTTTGGTTCACAGCCTTGGTGAATCCCTTCTGAGCTTGTAAATCAACTTGAGGACACCATTATCATGTAAACTTCCACCAAGATAACTTAATTATTTATTTTTTTCTCAAATATTTTAAACATGGTGGTTTCCTTATCAGTAACACTTCCTATAGAGTCAATGGGATCAGTAACATTTCCTTCATTATCTAGAGAATTATGAGAAACTTTCACATATCAGGAGTATTCATGGAAAGAATATAATCAGTGTTTGGATCACAGTGTCTATGTGATATTTTAATTCCATTAGTATTTGAAACACTGACAAGTAAAACAACAAAGCTCACATATTCAGAATACTTCTTTTTGGAATAGTCAAAATACCAGATAATTCCATGTGCCCATTTCTAGAGCCCTGCGCAGATACAAAATTTGAATCTGCATCCAAACTGCAATCTGCAAAAATGATCCGCGGATATGGATATCTGCAGATTTGCAGGGCTCTACCAGTTTCTTATTATGAAATTACATGGGGTTCGGTGTGATGTTTTTTAATTTGAAATGTGCACAACTTTCATAATGGAACTCAAAACTTAGATCAGGTTTGCCAAAATATTCATGAAACGTTTAAGCTGAACTGAATCTAGTTTTGTGTGAACCTGGTCTGATTTATGGTTTTGGGTTGAAATTGGGCAATACTCCATGGTTCTGACCCAAAATGAGACAAAACGCAAGAGCCCAGTAGCACTAGGGCTAAATCAGGTTTGAATATCATATGAATTCAGGGAATGTAAACTTATATGAATTTGAAATAAAAAAGGGAAAGGATTTATATCAACTCCCTGCAGACTGAAAACCCGGCCCCGAGTCAGCAAACATGAGCCAGTTACGGGTGTTTTATTGCAGTGCAGACATACACAAAGTTTCGCCCAGCTCTGCTTAGTATCCCTCAAGAGCACTAAAGATAAAGTTATGGTGGAGTCCTGTACAAAAGCACTGATGTGAGGGAGTCAGCAAACCCTGCCCCTTCAAGAACACCCATGCAGAGGGCAAGCCAATATTTAGCCCAAAATGTTTTACCATCAAAACTCTCCCCTCTCAAACTATCTGCAAGCAAATCTTAGTGTCCATTATATATGTGTGCATAATTTAACTGTTCATAGTCCTAGAGCTCTGCACTATTATCTCAGTGTAATGTGATACACAGAAGGCAAGATCAAAGGAACCAAGAGGATCTCCAGACATCAGACTGCTCACTGCTTTGCCAACCTAGTCTAACAGTATTTTCTGTAAGCATCCTTTTTTAAAGGATTGTCCTTTTGAATTGTCCATCTCTCACTTCCCTCTCCAAGTAACTGAGGCAACTCCTATAGTGCACCAGCACAACGTTGCAGACTTCAGTATATGATATGCAATGCAGATACAATTGGAACTATACAGACTTTCCTTCCAACCAAGAACACTGCTAGATGTTGCTCTTGTAACATCAAACTCACAAACATCCAGCAGAAATTAAAGCGAACAATTTAGTATTCCTCTTGATAGAAGAGAGTGAAATTCACCTGGTGCAAGGGGCTAGCATGAACCTGTATGCTGCTTACGTCCCATTTAAACCCTATTTTGACGGTGACTTCAGTGTAATGGCATTGCACTAGTCTTCTGCAGACAGAAGAATTTCACCCTACATGAACATTTAATATGGTATTTTAAAAATACAATTCTGAATTTTAGGATCAAATCACTGGAAAATTACTCTTCTGAATATCATGGAGCAATCCTGAAGTCTTGATACCTTTAATAATACTGTTAAAATAAATGGGGCCAATCCAGAATAATTTATTTAGGCAACACTTCCACTTAATTTCAGTGGGAGTCTTGTAGAAAAACAATGTCAGGACTGAGTCCAATAGACATTTTGCCTATGTAAAGATACAGGACCAGGATCAAACTCTGAACTTTGTGGGTCAGTTTTTAAAGGAAGGATATGGTAAATTTCCCCACAAAAGTATGTATTCCAAATCCTACACTTGTGTGTGTAAATTTCTCTGTGGGTATACCAACAACCCCCTTGAAAGTTGACTGAAGACATTATGCATTATATTGCCCTTCATATTTGTCACTGTCATGATGACATAAGCTGATGTAATATACCAACTGATAAATTTACTTCAATATAAAAAGCAAAATCATCGGTTGTTCCTATATGTAAATTACTCAGATTTTGTAAGTCAGCATCTCTCTGAAGGAAATCGCCAATGCTCTCTCTCCACAACTGCAGTATAGATAAAAGAATCCATTAATCAAATTTTTACAAAAGATTTGAATTTGTCCGTCCATCAAAAAAATCATACTAACAGGGTGCTTTTATCTGTCATAGATTAAATCCTTGTTTTATGAAATACAACACAAAGCTTTGCTCAGTATTGCCACCATTCAAGAGGTATTCATGTTTTCAAATATACAGATTAGTAAAATACCAGCCCAACTGTGGTTGCTAGCATCTCCTATTCCACAGCCATGACCCTGTCTCATGTCTCTGGAGAGAGGAAAGTTTACCTAGCCTTGTCCCACAACAACGGGAAAGGATAAATGACCATCTCCATTCACCGGGCATTAAGGCTGCAAGATACATCTAGACGTTCCTCTGGACAGAGGAGACATGCACTGATTCTGCTACCTGAAAACACTTGGGCTGTTTTAAATCTTCTGGTCTAAGTGCACTACAAGTCTCTCAGGTCAAAAAGCCATTCCCCCTTCCACTCATACAGGCAGAGTTCATCCCCTGGAGGCCCCAGAGAGCTCAGCAAGACCACATATCTCCCCATCATTACATACCCGAAAGGGAGAAAGTTTTGGATAGATCTCAGTTTCTCTCTCACACAAAGAGCAGACAAAGGAGCCACTGCTGAATCACTCCTAGATCTAAGGTGAGTGTCCTTTTCTGACGGCTTGATCTCACACATCTCCCAAAGATCCTAACCCAGTCTGGGATGGCAGCCAGGGACAATGAAGGTAGTCAGTGGCAGCGTTCTTACCAAAGGCCAGAGAAGAACTTGGAAAGGAGCAAAATGGACAGCCCAGGACTACTCCCAGGCAACAGCAGTGTCCATCTGCTCAAAGGTGACCAGGCACGGTCATCATTCGGTCCCATCTTGAACAGAGAAAGGATGATGGGTATTGGTAGCCTGAATGGTGTGTCTGGAACATTTGCTCCTGGAATTGCTGCTGTTGGAGTTGGGCTGCAGGCTTGGCTTGCTACTATTCTTAGAACTATCTTGGTTGTTCTTGCTGGTCTGCAGCCTGGGTCTGCTGTGGCTTATCATCATCTAAGTCAGGACTTCCTCCAATTTTCCTCTTTTGCAAAGAGATTAAAAAAAAATCCACCTTAAACCACATGGGATAGTTGCCTTTTCCTACTACATTTCAAAAGCAATCCATACATGGTGTAGATCCCACTTCTATCTTGGAGCTTGGTTCTATTAACACATACATTAACAAGATGACAAATTCCGCTCAGTCCTTCACTCCACAGAACTCATCCGACACTTGGCTGCTCCTAGACTGCAAACTCTTCTATATATTCCTATAGTGCCTATCACAATATTGTCTCAGCCTGATTGGCCTAAAGGCAGTCCTGCTATATTAATATTAAATAATTATTTTTTCTTCCTCGGAGCTCAACCACAACCTAGATCCTTCCTCTCTCTTTCTAGAAAACCCCTCACATCTCTGGAAGGGGGTAATAAGAAGTCACCTGGACCAGTGACTCAGCAAAGCCCCTTAATATTTACTAAAAGCAATGTCACCAGCTCCCTGGATGGGTGTCTCAGGCAAATGCTGCCAATCTGTATCACATTGCTGCTACTGAACTCAATCTAAGGTTTCTCCGATACGGTAGGAGTCCATGTTGACTAATGGACCATAAATGAGGATTCTCATGTCAATATACTCAGATTCCATTTTGCTCTGAGTTGCATCACTTTTTGAAAGAGCATTTGGGGTTTTTGTTTGTGCTGTAACAAGTTCACTAGCACCTGGATTTGTTAAATTTGTATCAAGAGGAGAGGAAGGAGGAAACACATCTTATAGAAAAGTGCCTGTTTTGTCTACACTGAAACATACAAAATTAAAATGGCATTGAGGGCATAATAATCTAGAGTTCGCAAAGACCAGTTAGATGTTTTAATCCATTACCAACATAAGGAAGGATTGTATTTGCTTTAGTATTGTGTCAAACTGCAGTGGTTGTCTGCTGTAGCTGGGATTGTTACTGTAAATTGAGTGGGCTATATATACTCTTTATTTCCACCTCTAGAAATCCCAAAAGTTGTTCAACTGAGCTTTAAACTCAAATCTGCAGGTATAAAACCAATTGTCATGATTCCAATGCACACTGCTATTGCAAAGCCTTAACTGACAATTAAGGGTCTACTCCTCCAAGGTGCTAAGCATCTTTTGAAAGGTGCTGAATACACACAACTCTCACTAACTTCAATGAGAGCCAAAGGCATGCAGCTTCTTGCAGGATTGGTCCCTAAGAGTACCCTTTAGTTTTAGTTACACTTAGTCAACAGCAATTATTTATTTTGAGATAATGTCTCTGGGTATTATATTTCTTGAAAGGGGTGACTATAAAAACTACTATTCCTAAAGTACAACTCAAGTATAAAACAGATTAATGCTGCTTATCTTAATCTGAAATTTAGTGGCCCCCCGTTTCTTGAGAAAAAAATCAAATCACTGAAAGTAAAAGATCTATTCTAGTGAGAAACAGTCACTCTTCCTATAAATGAATAATTATCACCTCCCAGAATTAGTTGTATTTTTTCCTATTAAGGATGGCAATAAACATGTTCATAACAATAACAAGGGCTTGTTTTAATAGAACGTTCCAGGCATTAAACACATTAATGACCCATGAAATAACTGTTTTATCTGTAACACATTAAACAACATAGCTATAACTCTGTATTAATTGAAAACCTACTCCTTTCTCTCAAAATATAGAATTATAAACCAAATATTAAAAAAGAGATTACATGGAAGTTTCTTTGTAAATGAAAATTAAAGATATAAATTAGAGGTATGCAATCATCTGTGGTGAAGTAATTGCCTGAAATGAAGACTTTTTTTGCCATTTAAACTAGCTGCTTCTTTTTTTAGCTTTAATTTTGGCAATTGTGAGTTGATCTAGTCACTGAAAAGCTAAATTAGCAATTTGGGATTAAATACAGTAAGATTCAGATCTTTAAGTAAAAAGTACCACTATTTTGAAATGTTTATAACACTTCCTTCTTCAGTTTGCGTATTTGCTACCGTGTAACAGGATAAAAATTGCAACTAAATTCTTTAAGGCCATGACATCGGTTCACTGTTTATTTAAAAGTCTCTTATTATTATCTCAGTTATAGCCACCATCATTTTTTGATTTTTGACCTCGGTCCCACATTTAAATTGTAATATAATTAAAGATGAGTTTATTCCAAAATGTATTAAGTGTATCTGGGCAGGATCCTAAATGTAATCAGGGTATTGTCACAATCATAAAACTCAAATAGGATCAACTCCTCACCAAACAGAAAACACAATTTCTCCAACAGTCAGTAAAATATATGGAGCAATATATGTAAAATTATCAGTTTGTTTTTGTAAAATCTATACTTTTTTGGATAAAAGGAAAAAAAATCAGACTGAAAAGAGAAAATTACTTTAGTGTCTGTTTCTTAGATATCAGAAAGAGAATTTCAAAATTCATCAAAGCTAACCTTCTGTTATGTACAACAGGCTAAGCTGAAAAGAATGTTAACAAGTTCAATTTTCATTCAATCAGCACTACTGCTCTCTGAAATGTTTCATTGCAGGAAAGAAATAAAAATAATCTATATGGTAATTATGAGGATGAATCCCCCAGTAACTTTCAGCTACATGAAAGGTCAGTTCTATTCAAGATATTTTATCAGTCCCCTGCACATACTCCTGTCCTGTCATTTTAAATCTGAACAGCATTTTATTTTCCCATTTACAGCTACCTGCAGAATTAAGTACTTAAGCCAAATAAGAAAAAAAAAAGAAAGAAAGAAAGAAATGTTGAACGCTGGCAAAGGCTATAATAGCATGGAGATAAATCGTTCAGCTGCTCTCTCTCAAGCCTCTGGGGCTGCAGATTTTTCTTCTCCTGGTGCACTGTGGGTATTCAAAACTTGTTCAACATGATTTCATTTCATTTCAGGCACTGCCTGAGAAAACTAAATTACAGAATCAATCATACAGAAGGTCAGAGTGAGACTTCATTACAAGTATTGCATGCTTGCATGAATATCTTTCATTTATGACTGACCCAATATGTCACAATAGCTGTCTAGTAAAAATAATCCACTTTCTGAAATTGATGTACTACTGATGTCAATGCTACTCAGCAGGCTGGGCAGATTATAGAGAGGTGTTAAAAAAAAGGAACCCTCAGGAGCACAAGTTGTAGTTTTATAGAATTGCCATCTTTTGTAGATTAAAATAATTTTTCAGATGATCATCTAAACAGACAACAGAGCCTCAGTGTAAAATGTTTTTGCCAGCATATTGCTACTGATTTCTACTTATTTTGAGTTAGATATGTATAAGTATCTGCATCATGTAAATCAAGGGGTTCTTTGAAGTCAAAAAAGCATCAACATTCCATTTTTCATTAATACATTTTTGAATACTAGGATTTTATTTGCATATTATTAAAATGTGAATGTTAATCATACTGCACTCCTTTTATCTCCCCTTTTTGTTGCTGTTGTCGTTTTTAACTGTAATAGCATGCATTTAAATAAGATAAATGTATTGTGCTTGTTGCCAATAATAATGAAGCTAATCAGTGGTGTGACAAATTGTCACTCTTTTCTAAAGAAAAACCAATGTGGCAGGGTAGGAAATCAGTCCCAATACATCATAAACTATCTTGTTCTTAATAGCATGAACAATTGTTAATCCATCAATACAATCTTTTAATAACTGCTAGACCACATTTATTCTGGTAATAAACATCTTGCCTGCACTTTGCATGAACTGAAGAATATAAGCAATAATAAATCAAGAATATAATGTAAAGTATTATTTATTATTTTTCTGGCCCTCCTATGGGGAGTATCTGAGGAGCCTGCAAAAGTATTATGATGTAGCTAGCCAACTCTGTACCCTAAGGGAGACATAGGAGAACCTTGACATAACCTATTTTTAACCATGCCTCCGGCGATTCTGCATTCAAGTTTATAGGTGAACATGTCAGGTAGTACATAGAACAAAGCCAAAGACACACTGTATTAATCATAATTCTGTTCAAGCACATTTTATTTGTTCAACATTTGTGATTTAAAATCTCATGACATTTCTTCAAGGTGAAATTTTACTGGACTTTTCAACAAGGTAAGTCTATATCAAGCTAAAATAACTATCACTTAGAGTAAGCTCTCTAATAATTCAGAAAATGACCAATGAACTTGATGTGGTTCATCTCAAATTATTTTAACTGTAGCAAAGGAAACTACTGCTTGTTTTTCAGTATCTAGAAACTCTCCCCTTTTGTAATTAGCCATACACTGTCAATGAAGCATTAAAGTAAGACTACCCAAAATCACTGCATAAGAGCATTGTTCTGTAAGTGTATATGAATATCATAATTATTTTATGGCCCCATCTTTAGTTCTTTCAGATATAGTAAATTCAATTGACCACGAAATGAAATTTCATAGTCAAAATGCCTCCTTTACATTTTTTTATTGCTGTAATAAAGTTTGTATAGCTCCCAGTCAAGGTAATTCATGAAATGTCTAATTTAAAGATGAATTCTAATATTATTAATAAATATTTACCAGTTTAATAAAGTGCCCATTTTCAATATAAAATATGATATACTGTTTTCATTATCTATTTTCAGAATTAAGATGATCCATTGGGAATGTATCTGAATAGTAGATAGAGATAAAAGAGTTTTAGGAACCTGCATGATGACCCTTCTTTATTTTTTAAAGATCCTTAAGCTACCCAGTGTTTGTGGGCAGGGGAAGGGTTTAATTTAAGAAGAAAGGGGAGAAAAAATGTAATCATTTAAAAACATGGGCTGCCTCTCCCTCAGTAAAACCCACAGGGCACAGTCTGGGGAGGAAATCATCACACGAATCCTGCAAAGTTCCTCCCTGGTCAGGCCATGGGACCTACCCCACACCTCTTCATCAGCTACCTAGTAAGGCAGCTCTATTAGAGCTGTGCTAACAGGGAAATCCACAGCTACAGCTTCCCAAGCACCACCTGAATTGAAAGGGGTGGAGTTTGGGTTGACAGTCTCCACAGAAAATCTCAGAGGGGCTGGTGAGAGGATGAGGTGTGTGCTTGCCAAGGGCTTCTCCTGGCCCACCAGGAACCAATCCTGCACCAATGAATCAATGGAAGCTATGGTATCAAATTCAATGGGCACACAATCAAGCCCCCAGTGTCTACTCCTTCCCCCAAAGTGGGCCCTGGAAAAGGAAGGATGTGATTCTGCAGAAGCGTAGCTAACCTAGTGGAGGTGGGGGAGGGGGGGTTGTCAGTGGAGAAGAAGCGATCCAATCAGAGGGCCTTTTCCATAAGCAGCTCTGAAGGGGAACCACCCAACACCATTATTTGTGGGGAATCACAAAATATGAAAAATGCAAAATTAAAGGCCAAATCCTGGTCATTTTGTTCACACAATCTAACTGGTAACACCCAGGGGGGAAGTACGCAGGATGTGGTCAAAAACAGTCTATTATTTATGCCTAAACTGGATGCAGTGTATTAACTATATGCCCATACAAATCACAATAGTTCAGGATTCCCTACTTCTTGGGCACATAATTCCCTACTTCTACTCCAAAGCCTGAGACTTTATTACACTTTCCTCTGGTTTAATCACTCCTTGTGCTCAATACATACACAAATCCCAGGCCGGATGAGATCAGAGTAGAGGGATCGTATTCTGAAAGTTATGACTCCTGGCCATGGAATTATTTGGACTTTCTGCCTGCTCAGCAGTGAGATGCTTTTATTTATTTATTTATTTTTAGCGCTAGCTATTTATCATGACCTTAGTGGGAACATTCAAGTTTGCAATGAAGCCAGCAAGCTGTAATGGGCTTTCAGATAGAATGGAGAAATCCAAAGAAACATTTGCTGCACTATGTATTTCTAATTTTTTTTATTATTGCATCTCTGTGGAAATCCAATCTTTCCATGCTTTTACCTTATCTGGAGTGTTGCATTAAAAAAAAAAAGACGATTTATATAAAACTGTAAACTGACAATGTGACTTGCTTTCTTCTAAACCACCAGTAAACTTGCATTTTAAATTTCACCACGCTAAGCAGAAGCTCCTAGAAAACTGCTAATATGACTAAATAACTATTAGTTGTATAATATATCTGTACAGCTGTATATATAGCCATTCTTTATTATGAAATACAGAAACTAATTCAAACTGTAGTCAAGGAGTTTAAAATGCTAAGTACAGTAAATTTACCACTGAGATTGGAAATAACTATGGATCTGATAGCCTCACCCCCAAAACACTCAAAAAAGGTTCCCTTTTATAGAGTTCCTGCCAGATCAAGAAGTGAGATTTGAATCCCTGCACACTGGAATAAGCAAACAGTGTGGGCAATAAAATAAATGGACCCTGCAAGATGCATGAAGATCTACTTGACACCATAGCAGTCTGTTTGAGGAACTGTCTTCTGAAAGTTCTCCCCACAACTTTCCCAGCCATATGCTCAGAGTCATCCTGGCCAGAGACTCCTCAACCCACTGCTGTCCCAAGAGGCTTCCCACTAAAGTGGGAGTTTCACAGCATGAAAAGGCTCTGTAGAAAAGTTAATTATAACTTAAGGCTTTACTAAATTTTTAGCGGATTCTGATTGCTGGGGTTAACGGTGTACCTATCACACTGGCCAAACCCTTCCCCACACTCAGATCTCTACCTCGCACCCCATCCCCACACCTGGCTTTCCAGAGGACAAGGGGTAGACGACGCCTGGCCTCAGCCTATCACCACTCCCAGGGGCATGAACAAGCAGAGAGCCCCTTTGTGTGCGGATCCTCAAAGGACAACCTTATCCTGTATTTTCCAAGCATAATCAAAATACTGAAAACAAACAAGTTATTAATTTTAAAAGATGAAATGCAGGGTTCTTAGAATAACTCCATGGAATATACAGACATAGTAGAGTAAAATATGTCCTTTACTGTCAATAGGTTGGTTCAAAAGGGAAAGGAAAAGAAGAAACATTCTCTGTATTATGCTAGCAAACCATCCCTGGTACTGTCAAGGCAGTTCCTTACCTTCCACTCAAAATATAGCCAAATAATTCCCTTGGAACTAACTGGCCTAACACAAGAGAATTTTTTACAGGGGAAGAGCCAGTTCCTTCACTTCTATAGGACAAATTCTGCCCTCAAAAGTGCGGCTATAGCTCTCATGAACTTCCTCAGCAGTCCTGAGTGCATTCAGTGGTAGAATCTGGCCTATGGACATAGGTTTCTAAATCCAGTCCCAGAATGCAAAATTTTATGTTAACAGTATTACCAGGCTGGTTCCTTTATTGTAAGATGGAGAAATCCATTCATATGCAGCTCAACAATACATGGGTTATTAATAACAAAGCCCACATTCCTGAATCTACCAATAGTTACCCTTAAACATTTTCCAGTTGCCATAGAGAAGCAAATAATGCTATTCCATTAGTTGTAGTATTCCCTATCATATGTAAAGTGCTGCAGATACGCAGCTAATATTATCTATTTAATACTCGCAAGTGTTTAAGGGTGACTACTGTTCTACTAAATCAGACTGATATTTTGAGAGGTCAATGAAAATAGGTATTTTTACCATATTAAAAAAATCTGCATTTCTATGTTTTGACAGGTGCTATTAAATTAACTAAAATATACAAAGGACCATGCCTACCATACGCAATCCATTGCTATGGATTACACCATCTTGGTCCACAAGATTTCGTGATATTGTAATAGAAGGAAGATCCAAGCTCTGTGGAGGAAACTGGGGTGTAAATTCATTTCCTTGTCCAGGCAGCTGATCACCTAGACCCTGAAAGGGCAACAGTATATCTGCCATTCCCAGCGTGGGGTCTGACTCAGGAGGGGGCGTAATTGGTGGGATCTCAAACTCTTCATCTCCAAGGCTTGGAGTATGGAATGTCTGCTAAAAGAAAAGAAAAGCAACCACATTAGAGTGCACCATTCTAAATATTCATTTTTGGATTTGCAAACCAAAGGAATTCTGTATTATTTAGCTCTCAAATGAAAACTCTGTAAATAACAAATTTTATAAGTTTCAAATACATAGGGCTTTGTGGATAATTCTGATTAAAGATTTAAGTCTCATTATCATATGGTTTTAATGGAGTATCAGTATTAACAGTTTTTTAATGCGTACTTAATTAGCAACATCTGTCTTTGTTGTTAGACTGAACATCAGCCACACTGGATTTGGCCATATAACAAATTGCCACTTTATTTATATGTTTTTGAAATAGCATCAGCAGCTTACATTATTCTTATGCTTCATAAAATACTGACAATTTTGTAGCACATACACTCCATTAATCCAGTACTGAACACGGCACATCTTTTGTTTCCTTTTTACAACTAACAAACATGAAATATTATAATTCAGTTTTTGATTTCTTTTCTACTCCACCCATGAAGTATAATGGACCCCTTTACATAAGAGTTATTATTTGGAGCACAGACATTTATACAATAGCAATGGTGATTATAGTAGCTTCCAGTGTTTTTTGAAGCGAGCCAGCATGTTTGAACAGTGGGTTTTTTTTATTAAGTAAACACCTGTTAAGATGCCTGGAGCAGAACATTTACTGCCAGTTATCTTCAGGGTTTGTATGTATATGTTTGTGTGTGTGTCTAAGATAATCTTTATTCAACTACAGTCTGGATCTGGCCTCTACATTGCTGACTTATTTGGGGGAAAAAATGAACTATGCTTATTCAGATTTCTTTCTTGTGAGCTAAATGAATTTCTGTATATTACTTCAGGTCCAGTGAAGCTTAATAATATAAATCTAATACTTGAAATTAGGCCATTTCACATGTACCCAAATCAGGACTATCTCAATCAAACTGGGCAGTTGGCAATCCTAAAATAGGCACTCAGTCTTGTTTTGGACATACAATACTGCTCTGGGATTTATTTGTTTGTATGAGTTCAAAATTCTAGTTGAGAGGGGCAAAAATTGTTTCATGTATTATTTACATTGTTCGAAAGAGTGTCTTAATTCCAGTTAATTTTAAAATGATATGTTCAGTGAAAGATCTCATTAACTGCTGTAAATTGTCAGCCTTCAAACTGTTAATGATGATATAAATTAATAACCGCTTGAGAGAAGATGGAAACTGAAACACAAGTAAAACCTTTGCTTGCATACAAAACCTGTCAGCTGTCATTATTGGTCTCTCACCAGAAATGATGAGGTCCCAGACTGCTACAGTCTGCAGGAGCATAGGGAGAGAGTCTGCTGAGACTCTAGCAGTCTCACTTGATGCAGAATATTGCAACTTAATTCCAGATTTGAAAGCTGGTCCTGCATTAGGGAGACGTTTGACTTTCATTGCCATGTTACAAAAGGCGTACATTTTCTTACTGTGGAGCTCTGAGTTCACAAACACAAAGGATGGATTGGCCATGAGAAGTGGTTGGCTAATGAACATAACCCTATGGCTGCATTTGCAGTTATTTTGGCACTAATGTGGTCTAGTAACAGATGCAACTGTAATTTGTGACTCATTTGCTACCCCATTACTGCTTAATGAAATCTAACATATCACATTAACAATACGGATAAACACTCATTCTTGATATGTGGCATTTGGCTGTTTTCATTACCACTGTAATTAACACTTGAAATATTATTTCAATAAATATTTAAGGTGCTTTAAAAATGGGTTATGGTAATCATCATGACACAGAGACAGAAAACAAAGCAAACATGTGGATTCTAAACGTGAAGGTGTTCTAGCGCTTACACTGTTCTCTCTGTAGGGCATTATTTACGGGAATAAAATGGTTTTCTAGCACGGCAGTGTCCATATGCAAAATCCTAATGAATAAGCTGCGCTCATTTAAATGTAAAAACTGAATAACAAAACACACACTGAATGCAGTAATTGCCAAGTTAGGCTCACACCATAATGCAAATATTAACACTTAATCATATTCTTATTCTTTCTCCAAGCAGTGAAATCAGTATCATTAGACTAGCTCTGAAACTCTGTTTTAAGTGTCATTGTTTTAAGTGTCATATTTATGAGGTAGTAGTAATTATGAGAATGGGATTTTGTTTCCTCATCTAAAGGGATAAATCCATTACAACTGTATAAATATATAATGCAACCATATAATAATACAACATTTTTATAATTTACGACAACTAGAGAGAGTATCATGAGTAAACTGATGAATACTTACATAAAACTAACTCTCACAATATAATTGCCCAAAATAAGTATACATAAAAAAATATCTCTAAATGATCCAAGAATTAGGCTAAAATAGATGTAATCTAAAAGAAAAAAAAGTATTCTAGTGACGTAGTCTTAATCCAAATCACTGGGCTATTCAGATTGTAAAGGGAGTTATGTGATTTGATATTGCAGAAAGGTGCTATTATAACCAAGACAGTATAACACTTCTGGGGGTTATCTTACCAATTGTATTTTTTAAGTTATTAACTTTTCAAATATTTATTTCTTACATTTTTTTTTTAAAAGTGTGTGCATGGTTAAATGCCATCTGTACTGAAATGTTCAAAACATTTGTTCCTTTTGATAAAAATGCAAATCTGGAGAACTGTTGTATCAACATATAACAGCCAATGTCTGACACGGTGAATTATCACAGCTGGAATTAAATTGTCTCTGAACAGCTGCTGGCAGCAGAGCTTTCATCAATGTTTGATTCAAATGTAGGAAAGAAATTCTACAGAATAAAACATCATGTTGTCATTACAGATGGGGTTTGTGTTCATTATCACAAACAACACTGGAGCCAGTGCCAAACAATATTCCCTTATCTAAGCAGTCTTGTTGGATAAAAAGAGATGGTGGCCATTGTAAAAATGATTCATAAAATACTACCCTTAATTTGAACCTTCATCTTTATTATAATACCCTCTTTGCCACTTAATTCCATACCATTTTCTATTTTACTATAATGAGCACAGTCATGACAGAATTGTCACCATCAATGAATAAGGTCAAGGCTGCTCATTTTTCTAACCTTTCCTTACCCTTGGGAGATTTATGATATACACCTTATGTACATATTAAATATTATTTACTACCAGTTTCTGCCTCTCTCTTCAAATTCATATATTACACATGCATGCACATAGTTTTTTAGGCAATACATCTCGCCCTTTTTATCTTTCCACCCTCATTGGAACAATAGCTGTTATTTTCCAGGCATGCCCAAAAGGCAGCTCCATCTGGAGCTGATGTCAATACTACTGCAATGATAGTCTAAACAACTGGCTGACAGTAGATAGTGGTCTAAAAACAACTACAAGAACACTGTGGTTGGTGCACACAGCCCTTCACTAGCCCCATTCCTAAAAGCTAGCAGCCAAATGTATCACCTCAATGACCCGTCAGCCTCCATCAATTCAGACCCAAGGCTTGTTCCCAAGCCCATGTCTAAAACTTGGCTGAAACTTGTTCCTCGTTCCCACA
The DNA here is from genome assembly GCA_037349315.1 of Chelydra serpentina. NCBI lineage: Eukaryota > Metazoa > Chordata > Testudines > Chelydridae > Chelydra > Chelydra serpentina. Next base: position 14,110,222 of record JBAIAC010000026.1, on the reverse strand, counting down.
ACGCAAACATTGCAGTCAACTAAGTTGTTTTGTATTCTAACTTATGTGAGTGTTAAGAACCCAAATTAAAATGTTTGTATCTATGAGTGAAATTAGCATATTAGCTACTAATGACTTCTACTAGGCTTGCTTTCAAAATCTACACCTACTGTGCCTTTTATTTGTTTCCTTCTGTTTATAATTTTTTTCATACACAAAGCAGATTTGTTTCTATTGACATGCTATGTAAGTAACAGCCTTATGGACAGCTAAATTGAGTAGTAATGGAGAGCTGTCAGGTTATTTTCTTTCTCATTAAAGTCTTTATTTTGTGCTCCATAAAACACATACAAATTCAGCACTTCACTCTTCATCTGTTGAAAGTCTGTTAAATTATCAAAGCAAACAGCAGAATATGAACACAGATAAAAAGAAAACATCTACCTCATTTGCAGTAAGAAATGCATTATTTGCCTCCGTCATGTTCATGTAGTTGTTATTGTTTCCAAACTGAAAGAAAAATAGATATTTGGTTTTTAATATATGCAATGATAAACCTTTATGACTATACAGTCAAAATATATTCTTTGTCCCATCAACTACCCAGAAAAGAACTGCTTCTGAAAAAAAAGATAAGATGTAAATCTGCACAAGCTCTTTTGGAGCTGCTATAGTCACAACCAAGCTGGATGATTCTGATTATTATACTGCTGATTGAATTAGTACGGATCATTTGTGTCCCCCAGTTCTGCCTAGGAAGGGTCCACTCTGTGCATGGAATCTGCCCCTTCTCATGCGGAAGGTGGGGTCAGCGGACTCTGCAGCACAATCACCTCTATCAACCAAGCACTTCACAGGTCCATTCTCAGAAATAGATCATTCATCCCCAGCCTCTGTTATGTTTCTTCAAAGGCCCACCCATCACCCAGGAGGTCCTGAGGGGAACCAATGCCAAGGGGGTCCGCAGTAGCAGGGTTTCAGTTAGAGCTGATTTGAAAAAGGAAAGAGGGGAGGGAGGATGAAAGAAGTCTGCAAGATTTTTTATTTTTTTTTACTTCTCCATCGTCTCCTCCCACCCATTCAAAAATCTGAAATCTTTTGCTCAGTTCTCATTCCAGTGGAGTCACCCTGCAAGGGAGCCAATGGAGGGCAGGATTAGGGGAATTGTGCTGGTGATCTGCCAGGTTTGTGGTGAGCTCAGTGGCCCATTCCACTGAGGGCCACTTCCTCCCACACATGTGAACAATCAAAGGGTATCCTCATGGAGATTCTCTTCCCCAAGTTCCCTTCCTTCAAACTCTGAATCATGAACATCAATTGACTGTATTAGAGAAATATTTATTCTTTTTAGAGACTAGTATGGAAAAGAGGATATGGCTAACTGGTGATTTACATGCACTGCTCTCTTAAATGGCAGCAGTCAGATGTTTGTAGGGAAATAGGTAGACTGGCAACTATCTTTATATGTATTCTCAACACACATACACACACACACACACATACGGGCATTTCATAAACTTTGCTTTTCAAGAACAAAATACCATTGGTGTGTTTGTGTTTTCAGCTGAAACACTAAGCTATGGAGTTTCAAACCTCCTTTGTGTTTCTCAGGTTCTATTCACTATGAGGCATAGTGAAAAAAATATAATAAAGGGTGGCAAAAAAGGAAAGAGTCCCTACACCACATGTATGTTATCTATGTTCATTAGTGTTGCTGTAAACTAATATTTAATACTTAACATAGCATTGTGGGAAAGAGTGAAAAAAAGGGATTGCAGAAATCTCTGAACATATTAATTTTTTATACACCGTCATTAAAATGGCCTTCTCACACCATGAGAGTTAAGGTTGCATCAGCATTTCTAGCCTGACCTCCTATTTTGAGTTTTATAACTCAAATATAAATCTTTCCTTGGGTCTTTTCCTTGTCTTAAAGTCTTGAGTGCATTTTATTTGAAGTGATTTTTTTTTAAATCGACATTTTTGATACTACAGGGCTCTACAATGAGTGTGTGAGGATGGGGAAATAATCACTTTCACAGCCACCACCACAATTGTCTGCTCCAAATGAGAGAATCCTATAATGCTGCCAGAGCAGGATGAATCCATAATGAAAAAGGATGTCCTCCACCCTCACTCAGTACTTTGTCCAACTTACTGCCTGGGGGTCTTGGTGATGAAGAGGTTTCAGACCTTGCCCCTCATACCTGCAGCATCAGAGAATGGGATTGGGGGAAGAAAACTGGCTCTTTTCTTGAAAGGGTTAATTTCCCTGAAAGACACAAGAACCTTTCCCCAAACGCAAATATGGGACAACTGCAGCAGCATTGGGAGGAGGGAAGAAAAGGAAGATGAGTAAAGGGAACAGGGGTCTGATCCAAAGCTCACTGTAGCAAAATGAATGTCTTTCCATTGACTTCACTGGCCTTTGGATCCCGCCCTTGGAGATGTCAGAGTTTAGAAACAGGGTAGAAGACAGAACCGGAGGAACTGTGGGGAGAAGGAAAGGTAAGAGATCAACTGTGACTTACAAAATTAGAGAGTAAAATTTCCATCCCAAAATACGAAGCGACACACAAATTGTATCTAGGATATGGTCTAAGTAAAACTGGTGTTTATGGCATACATATACTGTGTCATAACTACATACATAGCTAAAGATGATGTAGATATTAAAAACTAAGCGCCTGGGTGAATTTTGACTCAGCCATTGCATATTCACAGGAATTTTTTCCAGCCAAGATTTTGTGGATTGTGTGGATTTTTAGCATGCCGACTTAGTACTCGTGCACAGCAGTGAGATTGACATGATAGATTTCTCATGTCAGTGAGCCGAGAACTAAGAAGGATTTACATGAAAAACTATAATGGCTCCAAAGGAGCAGTTTTTTTCTACAGTACCAAAAAAATAAATAAAAATCACTTGTTAAAATAATATCTAAATACAGTCATGTACAAGAGAGTGATTTTATCACAATCTACTGGGTAGAGCAAAATTCAACCCTACTATAAATGAGCATATCTTTCCTGAGGTTGGACCTGCTCACAACAGGCCTGGTTTTGGCTATATACATTTAAAAAAATTAGAATCATGAATTTTCTTGGTCTTCATATACTTAAGTACAACATAGGTAGCAGCAGATCTGAATGCCCACTGTTTTTTTCTCAATTTTATGCAATTCACGGATTGAAAATTATGTCTGTGAATCATTAAGAATGTGGAACAAAATGAGAAAACAAGGAACGTCAAAGTGAAGGTTGCAACTACATTTTTAACTTGCTATTGTGACTGAGAATTGCTGCTCCTATTTTATATAACTTCAGGAACCAACCTCAGACGATGCGGTATCTGTGCTTTTGTCAGTGTGTATCACAACTTCAACATTATTTAATTGTAGATTTTTGTCTGTGAATTAGAAATCCATTTAAGACAAACTATGTTTTATCAGTGAGCATATTAAAGATTAAACTTACTTATTATCTAATAGTAACCACAAATGATACAGGAAAATAAAATGGTTATTATCTTAAGGACCTAAACAATTCAAAAAACAAATTAAGCTTAGAGTGAAATAAGAACTGGGTTAGAAATCCTCTTCTGAACAGTTAGTATGTGAATGTAATTACTGAAGAAACTACAGCTAATCAGCTGTGAATTGTATCCATTAATTAGTATTTGCCCTGGAGAAATGAGAAAAAATCAGTAACAATGTTAACACCGCAATGCACTGATGAGTACAGAAACACAGGGCTCTCAGCAGTTAGTCAAGCAGGTGGCTCCAATGGTCCAAGTAATTTTAAAAGCTCTCACCTGAAGTGTAGAGCTGGAATTACAAAGCACTTCTTGCATATCTTTTGTATCTATATAAGGCTATAATTAATGGCTTTTAATTTAGAAACACTTTATGATCATCTGGGAACAGTTATAAATCATTCAAAATAGAACAAGGAGTTCTATTCTATTTTAGTAAAATATTTAATTTAGAATAGGCAGACAAATCAAATGTGTTGTGTGAAATGAGTCAACACCTCTCTCCATTTATTTTCTGGGAACTCACTTGCCTAGACTGACATATACCAGTAGTCTACATACTTGAGAACAGGGGTGCAAAAGGAGGGCTAGATCCTGCAATTTAATTCACAGGAGCGAAACCCTTGTGAAGCTTCACTGATTTCACTGACTGGGGCATGAAGGTGGATCAAGCTGCTGGATCTAGCCCTGATACCTTACTGTTTGAGTTGGCCTGTGTGTTGTTTTAAAAATTACTTAATAATAATAGGTCAGTAATACTTTGTACTATATGGTGTCTTTCACCTGAAAATCTCAAAGCTCTCTACAACAATTACTGAATAAAAGTCTCTGGAGCAACATGCAGTGTTATCCCCAGTTATACAGAAACAGAGGAACCATATGCGACTTTCCCAGGTCACAAAGCAAGTCTGTGGCCCAACTGAACACAGAACAAGTTTTATTGGCTGACAGTCCTGTGTTTAGCCATTAGCTCATGCTTGTTTGATTTCAAGAATCGCACAAAGTCCAGTTCCAATGCTGACTAATATTTGCACCCAGTCTTGCTTTTACGTATGCACACTGTATTTTGATGGAGCAAAAGAAACGGTATATGCACCCTCATGTTCTGCAATGCCTTGGAAAAAGAAAAGCAGGCAAGATACAACGGTTTTGAACAAATTGTAGATCATCTCTTTCATTCGTTCTGCAAGTGCAATGCTTAGGGCCCTCCCAAATTCACAGGCCATTTTGGTCAATTTCACGGTCATAGGATTTAAAAAATCATAAATTTCATGATTTCAAATTTGAAATTTCACCGTGTTGTAATTGTAGGGGTCCTGACCCAAAAAGAAGTCGTGGGGAAGTGGCAAGGTTATTGTATGTGTGTGTGGGGGGGGGGGGGGCGGGGGAGGGGAGGGTTTGCAATACTGCTACCCTTACTTCTGTGCTGCTGCTGGCGGTGACTCTGCCTTCAGATCTGGGCAGCTGGCGAGCGGGCTGGGAGCTCAACTCGGAAGGTAGAGCTGCCACCAGCAGCAGTGCAGAAGGATGGATGGCCTGGTATGGTATGGCCACCTTTACTTCTGCGCTGCTGCCTGCAGAGCTGAGCCCTCAGTCAGCAGCTGCCACTCAGCTCTGAAGGCAGCTCAGAAAGAAGGGTGGCAATACCGCGACACCCCTAAAGTAACCTTGCGACCTCCCTCCTGCAATTTCCTTTTGAGTCAGGACCCCCAATTTGGGAAATGCTGGTCTCTCCTGTGAAATCTGTATAGTATAGGGTAAAAGCACACAAGACCAGATTTCATGGTCCGTGATGCGTTTTTCATGGCCGTGAATTTGGTAGGGCCCTAACAATGCCCATTCAAGTGAGTGGGAGCTTTGCATTAAAACTAATGGCATTATTTGGTCCTATGTCTTTAAAATTACAACATTCCTTGGGGTGAAATAGCCATGGACTTCAGTGGGGCCAGGATTTCATCCTTTTTACTCTATCATAAGGTTAGGTAGGTGGGGTGTGTGCTTGCTTTTACTTTGGGGAATGGTAAGAAATCTCTTGTCGCTCATTAGTGCCAGTCCAAAGCAGTCCATTGCCATTCTGTATTCCAGCAGACCACCATTGCTGGTCTTCTCAATTACATACTTTCAATTACAAAGCTTGAACTTAAATGTCTAATCTCACGATACACTGCAGTTTTTAAAAACATTTTTCCTATGTTAGGTTAAAGCAGTGATACTCAGACTGAGGCTCAGGAGCAGCAATTGGCTCTGTGATGCATCTCTTGCGGCTCTTTACAGCATATGATATTAAAACACTGTGTGATTTAATTATTAAGCAATCTAAATTATTAACCAGTCAGAATGCTTTTACTATATTACTGTAGTTGATCTAATAATAATACTTGGTCAGAATAAGAAAGAAAGAAAGAAAGAAAGAAAGAAAGAAAGAAAGAAAGAAAGAAAGGATATAGTAAGCGAAACAATTAATTCACACTACTCTGGTTCTTTTGGGTAATGTTGATCGCTAATTTGGCTCCTGAACCATTGAGGTCTGAGTACCACTAGGTTAAAGTTTCTTTCCCACCCTGCATGCTTGTCCTAATGGACAAAGTCAAATCAACCCAAGGAGCACACTTAGGCTTTAAATATTGTGCAACCCCTCCCCTTCTTTTTAACCCTTATACCTTTTCCTTGCAGTATTGGCGACCTCAGACACTCACAAATCATGAATCAGCTCCCAAAACACCATGATGTTAGCTTAAAGATTTTAGAACAATAATAATTTCGATTCTGATTATTTGCGTTCTGGTTTTTTAACCTTTATGGTGTACTTGCCGTTAGGGTTTTCAATCTGTTCCCTGCAACCAGGAGGGCTAGAAACTTTTTTTTTTAAATTAAAGTTGAAATTCTCATGAATGTATATGAAACCAGGAGCTGAGGCAATACTGTCAGGAACACATCACAGGTGAAAGGTTCATAGAGTCTGGCTTCCTCTCCAACAGAGCCTCCTCAAAAACCTCAAAAAATTAAATTTGGGCTATAGAGTGTGTTATTCTTCTATAGCAGTGATGAGACAAAACACGTTTCCAGAAAGTAAAATATAAGCTACACTACATAATCAACTTTATATTATACCCTGTTCTAAAAACATGACCATATTTTCACAGCTGTACCAATAAGCCTCAAATCTGAAAGTATGAAAAATATGGTGAAGAATAATTCGCCCTAAAATATCCGATGATTTTCAGAACATTAACTATGAGTGAGATGGGGAGAGTTTAGATACGTAGGATGAAATCTTGGTCCCACGAAGGTCAATGATAGTACGGCCACTGACGTCAATGGGGCCATGATTTTACCCATAATACTTAGCAATTCTTAAATAATACCTTAACTGTACACAGTATCATCCTTTTAACTACCAAAACCCCAGTATAAATCTGTTTTGAAAATTAAGGAATAAAAATGAACATTTAGTCATGAGAGAACTCATCCCTGGTATTCACTATAGAGAGAAGCAGACAGAGAAATACAATAAGTAACTTGAAGCTAGACACAGAAGTAAAATCTTCAAAATGCCACCCACCTGCCTCAATGGGACTGGCGGTGAAAGGGAACAGTCCCAGCAGAAAGGGAGGGAAACACACTCGCTCCTCCATCCTGGAAGTCTCTGGCACCCACTGGCCAGCTGGGAGGGAGGGTGCTGATTGGCCAGCATATCACAGCTCCCAGAATTTAACATGGAGCGGGAGCCATGTGGAGCCTCTTTCAGCTCCGTTCCAGTGGGCTCACACTAGTCACCCCGAACTAGGAATTGGAATCTAGTCTGACAGATGCTGCAGGTCTAGACATTCAACCCTTTGAAGGGGTCAGGAAGGAATTTGTTCTCCCATAGGCCAATTGGCAGAGGACAAGGAGTTTTTTCCCTTCCTCACAGCATCTTCAAACCACAGCAAGTTAAGTAGGAATGTGTTTAGTGCCTAACACAGGTACTTGGGTTGAGTTGTTTATTCATTGCAACTTGCAGCCAGTTTCCAGGGCAGTTAGGATAAAATGAACAGTTCTCCAAGATAAAAGACCTGGGATTTTGGTGATAGGCCTTGGGCTCATGGGATAGGGTGAGACCTTGTGGCCTTCACAGGCTCAGATTAGACTTGTGGCCCTCGCTGGCTGAGGTCCCCATCCTTCTGCACCCCCTGTTCCCCTGGTGGGGGGAGGGTACTAAGACTCAGAGACAGATGAGTCCTGGAGCATAGGCTCAGGAGAGCCTATCCCAAGTTATGGGTTATCTGGTAATGATCCCTGTAACCCCGGCATGGGAACCAACTAAATGCTTGGTAGAGGAGAGTGTGAGTGATGGGCGGGTAGTGCCCCTCCCCTGTGTTAAAGTTTAATAAAAGTTGTGACCGTGCCACTTAATTCCATGCATGTGTCTGTCCTCACTTTGCCTCTATGTCTGCATCGAAGCGCTTTTAGGTGACTTAGGAGCCTAAGTCCGATGGACTTTCAATGGATTTAGGTCACTACACCACTTAGGTGCCTTTGAAAATGTTGCCCAAACGTCTTCTATGGAACAGAAACAAAGATTTTTATCGTCCTAGTACTTTTACCCTCAACTCTGAATCATGACTCACCAAGCAAACCTATTATATATTCCCAATCAAACTCCTCTTGTTAGTATAGACTAACCATGCAAACACAAGGAACAAAAGGAGAAGCTTTTGTTCCAAGAACAAAAACAAAACCTCGCATTAAAAATAGGCAGCAAAGATGTACTGAATCACACCACAATATGTCAAGACAGTGAATGGGCCCACTGGTACCATTCTAACATAACATATCGTGAGTTGGAACGAAACTTATTTATGCCACTTGAGAAGATAAGTTTGTAATTCTGTACTCAAAGAGTAAGTACTGTAAATTTGAGGAGGATATGCCATACTTCTCTTACATAACACATATGTTGAATCCCTTATTTAGGTGAAAACAGAACTCATATTTAACTAATGCAACAACCAGTGCCTTCATACTTATTAGTAAATAAATATCCAAAATAAATATTTAGGGCCAAATATTTAATGGGTCTCAGTGTGGTCTTTAAACACAATATTCTGCAAACCCTTACGCCTAATTTCTGCAAACTCTCATTCATAGCCCCATTGATTTCAATGGGTAGGTTTGTAAGTAAGCATTATATGAGTGGCTGCAGGAATGGGCCCTAACAAAGCACTCTCAACAAACTACAGGTGTGAATAGTAGAATTCAGACAACTACCTAATTTGTGTGTGCAAATATTCTTTGTATCTGCATTTTAGGTAGACAGACATCCACATTCTATCATTTGTGCTCTCATTTCATTGCTCCTATAAAATGGCACTCTCTAGAATAAAGTTAGAAGCCATATTTTTAAAATGTGGCCATTAATTAAATTATATTCATTTAATATGCAAAAGTATCTACTTGCACAAGAATATGTATATTTGTGGAAGTAAATATTATAATTATTATATCTACTAAATATGGCCATTACATTATTATATATATTCATTTCACGTAGAAAAATATCTACTTGCACAAATATATGTATGTTTGTGGAAGTAGATATCAGATATAATTATTATGGCAAAGATCTCAGCTCTATCTTCATTTTTGGCAAATTATTTCCTGAGAGGCTATACTATCTTTATGAATAAAAAGAAAGATAATGATCCCAAAAGATGTAATTACGGACCAGAACTAAATTACTTTGCAGGTCTAAGTACTGTATCTTCATAATTCCACTAGAGAACATCTTCACTGCATTTGGGCAGATTTGATTTTGCTGCCTGACCAATAATTACAGCTTTGGCAAATACAATGTCTGATAAGGACATCAATTAAGAATGAGCATTGTGTTATTTTTTTTTTAAAATCATCATGTTCACAGCCTGTCTGATTGAATGAAATGCCAAATTAAATTAATGGAGATTGCTAAATCTAGCTAGCTGGTGGGGAGCCATGCAGAAAGTGGGACAGCATAGACAATAAACTGTCTGTAATTAAAAGATGAGAAGCTGGACTAATGCTACTTCAGCCTGATTACTCCAAACACCACAATATACATTAAAATCATTCTGACAACAAAGTGTGAACAGCGGGAGGAGGTTTTGACCAACTAACATCTACAAACACCAATGTCGTAATCAACTGAATTAAATGCTACAGAAAATTATAAACCAATTATTATTTATTCCCATCATGAAAAACAATTTACTTCTTCAGTAAAATAATTCACTAACAGTTACCACCTATCCATCTAATTTTTTTTAAGTAGTGCCTTCACTTTAAGTATAGTGGGCATATAGCTCCTGGACCCATGAATCAAGGAACATAGAGCTCTTTAGATGATCTGAAAGAGCAAGTCTCCACAACCATATAAATGCTTCAGAAGTTTTAGGTTATATTGCAAATTATTTCATTTTACTTTTGGAATTAAAAATGAAGAGGCATATTCGGCTCTCAGGTTCACTGATGTAAATCTAAGGTAAATCCATTGTCTTCAGTGGAGTTACTTGGGATTTTTTACACTGTTATAATGGAGTTCAAAAGCTGGCCCAAATCCTTTTTTAAAAAAATCAAGAAAAAATCAAAGGGGATGTCAATTCCATCTCAGACTGAATCCAAAATGGTGCTCTGGATATTGTGGCTACTTGGGGACCCTGCAAATCTCAGTACTTTGTCTTGCAAGATAGCAAAACTTCTGAAATAAGTAAATTGTAAATTACAATAACGGCTATGGGTAATGGGTATAACAGTAGACAAGCCACAGCAGCTCAACATGGAGAAACTTGGAAGTTCAGGATGTAAGAGGGTTAGACGAGAAATAACCAACTGGTGTTCAGTTGGGGTCTGAAGACGTCAGGCAGGGCATACAATGAGACATGCCCTCTGGTTTCGTAAAAATCAAATGTAATCAAACAAAAGTGAGAATGTGTGTGTATTTGCATGAAGTACTAGTTCATTGGTCAACAAGCAGGTTATGGTATACTTACTGACTTCATCCTTCCTTGCATTTCTACATATATTTTGAAAACTTATACAATGCAATTTACCTTCAGCGATCCACTAAGGCACAGTATGATGAAAATAGTTTATTTCTAACTTTGTGAGACATATTATCATTAAAAATACATGTTAAAATACAAAATAATACATTTTCTTCTGCAAGCACATTCATTTCCTATTTGCGTATGCCCACAAATTTCCCACAGGAAGACTTTAGAGAACCCTGTAAAAAGATGACAGTTCATACCAGAAGCTACTCTAAAGATTTTTTGGCCAAAAGAAGTTAATATTCAATCTTATACTACCAGCCATCCACATACAGAGCTCCCTCAGGTGATATATTTGCAACTCGATTACTCCTCCATTGCTCAAAAATCAGGAGTGAAACGCTGAAGTCAATGGAAAACTCCATTTCGCCCAGATACCCTACTTTGACTGAAACTATGCCAGTGATCTGCAACTAAGCCATGAGGCAAGCAGAATCTTTTAAAATAAATTACAGCATTACCTAATCCCCCGTCCCCAATTCTGCAATCACATTTGCACATGCTCAGCTTTAAGCATGCGAGGAGTCCCATTAATCGTTCATTAATGATAAGCATATGTATAATGTTTGAAAGATCAAGATCTTATGCAGAAGTATAGTTTTACAAATTGCTTGACTTGACTTCAGTGGGACTACTCCAATTTTAAAGTAGAGCATGTGCAGTACTGCAACCTAGATTTTGTACATTGGTTTGTTTTTTTAAAAAAACAAAGGAAGAAAATCTCATTGAGACAAAATAATTTTTTGCAATGTCCTGAAGACGACAGTGGTAAACTAAATTGTATTCATACATTCCCAGTCTCTATCAAACCTACTGTTTGCAAATCTATAGATTTAAAAGTTTTCAACAAGCAATTAAAGTGAACAAATTTAAAATTACTTTTAAATGCCTTTAGCCAGCAAGTAAAATCTTCAACAATAATAAAAAAAACCTTGACAATCTCTCTAATTCAAAGCCAAACCATTTAATATGAAATCCTTCTTCAGCGAATTCCATGGCCAGCAGCAGTAACTTAATGATATTTTGCCAAGTATGGGACTGTTCTACTCTTGGAACAGTAAAATGAGGAATATTTAATGGTCTCAAATTATAGCCATTTTCAGTTCCTTTAAGAAGTGTACAGTCTATAAAAAATTACTATCTCTAGAAATAAGTGACTTTGTATAAAGACATATAGTATGATCGTTTTGTTTGGCTTCCACTGGAAGTAATACAGTATGTGCTATTATGGGCTTCTTATGCTAATTTGTGCAGCACTGTACATCACACACAGCTGTGTGAATAAAATGATTAAATCTAATAAGTTAAGAAATAAAATTTGATTATATAAACTAACTGTCATTAAATTAATTTACTTCATTCCAAAGGTGACCTAAAGATTATCTCGTAGATGAAACGTTTGTTTTCCATTTGTTGTCAAGTGTTCAGAGAGCTCCCATTTACCATCTAATATGTTTGTATTCTGCACCTGACTTTCTGTGTTATAGCACCAGTTTTCTCCACTGACTTCTGAAGAGCTATACGGATGTAAAGCTGGTGTAATGGAGTAAAGAATCAGGCACTATGTTTTTGTGAGAGTATATCTGCACCTCCATATACACCCACCTACACACACACAAAATATCACATTATATTTTTTTCCAGAGGTTAATACAAATATTAAACTTAGCTAAACGAGGTACTCTACGTTTCATGTAAAAATTACTCAACAAGATCTACAGATGTTATTTCAAGTTCTACAGTCACTGTCATCACACCCTGTTGCCACCTGAGGCTTAAAACACTTTCGAGACCAAATGCTGAGATAAACACACACAGACAGACACACTGAGACAGTACATTTTATATATATATAAAAACTTGAGAATTGTGTTTTTAATGTTTTCACTGCTTTGTTAATTTTAGCCTAATTTTACTTTTCAGAGATTTTTCAGAGTTGTGAAACTTCTTTTAATTATTAATTATTTTAATTATTCTTTTAATTATTTATCTCATGAGTGCATGCCTGTTGGAATCAATCTGACTATATGTCAAGGAAGGGAACATACAGCAAAATAACAGAAGGTCTTTGCTCACATGGCAAAACATCTTAATCACATAAATTTTTCTATGACTTTAGGATTGCCTGGGTTCCCACAGGGAAAAGTTTTTACCAAAAAGATAATCGTATAGGTTTCATTTGTTCTCTGTATTTAACAGTAATATTGGTTTATTTATCTAAAATCTTTTACCAAGAAATAGCTCAAATGAGACATAAGGTTTCATTCCTGATGAGGCCCAGGGGCAGGGTGAAGTTAAAATACATTCTTCCCTGTAACTTCTCTAAAGTGCACAAGCAAGGATAGAGCCGTATTGTTCCCACCCCACAGAACCACCTACAGGACAGTGGAAATTAATTACTCCAACCTCCGCAAGGTTTCTCAATGGAGAAGGACTTTCAACCTTACAGAATGGATGTGGCTTGCAAATTCTGTGTAACACAAGGACCTGCAGCAAAGGCCAAGCACAACTCTGTGGATCTAACTTTGGGATCGCCTATCCCTTTCCTTTGTGAGGCCATCAGGCCCAATTCAAATCACCATGAAGTAGATGACGCAGTGGTGTCACCAAATTTCTGCTTCGAAGTCTGCTTGGTCCTGGTCCCCTTTCCATGGTCCTCCTCTTATTGGCCAGCACAAGCAGAGCAGATCAATTGACCCTTTATTCTTCACTTCCTTTAAATACACTTTGTTTCAAGTGTTTATTTTTAATTGGTCTGGCTGTAACTCAGAGAGACAGTTCCTAAAAAATAGCAATACCATAAAATATAGAATCAATCAATCATCATCATATGAACTTTTGAGGTTTGGCCTTCATCTTCAAGGCACTAAGTTAATACAATCAAGGCATTAATCAGATGTCTCATTTATTTTAGCATTTTATATAAGCTGTCTAAGTACTGAATATAAGTATTTCTTAACATAATGACAGCATTTTATTCTTAGAATCCCAAGAAATAGTTTTATCCCACTACATTCAAGATTACTGTAACATTTTCTCACATGAATTTAAAGTGATGTGATTATTCTGCAATTGGTTTATAAGTAGCTTTTCTTAGAACCTTATATCGAATTTCACTCACTTCAGCAAAAATTGTAAATTCCATTCTGGACTATGATTCAACTGTACTACACAGTAACAAATTATATCAAGTTTTAAATGTAAAATTGATAGAGAAAGAGTGAAGCACGTATAGACATTTTATAATGATCATAATGGAAGATTAGTCAAGCCACTTTTTAGGCTAAATCCAGTACATGAATGCAATCTTAAATATCGCATTTCTTAGTCACGTTAACACTACAGTTCCTTTCACTTTTTCTGTGATGGCATAGTCTCCATTTTAGTAAACACTGCTCAGTATCAAATGAAAAACCAGCACATTTTATTTTACTTGTTAAATCTTATATTAATTCTACTTTGCTGTATACAAGCCTGCATCTACTAACATAGTGATGGTAGATCTCTGCACTATGATTTTGGCCCTACAATGAAAACACTAGACAGACAGACTAGCAGAACACCGCCACAGTTAGAAGCCTCCACCCAAAATCATTCCAGGGAAATGGAGGACCTTTTCACCTGGCTCTTCCACCACCTCATAATATCCCTCCATGGGTTTGGGGAACTTTTCCCTCTCTATTTTATTATACATTATTTGTTTACAAGAGCACCCACTATATGCTAGGTGCTTTGCAAATATTCAAGAATGATGCTCCAAGGAGCTCATAAGCTTAAGAAAAGACATACAAGCAGACAGAGGGTGTTAGAAGGGGAGCATCATCAATCCATTTATATGCAAGTCTACCTGATTCCCTATAGACAATGTAATGGGGCGGCTGCCCCACTCCCGCAGAACAGGGGATAAAAGCAGCCCTGGAGAGGGCTGCAGCTGGGAAAAAGAGTGAAAGCAACTGAGGGAGTCGCTGACCACAGCTGTGGCCAGCTCAATTAGGGCCCAGCTGGCCCTGATAAGAGGGATGTGAGCCAGAAGCTGGAGGAATCTCATTCTAGTCCTGGAGTGGAAAGGGCTAGCTGCCTGAGAGCAAGATACCTGAGGTAGAGCTGTGCTGGTGAAGGGCAATAGGAGCTGGAGGGGCTCAGCCTGGTAAACCCCCAGGCTGCAGAGGGGCAGCCCGGGGATAGGCAAAGGCAGCAGATCCTAACCCCTTGCCCGTGATGAGTAGCCATTACAGACTGCAGTCTGCCCCAGAGAGCAGGGGTTAAAGGAGGACTGGCAGTAACCACTGAGGCAAGGTGTGTGAGAGGGTTGGGGGTTCCCCTGGGAGGGGAGACCCAGAGCGAGGGGGTACTGCTGGGGCAGAACCCTGAGATAAAGGGCACCAGGGTCCAGGAGGGTCACGGGGTCAGCGGCAGGTGAGACACCGGCCTGCAGAGGGTGCTCTATATGCTGGAAAAAGAGCTAATTCCCAAGATGACCAGCAGGAGGCACTGCACCGGTGAGTCATCGCCTCACTACAGGCAACAAGGCAGAAGTAGACCTTTAAGAGGAGCTTAAATGTGGACAGTGTCGTAGTTTTGCAGATGAAATCAGGGAGGTCATATCATGCACAGAGGGTCACATGGAAGAAGTCACAGAGGTGGTTGTACAAGAAGCTGACTGACGTAAAGTCCAGGCTGAGAACCTTGCCTCAGTGAAGAGGTTTTCAAATATTAAAGTTTTAAAAGGTAACCCATATAATTATCTTCTTTGTACACTTGGTTTCTAATATAGGAAAACCAATAAAAGCCCTAGTAAACTATGGCCAAAGTATATATGTTTGACTATTTAATCCTAAGGGAAAGGGCACTTCCTTATAGATGTGCATAAAGATTAAGTGCTTTTATTGGGATTTTTGGCCCAAGATTTGGATAAGAAAATAGTGAATATTCCCAAGGGCAGAGCCTCTCCACTCACCCAAATCTCTACTTGAGGCTTCGGGCTGGTCTGAAGTTTAAAAAAAAAGTTGAAACATTTTTCCATAGAAGTGACCTCATATTATTTTCTGTTTCTTTGGCCTGGTCTATGCTGGGGGGGCGGGAGAGAGGGGGGAAATTGATCTAAGTTACGCAACTTCAGCTACGTGAATATTGTAGCTGAAGTCAACGTACTTAGATCTACTCACTGCAGTGTCTTCACTGCGGTGAGTCGACTGCTGCTGCTTCCCCGTCGACTCTGCCTATGCCTCTCGTGGCGGTGAAGTACAGGAGTCGATGGGAGAGCGCTAGACTAGACACGATAAATCGACCCCTGCTGGATCGATCACTGCCCACCGATCTGGCGGGTAGTATAGACATACCCTTTATCTTGCATCATCCACCTAAAACCTGCATCATTCCTTCAGACTAGCAGAGACTTCAGAAAGTGAAACAAGTTTCAGACAACACTCTTAAAACAGCAAAATTGGCCATCCATGAAAATGCTTTTATATGAGATCTTTTCCTCCCTCTTCTACATTAAGTACAGAAAGAAAAACTTGTAGCACCTTAGAGACTAACAAATTTATTTCAGCATAAGCTTTCGTGGGTTAGTACCCACTTCATCGGATGCATGGAAAGTGAAGTGGGTACTAACCCATGAAAGCTTATGCTGAAATAAATTTGTTAGTCTCTAAGGTGCTACAAGTTTTTCTTTCTTATTTTCATTTTGCTGACACAGACTAACACGGCTACTACACTTAAACCTATCATTAAGTACAGAGTGACCGTAACAGCTAGTATTAAGAGAAAGAGGAGGAAGAAACAAGTTCTCAATTTCATAAGGGCTGCTAGGACAAATGAATCATCAAGGGAATCTGATAATGGTAATATTACAGGGTTGGTTTCAAAGTGACTCAGAAGAAAAAAGAAACTCATAGAAAATCAAACTGCAAGCAACCTTTTGTGCAAGGGTCGGGCAGCAAAATAAGGAGTAATAAAGAAAAGCCTGAATAAAACACCTGCAAGTAGTGCTGGTGGTGAGGAAAGAGGCCATTTGCCCACATGGATTAAGCAACAATCTTTGATTCACGTTTGTAGCAGTATTGTATTATGGGAATATCATTTGCAGCTATACTATTGGACACCAAAAAATGTAAAAGAACTACCACTTTTCATGCTTAGGGTACAAACAGATAACCTTCTGATCACAGGAAGAAATTCCTACCCCATTATATGATTTAACCAAATGCTGTGTGTGTGGGTGTGCGTGCATGTGCACACACATGTGAATGACAATCACACTCCTTTCAAATCGCAGTAGCCTATACAGGACGCTACTGAAACAGATTAGCTGAACAGCAGATTTTTTCTGGAGTGGCAAAGTCTTATGTTCCTATGGAAGGCTTTCAGCATCCTTGAGTGTGAGCTATCATGTTTCCCCTCTGCAGACTTGCCTCCTACAAAGGTTAGCTTCAGGTAAGATGGGCGCTTTGTTGGCCTTCTCCATTACCTCTGACGTCTCCGTCACATCATTGGCTCTAGTTGTTGCTGCTCTGCACCATTCTCTGTCTTCTTTAGTGCTACAGTGTGGACATTTTCTGAGCTCAACTTGTTAGCCCCACAGTAGTTCAGCCTCTTTAACAGACTTTTATTATTAGGATCTCAATGATGAAATTTCACAAAAGATCAGAATCACATGTATTTCTCCAAAACTACAAGGGTGGTCAAACCCAATATGTTTGTACAGTGCTGAGCTAAAGCATAAAGGACTTACAATACTGTTTCTTCACATAGCTTATTTGGTCATCTAAATATTGCTGTCAACATTCAGAATGTTAAACAAGCGCCAGCAATGAGGAAAGAGATTTTTTTAATGCATCTATAGCATGCAAGGAAAGGTCATACACAGTAGTACATTTGTGCCACATGGTAGTGGATAGCTAAGTTGAAATCCTGGCCTCACTGACAGTGAATAGCAAAACTCCCATTGACTTCAATGAGTCAGGATGTCCCTTCAGTACCATATTTTCAAAAAACCTCAGCTTCCAGTTAGGGACCAGCATAACCCGCCAGATTTTCAAGAAGTTAGATGCTGAACTCTTCTGAAAATCTGACCCTCATTTATTTAAGTGGCAGATGAGCTCTTTTGATATCTTTCCATTAGTCTGCATAGCACTCTTCCCTGACTAAGGAATAAACTGCATGTATCATGCATGGAACATTATAATCAGCACTAGTTAAAATGTATACAACTGCCAGATAGTTTATGCTTCACTATACTGCACTTTCAATGAGCCTATGGAAGGGAATTAGGATTAGTACAAGCAGAATTATACATGTAAGAGTTTAAAGTTTAAAGAAAAAGACCTGGCTTATATCAAGTTGACACTTTGAGATAAGATATTGCATTATAACAGGTTATACTTGCAATAATAATTTTGACTGGCGTGTAATTTTTACTAACTACTGCTTGGCATCCATCCAGAATGGGCAGTGCACCTTAAACTGTTATGACAGATATCTCTGTATTGTTCAATATTTACAGTGTGCTTTTATTTTGTAAATGGCAGAGCTAGCAGAAAATGTAGGGTATTAAAAACAGTTTGGCTTTAAAAAGAGTACCCCTTTTCCTACAAAAAGAAGTATTTTACTAAAAGCAGAGGACAATTTTGTTCAGAAATGTTCACACTAAGACTAAATAAACTTTCATTGGTAAAAATGTGATTGTTTTTTTCAGCCGCTCAAACAGATTCCTCTCTCTGCTATATTTGCATATTTCTGAATTTTCTCCCTCAGACCCACACATTTTTGTTAGCAAAATCAATTTTATTTTGGACAAAAAGTGAGTTTTGGTCTAATGATTTTAAGCTATTAAATAAACATGAACTGACTGGATGTAAAGAGCTCCCCTTTAAAAAAAAAAAAGGAATCTTGCTGTTTGGAAAGAAAAGAATTCTTTGCATCCATGGATATCAATTGTCAGTAATACATTTTAACATGCAAAGTGAGGGGGGGAGAGGGAAACCAAAAAGGGCAAACCGAAAAGAACTGCAACCTAATTACTTAGCTACAAATACAGATTGATGCTACATTTAATTTTTGAGGAACATTCTGTTCCAAAGTCAATATTTATATACACAAAGCATAAGAAACACCAAATTATGATATAAAACTTTTCTTGCTGCTTTTCTAAAGTAACATACAATACTCATGTTTATGAAATAGCTTCCTGAAAAGAAGGATTGTTCTGAAATTCAACAGTTCTGCAGAATCCTTAATAATAAACACTCTCCACATGCAGTTTTTCTAGGCCTGCTTTGCCCTGCTAATAGTTATTGTTTGCACAACTGTAACTAAGTACATTACCAACCAGTTGTTCAATCTATATAAATTTAAGAAACACACACTGCCAAGGAGTGACTCATATATCAGTCTATTATATGCTACAGAGCTGACTGTATTAAACAAATCACTCTCCCTACAGCTGAAGAATAGAAGCTATATACAGAGCAGAGGTTATTGTCTAATTTAAATTTTGGCTCGCTTCCCAGTGCGGTACAAGATTCCAATTTGTGGAAATGTTGCTCTCTGCTACTGCCAGAAAGACTGCAGAAAATGGTATTGGGCGCCTTCCAGAAATATGTCTGCAAAATGCCAATCAACAAGTCACTAAAGATTAACAGTATGACTGTACCAAATTAATTTAAATTATAGAAACATATGGCTAGGATGTTTGCATTGCACTTAACACAACACCTGCTTCACAAACAGCTAGGCTCCTTCTACAATATAAATAATGTGTCAAATACCTTAGGCCTGGTGCTCGGACTACTATAAAATATATAAAAAATTAATAAATTGGTAAGTAGATGTTTACGCAATGCCACCATTTTGGAAAATATAAACTCCTTCTTTACTTCAAATATTAGGAGACAATGTGGGTTATGGTTAGTTGGTGTTCTATTAAAGAAAATAATTTGAACATTATCAGGAAACAAAGGAGAAAAAAAACTAAACGTCTCTCTGTTCCATTTGACAAATAAAAACTTGTGTGAGCATTTTACCAAAATTAGCTTCTGCTCTTGTAACAGTCCCTAGTGCAGTGGTTTTGCCTTCTTTTGTGAGGACAGCATACAGCAAAGAAGTTATTATCTTTTCAGCACAGACATGCATGAGATGTACTGCAGAATCCTGGAAAATATTAAGTGATGAAAAATTATACTACAGCAGATGTATAATTTATATTTCCTTGATGTTGCTTTTCCCATTATTTTTACAAGAATATTTAATTTATATGATCATGTCATCAAACATAAAAAAATCAATGTCACTCCTAGCAATACTTACATATTAGTGTATGCTGTATTTCAACTGAAGAGGAAGGAAGCTGTTTTATGTTTCTCTCCACTGCTTTTCTATTATTGCCTAGCTAATGGAAATACATCAAACAAATGCTCTACAAGAGCAATAAATATTAAAGTTGACCTATCCATCTGGGAGAAATGAGAACAATACTGCTCACTTTTAGCCCAAATATGACACTGATAAATGAAGCTGTGAGATTCCATCACACTTTTCCAACAACCTGGGCTGAGCACCCACCACATGATTCTTGTACCAGCAATTTTCTCCATTCATCTTCATTAGGCAGTCACTTGACCTGCCTCCTAACATCCCTGTCAAATTTGAACCTTCAGGGGCTTGTTGTACTTTCTAACAATGTACTCTAAAGGCCCTATTCCCTTTTTAAAAAAAAGCTCAGATGAACATAGAAGAATATATAAAGTATTTCTTCTGGAGACAGAACCATCACATGCTACTCATGATTTAAAAAAGGAAATCACAGCACTGTACATAAAATAACATATATGGTATCATGCTCACAAGTCTAAAACCAACATAATGGTTGACACAGAAAGCACACATGTGCATGAGCAATCACCCTTTTGGCCACAGAACGACAATTACACATTCAAATAGGATGTACATGGCACCTTATCACAAATGAAATGCCTTCCATTTCCTTACTCAATCACTGCTTCAAGTGAGCTGGAACAGCATTCTTAACCTAACACAATAAGAGAGTTTCACCACATTAGCAGTTTTACATTACACCCCCATTATTTTCTTTTTCAACAGTACAATAATAATGGCACTGATTTGATTATTCTGTATTAGAGAAAATGGATACCAATTCAATATGAATTTGCCACTATAATAAAAAGCTACTAACAGGATTCTCAGGGACCCCCTGGAAAGAATGTTTATAGCTTTATGGTCACAAGGGGAAATCAAAAAGGCAAAAGGTACTGAAAGGGAGTGAAACCTTTGATATCAAATGTACCTTGGATATTCATGCAATTGCAGCAGTTAAGTCAGGCTGGATGTACAGTATTTTTCAGATATGTAAACAGATTCTCCTTGTCTTTACCATACAAACCACTTGATCATTTCTCTTAAAAGGATCCTCTAAATGTATCTACATTGTATACTTAGCATAAAACAGTCAGTTAAAATGTATCCAGATATATTTCCTACTAGGGATCCAATTCACTCATGTTGAGTAACACTTACACAAGTAGTTCCAAAGAATTACTACCTCCCTGGAACTACGTACATGTGAAAGTGCAGTGCTACTCATCATGAGTTAAGATTGCATAAATAAAGTACGCACTAGTAAAACGTATTTCATTACATTCAATGGAAAAGGACAACTATGTAATTTTTAGACATATGAAATAAATTACTTTCATGGCAGACACGTCAACATGCTAACTAAATCCACCTCACAAAAAGCAGTTCCTTTTTTAAAAAATCTAGTTCAGTACCAGATGATGGGAGAAAAATTAATCAAACAGAAGCCCCTTCAGGTCTATTATACTCACACAAATAGTCCCTTTGCAGCCAGTGCAGCTACTCGAGTAAAAAGGAATATTTGAGAGAGTAAGGAGTACAAGGTCAGCCCCTATTTCTCTATGTTCTTAGCTTTTGAGTGTGTCAGGACAGGGACCCTTTCTTTGTGTCTGTCTGAAAAGCACCTAGCACGTACTGAGCACCACCATAAAAATAATACATAATTGTAGCACATACTGTAGTATGCATGAGCCGGGACTCCATTTTAGCCTCTATCAAAATACTGCTTTGCCAGACTTTTACAAGAAAATGTAGAATTCATAAGAAATGGATTGATCAAGCTCCATTCCATCTGAGTTTATCGGCTATTAGATAGTTTTTCCCTTTGATATGCATTACACATGCCCATATCAATAGAAACTGAGCCTCTCTTTGAAAAATTAGGAAATTGGTTTACTCTGCTTGTTCAAGTATGCCATGGCAGAGGATTTGTTTGCTATTAGAATGTGTCTGGATACTGAAGGCCTTCTGGACTTCTTGGATGTCTCGAAGTTCTAAGTGTTTGCTGTGTCTTCTCTACTTGTGAGGCTACATGTCTTGGCCTCTTCTTGTGTTTGAGTGGGCACCTCATCCCTCCCTCTGACCTTGGTTAATGGTTATGATTAGGGCCCTACCAAATTCACAGCCATGAAAAATGGTGTCACGGACCATGAAATCTGGTTTCCCCATGTGAAACCTGGTCTTTTGAGTGCTTTTACCCTATACGATACAGATTTCACAGGGGAGACCAGTGTTTCTCAAATTGGGGGTCCTGACCCAAAAGGGAGTTGCAGGAGGGGTCACAACATTATTTTAGGGGGGGGTCGCAGTATTGCCATCCTTCCTGCTGTGCTGCTGCTGGCAGCAGCTCTGTCTTCAGAGCTGGGCTCCCGGCCAGCCACCGCGGCTCTCCAGCTGCCCAGCTCTGAAGGCAGCGCCGCCGCCAGCAGCAGCGCAGAAGTACAGGTAGCAGTACTGTAACCCCTCCCCCCAACTCCTTTTTGAGTCAGGACCCGACAATTACAAAACTGTGAAATTTCAGATTTAAATAGCTGAAATCATGAAATTTACGATTTTTAAAATCCTATGACTGTGAAATTGACCAAAATGGACAGTGAATTTGATAAGGCCCTAGTTATGATTATTACAGGGGTAGAGTTTGGCCTAATGCAGCTCCACACAGGTGACCCTAAACACCAAGAGACTCAGGAGAAACTGTTTTGTGGATTCTCAGAAACACTGACTCCTCCATATGCGTTTGTTAACTTTCATTTCTGTTCCTCCGAGATGAGTACCTTCAACAGAACTGGGTTTACTTGCACCCCCAGATTAATTATGCAGCAGAAGGGAAGGTGCCTAGGTAGTGGAATACAGACAGGGACCACACATCTCAAAGTACTCCAGTTACGGGACAAAGTAACTAACCTTTCTTTCTCCTTCAAGTGACTGTCTCTATGTGTATTCCATTTTAGGTGACTCAGAAGCAGTATATGCTGAGGAGGTGGGTTTGAGGACACCTGTTGTAACACTGACTGCAGAACTGCTCTGCTAAAGGATGCATCAGCAGTAGAAATTTGCACCAGGACATAATACTTAAAGCTGTGAATGGAGCCCCACATTGCTAGAAACCTGTAGAGGGGCAGAGACATCAGAAGTGATGCTACCAATGCAGCAGAGGCTCTAGTTGAACGGGCCCTCATATTTTGTGGGGGATGGACTGCTGTTAAGTCATAGCAAAGCAGAATGCAGCCTGGAATCCACAGGGAAAGTTTCTGAGAAGAGATTGCTTCTCCTCCCTTGACAATGCCAATATGATTAGATTGAGCTCCCCTACTGGGGTAGGTTTTATTATTGGAAGAAAGTTTCTGACCAGGCCTTTTAGAAAGCATACTATAATAGAACAGGCAAAGATTGAATGGTTGTCCACCAGAAAGTAAAAGACGCTGATAGTTCTGAAGTGAAACAGCAGAGACATAAGGGATAGACCTGGAGTTTTTAAGGAGAGAAGGTACCGAAATGGCAAGATGTTGGCATCCTCTGTGGTTTTCCAATGAAGCTGGCACCAGATGGAAAAATCTTTTCCACTTTGAGGTGTAGTATTTCCTCATAGCTTCCTACTATTGCTATGTATGGATTGTACCACCACCAAACATGACTTTTGTAGGTTCGTTTTCCATCCAAATACCATGCCATTAGGTGAAAGAATGCTTGATTGAAATGTTTGATGTTGCCTCTGCCTTGAGTCAACAGGTCTGGGGAAAAAATGTATATGGAGGTAAGACAGATGGACATCTGGAGAATATGCAGGAACCAGTATTGTCTGGGCCACAGCTGAGTAATGAGATTCCTCATAACCAGGAATCTGCTCTGAGGCAAATATATCTTGACACAGATTGTGACTAGGTTTATCCCAAAAATATCTGTTCTCTGTGTGGGAACTAAAGTGGACTTTTCTATGTTTACTTGAGGGCCAAAAGGAGTGTCGGAGACTGAAAAGTGACAGGGTTGTCATCCATAGCTCCTGATGAGATTTCCCTGTGAGTAACCAGCCATCAAAGTAGGGAAACACAGTGGACCCCTGCTAGTGGAGGTGGGCAGCCATTATCGATAACACCTTTGTGAATACCCTTGGCACTCCTACAAAGCCAAGGGATCACTCTGTATTGGTAGTAGTCCGGGCCCATGGTGAATCTCAGGAGTCTCCTGTGTGCAGAATGGATGTCTATGTGAAAGAAAACATCCTTTCAATCAAGAGCTGTTACCCAATCACCCTTGTTCAGTGAGGGAATTGTAGAGGCTAGGGTGATCATCCTGAGCCTCAAGCAATTGATTAAGATGTTCAGCAATCTAAGATCTATCATAGGCCTCCATCCTTCCTTCCTCTTGGGGAGAAGGTAATACCTTGAATAAAATCCTTTCCCTCTGTGCTGAATAGGAATCAATGGCTCCCTGAGCATCCTCCCATGAAAAAGGTCCCTGAAAATAAATGGAGAAGGATGTAACCAGTGGTGATTATCTCCAGAATCCACTTGTCTTATCAGGTGCAAAGCCTGAGAAAAATGACAAGGCAGCCACCAAACTGGGTAACAAAGTCCTGAACACTTAGATGTGGCATAGGGACTGATTTGCAGGTCTCAGAAGTCCTGTCAAAAATATTTTAGAGCATTTCTTAGAGGGAGGTTGGAGTTGGAAGGAGAATGAAGTGGGAGATTATGTTTGCTGTGCTGCATTATCTGGCACTTCCTGGGTGGCTTGTACACCCTTTGGTGATAGAAAGGGTGTACAAAGCTGAACATTGTTCTAGGATGGGGGTATCTGCTCTTTACAGCAATGGCTTTCACCACTAGCGTGTTCAGAGCATAGTACATATTCTGCTCCCTTAAATGGCACAAAGCATTTCTCCATTTTTTTCAAATTGGGAGCACAGATTGGACGGGACTGTACCAGACCATTGCAGTTGGTTCTAAGATGGTTTCATTAATTGGGAATGCCACCCTGGACCAGCACTCTGGAGGATTATAGTAGTTAATGAGGGATCTGGAACATGTGTAGGATTCTCCTTAGTAGTCCTTGAAGTTGTCTATAGTCATGCAGTGGAGATTGTGAGGCCAAGCAACCGGATTCTTTCTGATTCAGATCCTCCTCTTCCTCAATTAGTTCTTGCGGAGGCTGAGGTTCCTCCCTGCATGGAGAGGATTGTCTTGACCCTGGCGGTATTTTATGGATTCAGGCTTCTTTCTTTCTGTGATGCCAATGTTGCAGTGGTCTTCGGTATAGATGACTCGTTTTCATGCCATGTTGGTAGAGCTAGTGTGGGAGGCATACACTGTCACTTTTCTCACTGGCACCAGGGATGGTCCCTCTCCTTCATTTAGTGCCACTTTTGGGGTGCTCTTGTACTTTGGTGCTGTGAATACAGTGACATGCTCCATATGAACTCCTGGCACTCCTGTATTGGGGTGGAGAATCTCACTCGACTTGAAGTGTTGGGGAGGAAATTCTTTTTTTTTCTTTGGATGAGGACCTACAGGTGGATTTCTCTAGTTTCTTGTGAGAGTGTTTCTTAGCCTCCTCAGACCCATTTAGAAGAGTCCTTTGTTCTACTCCTATCAGCTCTGGAGCCAGAGATCGCCATGCTCGGAGGGTTATTTTTCAGTGCCTGTGCCCAAGGTACAGTAGGGTCGGATGGGCCATGATTGGACTGGGGCCTCAGAACATGATCCATTTGGAATCTTCAAAGTCTGTACTCACAGGCTGGACAGGTTCCGCTTGGAAAGGATTGGCAGATGCTGCACATAGAGAGGATTTGGGCTTTCCTGAGACAGTAGAGAGATGTGTCACAGTAGTCACGGACCGGAAAATCTGCGGGCAAGCCACACAATTCTTGAAACTCAGGACCTTGGGCATAATAAGTGCCCCTAAAAAAAAGAGGGCAGGGTTCTGAACAACTAACTAACTATAATCTATCTAAAGATTGTAAATAACTATTGTAAATAGTTTTTAAACAACTAGCATTTAAGCATAAGTAAGCTAGCTAAAGATGCAAACACTGAAGAGGTTCAGTCTCAGTCCTTGGGCGGCAGAATGAAATTCGAGAGGCAGTCAGTCTGTACCATGCCTTATGCCCCAGTTCAGCACACAAAAAAGAGAGAAGCAGAAGCGGACCAATGGATACTGCAAGCAAAAACCTTCTGGTTTCATGTGCATAGAGCACATCTGCACATAGAGTGGCATACAATAGGGAACCATCAAGAACCAGCAATGTTGTGTTGTCATAACACTATGACCATTACATCCCCATTATCGGTCAGGAAAAATAATTTTATGGCCTTTGATGATTAAGAGGCTCTCAAGTTACTCAAGACTGAGCACAGATGAAGCAACGTGAAAAAAGATTTGCCAAACACCTTAAGAAAAAAGCACATTGAAATTGTACCATATAGGACAAATGATGCGTATGTACCCATCAATGCAAGATTCTGCATATATGGAAGGAGCGTTTCACTATACAGAACTTGAGTATTCAGCTATATCTAAACAGCAGACAATTGAGGTTAAACGCCAGTGAACTACTTCTTTATAACTTTGTTAACTTTATTCAGAATGCCCTTCCAAAAGCAGTTCAGTCATGAAACTATACAATTTATAATGCAGTATTGTTTATGTCAAATCCTCAAAGTGAGGTTATCGCTGCAGGTTAATGGATTTATGTTCCCAGAAACTATTATTAAAATAGGTTTACCTACAGTGACCTGTATTCTGCATTATACAGTGAAAAACATATCTAGCAGAGTGATTGTTATCAACCATCAAAACACAGTCCTATATACCCAACACACTAAATTGAAGGGTGTTCATTAGACTGCATCCATGTTGTACATGTGAAAACAGTGGTTAAACTTGTTATGAAAAAATATCAATGTGAAAATTAATAAAATAACATTTTCTGTATCAATGCTAATGACTTAATTTGGAAAATAATAATGATGTGTAACATTTCAAGAGAACTATGAATATACATTTGTGAAAATGTTTAAAATATTCATGGCATTCTTTAGGCATTCTTTTCAGCAGATGTTATAAACAATGGAGAAAATCATCCGATATTTTACAGGAAGGTGTGATGTTAGTGTCTTTTCATAACATTTTGAACATGTACTTTCTTACTGATGAAGCAGACATTAGAATTAACATTTAGAAATTCTAAAGTTAAAAACAATATAAAGAAGTTTTTGTTAAGATGTTCTTTATCCTCTGCTGTAACATTTTAACAGCACTTTTCACTACTTATTACATAAAAAAGTAAATAATTTTTGCATTCCTCAGTTTTTCTTATTCTATTTTTAAATATGAAACAGAGTGTGGTGTCAAGAAAAAAAAATCTATACATTTTCAAGTGGGATTTATGCATGGTTGTTGCAGAAGCAGAAACATGGAGAAACTAGGTGGAAAAAATAAGGTAATAAGTTAATTAGAACACTAATGAGAATAGGTGAAACATTCAGAGTAAAAGGCCAACTAATCTTTTACAGCTTGACAGATCTGTAACTCTGCATTTGCATGGGCAAATATTCAATTTGTATGTGCAACCAGGGTAAGCTGCATCTGCAAATTAGCTGGTACTTGCATGCTAATTTTTTGCATGCACATTTACACTCCCATATTGTTAAAAATTGGGCCTTTGAAGTTTGACATTACATTGCAGTGGTTCTTGCACTTAACAAATTAAGCTGGAAGATTCTAATGTGATACCGAATCTATTTAGAAACTAGTACATTTAGTTCAAAAAAAAGTATGCAAGGTTGCACTATAATTAATAGGTTCCATAACTTATTCCAAACTCATCTAGAATCTGGGACAAATACTGCACACCAGCAACCTCACCAAAGTCACTGTCTTCTGTAAAAACTGGAGCTGACCTTATATGTTGCCATTGCAAAGGAAAGAACAAAATTTCCTTCTTTCTTCTTTAAAGGATTGATAAACATGGGAAGAATGAAAGATTTTTTCAGTAAAATCTGGTAACAGAATTTTGAAGTGTAGGCAGATTGCTACTCTATACACAGAAACCTCCAAGAAATCAGAACTGGAGTATGAACCGTATTGTTATTATTTTTAAAAGCGGAGTCATATTTTTGACACCTTTTTTAAAGGAATGGAATGGAAACCTGACGTTTGCCTATAAAGTGAATTTCTGCTCCTTAGCCACACTCCTTAACTACATGTCCAGAGTAGCAATCCAGATAGGTGGATAGCCAACAGCATCTCTGACAATGAGCTAACCTTTAGTGGCCAAGAAAATCCTTCTTCTTTACAGTTCAGACTCCGAGCTGGGACTGAGGAGCACCCAGCTCAGCTCAGGAAGGTGGGGCACAAAGGCATCTTTAAACCACCTTTGTGGGCCAATCTGTGTTAATTTGGCCTGCCAACCCAGAGTAATGCAAGGGTAACGGTTCATTTAAAATGCTACAGCAGCCATGTCTTCCATCAATTTAGCATGGTCTACAGTGGGGATTAGGTCAGCATAGCTGAATCTCTTGGGGTGTGGGTTTTCCCCATAGCTATGCCTATGTAAATTCCCAGTGTCGACTAGCCCTGAGTTGTGCCAGTTGCCAAAACAACCCCAAGGGTCCATTTCAGTAAGTGGGGATTGTCAGGGTAGAGGAACCCCCCACTCCCAGCTGTATTCCCCTAAGGTCAGCAAGGGCTAAAAATGTAAAGGGAGAAAAGCTCAACTTCTAAAGAACCATTTAATCATAAAAGGAGGGTATTCTGAGATACAGAAAGGTCAATCGTTACTTTGCAAACTCATTTTTGTCTAGGAAGTCCACCAATAGTCAACCATGCCAGTAAATTCTGTCACAGGTCCTTTACAATAAATTGAAACAAAACAAAAAAAACCTCTAATATTCTTAGACAAATGTATCCTCTGGAGCTCCCTGTGCATTTCATGTGTGACATGTGCGGTCTGCAATATGGGACCCCATTCTACCTCCCTTACTCATTTTGAATACTCCATGAGCAGCCCCAAATGAACAAATAGTGACACAGCTAATCCACATTCATGTTTAATGTACATTCCAAATATACAGCTATTATAGACAATAGGTATTTCGCTGTCCAGAACAGAATCTGGAAGGACTCGTTTGGTAAGAATTGCTGCTGACCTCTTCTGCTTCATCCAAATACATTGCCACTGATAAATCATTCTTATTAACATCTGTGGCAAAGACAGCTCTTTGGAGCTGGAAGATCAAAAGACATGGCAAGTAACTAGAAAATATCTGTCATTTTCCGCTCTCCCTTTGACCATTCTCCTTGTATGGTACCTGGCTGATCTCTCTTCATAGTGCGCTCCCCAACTTGGACCTGAAAGGGATGTAAGTTATAATTTGCCAAGACCATTCTTATAATGGAACTCATGTTTGCAGATTTTCTGGTATGGTCAACAGCAATAGAAAAACCTTGAGGTATTCATCTATCATTATCATCTTAGGCAGGTCTACCCTACAGACGTATATTGATATAACTGTAAAAAATCCACACCCTTGAGTGACATAGTTATACAGACCTAACCCTGCATGTAGACAGCGCTATTGGCAACGGGAGAGTTTCTCCCATTAACATAGCTAACGCCTCTCATGGAGGTGAATTAACTAGTCTGACAAGAGAAGCTCCTACATCAGCATAGTAGCATCTTCACTAAAGCACCGTAGCGCTGTACCAGAAGACAAGCCCTTAGATAACCTATCCTAGCTGCTGTTGTATCCCTGGCTGAAAGTAATCATGTCCACTGGGCAATGTTCAAACACAAGAACTAAAATATCTGTTGCTTTAGGGCTGCAGAATGATTGAATCCGCTTCACTCAAACTCATATTTTTGTATCCTCTCTGTTTCGGGGAACACTGTGCTCATTTCCATAATGAACGGAGCTTGCATAAAAACAAACACTCCTCTTGGTACTTACCAGAAACTTGGGACTTTGTAAATTATCCAGACTTTGGCAACTGCTCAAAATGACCAAGCTTTTGTTAACCAGTCATTTGGACAAAGTATAAGATGAATCCTTCGTTACCTTAAAATTACTGCTACTCAAACAAGGATTTTTCACTGAAAAAAAAACTGAGGTGCTACCACAGTCTCATTTGAAAAGGCTGTATTTGGAATACTAGATAAAGTGACTAATTGAATGTGATATGGAATCCATTTCTGTATTTCTCAGAGAAAAATGTATACATTTTGCTAAAAATTACTAGTTGTTTGTAGTGCTGAGTGTACCCTTTAAACAAACAAAAGGAAAAAATTATAAACACAGGCCTGGATTTTCAAGTCTATATAGACAAAGTATACATGCACATGCATCTGTTTATATACTAAGGTGAAGTCTTTGTTTTATTACTGAATTTGTGTAAGTGTAAAGCCATTTGTGTGTATTAGTGAATATATCTTTTCAGAGTCAGTACATGCTTTGTATTTCACACACCTTTTTATTTTTTGAAGATGAAGGAATAGGTTTTCATGCTCCTGACTGATTGCAAATTCTTCTCTTGAGGTAAAAAGAATAAAGAAAAAAATGTTTTTTTTAATCTCAAAGAGCTGTGGCAAGTCTAAAGGGTAAAGAAAACTGAAAGTAAAAGAATGTTATGAAAAAACAGATACCTCTTGTTCCTTGCAAGTTTACTGATGGTAAAAAAAAGTCCTGGTTTTTGGGGTGAAATCACTGTCTAGAGAATTTGCATGTATAACTTTTTGAACAGTATGTAGTTGTTGAGTTATTTTAGGTCTAGGTCAGGTCCTTAGGTGTCTATTCTACTTCTCAGATGACCAAAACAAAGGGAACGCCCTCCTTTGAAGTTTTATTTGTCTGGCTCAAGTTGCCATTACTCATATCTGTTTGGGACGATTTGCTGTAGAGTGATCTATGGGAATGCTTTATGGTAGTACTCACTATTTCCAGCAATAAGTGTTTTCAGAACTGGGCCCTTATTTTTACTTGTTACTCAGACAAAATTCCTAGAGACCAATGAGATTTTTCTCCACTGTAAAGATCCTTTCAATTCGATCATTTAATTGTTTACGTGCAAGGGAATCTGAGGAAGGGAAGTGGAGGGTGAGTTTCCAGAACTATATGTAATAGTCAATGGATATTGTTAAAGTTATATTTAGTTAATTTGGTGGGAAATTTGTTAGCCTATCTTCCAGAGATGCGTTAGTAGGAGAGGAAGGATGATATTGTGATTAAACCACTAGAGTGGATTCAAGAGATCTGGTCATCTGGGTTCTGTTCCTAGTTCTGTAACAGAATACCTGTGTGACACTGGGCAAGTTACTCTCTCTGCCTCAGTTACCTGTCTAGGAATTGGGGATAATAATACTTCACTATCCCA
This sequence comes from Chelydra serpentina, assembly GCA_037349315.1. Lineage (NCBI taxonomy): Eukaryota > Metazoa > Chordata > Testudines > Chelydridae > Chelydra > Chelydra serpentina. Next base: position 14,078,905 of record JBAIAC010000026.1, on the reverse strand, counting down.
CAGAAGGTAAATTTGCAAGATTGAATTTGTAATGTTTGTGAGGAAAAGTCTAAGGATTGCTGGAAGAAGGCTTTTTGATGTGTTAAGTCTTTTAACCAAGACCACCCCCCCAAAAAAGTAACAACAACAAGACCAAGACAACCATGGAAATTAAACCATGGTCTAATACAGAGAGGGCCACCAAATTATATGCCAAATTTGGGAATGGAAAGGAGACAATATCCATGGAAGTATGAATATACAGGAAATTGACAGCTAAAATCACTAATAGTGATTTTTTAAATCTTTTCTACACTTCTTTGTGCTAGGCTCCTTAACTAGTTTGTTAAATCAATCAGAAAATTAACAGATACGCAATACATTTACACTCAAAGATTTAGCTAGTGTGTCATAACCTTTTCTAAGGGCTAGAGCCATTTTTCAGTGAATCAGTTCATTCAATATTACAGAACCCCAATGAGCAGAACAGAATAGCCACTCAAGGATACAAGAAGTCATTGATGGGTTATTATTATTATTTTGTACTGAACTTCATCGGTCTGAGTCACATAATATGTAAAGTTTTTGTTCCTCCCTCATCATAGGATATTTACAGCCAGATGAGCCTCAACCTTGCTTTACGTATTTTTGAATCAGCTCACAAATACATAACTTCTCTTCATGATTCCTCTTACAGAATTACAATTTTAGTCGTATTACATCTTAACAATAAGCTAGAGAGTTCTAGGTCCTGATTCTTGCCTCATGACTGGGAGGGACTCTATCAAACTTAGTGGAGTTACACTGATGTAACACTGGTCTGAAATCAAATTCAGTCCTGAGGGGCTTAGGCCCTAAATCCTTACCTAGATACATAGGTGATTCACTACAGTTTAATTAAGTTTTACACCAGTGGAGGTTGTTGGTCTCACCTTCCTCTACTGAGAACTCCTACAAAGTAAACTGAAGCTTTATTTCTATTCCAGAACTTGCCTTTGTGGGGAATGGATACAGGGAAATGTCCAAGAGGAGACAATTCAACAAATCTTTTTGTCTTTAACATGACATATGCATCTATATCTCCTATTTACTTTCATTTTGGTTGGCTTGATCTGCAAATAGGCGTCACTGAAAACTGAAGCCAATAATGGGTGCAGTTTTCCTTTAGAGGAAGTCTGTGGCTTTATAGTGCCAGAAGCTCTTATTTCTCTCCTCTGAGATGACACTAAGATCCTGGAGGGTTTTTGAGGCTAGAGGAAAAAACGGAGGAAATTGGTGTGGCTGAGAATTGTCTTGTAATGGAATAAATCATAGAACAGTCACAGGAGCTGCGTTTTCTTCCTTTCCTTTCTTGTTAAAATTATAGACCTGAAGTTGGCCCAGAACCCAGACGGGGTGTACCACTTGACCTATTAAGGCACCAGCATTCTAAAATCATCACTGGTTTCTCGGATTACAGTGTGCATGCTTCCACTGTCCAAACCGATACGTCTAATGGGTAGAAACACAAATGCTTCTTTTAAACATTCTTAAGGATGTTGTGATTTCTTGCAGTAAGTACATGGGTAAATTTAAGAGGCCTGTATTTTGCTTATTCTTTTAAACTGTAAATAAAAATCAAGTTTGTTTTGACATGATCCTCGCAATTGCATTTGGAACTAATTCTGAATGTGAATCTATTTATATTGCCTAAATCAATGGTTTGTAATGTTTGTTCTTTCTTATCTGTGCAACTTCACTACAAAGGAACAACATGCAAAAAGATTTCTTCCCAGGAAAAGGAAAATTGGACAGCACAAACGACATGTCTTTCATTCCCTTGCAAAATACAGCATTCTGAGACTAGAATATAATTAGGTTTCCATTCCAAGTATTTCAAGGCACTCTGTTAACCTTAGAAAACTGTGCATGAACCTTTTAATTAGCATGTTATCTTTGGTGCAATTAATATCTTGTACTTCAATATGTTACCTTCAAATTAAAAGTTTTACCATCTAAACTATATTTATTAATCAATGTTCTAAGAGTGCAGAGACATAATTCAAGAAAAAGAACCAGTATTTTTATGTCATCATAGCCATCAAATTTTTAGACCTAACATTTAAATAATTGTTAAAAAAATATTACACGGGTATTAGCCTTCAGTCTACTCTTCCGCCACAATAACTATATCCTCACTATTATATATGTTGTTATATCAAATGGATTAGTATATATTTGTACACAAAAACAGAGATTAGAATATTCAAAATGCTCTGCATTGCACAATTGTTGCAATGTAGGAATAATTTTAGCAACAAGACTGATTCTACTTTATTTCCTTAAATTAATATTTCCCTTGACCAGAATCAAGAATATTCCTTGCTATTAGATTTATACTAAACAAGAATTAGTACCAAACCGCGTAAGAGCTGGTACCAACTCCAACTATGCAAAGATTTAATTATTTGATCCTGAAGATATGAAAACCATTTTACCAAACTGATTTACTGTGATAAATGAATAAATTCATAGCCTGACAACTTGTAGCAAAACCTTTAACAACGGTAATTTGAGAAGTTAAAATATTAAATGATTTGTAAAAGATACTTTTCCTCTCAAGAAACTAAAAACACAGGAAGAAAGTTTTTATTACATGTGATATCTAACGAGAGGTAAACAAATCACAAAGCCATATGGCTAGGATTTATCAAAGGATAACGTCCAATTTTTTTACAGATAAATTCCTATTACCATGCGTAAACCAGACACTGTTCTATGTTTGGCCACAGGCAGAGCAAGGACTCCCTAATCCATATTATATCAAAAGCATCACTACATTCCCAGGAAAACACAGCAAAAGTCAGTTGCAAAACAGTGTTCTTTTAAAAAACTGCATTAGGAAAGAAAGAGCTCTGTTCATTATAGAAATGAGCACAGTGTTTAATTTTTAATTAACAGAAGAGCACTAAGATTTTCATAGAACTGCAGAACATCAGATTATCAGTTTTTATTCCATCATTGCTTAATTCTATATAGTTTAAACTTGAAAAATCGAGAACAACTCTGCTGTTATGTAACATACAATAAAGATGGCTACAGGCTATCATTCTATGAACTATACTTTATTTTTAGTTCATTTCATATTATTAAAATCCCATGTATATATTGTGATAGTGTGCCTATCAAAACAGATAGCATATAAGACTAGACATCATCTGCAAAAAATTGTGGTCTTCAAAGAGAAGATACAGTTAATCAGTGTTATTTCAACCTGATACATCTTTAAACTGTTCTATTGAAATACTAGATGGGAACAAAAATTGCAACAGTATTGAAACATTCATTTGTTAAAACAAATTGAGGTTATATTGGATACCCAAGTACATTTATACATATAGTAGTAATTACTGTGCACTTGTACAGTGTCTTCTAAGTGGGACTCACAAACAACTTTACATACATTAACGAATTGAGCCTCCCAAGGACCAGAAGTATTAACATCCTTCTTTTCACAGATACAGACACTTAGGCACAGAAAGGGTAAATGACTTTCCCGAGGTCACACAACAATCCAAGGACAGAAATGGGAATAGAACCCAAATATCTGGACACCTAGTCCTTTACTTCAACCAGTACACCATATGTTCCTTCTAAGCACCAAGTACTTCTAATCATTCTATTGTAGTAAAAGGAAAGAAACAAAAACTTTTACTTAAATGGGAACTGATCAAGCTTCATGAGTTTATCAAGAAAAATACTGAGATGATATATGTCTTGAATTTGTAACCTGAGACTTATCAATGCAAAGAACAATCTCTAGGTGATATAATTTAGAGAATCGCTGCTTGATCAATCAAAGAAGGATAAGCTTACACAGGCAGAAATATATGTTTTAACCGCATTATGACATGTTTTTCATTTGTTTCAAGAAAAGCCAAATTGCTTACACTAGATGTGTATAACAAAAAATAACAATCTGGTATGCTAAGGATCTACCCTGCAGGCCATCACTATAAATGAGTTCCAGTGCTAACTACATTCAGGAAGATGATTTCTCTCACCTTTAAAGACCTTGACAATGACCTATCACAAATTGATTATATCATCAAAATTACTGAGGCTTCAATTAATGTTTTTGGGAGAAATCCATTCTCCAGGCCCCAGGCAGTTATATGTTCATAGGGTGCCAGCCGACATACTGGAGAGAAAGACTGGGGTCCTCAAGGCCATAGGGCGACAGCAACACAATTCCATGGAGGCTACTATAGGCTGATGGCTGAAGTAATCTCATCCCAAGAGAGTCCCCTCAGCATAGTCAAGGGCAAAAGATCCAACCAGTGACTAACATGGAACTGCCCACCTTATTCTGGCACCATTCCGCCAACAGAGTGTGCCATGGTGCACAAGTTACCCCTTCTCCTCCCTCCCTGGCTAAGGATGCTCAAATCTGCCCCTCCAGTTGAACAACACTGACTCCATTGCCTGGGACCCCTCTGGAGATCAGGGTATGAGCCAGATCCAAAGCCCATTGAAGTCGATGGCAATTTATAATTAATGGTTTGGTCTTTGTTTACTTTATGCTTTCTATTCACAGCAATTCTTTCAACCACTGCAGAAACTTGGAAAGGCATATGAAACTGTTTGGTACATAACTGGGTTTCACTGTTATGTACCAAACATAAAATTCCAAAATGTAAGAAATATTCATTGAAAAAGAGTTTCCTTATTTTTTTGGATTGAATTTCCATTGTCATGAAAGTCTCCAAAATCCCGAGACATTAGCTACATAAGAAAGTAACCTTGGTTACCACAATATCTAGAAGTATTATACTTATACCCATGTCAATACTTAATATTTATTATTTGCACTGCCACTACCATACTTTTATGTCAATGGAGTTATTGCAGACGTTAATGTAAATAATAAAAATACTTTGAACTAATTTTAGGTAGAACTTTGCCGAACTATGAATGAAATGTTTACATTATATGATCCATTTTTTAAAAAAGATATTTTCTCTTTCATTAATCTGCAATCATTTATTTTGGATTTTCATTTCCAAAGGGAACAAGATTCTGTTCAAGAAAAAGAATTAGCAAAAAACTTTCCAGAGCATGTGGTTTTAATTTACATTTAATAAAAGTATGAGATAAGTGAGGAAACAGGTGCTTATGCAGATGGATATCGCTAAATGTTAATGTATGTAATGCCATTGAACAAGTGTTAACTTTACTCTTTTTTGAAGATTTTCTTAATATTAGATCTGTTAGTAAGGAATATGACATATCCAACTACTACTGAAGGTTCAGGGCTTTTAAAGGATGAAGTTCATTACTTCATACAGTAACATCTTCAGATAGTATTTCTGTCTAGTTTTAGAAAACTACAATTGATATCTACTCCATATATACTTAACCTCCTACAGATTTATTTGATTCTCAATAATTACTATTCTCTGGTAAAAGGCATATGTTATTACTGTACACTGCACTCCCACAAGCTGTCCACTCAGTGTATTTTAATAAATCTCTGCCAGAGCTGTATAAATTTGATCCTGTTTAAATTTAATAAGGATCAGAATATATCAAAGCCCAAATACTCATGGGAGAAATAGATATTTTGCATAGTTATTGAGTGCCCTATTCATAGATACAATGTGTAAGACCTAGACCATCAACCTTGAATTAAAAAGAAAAAAAGATTAATGTGTTCAAAGCTAGCTACTTCTTAAATAACAAGTGAAATTAGCATTTAATAAAACATTTTCTTCCCTGTATTACTGTTAAGGATATCAGCACTGTTGCTGTTTTAATAAAAGTATTCTAATATATAACTGCTAAATAATTACAATAATGTCTTATAGATGCCACATTTCTCAAGTACTCAATTACCAATTTAAGTGTTTTCATTTCAGAAGGACATACATTGATAAACACACCCCAAAAATTTTTTAGCGGGAAGCTCCCTTTGAATTCAATGGGAAATTTGCCACTGTCTTCAATGGCAAGAGGATCAGGTGCCAGCTAACATTACTAAAACAAATCCATTTGCAGCACCAAACACTGCACGATGGTTTACTTTCTGAGAACAATGGATAGCAATGTGACAGTCATTACATCCTTGCATTGCCTTCCCTTTCTCTGGAACAATTTATAGTTTACGAATTTATTCTTCAATATTCTGATAATTTTCTGGATAAAATGTAGTGATAGTCAGTACTTCTTTACAAAAGGACCACTTCCACTGATCTGACTGAAATTGCTTCCCTTCTCAGCCGCTGCCATGTCAAAACACCATTAGCAGTAACCTAAAGACACTATGGCACAGTCCCACTAGTGGAAACTATGATGGCCACTAACTCTAACCCAGATACTATCAAATACATACCTATATAACAGGGTCTGCATATTCCAATGTTGCACTTAAAAACAAATTGTTAAAATTGTGTTTTATGTATCGGAAAAAATAACCAGTCCAACACATATAGACCACTCATGGCAGCTGTTAGAAATGGAAATAATTTAATTAATGCTCCCTAACCAGTCTTCATCCTTTATTATTGGGTAGTATTACTAAATGTATACTTAACACTATTTTTTTAAACAACCCCATTTTCTCGGTACCCATCACTACCTTTTGGTTCTAAGATAGTTGGTCAGGGGACAAAATGGGGCCATGGTTATTCCTAAAATTAGAAACTCTTATTTTTACAGCGTAAGGGCACAATTCTTATCTAGTGTAAATCAGCTCTACTAAATTTAAAGTACAGAAATCATTTTAGACCAACTGAAGATCTGACCCAAGAAAATAATATGTTAGAACTCTTTGCCATTGGTTTACAAGTTAACTTCTGAGGGTGAAATCCTGGGTTCACTGAAGTCATCAGGAATTTTGCCAATGGCTTCAATGGAGCAAAGATTTCACCTTATGTGTTTTACAGCACTGGAAAAGTGAAGTCAATGGAGTTATGGCTCCATTGGTATTGTCAGTGATACAATACTCCATGGTATTGTCAAGCTCTTTGGAGCTGACATCATAGTCATATTTGCCAATGATATTTCTTCATCCAGGGTTTTTTTCCTAATTTACTTCATGACAAAATTCTCAAGATCATGATGATGAAAGTCTACATACAAAGATGAAGATCAATGAAAAAGGCCACATTAATAGAAACCATCATATAGTCAACATGGAAACAGACTATTGTCACAAAAGTTGAACATTAAAAAACAACAATTTTGAACTAACACCAAACTGTGAGACACAGAAAACGTGGGGAAATATTTATTTTAACGACATGGATTAAATATGTAGCTAATTCATTTGTGCACCACTTGTATTACAGAGTTACAATGTGTTGGCATTTGTTCTAGACTCACAGAAAACAGACACTGGAGAATAACGAGGGATCCATTCATATAACACTGCAATGCTTAACTACTAAGGGGCTGAGTTAAGAGTGCAGTGAAAGGCTTAACTCAATTGTCTTGCTTTTATGGGTTTATGTCTTTCAACCTTAATGTTATTTCAACACTGTATTTTGTGTTTATCATGAAGATATTTTGCTGTACTGTACTTCCCTTTTCTCAGTTCATGAAATTTCAATATAACCAAAAAACACCCAACCCTTGAATTCCTATTTTGAAAACCATATTGCCATTTTATTCAGCCTGTATTTTAATATAGCATCAATATTTAACTACTTCATTAAATGAAGTGTGACTTTTATAGTGAAAATGTCAGTCTTTGCAGTTCATTAAATTCATTTAAAGCATAGCTGCTTGATTTTTTTCCTGGAGGAATAAAGGGCTATTAACTGAAGGCATAAACTTAGCATTAGCATGTATTTTCTCCCTCAAAATTAACATTCAAGCTTTGTAACAGTCTTCACAAATTTAAAGGATTGTTTGTATCTTTTTATATTATCCTTATTTTTATAATAGATGTCATTTTTATAGCATACACAACTGTTTAGCCCAGTTGGATATGACCAATACGATGTCACAAAGGATATTAAGATGTCATGCGTTATTATGAATCTGTTGAATTCTGCATGTAGTATTAAAAATACATTATTCTGAAGTGTGCATCTGGAAAAATAAACCATGTAGGATGTGAAATTTAATAACTTGTGGAATCCAACAGGGCTTGTGAGTGGTATATTTCTGTTTCATAAAACATTCTTTGATTAGCATCTTTTTCAAGAAGGAGGAGTTATCTGAGAAGAAAGAACATAGCTCAGGCTCTATTTCTGGAAATGAAGCCCCATGTATTTGTTAGATGCAAGAGTCCTGGTTCTTACTCTCTAGGACTTCTGTGATTTACATGTGTAAAGCTGGAAAAGCTAATTATTTCTGATTAGTAAATGTCTGTGATTACAAAGTCCTTTAATAAGAATTAAGAAGCTGCTATGAAAGACAGACATAAAAGTGGTGAATACTTTCTGCTAATCTTACCATTCCCATACATGACTAGAATAAATACAAGTAACAGTAAAACATCAGTTTTGTAAGAGACAAGTTCTTTCCAATTATTTTTTTAAACAGGAATCATGTGATTATGATCTTCTCTTGGTAAGACAGATCTGTATCATTATCATGATGGGTCTCATGTTAACAATTCATCTGAGATTCCTATGAATTAAGTAGTCATATAGCCATTTCATTAAAATACTGCAGGGCCTTCATTTTCTGAAGTGTTTAGTGATTTTGAGTTTCTCAATTTTTGGGAGCCAACTTGAGACACAACGGACTGATTTTAAGACCATATAGTGGACCTCCTCTGAAAATCAGGTCACTTTTAAAGTGCTTCAAATTTGGCATCCAAAAAGGCGGCACTCAAAAACATTAATCACTTTAGAAAATGTAGGCCCTCGCTTTCTGTAGTTTAGGCCCTGCAATTTAAATTTCACAGAGATCTTATCGGGAACTAGTGTATGAAAATATATCACCCAACCTTTGTGCCCCCTTTCAAAATGAACTGGATTCTATGCTTTCTTTGTACATGGGTCCCCACAATCTGTTACAGCTCTTCATCAGTATGCAATCCAAAATGGGGACAGAACTACACAGGAGGAGGAGGAGGACAGAACGAATGCATTAATTTGTACCTACTATAAAAGTAACATTTTTCTATCAAGAGACCTATTTTCCATTACCTTTATCTTTGGAAAGTAGATCTCTTTTTTTATAAAGACACTTTCTGCCTCTCCAAGTCTGTACTGACAGACTGTAATTTCTTTCTCTGTGAGTTAAAAGTAGCAGAATCTATGAGAACTAGCCTCCAAGTTTGGTACCTGAATTCTCAACTATCTTTTCCCCAGATGAGATTACTACAGCACTCAGAGGTAATAAAAACGGAGTAAAGAGGATCAGAACTATAATGTTACTGTATTGTAATCAGTAAAGGGAAACAAGGAATTATAAAAACCATTTATGAAAACAGCAGCCCTAACACTCACATGTATAAAAGAGTGCACAGATATCAGTGTGGGGTATTCCAGACGTGTGTATTGGAGATAAACAGCCTTTACACTCTGTTATTTTCTACACCGTTAGAGCCACCAGCCCAGGCTGATGGGCTCTAAATAGCAGTTTCTTACAGCAAGATTAAGTGGCGCTAAACAGAAATCATTGCTTTCAGGATGTCATGACTGAACACACAACTACAGAGTCAAAAGTGTCCAGCTTGGTGTAACAAATCCATATGTTGCAGACAACAGACACAATTACTAGGTAAATCACACAAACACACACACCTGCAGAGCTGGGATTGGAATCCCAGTGCTTCAGCTTACCACTTGAGGTAAAGAAAAATCTCCCTGGCATGTAAGTCATAGTAAGTTCCTTTTCCTTTTTGTGGACCAGCCACCAGATGACAAAATGCTTTTCTCTCACTCTGAGAGTGCGAAGGGGGGGAAAGAGAGAGAGAGAAAACTTATATTATGCTGGTAAAACAAAATGAAAAGGACTAAATGGGTGTTTGCAGATTTCCTTCACCTCATCTCTCCATCCAGAAAGAGGCCACTTTCTTTGTGGAATGTACTTTGATAATCAGGCCAGAGAGACCTTCTGCAAGCATGCCTCCAAAATCCCTCCATTAATCCATCTGGGAATCATAAAGTTGGACATCATGGCTCCTTTTTTAGGCTCTCTTCACAGGATAAACAGATGATTTGATATTCTTAATTCTTATTCTCTCCTTTCCCCATCCCCAAATACAACGGACATATAAGGAGTAGCAAATACAATCCTATTATAAGCAGTGTGCAAGTAAAATGTAGGGAGAGATATCTCTTGGTTCGAGTGAAACCTAGAAGAAACCCAATATATCCCTCTTATCACCATTTGGATTCTGGCAAAATCTTAGAATCAAAGTTTGACTCCAACAACAAACTCAGCCACATTCTTAAGGAAGAGACCACAAGAAGATGGAATTCCATCTGATGACCAGATAATTTCCCCCTGAACTGCACTAAAGAAGAGGTGTGGATACTGAAAGTACTAGCCTTTGTCCAAGCCTTCCTGAATAAATGCTAATACCAATTAATGCTTAAATTTATATTAGTGCTTAAATTAGAACTTTTCCATTTTACCTGTTGGAGAATTCCCTCTGAATTCATAATATGATGATGAACAATGGATGATGATGATGATGATGATGGAGTACCCAAATATATGACAGAAACCTCAAAAAGCAAATAAAGACATTTCCTTTGCCCCAAAGAAATCTAAATCAGCCATGCACAACACGTGAGACTCAAACAGTCAAGAGGAAGGAATAAGGGAGGGGAAAAGTGGGCTGACAATCATAGCATGCAGTTGCTTAGTAAGGCATATACACATCATGATGGTTTTTCTTTTCATTAATATTTTCTTTAGTTCCCCTCTCTTCCTGTAGGCTTGTGGCAGAAGTGAATGTGTAAGTATTGGAAAGTGGTGGAGAGGGTTTGCTTGGTGAGCCCTTCTAAATTGAAGAAAATAAATTGGAAGAAGTTTAAACTAGCAATATCCCAACAAGAGGACTCTGTTAGGAAATTATAAAATAATCCGATCTCCGATAAAAATAAATAAATACACTGCTACACATTTTTCTACGGAATTAGAGGACAATACTGACAACATGACACTAGGTTAGAAAAGGAAATGGACCAACATATCTCAGAGGATATAATCCTAATCACTATGAATAGTACAACTTCCCCCACTTTGTGGTAGGTGGAAAATTATTTATGGATACTTCTGTACGCTAGTCTTAAAAAAACAAAATAGATGCAAAATTCACCAAAAAAATTATAGCGAGTGCGCCATGGTATGAGTGATCATTTTCTCTCTCTCTTCTAGGAATATACCAAACTAAAAGAATTCCGATATGCTGTTTAGACAATGGATACAAGAGCCATTTCAAGGATCTCCAAATTCCGTTAATTATGGTGTTAAGGCAATGTCCTGATTTACTGAAGTTAAACAAAGACAGAAGAATCTTTGTAACTGAAGCCAAAAAATGGCACTTAATTACTATGGTTCCAAAAACAAATACCTACTATACATATGAGAATGACAAGAATAAAAGCATTAAAAGAAATGGAACAATTTATGCCTGACTCAGATTAGCTAGTGGACTATTTGAGGGTAGATTGTCATAGTGGAATTTAGTAGTTCTAAATGTATCCTTGATATAACTTTTATAACAGTACATGTAGTTACTCTAACGTTTAACTTACATTGCCTCAACTCTGTTGTAATGCTTTACTTTTATATCTGATACACTATATGATCACTTGTATATGAATATACATATGTTATATATATATATATATATATATATATATATATATATATATATATGTTACCATCAACAGTTGTTTGCCTTTAATAAAAATATCAGTGACTAGATTGTAACTAGAAAATGCTGACTAATTTGCTAGGCAAACAGAGTTTTTCCTGTCTCTTCCACACACACACTACCCATGTCAATGGTCAGAATGGATTTAAGTATCCAACTTTCAATCCAAACACGGGGAAAGAACCATTATTCCTTTACTGAAAATTGCACAGGATCAAACTCAGACTGCAGTAGCTAGGGTGGAATTCCTAGAATACTTATGGCCAGACCCTTCTGTATCTTGCAAAGCACTTTTTACATTAGTGGGAGCAGAGTTAAGGTGTGTCTATCCCTGTGTTAATTTCCGGCTCTAATTACTTTCTGCAGAACTAAGACAGTCTGGCATTGACCTTGTACACAAACAGGTCCAAGGACAGCTGAACTCACAATCACTTCACATACCTCTGTGAAGTGGTATCTATTCTTTTCCACTGCCCAAATTAATGAGGGCTTCATTTCTTAAGGGCATATCCTTAAAAAGTCATGAACACTTCCAAAGTATTGAAATTCAGGCTACTGATTTATAAACACCTCTAAAGGAATCATCTCTTCTGAGCCATCAAGCTCTTCAGTTCCCATGGGCCATATCCTAAGATGATGTAAACCATCCAAGTTCCATTTTGAGCTATGACAATTTGCACCAGCTGAAGATCTGCCCCATACCTGTAAGAAGTGGCATCGGTAACAATCTAATGTAAGAAGGAAAATTCCTTTAATCTCTTTACATAGATAGTTTCCTTCTAGGCGCCTGGAGACTCTCCCCAGCAGGACACTATACAGTACTCTGAAGCTGAGATAAATTCAGTGTGGAGAGAATAGTATTGTAAATAATCATCCCTCAGAGCAAAACTCAAGAGGTTTCTAATGAAACAAGAATGTGATCCCTCCAAGTCCAGGGATGCCTGATAATCGCTCACAGCAAAGCCCTTGCAATTTCCATTCATAATCATTTCTTCACTACAAAACGAGTCACCCATTTGATCTAGGATTGGCTATCTACCTCCTGTTATCTTTCAGAGATAGCAAAATAAATTAAGTAAATGATTGAGCATGCCTCCAGGAGAAAATGGTTTCTCTTCCGGGATACCAAGGAGGTTATCTACCAGGCTTGACGTCATCTATCTCTGTCTGTAATTCATAGCACAGGAGAGGGAATGAACCAAGCAGCTGATGGAATCACTATAAATTACACAAACAACCTCTATTAACTACTGACTTCACACATCGGTTCATGCTTTCACTAGACAGTTTAGCCTCCCTCCAGTCTGACAATGTGCACTCACAAAATCATATGGGTTGACCTGATTGCCCTCTAAAAAATTCATTTCCTTGAAATTCTGCACTGAAGGTTGATGGATACTTCTAAAATCCTTCTGTTGCAGGTTCTGGATTATTGTCCCATCTATGGTTTGCTTTGTCAAAGCAGATAAGCTCTCTTGCTCCCACCAGATTAACCAATCCTTCTGCTGGAACTCAGAACATCCTAGAGTGCAGGGACAAGACACGAGGCAATTCTGTATGTTTTATTGCTGTAGAATAACATAACGATGGTTGTCGCTTCATAAAGTAAGAATGCAGATCTTATGACTTAGTTTATGGCTGTATAGCCCATTTTCGTTTCCAGGACGATACGTTGCTGCTGGTGGTGAGGCTGAGACATTGCTTGTAGTGGTTGTTGTACGTATGCAAGTTGGTGCTTTAACAGCCAGATGGATGGTTACTAACATTGTGCGATGCTCTTGTGGCACAGATTATTGTCACCAATTCCATTTATTTTCCAAACGGCATCAGGGAGTGGCCTTAACTTCTCAAATCACAGGATACCTAAGAACTGGGGGACTAGAACCCAGGTCTGCGGTGCCTGGGATGGCTGATATTCCTACAGTACCCCCCCTCACCAGTTTACTTTTTCAGCAAGTCGTTTGTGAAGCTTTGATCAAATGTGAAAGTATGAGAACTATTTCTATCTTCAACCTGCCACAGATTCTCCATCAGAGAACTTACAACTATGTATGGGAGTATATTGTTAACCAATTTCTCCTGCCCTTAGATGACTATGGAAACCAGAGCTGGAGAAGAGGGAGTCACATGTGTTTTTGACAAATGTTAGCACAAAGTCCAGCGCTTTCTCTAGGTTAAATGTCTGGAAGAGTCATGATCCTTCTTTTCAGAATAAGAACTTCTAAGAGAAGAGCTTTTCTCCAAGAGAAAAACTTCTGCAGTTGCAACAGAGTAACTGCCTCTTCCCCTTCCCACCACCCACGCAGAGATGCATTGTCTGAAATCTTCATGTTTCTAAATTCAAGGACGTTAATGCTGCATCCATGCTAACAACTTTGATAACCTGAACTACTAATGTAAGGGAGGAGTGCTACAAATGTGAGCTCCCTTGCTAGATACCAGAAGCTATCAGAATGAAAGATTAATCAATTTTTTCCTTTTCTGTCTGGTTAGTATCAATGTTCTGCTTTTTGAATGAGGAGTCTCCTTCTCTGGGAAGACGGCATGCATCCTCAGTTCCAGAAACTGAGGATGCAGGTTTCAGAGCCCAGGTGCACCAAAGACAAATCAACCCCCAAATTATTAACTGTAGCAATGCTTCCGAACCCTTCACTCTTTTATTTTCACCCTTCTTGCAGGTTCACCACAGCGATCTTCCTTTCTTAAAAAACACGTGGCCTTTTCAGAATTTTATGTGGCAGCAGGAGTACACTGGTAACACTGCCTCTTCACAAAGAAATGTGAAAGTAGGGAATGAAGGCGAGGAATGCAGCAGAAAGTAGTAGGGGAAAAGCATAAAAATAATGGTGAGAGGTATGAGATGGAGATGCCTGCTGTCAAAATTCTGGGCCAGATCTCAACGACGGAACTACCTGTCTCTCATCAAGAGCAGCTGCAACCCATCAATCTGGACTAGTGAGTATAAAGGTCCAGAACTGATTTTACTCTACAGAAATTGTACACTCCTTTTTATTCTCATATTTATTTTAAACAAAAAAGTTTACATTTTGTGAGGAAGAAATGTATTTGCAGGAGACAGCAAGGAATATGTCTGATGTCAGTTCTCATCCAGGAAGAAATTAAATGAAACTCAAGTACTTTATATAGTTTGAGGCCATATAGATTCCTGTTACATTTTTGTGACTTCTAGACCCTATCTATCTTCTGATGTCCTTATTTTTTTAATTTAGCTTATTATGTGTTTGAGTCATAGAAACTCTGCAGGAGAATAAAGTCTAAAATAGCATAAAGCTCACACACATCATCATATGAATCAAGCGCTTTATCATCACTCACCATACAGCTCGTTTCTCATGATGAGATAACTTTAAAAAGCATCTATTTATAAATAATTGTGCATCTGCATATTGCCAAGCAGTAAGAAATGTGATGCAGAGATGGCAAACATGGAATGGGCCAGAAAGTCTATTACAGTAGGTATATGGGAGACTAGGACCATAAGCCTGCCATAAAAAATTCAATGACTCTAGAGAGAGCAAAGAAAGAGTCCTAACCTTTCACAATAAAAAGTAGCCTCTTACCACTTTTGTGATGCTATGAAAGCTCATTTTAACTGAGTCAGACCCTTACATTCAGATAACATTTTTAAAAGAGACTATATAAAAATGTCATTTTCTGACTCAACAATTCTCATCCCTGTGTGTATTACAAGTCATGGCTGCAAACTTTTCTGAAGAATAAGTTTATTACATTTTATTCCTGTTAGTCCTACAGAATCAAAACATCTACAAGTGAGGGAGCTGGATTCTTTTCTGGTTCACACATCATCAGAGTTGTGAAAGCACCAAATTCTGTGACCTTTACTCAAGCAAACCTCATACTGACTAAAGATATGGATATAGTAATGTAGGCAAAAGGCTTTCTAGACTATCTTGCGTCACCAGTAATCCAGTTCTGCAACTGGAACTTAGAGCGAAATACTGCAGTCCTCACTCAACCAGAACTCCCATATACTTCATAATATGGAAGACAGAAAGAGCCCTGGGTTTTTTTTGCATTTAGTAAAAACATCTTGTTACTTAAAATGAGTAAATTAGATCTGCAAATCACTGTGACACAATAACCATGGAACCGTATAATGCCATTTTTACAGTGACTTTTCAGAGCAGAGCTAAATTTCAAGTTCAAGACTCATCTCAAGCTTGCAAATTTGACACTATCCCACAAATGGCTTTGCATATGTACAGTGCCAAAGTGCTTTGTAAATCAATGTTACCTAGTCGTTTGTCTGCCTTGTCATATCCTTCCATTTAGCATAACAAATATGATTTCCTTTTGTATAACTAACTTGTTGCTAAAAACTGTGGGCTATATTTAGCCCTGGATTATGCTGATTTTTACAGACATACCTCAGGCCTGGGTGGTGAAGGTCTGCCTGGGTTTGGGGTAGTTAAAAGTAATTAAAGTGGCTGGTATGAGCTAGAACCAACCAACCCAGGTCAAAGTGGGAAGCACTATCAGAGGTGGGGCATGACAACAGAACCCAAAGAGTGGGTTGATTCAGAACATTCCCCAGGAAGCATTTGCTACTGGGAGCCAAAGACACAACATAAAACTGCCCTGTGCTAGCAAATCACCACCTGCCCTCGCCAGACGTAAATCCTCATTCTCTTGAAGCAGTGCCTAATGATCTAGGGTGCTGCTAGACTCCCCCAGAGCCAGCCACAGTGAATCAAGCCATCTGCTCGCATACCATTTAGAAAAGACTATTATATTAGAACCTTCCAAATCCCACATGAAGAATGCATAATTATGCAGGGGAGTATCAGCTGAGTCCTTGGAGTAACAATTCTAGATGTATATTCAACAACCTACAGATGGGTTTTTTTGTAAACATCTTCCATGAGTAATACAACGCAGCTATTCTGAAATGTGCTTTTCAAATGCTGAAATCTAAAGACAAAGATACCAGAATAAAACGGAGGACGTACGTTATCTGTTGTATATATTATACCACAAACAACAGGTAGATCTCTATCAAAAAAGCAACCATGCAAGCCTCTGTTTAGGTTAGTATGTCAGACTGCACCATCTGAAGTAATGTGTAATTCATCTATATACACTCATATGCCTGATACACATGCTTCTTGGGCCTAACTCTCAATCACACTAAGGCCCCATTACATCATTGTGGCAGAGAAAAGGTGCTTTAAAGTGTGTGTCTAAAAGAAATATTGGAAAGAAAGGAAACCAGGAGCACACGTTGCATGACTTTATTTTAAAGAAAGTTTACACCACAAAGCATACATTGTTCCTCTGCAAAAAGACAGTTAAGCCAATTCATCATATTGTATATAGTTTTGCAAATTCTTAGAGTCACAGACTTCACAGTTACACATGTACAAGTATTTGTTTCCACTGAGATCCATGACTACATACAACGTAAATGTTTCATGTTGTAGGCCAAAGTTGTGCTCTCAAATATGTTTGCAATTTATACTGAAGTAACTAGGGCCTAAGTGCACATATCTAGGGCAAAAGTTGACTTGTAACTATTTAAGTGTAAGGATAAAGTGTTTCTAACCATCTTAAACAATGCAATAGAAAGAAACTCCATCTTGGGTTGTGGTGAGAAACCACAACCACAGAGTGTGTTACTACTGCCTATCAGTGAAATCATATCTTTGTAGTTAGTACATAGTTGCTTGTCTATTAGTAGTAGTAGTAGTATTGTATCTTTATGCTTACAGGTTAAAAACCTAATAAGGTTATTCTTTTAAACATTCTATTTTCTAAAGCATACTGAATATCAATTTTCCAATACCTAAGTAACACTTAACTTAATTAAATTCAATACTGTTTATTCTACCAACTGAAACTGCTAAAAAAAAGACAGATCTCTGCCAATCAGAAACTAGCTTATGAATAAAAGTATAATTTGATTTAACAAATGTGCTTTTATGAATAAGACAGAGTATGCCAATTTCCTAAACCATCTGAAATGCAGCTATTTATAAAAGCAGCATGATAACTATAAATAGAGTAACTGTAAAAGAGCTCAGTCATGAGATAAATATCTTCTGCTTTGAAAAGAAGCAGCTCTTCTGTGCCTCTCAGTCAATTTTTGAAAATTATAAAATATTTCACATTAAAATTAGGCATCTAAATCAATGTTTAGGTATTTAAATATGCCCCAATCCTAGAAACACTTACATAGGTGACTGACTTTACACATGCAAGTTATCCCATTGGTCTTAATGGGATTATTCATGCACACAAAATTGTTCACATGTGTAAGTGTTTGCAGGGATTAAATATGGGTTCAGGTGCCTAACTTCAGGTACCCGGTTTTGAAATGTTTGCTAATTTTCTTGTCTTTCATTCTCTCTCTTGATTTCAATGCAAATGGTGTGCCCTTTCTTCAGTGTTAAATAGAACCCACAAGTTTCAGCATCACCAGTAGATGGTTTTTACACCAGTTTGTTTCATGGTAAAAGAAGTTTCAGAACAAAAAACAAACAAGAAAAAGGAGTTGCAAATACTGTTTGAATGGGAAAATAGCTTTCAAACGGAAAATTACATGTAAACCTTACTATTGTTTTACTTTAGTGGACAACAGACATCCACGAAAGCTCAACCCATAAGAAGGCACTCACTCCAAAAACTGGGTGCATTTTTCAGTAAAATAGGAAAGGACAATTGACTTTGTAATACAGGTAGCTATGAGCTTCTGAATCTCATTTACACAAGTATCTTTACTTATGTGTTAGTTCCATTAAGCTGTCTTAGTGGCGAGAGTTAACTGAAGAAAAGAAAATGCAGATGTAAAGGTATTGAGGCCCAAATCATTCATTTTATACATTAATGGGGAGAAAGGGAAGGAGAGATGTACCATTGCCTCTCCACAGCAACTTCCAGGACCAGCAGCTGATGAGATCCAAACCAGAACAGTTGCAGTATCCAAGATACCTGAAGAGAACTCAAACAGATCCCTGCCTCTAGCAGTTGCCCGGTCACACACTAACATACCCTCTACCTTTACCTTCTGTGTATGCCACATCCACCTCTCCTCCACCAGAGTTAGCTCCTGGATATCCCTTCTGCAAACTTGTGGCCAGGAGGAATAAAGCAGGATCAAGATGAACCACACATTCAGAAGGATTCTACTTTACAGTAGCAAAAACAAAATACTGAGTTGCAAATTATTTTTCCCATGAAACACCAAGAATAGGCCTCATCTAGTGCCCATATATGTCAATGAAACAATTCCCACATTGGATCAGACCTCAATGAGTATAAACAAAGTTAAAAAACAAAAGTGCTAGTGAAAAGAAACATGCTGCATTTCTATCCAAGAAATCTTATATCAGCTTAAAGGGACACAGTCAACTTGAATTTTTTTTTAAATTGACCAATTTCAAAAATTCCTGTTTGACAGACAACCTCCTAATAATAAGTCTTAATTTTGCGCGGAGGGAGGAGGAGAGGAAATTATTAAACTTTATAAGGGTTTTTCTGCTCCCATGCTGATGTTTATAAGGGGTCGTTCACAAAAGAGAAACGGACCAGCTAACTGACTATGCAGGGGAAACAGTAAAAATGATTTTATATATACACCAAGTGTTGTCAAATAAACCATCTATTTTTATATGAAAACTGAAAATCTAAGGAGTAATTCTAGAATAAAGGATTTCCTCCCTCTGTTTATACAAGTTCAATATTTGTATTAAATCTCTGTATTTTTCAATGTGTTGTTTTCATTGCAAGTAGAGAGAACACACAAAAAATAGCATGTGGATTTGGGCAGACAGGCCTAGAACACAAGGAAACAGATATGAAATGGGAACCTTATTATAAAAACAAACATTTAATAATGGGCAAATATAATCTTATCAAAGCCTTCATCTTAATGTAGCAAAATGGTAGAGACCAGGAGGTTCTTGTGTGACTTTGTTATCTAAATTCCTGATTAGTTTTTCTCCTTGGAGTTCTCAATTTTGGTAGAAATCATCTCCAAGATACTAGGGTGACTGGCACACTATAATTACATAAGATAGAGAGGTAACAGTATGGACAACTACTATCAGATAAGAGTTTTAAGCATCTGAGTACTCAGCCTTGCCATTAGGTATTTGGCTGCATATTGTCAGTGCGGTACCCAAATTTACATAATGCTGTAAGCAGCAATGGGAATCTACAGATCAAAAAGGCAATTTGTTCACTTAAAACCTTGATTCTGCAAGCAGTTAGGCTTTTGAATAATCCCACTGAATTATCTATTTTATGTTTACATAACTTGGTGTTTTATAGTGTCACTGAATTCAATGAAACTACTCAAATCCATTATTAGCACCAATAATAATAAGTAAGCTCAAAATCTTGTCGCTTCCACCAAGAGAAATTGGTCCACTTAAAGATATTACCTCACCCTACCTTGTCTGTCTCATATCCTGGACCAACAAGGCTACAAAACACTACAAATCAATAATAATTATAATATTTACATTGCAATAAGTACCACCTAAAGGCTACAAACAGTTTGGCCTATTGTTGTTCATAACTCTGAAACGTTGTTAACACTGAACAAAACATTATGGCTGTTCTTTCAAAAGTTTACAACTGAACATTGACTTAATACAGCTTTGAAACTTTACTATGCAGAAGAAAAATGCTACTTACCCTTTTTTTGTTTTAGTAGTTTAATAGTTTAACACAGTACTATACTGTATTTGGTTGTTTTGGTCTCTGCTACTGCCTGATTGCATACTTCCGGTTCCAAATGAGGTGCGTGGCTGATTGGTCAGTTCGTAACTCTGGTGTTTGTAACTCTGTAAATGGCTGTCCTAGCCAAAGAGCTTACAACTAAAAAGAGGTTACTCACATGCACAAGTGCTTGCAGTAGAATGTAAGCGATTACCTGTAATATTGCTACCAAAATTTCACCTCACTTCCTCGGTAGAACTGAACATGATCATTTCATATCAAAGAATAATATTTAAAGTAAACAATCTTATGAGAACAGGTCTCAAAAGGATATTTAAAAAATAATTTTCCTCATTCTTGGAAATATTTTTATGAGAATTAATTTGTTACACACTATCACTTCATATTTGTAAAAGATACCTGTTTGGGCTTTTCATGTACCATACTAAACATACTTCAGAAAATCTTTAACAATAAACTATCACACTTTACTTTCCTTACACTATTGTACTTCATTAACAGTCCTTGCTGATTAAATTGTAATTAGTTGTAATGAAACTTGCTGACAAATCAAGAGAAAACAGCTTCTGCTATGTTAACTGTTTTTAAACCCAATTTCTCCCTGTGTCATACATACAAATGGTTTATTCAATACAGAAGTTGCATTATTTGAACAAAACAATTATACACTGCACAATCCAATTAGTGTCACGACTATGCACAAGCTCCTTCAAAACAACATAGTCCTTTGTAAAGATGCTGCCCTTGTTTTCTAAGCTAGTTGTTCAGGAAGACTCAAGTCATGAAAAGCTGTAGATCATTCTTCAGAAAGACGACAATGTACTGCAAGAGCTAGTGATGGCACAAACTGTAATTTTTATTCTACTTTTGGATTTTCACTGTTCCTCATGAAGCCTGTATTAGTAAAGCACAGTGGCTTGACAAAGGTTTCAGTGATATCAGAATTCATGCCTCTTTGGAGCAAAGGGAATCACAAATGGAATATTCTTAGTCCCCAGAGGTCAGGAGGGACATTTTGCAGTATCCTCTGGTTCCCCACAGAAGTTGCCTGTACAGTGCTGAAATGTTGATGATTCTGTTTACCATTTCAAAGTGACAGTTCAGTAAATTTGTCAGCCATCCAGGAGGATCACTGAACTATACTAGTGATAAAATGGCAATCCAGAAAGAGGTGATAAGAAGAGAGATCACAGACCCTTATTTGGATTGTCTCCCATCTCATAACCATTGTCTTTAGACTGAGTTGTCTGGGACATGTGGGGACACCTATGCTTATATGATCAGCGTAAACATGACTGAGCAGCAATAGCGTGTACAGCCAACTTAAAACTCATATTTCTCCCTGAAAATGCACATTGCTGCATATGTCTTAAGACATTCAGCTTATGTGCCCGGGATCCTCAGTCACCAAAAGGAAACAGAGTTGTCCTTTCATTCACTACTGTACAGCCAGACTAAAGGCTCCCCATGACCCAGGCTACTGCTGGCTCTTCTCTAACTCTATTAAAATATAGGATAAACTCATTGTTAAACTCATAAGATACAAGATATTTCACCCAAAAATGTCAAACTCGGCCATCTAAACATGGATTTTGGAGCCTAAATTTAGGAACCCAAATTTGACATTTTTGACTTTCAAGAGCATCTGTATGGAATAAATACACTGCAAAATAAATGCAGCAAATTATGTTCAGTTCTAATATGATAACTCACTTAAGCACTGGCTTTGGTTGGGTTTTGTTGTTTTTGTTTTTTTTAAAGCACCATGAGAACTGTGGCTGCTATACAGACTTCCTTATTCTCTATGACAAAAAGTTCATAAATATTTTCAGTTCAAGGCATGTAATCTACTCAATAACTGGAAAAAGTTTATTTAGAAAAAAAAATTATGTTATAGCCTACACCCAAAATTACTTTCTATCAGCAGAACCATAAAAGGGAGCAAGACAGAAGCAGAATGTGTAACAGCTGGTCTCTTTCAACTTTTTATAATTTTTTTACAACTCTTTTATGGTGAATTTTTTAGTGCATATAAATATAACAGGCCGGGACTAGAAAGAGGCATACTGCAGTCCCTCATACAATTCTACCAATCAGAGATGGGTCTCCTCCTTGAGAACCACCATCAGTCCTAACACACAGAGGGGCAGGTTATGTACTTTGATTACTCAACTACCTTCACAACTATATGGAAAATTTATGAATTACTGGCCCAATTCTGAAAAGCATTTAAGCACATACTTCACTTTAAATATGTAACTAATCATATTGAAGTCAATGAGATCCAGCATGGACCAGATAAGGCACTGGTCTAAATTCTTGGTTCTATTCCTGGCTATGCTGGTGACCTTGGACAAATCACTTCACCTTTCTGTGCCTCTGTTTTGCCTATTGCCCTTTAGCTATTTATTTTGGAGCATACTATGTGCTTGTACAGTGCCTAGCAAAATGGAATCCTAATCTAGAAATATCTAGAAGCTACTATAATACAAACAACAATACTTGAACTATTCTTGTCCTTGAAGTTAAACTTGTGCTTAAATACATTGCAGGAGGGGCCTATCTGATTTCCAAAACTAACAGTCTTCAAAATCAAGGTACTACTCCTTGGAAATAATTACCACAACACTGAGTAACCAACAGTGTGACATTAAGCTTGAGAGTAGCAACTTTTAGAGGCTGTTCTAGTAGAAGAAATCAAGTTAGCCTTCTTGTGTACTGCATACCTGCAGGTACAGGGTTAGGTTGTGACATTTATACCAGAGCTCTGTTTAGGGGTAGGCAGAGTCACATGGCCTCCAGAGGAGTGACAGAGATTGTTCCTTAGGCGAAGGGTGGGAGCAGTATGTTAGAGTGAAAATTCTGCTCCAATGATTATCTCTCTAGTGTATTTACCCAACATCAGTGCTTGTGTTGAAATTTTTAGACATCATAACTCAACAATTAATTTGCAGTGGCTGACTCATGAATTGTCAACTACACTTTTTAATCATACTGGCAATATTTTCATAGAAATTGTGTTGTTTATGCAGTGATATGTTCCACCATGAAACCATTTTACTTGTAACACCACACAATTTTTTCCACAGCAACTCAGTTGTCACAGGTAATGTCATTGGCACATTACAAGAAGAATATGAATACAGATTGTAACAATGAGGCAGAGTGGTCAAGTGGACAGGGAACTCAGCTGGGAGTCAAAGACCTGGGGTGAAATCCTGTCCACAATGAAGTCAATGGGAGATTTACCATTGACTTCAATGGTGCCTGGATTTCACCCTTGAGTTCTATGCTTTCAATTCAGCTCAGTGACTAAAATAATTTATTTTGCCTAAGCATATATGCAAAAATATATATATCCTTCAAAACTAAACTTAATAAGAAAACTTGAAATGATGCATACATTTTAAGGCCAGAAGGGCCCATTGTGATTGTCTAGTCTACCCTTCCTTTGTGAACTCTGTTTTTAACGGGGTAGGGAGTATATTTTCCATGCAGGAGAGTAACTGCAGAAGATAGGTGAGCTATTTAGGATAGGTAGAAGTCAAATCTAACTTACTACAGAACAGGAGCCTCCCTTCTAGGAACTCAATCCCAGATTGAACTTCTGTTCTTGAAACACCTGCACAGTATGCTATTGCTTTCCAGACTGATCCTAACAGGAAATGATACCCACCAATCCCAATAGCATCACTAGGAACTGTGGGTGCACACGTCTGCTCAAGATCAGGTCCTTAACATGCAAAGATTTATCTGTGACAACTCATACAATGTAGATCTATTACAAGTTCTCCTCTGGTCATAAAAAATGTCTTCTGCTATAGATTGAAGCTTGGCCTACTAGTCTTTACCAAAACTGTGTCAACAAGCACAGAGAAATGGTACTTGCATTAGGTTTTCCAAAAATCTTACAGGTCAAGAAGTTGGTTACTTCTAATATTTGTGGCATATGTGCACTATTTGCTTTCCTGCCCACAATGAAAATGCATTCAGTATGGTGATTTTAGATGTGAACTTTATGTGCATGTGCACCGACTGAGTTTACACAACAAACATCTGGTTTTGGAGCTATTCAAGATTTTGGATGTAACAATCACTGACTCAAGAAGAATTTACACAATAGACTGTAGAGGCTCCTGAAATAAGTACACGGTGTGTATAATACAATAAAAATGTTAATGAATAAATACATTTACGTTCAAGTAAATGACTCAGGTTTTCAAAATTACTTGGTGTACCAAACAACAGCGCATATTTACTAGGCATTTTAGCATTTCTAAAGCCTTTAACAGCATTCAAAGCTTGACACTCATGTTATCTTCATTCATGTTTTCTTTTAATATTAACTATTAACAAAGCAGCATGCTAATAGCCTCTGTGCTGTATTCACTGGGAGCATGCGCAATGTGTGAGTCGTGTACATTTCCCGGGAAGTCTGTTCTACATCTCCCAGGGAAAGTATATCTATGTTTTGAATAGCAAGGCAGCCCCCAAAACAGCACTCACAAGCTTCAACATTGCAGCAACTGAAATTAGGATTATTATTTGAAGAGGAATAGAAAAGTATACTTCTGACATCCACTTGTATGTCATTTCGTCATGAGAAAGTTTCTCCATACTCAGATATTGTTCCATCCATTTATTTTGATCCCAAAGTATGTCTCCCTAAAAGCGATCTCTGTGTTTCCTCAAACTTTAACTAGGCATTCGCAAAGGATTCTAGAACCAGAGTTAACATAAGTTAACACATTGTGCAGCACCCTTTCTTTCCCCAACATTTCATATAGTACCTCACAAAAGGCCCCAGAGGTTGGGCAAACACAGCACCAGGAAAAACACAGTGTGAAAGGGACCTTTATGTGCATGAGAGAGGGCCCAGTGCTAATAGCTCAATGTGCTATTGACACATCCCAGTGCAAACAGCTAAGTCTTTTTCAAAATAGCCTGAGTCACAGTGTCATTCTTAACTTCGCATTTTCCAGATTTTGATAATTTGTGAAACAAACTGCCTTCATATTATTTAAACACATATTTTGTAAATAATTTGAGCCACTGGGGAACATCTACTCCTTCTGACTAGCAACATCTGTTCCAAAATCCACACACACCACAAGAAAGGTGTGAAAAACAAATACAGTAAGCTGTACTGCAACTTCTTTGACAGTATCCAAATCAAAATGTTTATTCCCTTTTAAAGTTAGCAGCTGAGGTACATAAACCTCTAGATAATCCTCCACTTGGTAATAATCCTTTACTTAGAGACTCGATAAAACTGATCTGAAATAATCTGAAAGAACGAGTTCTTAGAATAATCGCTTTCTTTTCCCCACAACAGAGATGCACTGTCTGGAAGCACCATTTCCATCAGGACTCTGCTCTAACATAACACAGGGAGCAGAAATGGGTCCAGCCCCGGAAAAACTTCAGAAGTGCTGGCCCTGGATAGAAATCCCACTCTGCTACTACGGACTCAAAGAAGCTGTCCATTGTTCCCGACATGCGGGGGGAAAGCAGCGCATCTTAAAGTTGTATTTTTTTAAAAACTGCACAAGATCCTTTGCCCAGATGACAACACTTGGTTCCTTAGTAATTCTCTTGTGGCCAATGAAACGCTACAAGCGGTAACATGATGTAGCTGTTCAAAGTGTAACACATTTGTGTTTACAGATGTAAATGCAACATTACAAAGCTCTGCCTTCAGACTGGGGAGGGGGGGAGGAGATGGAAATATTCTCACAGCAAAAATCACAGCGGCTCTCTCCATCAATGCATGCCGGGGGGGAAGTGAGCCTTTAAACTTTTAAAGGACACTGTGTCCCGTTTTGCAGTTTCGAAATGTAAGTTTTAACCTGCTGGATCAGGATTTAAAATTCCCACCTCCTGATATGCCCCCCCACCCCCCAGCATACACCAAACTCTAAAACATACAGAATAAGCAATATGACAGCAACCTGAAGAATAATGAGTAAGAACAGGCATGATCACCTTGTTGTAGCTGTAGTAACCCAAACACTGGGCAAAGTCCAGATTGGAAGGGTCTCCGGGAAGAGCGCTGCCAGCTGCGGCTGGGTAAAATCTTACATCCATGCTGGGTCCAAGAAGTGCACTTCGAGCAAAGCGCTGGGAGGTTAGAATAGATCCACCTTCAGTTCCCTTCCCCGGCTCTCGGCTTCAGGGAAAGGAC
Organism: Chelydra serpentina; assembly: GCA_037349315.1. Lineage (NCBI taxonomy): Eukaryota > Metazoa > Chordata > Testudines > Chelydridae > Chelydra > Chelydra serpentina. The sequence continues at coordinate 14,052,191 of JBAIAC010000026.1, read as the reverse complement.
CAAGTTGCTGGAGCTGGCGAGGGAGCCGAATCTTCCTTGGAGAGGCGGGGAGGGGGGGGGGGCAGCCCGGGGACGGGCTCGAGGGAGGGCAGAGGCGGAGAGAAGAAAGAGGCGGTGGGAAAGTGCAGGTAAACAAGGGAGCGGGAGGAGCAGCCCAGGTAGGTGTCTCTCTCTGCCGGGGTGGGGGAGGCAGGGCGGGCTGCTGTTATTATTTTTTTTAAAGCAGCTCAGCGCCAAGCCACAGGACTCGCCCCTGCCTTCGGGAGCAGCTGTACACAAAGAAGCCACGCGCCCGGCGCTGATAAAGCAGCGGCTCTCCCCGCCCCGGGAGGGGGCTGCCGAGCTCCGCCCGGGGCTCACCGGGGGTGGGGGGGCAACAGGCTGCCCCCGCTGCTGCCGGGGGGGGGGGGGGAGGAAGCAGGGTCCCGCTCAGCCCCCTGCCCGCGGATTTTAGCCCCTGGCTTGGCTGGAAGGCGAGCGGGGGAGAAAGCTGCCCGGGGGGTGGGGGGTGAGACCCGGCTGGGCGCTGGTCCGGGGAGGGGAGGCTCCCACCCCTCGCGGCTGCACTGAGGGGAGTTCAAAGTGCTGGGGAAGCCGGGGAGCCGCCGCCGCCGCTGCTGCTGGCACCGCTCCCCGTGAGGAATGAAGAAGGGACGCGGGCGGAACAAGGGACTGGGGCCCCTCCCCGCGCCCGCGCTCCCACCCCTCCCACGGCGAGCAGCTGGCGCTCCCCGCGCCCCGGCTGCCTGCCAGCGCGGCTGCCCACGGAGTCCGGCGCGCGCTCGCCGGCCATGCCCCCTCCCCCCGTGAGCACCCTGCGCGCACACCCGGGGGGACAGTGCGCACGCACGCGGAGCGCACTCTCGCGGGGAGCGAGTGCGGGGTCAAGGGGCTGCACAGACACCTGCGTCCCCACAGTCACATCGAGAGCAGAGACCCAAAAAGTGCACAGCACCTGTGCACCAAGTCACTGCCCATGGAGTGCACAGGCAGTGGCACGCAATGTCCGCACAGATATACACACAGAATACAGTGCGTGCCCATACCCCTTCCAGTACCAAGTGTGGGGTGAATAACGCCCAGTGCTTGCACACCGGCACATATACACTGTACAGCCCATACCCCATGTGCACTCACAGTCACAAATACAATGCACAGGGCTTACAGCTACAGTTGAAGTCTTACAGAAATGCCTACAATATTAACAATGCGCACACAAACGCACTGTGCCCAGTGTGCATACATAAATACACATACGAAGCAAAGTGCCTACAGATTGTGCACACACAGCTACACATGCAAGTGTACATAACGTATTCAAGGGAAACATCATGCAAAGTTCATGCAAAGTGTACGATGCATGCATACACACATAGTGAACAGTTTGTACATATATACACGCCTGCCCCCAGACTGCAGTTTCCCTAGCAAGATCTACTTCTTTCCTTCCTCCTCAACACTTTCCATATCTTATATCTAGAGACCCAAGACCATTATTCACTTGAAAAAATTCTAATAATTTTCCATAGTATTTCCTTTAGTTTGTTTTCATTTGACAAACTTTCTTTCCTTCTTATTTATTTTTGGTCTTGTTTTGTATTCAAAAGGTAACCGGAACTTTCAATTCTTGTCCTATTTTCTTGAAAGATTCTAGGTGAGTAACTTCCACCACTGCATTTTTTTAAAATTGCAGCTTGTTTTGTAATGTACTGTATTGATTCATAGTGATATCTTGCTAGCTGAACCTGGAAGTAGAAGAAAGAAAAAGATTCTTCTAGCATAATATCAGACTAAGGCTTTAAAACATAATAGCCTGCCCACAAAAGCTCTCTCTCTCTCTCAAATTCTTTGGAAGCCAGTTTGAAAGGGAGAACAGTAATCCAAATATGTTTACTCAACCATAGTCACCACATTATTGGATCTGCTGTCACAATAGAGATCTACGGAGGCTTTTGTATTCCAAAAATGATAGCCACAGAACTTTTAAACAAGACCCTGTATGGTAGCACTCATATTTCTGTACAATTGTTGTAGGAGAGGACATGTCTTATACATCTGCTCATTTTATCCTTCATAAAACCAGATGACAGAAAAATAAAGAGTTCTTGTGACCCAAAGTGTGAAGGAGCCAGGGACAGGGAAAAGATGGATCTGTGGATCCAAGCGAAGGCTGCAGCCCCTCCTCTCCACTTCAGCCGTTAGGAAGCTGAGGCAGCCTATCCTTGAGCATAGGTCCACCCCAACACCTAACTGCAAATCCTTAAAAACCCACCACCAATAGACACTGGCAAGATGTGTGTCCAAAGGTCCTCATCCTCTTGAGAAGAGAGGATATTCCTATACACGTTGCTGTTCTTGAAATGGTATTGTGTTCATAAGGTTTTTAATTTCATTTAAAAAAATAAGCAAAGGATTTCAGCACAAAATATATGTTTTACAAAGAAGTGCCTAGATTATTTTAAAAACATGCTCATTTTAAAGGCTCCATAGAAAGAGGCAGCTGCAGACTTTAGGGTCCAACAGGCTCATGTCTAGTCTCCTAACTTACAAGAAAATTTAGATAAGTAAAATTTTCTTGCACTTTCATGGGTCTGAGGAAATGAGGGAGAGACATCTATGGGGCTGAGTCCTGAACTACACAATGGTAAGAATCAGAGGGGTAGCCGTGATAGTCTGGATCTGTAGAAGCGACAAAGAGTTCTGGGGCACCTTATAGACCAACAGACGTATTGGAGCATAAGCTTTCGTGGGTGAATCCCCACTTCTTCGGATGCATGCAGTGGAAATGTCCAGGGGCAGGTATAAATAAGCAGGGAAGAGCCAGGCTAGAGATAATGAGGGAAGAGCCAGGCTAGAGATAGATAACCTCGTTATCTCTAGCCTGGCTCTTCCCTGCTTATTTATACCTGCCCCTGGACATTTCCACTGCATGCATCCGAAGAAGTGGGGATTCACCCACGAAAGCTTATGCTCCAATACGTCTGTTGGTCTATAAGGTGCCACAGAACTCTTTGTCGCTTCCACAATGATAAGAGATACCCATACAGCTGGAACCCTGGCCCACCAATTAAAGTCCATTGCACAGTCCAAACTGACAATCCTCCCCATTATATCATTTTATAACCAAATGTGGGCAGGTCTTATACATGTATGCGTCTGTACGTGTGTGTGTGCGTAAGATGATCCATTTTGCATTGTATAGGCAGATTGGGCTGTAAACGGTAAATGAAATGACCAGCACCAATCATGATGTGTCCTAAATTAATTTTTGCAGACACCTGAAAGACACACAGGATTTTAAACAGGGGGCATTGTCGCAATTGTGCTCTTACCAGTTTAATATTTGTTACATCCTGTGGCTCAATTCACTCCTGCTAGCACAGGGGAATCCAAATGACAGCACCCATGATTCCTTCTCATAGAGTCCATGAAAAAGGAAAACCTTTAAGCTCCATCTGGGATGCCGCAGGAATCAGCACGTCACCCCAACAACCTTTCCATAGACTCTCCTCAGCCAGAGCCATCAACATGTTGACTGCAAACATCCCAGCAGAGAGGAGGTAATGGTTGCCTTGAGCAAGTTGAAAGACTCCAGTGCTGAGATCCCTGCACCTTATTCTACGCTGATCCCAGAGAGGCATGGCATTAGGCAAAAAAAAGTTGTCTCCTAGTCAAAAGTGAGCTTCTGAATCCAAAAAATCGAACATGGCATGGAGGTGCATCTTTACTTACCCAATACATGTATAAGTGCTATATAAAGTCCTAGGATACGTAAGGCCATACACCTTTTACATGAGCACACAAGTGCCTTAACAGAGCAACAAGATATGCTCATCCAAATACTGTAATCAGCTTCAGGTTCAGTCAGTGTCTGCCTACTTCAAATCTCCAAAGAATCAAAACTAACAGCATACTTTGATGCTGGAAGCAAAAAATGGTTGAAATGCATATGGTGTGTATACAGTGCACTCAGATGCAACATGCACCATGTAGCAAAAATATTTATACTCATGAGACAAATAAGTCATTTGCAAAATGAAAAAAATAGCAGAAGTGCAGAGCCTATTCCAGAATTCATACAGCCCTTCAGAATGTAAAATGTTATTGGAGATCTCATCCACAAACAACATTGACAGAAAAATGATAGGTAGACAGGGATGGCAACCCAATTTCTAGAGGAGAGAAGAATTTTGAATGAGGCTTAACAAGTGCAAGCACCAAAATCTGTCTATTCACTTGGAGGCTATACTCCTGGACGACATTTATGCCAGGTAGGAAAAGTCGCTTCTTAGCTGTGACTCCACACATTATTTATGACAAGCAGTTTTTCTGAGAGACTGTCACAAATCTGAGGACATCTCCTGAGTGCCTTATTCTGTTTTTATACAGTTTTTATGAAGTCAGTGTATAGACATATTTCTACTGAATACAATGGGACTTGCATAACTAAGATGAACATGATTTGTCACCAGGAGTCTAATTGTTTTTGGCTAGAGTTGACTGAAAATTTTCCAACGGAACAGGTCTATTTCAACTAAATTTTGTTTATAAATTACAAATCAATATTTTTAAAAAGTGAAAATTACAACAAAATATTTTGATTTTATTGAAATAAAACATTTCAATTGACCTGAAAGAAAAAAAATTTCAAAAATGTTGTTTCATAGGAAATTTAGAAAATATGGCTTTTTGCACAGAATAAAAATTCCAGTTTCCGACCATCTCTAGTTAGTCACAGGATGTAGGTATAAATTTCTAGTGACGGTTGCAATTGATCAAGTGAGAGCAAAGGACCATTTTAAGGTGAAAGGAATGGAAACTAGGATGTATGCTTTCTTTTAGAACAAAGCATTACGTTTGTATGAGATATTGTTCCATGGTGAATTTAACAATTTTGAAAATAAAACAGGTATGTATGGGGTTTATTTTCTCAACAGCTCTTCAAGTTCATTCACTTAATGAGATAAATCGAATAATTCCTGCTACATTTTTAATGGCTACATACACAGCCAAACCATATTGATCTCATTGGTTTATCTAAGGACAGAATGTGGTCCACAGCATTTCTATCATTTTATATATTTAATCTTAAAGGGTCTCAGTAAATTTCACTCTGGTTATTCACTTTCATATCCTCTAACAGAACCATGGCTTTGGAATTCTACTTTCTTTTTTCTTTCAGAGCAGTTGTATTTATGAAGTATTGGTCATTTTAAGTGCATGTTCCATTCTTTTCATGATGTGATAAAGCAAGCATCTTTCCGCAGTAAATGGAATTCTCTCGCCAAGGATTTCCTTTGTACCCGGCAGCCTTGAATTTGAAGAAATGTTTTGAAATGTATCCTTTTGGTAGTATTATAATCTAAGGGTACGTCTATACTCACGCGTCCTGTCGGAGGCGCTGGATCAATCTTCTGGGTTCGATTTATCGCGTCTTGTCTAGACGCGATAAATCGAACCAGGAAGTGCTCCGCCGTCGACGCTGGTAATCCAGCTCGACGAACGGAGTAGGCGGAGTCGACGGGGGAGCCTGCGCGCCGCGTGTGGACCCCGGGTAAGTGCTTTTTCATTCGAACTAAGATAGTTCGACTTCAGCTACGTTATTCACGTAGCTGAAGTTGCGTATCTTAGTTCGAATTATGGGGTTAGTGTAGACCAGCCCAAAGTCTAGTAGTGCCAACAATTATTAAGTCTGGAGGTATCACATAAGATATGACTCTGTTCCATCCTCAGCTAAACTTTCTTCTGAATCATCATCATCATCACAAATCAATTAGTCACAAAGGACACTCAGACTACTGGTCTATGGAAAGCACAGAAAATATATTTAAATGAATCAGTAATAGACATATTACAAAAATATGCATATATAAATTCACTCCCATCTGCAAAACAGTATCTTCAATTTAAATCTGTAAACCCTCATGTTCCAAGTCCAGTTGGTTTTGTTACATCCCTGGCAAGTATGTTTTCCATGCAGTAGTAGACGTGGGGAAGCAGTGTGTCTAGTGTCAGAGCAGAGCACAGAAAATCAGGACTGTTCATAGGCTCTATCCAGTGACCTTTTTATTATTCTCTGTGAGACTTTCTACAAGTCATTTAACCTCTGCACCTCAGTTTCTCCTTTTGTAAAATGGATACAATACTGGGGGATGCAAGCATTATCTTTCTTTTTCAGTCACAGAAATTGCAATACAGAGAGGTTAAGGTGACTTAACCAAGGCCACAGTGAGTTAATAGCGGAGCCAGGATTATAGTTCCTAGTTCTAGCCTATGCACAATCCAATAGAGTAGACTATGCCATCTGTCTAACATTTACATGTTTACAACCTCAGTAATTAGAACTTCAGTACAGTACTGTGCCAATACAGCAACTTGAGTGAACCATTCCACTGGTGATTTCTGTCTGATGTTACAATCACCACACTAGGAGAGGGAAGAGAAAAAAAGGGAGGAAAACTTAGGGCAGGGAAAAGAGAACGAGTAAAGTGAAGAGGAGAAGAAAGAGGGCAGAGAGAGAGGTTTTGACTGTAATAAGGGTGTGACACACAGGAGTATAGTTAAGAGATTATTTCTTTGCCTCACTTTCATGATATGGGACAGAGTTACAAAAGATTGATATTCCCCATCACATGACAGGTGTTATTATCCATTGTTTTTGGCTGTTAGAGAGGCTACTGTTAGACTGACTTACCTCTGATTCTCCATCCTATTTGGAAGAAGATGGAAATTCAGGTGAGTGATCGAGCTCTGATGTTGTCCTTCAAGGGAGGGTATCACAGTCCCATCAACCCATTCACAGAGCAGCAAGAGAGGAACAGGGAGTACAAGACATAAAAGAGGGCAAGAAAAGGAAAGCAGCAAGATGAGCTACTAACTAATCTGGTTAGGGCCTAAGCCCACTGAAGTCCATGGAAAGACTCCTTCCTGTTGATTGCAATGGGCTTTTGATGACACCTATAATCTACTTACTAATAACATAAGGTTGCCACCTCCAAGACACAGAAAAAATGGCGACTGGCCTCCCCTCCACCACCAGCCTGATGCTCCTCTTCCCCTCTTGGTAGGTGTCCTACCAACACCAGCCTGACCCCTTTCTGCCCTCCTCATGAAGATGGCTGTGCAGGTAGGGGTGGCTGGGGGTGGTTCAAGGCCTCGCTGCCCTCTGAGTCTGAGCCCGTGTCCAACCGGGGATGAAGGTGGCTCTGGTCCCCTGTCAAATAGACAAGCAACCAGCAGGGAAAGGTGGCCCCACAATCAACTCCCAACCCCCATTCCTCTTACTGAGATGGAGGCTACAGAGTCTGGCTGATCCCGGAGCATGCTGGGAAGGAGGGGAAGGCAGCCCAGTCCTCCAAGGGAGGCTCAGCTCTGAAAAGGATAAGCCCATGGGAAGTCTCTGCTGAGCATTTCTTCCTTTTTCACTCTCAGGGTGGGGGAGCAGGAAAAGGGCAAAAGGGCTGGCACTTCTTCCCCAGCCAGACTGGTGAAAAACCAGCCAGATGGCAATCTTACCAGAACAACAGCTGAGAATCAATAATATTTTGATTCATCCCATGAAATAACAGTTATAGTGCTGACTTTTGAGTTGATATAATTAACAGCATTTTCATTCATCACAGTTTATCTTAATCATGGCCATGTCACTTTCTCATCAGATCTTAGGGTCAGCTGGCACTTCTAAATGAAACTGATGAGAGGAAGTAGGTTCCCTCCCTCCTAAACAGTGAGTCCGATAAGAGACCATTTTTACCATTAACATGAATTTGAATCAGATATTCATTGATATTTATGTTTCTGCTCAACACAATTGTCCGCGGTACAGGGGGCACCATTAAATACTCAACATTCATTGCCCAGGGTTGCTGCAGTAAACGTGGTATTTTATTATGGAGGCAGAGTGCCCCAGGAGCCAGGACAGGTGGGTTCTAGTCATGGGTTTGTTGCTAGTTCACAGTTTAATCTTGAACAAATCACTTAACCTCTCTTTGCTTCAGTATCCACATCTGTGAATTTGGACTAATGATACTTACAATCCAGTTGAGATCTATGAATGAAAAAGGTCATACAAGAGCCAAGTGTTATTATTATTATAACACTTTACTTAAAATACATAATATTGCACTGCACTGCAATCGCTTCAGAGGCAAAAGTGATGTATAGGGTTAGTGGAAATTCCATTTTTATGGTCCTTGCCAAAATCAGGACGTGCAGAAGTTTGTGAAACTGAGGGGAAAAAACTAAGTTATTGATGGTTTTCAAACTTCTACAAATATTTATTTTAATTTTTTTGTGGAAGGATCACGTTTGTTTTTATTTGTCTGAATTATTTCATCATCTCAACTCACATCTGACACTTCTAACCATGTTAGGGCAGAAAATTATTATTTCAAGTTATTTACTGTCTTTGGAGTACAGACCGCATACTGGTACTGGTGTCTTATAGTAAAAAGGTTCCTATTTCTTTAAAACCCTGTTCCATACACCTTCAGAATTAACCTGTCTGTAATGTAATTACTTTCTGGCAGAGTGGATATTCTGTTGCTATTGTCTACTTACTGTCTTATGTACAAGTACTCTGCCATACCAGCATATAGTTTTAGTGGGATAAGGACCACAGTGGAAACAGGACTGAGCTCAGAGCTGAAAATAAAACAACAAACATTAGAAACTAGTGTGAAAATTAACTTATTCAAGAAAGCAAATGACTGGAATGGCTAATTTGATTATGGTTACTTGAATTAATGTTAAGGGTCCCAATAATGTTGTAAAGGCTTTAAGTGAAATTAAGGAAATGTAGCCCAATAGGTAGTGCCTTCTTGACAGAGGCACATTTTAAAGTGGGACAAGATGCTTCTTGTAGAGTCAGTTGGTTTTGTCATGCATATTTTTTCTTCTGCATCAGTTAAAAATAGGGGGTGTGGGTGTGCTATTTATTTATGTATGCCCACGTATAGAATATAATCTATATAAATCATTGAAAAAAAAGGGAGACAGGTGTCTTTAAAAAGATATCTACTTTTTAAAGGAAATTAAATGAGAAATATAGTTATCAAGAGGAACATATATGTTCCTAATAAAGGGCAGAATAAATTCTTCTTGAACTTCTTTAATATTCTACACAAGTTTAAAGAAGGAGCCACTTGTCATTGGCAGGTACTTTAATTGTACTGGAGAACCAAACGTAATTGAAATAATTATTTTACTTAAATTCACTTATAAAGTCTTAGAGACAGCTGGTGAACTTTACATCTGAATTACAAAGTTTACACTTTTTTCTCCTGCCTGCACTAAATATACTCACCTACACTTTCCATTATACATTTTAATGCAATTAATTGAAAGACACATCACATGGTTTGATCATGCTCCACTCTTACTCAGTTCTAAGAAACTGGTTTGGTAAACCCACCTTTAATTCAGTTGTATTATGGAGACATTCTAATTAATTTCCAAGAAATTAAAGACAATTTTGGATCTTCAAGACTACCCTTCTAGCAACATTTACAGCTCTGATACTATATTTGTCATACAACTAGTAAACAGAATTTAAAGAGAAATTTTAAGAGAAAGTTCACTAGCGAATCACTAGCTATACAGGAACTCGTTTAGAATTGTGCCATCTCACAAACAGACAAACGTTTGAGCAAAAGATACAAAGGGGATAGGGGAAGAAATAGAGAAATACTCATTAAGGAATGATTGTCTTCCATATGTACCTGTAATGGAGTCTTTGGTGATTCCTCCCTCAGAGGGTGGGAGGACCTGACCATGCCCAATTATCCATACTGGGTGGTCTCAAAACAGGTACCACTTTCTTACTATTTGCAAGGGGTGGGGCTCAGCCTTTGTGACCCTTTAAAAGTCTCTCTGGATGGGGAATCAAAATGAAAGTCACAAATTCTAATGTATTTGGGGAAACTCCCACCCTGTGGCCCCAGCAAACGGGAGTGACAAGTGTACAATGCTGCCAACTAGGATGACCAGATGTCCCGATTTTATAGGGACAGTCCTGATTTTGGGGTCTTTTTCTTATATAGGATCCTATTACCCCCAACCCCCTGTCCCGATTTTTCACATTTGCTGTCTGGTCACACTACTGCCAACAATCCAGCACCACCGTAGGAGGGCTTGGGGAAATTGCTGTGGATGGGCCTCTGAGTCAGGCTCAGCCTTTCTGTCTTACCCTGGGAATTTGCTGCATTCTCGTCAGGATTGGGGTGAAGGTCTCCTGGCTAGGAGTTCCCTCCACAGCTTCAGGAGTCACGGCTGCAGTCTGCTGATTAGGGCAATCCTACTCCACATCCTCTGCTGCTTACTGTAGCTTCCTTCCTTTCATACTAGATTGACAGGCTCGGAGGGATGTGGGGGCCTCTTTGGGGGCCCCTACCGCCGGGGCCTCTTTGTCACCTTTCTGGCTCATGTGCGGTCTACGCATGCCCTCACAGTACTATTCTAAAGGAATAATGTTTTATTAAGATGTTGTATTAATGGTACCATGCTCCAACACAGTTTTAAAAAAATTATAAAACAACCAGTGACCAATGCTCAAGATGATGTGGAAATATAAGATTTATTCATATCTGGTGAGACTGCCCACAAGCACAATTTTATTGGGGCAGGACTGGAATAAAATCTAGTCAATAATTGGAAGTGGTCTTCTTAAGGACTCATTACTTATCCTTTTAGATCTCCGAATTAATGACGTAGACTTCTGAGATTATAAATCTTTAATAACTCATTTATTAGTAGTAGCATGGTTCTTATTAGCTGGGAATTAGACAAAGAAAACACTTCACTCTGTAAGTACTTGCTACAATAGAGTTTGGGACATAGCATAATGGAGTTATCAGTGCATCAAATTAAAAAGTCAACAAGGTATGCAAAAACAAATAGCAAAATACCCAGTTTATTTTTATTGAATTTTCAGATAAGATATATTCATCTGCAAATCTGAAACACTTTTTTTTGAGAATTAAATGAGATATTGCTTGTGAAATTTTCCAGTGAAAAGGACTCTCGAAGGTAGCAAGAAATACAGAAGACATACATGGTTCATCCCTCCTTGGAAAAAGAAAAAAAAAGGACTTAAAACTGTGTTCGTGGAATATAACAAGGAAGTGTGCTTCAGCAAAGATTAACTTTATAACTTTTTATAATGGAAAATATCACACTGACTCCTGTAATACAGAAATTCTGTAAGAATGTGTTGTTTTATTTTATATACCCCATCTTTTTGTTTTGTGTTTGCATAGTGCCTAGCACAATTGGGTTCTGGTCCATGACTGGAACTCCTAGATGCTACTACAATATAAGTAAGAGATAATAAAACCTAACTTGAAAAATGTTTAAAGTTAAACATGGGCTTAGGGGGTCTTTTAATAGAGAGTGGCTTAAGCGTGTGCTTAAGTGCTTTTCTGACTTGGGGGCCCCATTTCCTAAAAAAGCAATCTAGGGACCCACACAGCACTCCAATATCATCTTTTAAACACTTTGTTATATGTACTATGATTTCACCCACTGCTCTCAGACCCTGCAAATTCACATTCAATCAAGCGCCACACTCTGTTCTTAAAGGGCTGCCCCCATTACCACGTATATGTAACACTGAACAATACTGCCAAGAGCAAAACCAAACTAATTAAGTATGTTTTGAAACAACCTCCAAGTTCACTGCTAAATACAATGCTCTACAATAAAAGACGATTTCAGTGACATTGATTCTTACAGCAGCCTAAATAATCAACAAAGAATTTTCCATGTGGTTTACACCTTGCCTTTTAAAATGAAGTGACTAAAACAAAAAAATGTGTTTGTTTATCCTGTCTAGGTTGATTTGTAAAACATATTCTCTTCCTTTCTCTTTCCCCAGCCCCTCTTCCTACCTCAGCCTGCCCTTTTCCCACACACAGTTTCCTAAGCTTGCAGAAGGCTTCACCACAGAGCACAGGAACAGGGAGATGATGCTCCCATTCCTAGTGGAAACTGGGATATCCTTGGAAAGAGGGCCCTTTTTTCATCCACTGAGAGTACAATCTGGGACCCAGTTGTGAATGCCATCAACTGCTTCTAAAATCAATGGGAGTTGACAGCCCACATGATGTCTCAAAAAATGCTCTGTACCTTACATGTAGGTACGGACCCTAGAGCTGCAAAAAGGGTCGGCTTCTAATTTAAACGTTTACTGCATTTTCATATGCAAATGCAGTAACTGCACATGCAAAAGTTGCACATGAGCCCATTTAGAGACTGAGCATAGGATAGCTCAACATTTGGCCCAAAACAGATAAACCAGACATTTTAATTTTCAGCAAGTGCCCTTTAATTTGTTGTCAGTTAATTTCAGAGTAAAAAATATATCAATAAGACTTGTTTATGCCTTTCAGTCACAAGTCCAAGATTTTTGTTATTACATTATTTTTAGTGCATGCAGTTACTTGCCATCAAAAAGATTCTCTGATAAAGTTCTCCTCTCGAGAAATATTCTTTTTGTAGACCCAGCCAGTGGAAAAATAACATTCATTTGTAATCCCCATCGAAGCAGGGGGGATCAGAATCAGCTGAAAAGAACTTGTTTCATTAATACACACTGTGGTTATATTTGAAATGTTAAATTTGATCAAATATCAACCCAGCATTCAGAGTGAAATAATCTCTCTTAATTTACATGAACCTGCCTGTGCCAAACCGAAGTGTGTTTGCTTTCAAGCAGGTGCCCATCCTGCTATGACTAAATCTCTAACTCATCAAACCACTTTACCAGTGTCGGACGTGCCCTCTTTTCTGGAACAGCTTCCAGCTTTTCCCCCAGCATTTCAGCCACCTGTTTACTGAGTTCATACTCCAAAGGAGATGCATGCAATTAGAAACAAGGAAGTGAAAATAAATGACCTTGTTTGTTATTTATAACAAAAGGACTCAGCAAAATTAATGCAGTGAAGCCCGACCTTCTGACCTGAAAGAAAGAATCACCTCATTCCTTTGTACGAGACTTACAATGCTCCAGCACCAGGCATTGTTTTGCAGCTTTGCCTCTTCTGATGGATCTTAAAGAAATATATTCTAAATATTAAATGTTTCACAAGGTAGATTGGGACATTTTCATCAAAAAGCATGTTCAAACAAAGTCAAGTGAGCTGTGATGAAAATTGTGATATTTTCTTGTTTAAAGTGTACAGGTAAATTATATGTATGTGTTCTGTACTAGAGCTATTATAGTTTTTCCCATTGAAAAAATAAATATGCAATTCCAGGTACTAAGAACTGGAATATATCTTCAGTACTCAATGAACTGCTCAAGAAGGAAGTTGTTAAATACACAACTTGGTAAAGAAAGCATATTTTTGTGTAAGTTGTTTGTTTCACATGTATCTAATTATCATACGCCATGCAATATACCGCTACAACTAATCGTGACAATGGCTTTTCTTTTTCATTAGTACTTTTTGTGTTATCTTGTACATTGATTTGACAACTAGAAATTCCTTCTTTTTACAAGGCCTATTCTCTGGCATTTAAATGTTACATTTTATTGGGTTATTTTTATGAATTTAAGTGACTTCCAATGTGCACGTTGATCTGGAACGGGGTGTCCAGTGGTAATGGAGGGCAAGGTGTTAGAATCTCTTTATGTAATGAGATTGCAGTCTTTTTTATGGCAGTTCTCACAAAAAGAACATTATGTAATTACAAAGCGAGTTCTAGTTCTTAACTTGTGACTCTCCAAACCAAGGCTGTTATTAGTGAAGCAATTCAGAATAATTATAGAAAATGAAATGCTAAAATATTTTGATGTCTTTTAGTTCAAGTAACTCCGGCAAAAGGTATTGCTAGGCAAAGCGTTCTCTAAAACTTTCACCTTTTTCCCCCACCCTGCTGATGTGGGTTACTGCACACGTATTAAGGCCTTAGTTTTCCAAGTTATTTTGCTTGAGTGGACCCCGTGTCCACTGCACCCCATTGACTTTAGTGGGGAGAAGGTATGGGGAGAAAGTGTCCGCCCTGTGTCGAGTAACTTGCAGGATCACTTACATTTCTCTAGGGTGACCATATGTCCCATTTTGGCCAGGACAGTCCCTTTTTTAAGCCCTGTCCCAGCCGTCCCGACTTTTTTGGCAAAAGTGAGTATTTGTCCCGTTTGTTCTTGCCGACTTGATCAGTTGGCAAGAGAAAACAGGACAAATGCCCACTTTTGTCAAAAACATGGGGTATGGTGCGGAGAAACGTGGGGAGGGACAAGCAGCGATGCCAGCCCCATGCAGGGGGGAGGCAGGCAGAGATCGGGTGAGCAGCGACCTAAGCCATGCATGAGGGGCAGGCAGGGTTCAGGCAGCCCCAGCCATGCGCAGGGGACAGGCAGGGCTTGGGCAAGACTCTCAGGAGGAACAGGTAGGTGACTGGGCCAGCAGCTTGGGCCAGTCCCACACTGTGTCCCGTTTTTGCCTTTGGGAAATATGGGAACCCTAAGTCTCTCCATACCACTTAAGGTTAGTGGAGTTGCGAGTGGAATGTGGATGAAGTGTTGGTGGAGAAGCTAAGAAGGGGTGCCAGTGAGAGAGCCCCTGCCTAAACCTCAAATAGGTCAGCACACAAGAGATAGCAAAGATGGGACCCTTATTAACATGGATCTAGTGCTCTTACTGAACCACACAAGTGGCCTGCAGAGTCTGCAGCTGTTGGGGTAGTGGGGGTGGGGGCTCTCTGCCCATCCACCCATTCTTCATACTCACAAAGAGAGGGGGGAAATGACTTTATGTGAGTGAAGTGACTTTCGCCCCTTGAGAATACAGAGCTGAGTAATGACTTGTTCCTAGGCTAAGAATGTTAAGTTACTTTAACAAAGAAAAACTTGAAGATGCATTTTACAGTAAAAGATTAAGCTGAACTTGAGGTGCTTTGCTGAATCAGAGCCTGAAACAAATTATTTATTTTGAATAATTTTTGGATCTATTCATAAGTTGTACATTGTTAAATTCAAAATCTGTGTTGTTCAGGGTTGTTTGATGTGTCCAATCAAAACTGCCACCTGGTATAGTTTCTGTTCCTTTACTGGGTGAGTATAGCTAAGTGGGTGCTATTACAAATTGTCAAGTTTATGAGTTCAGGATTTATTCTGTGTGGATTTGAAGTAGGGATTGTCAGTGGAGCCTAAGAGAATTAGATAGGAGTCAGAGGCCTAGCTCCCCTAGGCTCCACTGAAAATCCAGCCTTGCTGCATAGAAAAATTTCAGTGGTCTGGTTGTATTTAATTTAAATATTCAAAAAAAGTCCGTTTCCTCATGCTGGAACAGGAAGAAGCATGTTGTTGCATATTTACAGGCATACAGTGACCCTCTGGCTGAGTAGGGATAGCTCAGTGGTTTGAGCATTAGCCTGCTAAACCCAGGGTTGTGAGTTCAATCCTTGAGGGGGCCACTTAGGGATCTGGGGCAAAAATGGGGGATTGGTCCTCCTTTGAGCAGGGGGTTGGACTAGATGACCTCCTAAAGTCCCTTCCAACCCTGATATTCTATTATTCTAACCCTCTCAATTCTGAGCTTGAAAGTTCCACACCCATATCAGCTATTGACTTTGCAATGCACCATTAAAGGGAACAGTGCTGTCCGAATCGCTGTCCTTGGTGAGAAATGAAACCAAAGTTCCCTTCTTTCCAACTCCGATTACTATCCAATGGGAACAGAAAGAATCCCATAAGACATTTTGAAAAGAATAGAGGATAATGCTGGTGTCCTGGCTAACATTCCCTATCTCACTAAGACATCTTCTAATGGCCAACGCTGCGCGTGAGCTATTGCTGAGCACATAATGACTTTGCATTGAACCACTAAACCAGTCACTGCTCTGTACTGAACAGCCACAACTGTAACTCACTGCTTCATATAGTGTTTTGCCATTGCTTGAGTGTGAAAGGTGCTTTACAAAAATCAAGCTCTATTCTACTCTATAGATAAAAAAAATCCTTTATATTATACTCTGGCTTGTAATGCTCTCTTGTTCTCCGCAGGCTCTGAGATAAGGCTTCTATGACAATTATTTATTCTTTCTGAGTATTAGCAATTGTTATAGCAAATTCACTTGTATTCCGTACACAATGGAGCTGTGGTGGTCCCTTTGACAGGGAAACCAATGTGGATCTGTTGAGCAAAGAGGGTCCACACCAGGGATGGGTATCACTATGCAATGCAGACAACTACATGGGCACAGATGAGACCATGGCAAAAAATCCATTCCTTTCCTTCTGTGGTGCAACAGCATTAGAACTAACTCAGCCATTAACTTAAAATGGACTCTGCAGAGTGTCTGTAGAGCTGATCCACAAATAGGAGGGAGAAATCCTCACCCCGTCTCCTTCAGAGATATCCAGTGTGCAGTTTGCTATTCAGGTGGGCTCTGGGTCCCTGGATTTGAACCAATATGGGAGCCTCATTGTTTTGGAAGTATCAGGAAGGAAGGAGACCATGTTATTTGAGACCATGTCATTCAATATACTGAAGCAAATCCTCATCAAGGAATGTTCTTGATATGGTTTTAGGTCTATGGGTTCTTGGTTTTTTTTTAGGGTGACAAATTTATTTCAGTTTATAAAGCATAGATACTAGAAGCACCCATCCGTAGCTTTGGGTGTCCCTTCCAATATTTCAAACACACAGTAATCAATAATTGCTCTGAACTGCTTAATCTACTGCTGATCTGTACATTCATAATTCACTCCCACTCTATAACTTGGTTTTGCTGCATTAACAAACAATCCCACCCAACCCTACATCTTGTCCCCTCCTCAAAAGCCTGAGAAAAAGGTGATCTGGGTTCTGGCAGACCATGAAGGTCTCTGCTGACAGCTCTCTCTTCTCTATATTGACGGCACTCCAGCTTGAGTACCTCCATCGATTCTAGTTGCAGGAGTATGGTACATGGAGAGAAGTAGTCTTGCAGGTAACCTGGATCCAACTAATTTAGGGCTTTAAAGGTCACAGCTAGTGCCGTGAATTCTACCAGGAAGTGCACAGTGGGACTTGGCCTGAAGCAGTGGTGGTATGGGCTCTCACTGGAAAGGCTGATATTAGCAAGCAGGATGCCACATTCCTAATTAATCTCAGCTTCTGAATGGTTCCACATTATAGCTTCAAGTAAAGCACATTACAGTAGTCTTAGATTATGGTACCTAAAAAGGGAACCCTTCCAATTCTGTGGCTAGGACAAGGAGTTTATTTGCCTTCTGTCCTGGAATGAAATGTTTCACTTTCTTTTTTGTTCCAACTAGTGTAGCTACTTCTCTTTCACTAAGAGCTATTCTACAGGAGAGAAGGACGGGTAAGTATTCAGAGAAATTCCTGTTGAAGGTCTCAGGCAGGCATGCATTGATGAAACCCATCCATTAAAACAGTTTCAGCCTTTTCTGTAGAGTCAAAATAAGTATGTTCCTTTGAATATACTACATTTTATTTTGTACAAGTGTTTATCATCTGCATGACTGTACAGTCAGTTTTTTTAAACCGAAACCTTTATGACCCAGACATCACAGAATCCCCTCATGTATCAGCTGCATACACAATACATAAGATGAGCACTCATTCAGACAGGTTAAATAACACACAAACATTTTTCTGAACATTTTCCTTACACTCTTTCTTTATGTACAATGTACTATTATTTTGGAGTGCACAGTCCAGGGAGTCTCTCAGGAAAAATGTTATATAGGTAGTTAGGGTAAAATATAAGAAATTTTATGATGGATGAGTTACAAGAAGCCTGTCTAGATCTATGCCACTCTCTGAGTTAGCATTTCTGTTCCATAATATATTTTCCCCTTCAGATATAGTAGTTGATGCAAAAAAACAAAACAAAAAAAACAAAAGATTGTATGAACAATGATGTGCTTAATTTGTGCATGGATTTAATTGATTTATGTGCAAATATTCCACTTCAATCACATTTTCAAAAAATCTTAAATCCAGAATCTTTTAAATACCGTTTAGATTTGTTGTTCCTATTGATGCTTTTGGTGGTATATTTCATAAACTAGCCTGTTTCCTCAGTCTGTAAAGAAATTCTGACTAAATATTTTTGTTGAACAATTCTCCAATGTTCATGATTCTTTGTTCTTGTATCTGAGAGTAGCTCAACCAGCGTTGTAGCATTTATCCTTTCTAGTCCCTTCAGAATTATCTCTAACCCAGTGAGATGACCTCTTAATTTCCTCTTTTCTAAAGAATACAGACCTAGTTTCTCTAGCCTTCATAAATAAGTAAGATCCTCTGTCCCCATATCAGTCTGGCTGCATTCTGTTGCACTGTCTCTGTTTGTAGAATATCTTTTTTATAATTAGTCTGCAATTTTGGTTACCCAGTCTCTCATGCACTGCCAAAATAATGTAATCGCTCACTGATACCATATTATTTGATGCCTTTGTAGTCACATCTCAGAATTGTTTGTATTTATTTCATTAAGAAGTGCACATTTGTATCCTCTGCTATTCTCCAATCTTTCATTTGCCCATTGTGGCTTTTTAATGTATATCTTATATTCCTTCTGGTTGGTTCCCAAGCAGGACTTTCCTGAGGTTTCTCTGTTCTCTTTCTGATTAGGGTTTACAATGTCTTCTCTAATGTTGAGGCCAATATCACAGGTCGCAACTTCTGAAATTTGCCTTGGGGTGAGTAATGTGCTCTATTTCCGCCCTGCGTACCATTCCTGCTCAGTGGGCTATTCAGGCAGTGGGGCTGTGGACTCAACTTCTCCCCAACCACCTCTGCCCCCTTTTGGGAGCTTGCTTTCTGGGATAGAGCAGAAGTGTGCAGATGGAGCAGAAGGATTTTGAAGACTGCCATGTGCAAAAATTGGGAGGCGGTTCTGTCAGCCATGAACCATCACAATCTGGAGTATTTTTCATGGATTAATGAGAGGCTGGGGCTAAAAGCTTTTGACTGCACGGTCCACCAGCTATTTATAACCAGTCACTATTTCCCATTCCATGCCCAGCATTTCCAACACTAATAATCTAATTGTCTCCTTCTGCAGCTGATCATTTCTCTTAGCATTCCAGGATGGCTCTTCTGAAGTCTTGAACTTTTTCAGTTTCCCTGGAGTATGTACTAATTCCCTGTTCTGTTTCCATGTTCCATCTATGTCTTTTGCTCTTCTATTACCCCAGCCTTCTTTGTGAGAACTGAGTCCAAGTGTTTGATTAATATTTTAGAAATACATGCCTCTTCTGTCAATAGGTTACCTTTGCTATGTCTGAAGCCTCACTGCCTCTTCCAATGATCTCTTGTTCCTTTTTACTTGGAAAATGTCTTATTTATCATATAGCCCCTTATGCAATCCTCCCATTTTGTTGTCGCCCCTTCCTCCTCCCCCCTGGCCACACACACACACTTTGTTCTGTAATCTTTCTGGTCCTCTTCTTTCCTGTCCCATGACTATCTTACTATTGATTGATATTTTCACTTCAGTTATCACCAATCTTTTTTATTCACATGCTGGATGGCAGGCATAATTGTCAACCTACAACCATTTTTTTCTCCTTCGCATCCTTTTCCATTCAATGATATTCATCCCTTCCAAACAGGTTGAATTAGTTTATAATTAAAACACAAATAAGATGAAAATTAACCTGATTTATTGCCCCTAATATTAAGATGTTCTCCCGTGCCTACATCTCCATTCCTGTTATCTTTGTGACTCAGAACTAGGCTGAGGATTGTTCTCTTTTAAGTTCCATCCTTTTATACTGTGTAAAGAAGCAATATGATAGTGTTCAGTAAGTGATTTGTGCTATGCACCCAGACTGAATTAAAGCTAGATGGAGTAGCAACTCAGGTATGCCTTATGTTTAAAGGTCTCTGTGTGAAAGGAAAAAAAAATCTATAATGTTATCCCCAGGATTTCAGGCACTGAGATTCCCAATCTGAAAGAGCGGAATAAAGAGCCTGAAAAGCATATACATCACTAGCCAATCAATTGAAAATATGGTAAATGGAAAACAGAAAACTGCCCGGGTTTGCCTTGTGGGCTGATAGCAGTGCCTTTGTATGAAGAGAGAGCATTTATGATTCACTTTACTAGGGACAGACAAATTCATTCTTCCAAAGATACAGCACAACATGGAAAAGTTCAAAATAGTGGGAAGTAAAAACCCACAGCTACTCAGTGGGTGTGTTGGCTGGGCTATCATGAATGCCATGGCACCTCACCAACACATAGTACCGCTGCATGAAACTCAAAAGCAGCTAAAACCTACCAAGCTTTATTACAAAAGTGAAACTTACCATGATCAGTTGTAACTTTTGCTAAGATTCAGCAAGTTGTAGGTTAGGCCTAACAGTAGGTGATTTTCACTGGATCTAGCATGCCTACAGTCTCCCCCCCCTTCAAAGGCCCTGGTGTTCTCCTTACTTTGTACTATTATCTGGGGGAGGGGCATCTACCTAGTGGCTCTTGTATGATTTATTTTGAGACATCTGAGCCCCACATCATGATAAATTGGCCCTGGAGAGGTGCCAGATGGAATCAGTGCAATCTAGCAGAGGTGGGTGAGGAGCTTATCTTTCCAGACCCAAAGACTGTAGATGGAGTTAAAAAAAAATCTCATTTACAGGGAGGGAGTGGGCCCACTGTCCACCCTTAAAAATCAAGGAGGGGGCAGGGTTTGAACTCTTCTTCCATTGAAGAGGAATTGGGGCTCTGAAGCCTGCACAAGGGCAGAGATAGGCGAGTTTCATGGCTTTAGTTGAAACCCAGGAGGGTCTGCACAATTTTTCAGAAAGCCTTTTGGGGTCACGCAAACCCCAAAGTCAGAGATAAACCTCAGGTCATATGTGAAATGGCCTAATGAACCAGAAGAAACAAAGACGTCCCTGTGTACTGGGTTCTGATTATGATTCTTCTTCTACTGCCCATTAGGCTCCACCTCCTCTCCCAAACAGCCAGGCAATGTCCTGGGGATCTCCTCAGAGGCTGGGTGAGAAGGCATTTCCCCCTTTAGACCCAAGAGCTGTAGCAGAGCTATTCAAGAGCTGATATGCCAGCATCCAGGCTGAAGCTGCCTCCTCTCCATATGTACTCCATCCCACCCTTCCATGTGGGGAACGGCAGGTGGAATTGCACCGCAAGAGACCCTCAGACCTGCCCCAAATCTCCAGTGGGTAGCAGCACTCAGGGAGCTCCCATGTGCATGGAGGATGCCCCTGGCTCCCCCACAAGCTCCCTACATCCTGCCTAACTTGCAGAAGAGTGCCAGAATTAGGAGTATGTGGGGATTATTAAAAAGTGAACCATGTAGTGGCTCCACCTGCCTCTACCCCATCATGTTTATTGACATTCAGTCTGCTTCTGCATTTCTGGTACTGTAACTGGATCCTCAGGGCCCATACCTGTGAAAATAAAATGGTCTCACATGGATGGCTCAAGGCATGCAAGGATCAACTATTCAAGGATCATACAAAGAGAATGCAAGGACCACACCTAGTTTAGAATATTTGCATATTCCTGCAAAATCCTTACAATATGAACTAATGGATATGCTCGTAACCTTGCATTTGGAATGTGCACACCTCAACCATCAGAAAATATAGTGAGCCAGAATTTTTGCTGCCCTGCACCCAGTGCAAAGTGAGTTCAAAAATGGGTGTAAATCATTCCCACCTACTTTGCACTGGCATGAATAACAACGCAACATGCTGGACAGTGGAGATTCAAGTTCATTATAAAGTATTTGTGGTAGAAGGTGTGTAGCAAATATTTGTGGACTAAGAACTATGGCAGGCCAAAAAGGATGGCCAAAAAAGTCAAAAAAGGGTTACCAGGTGTCCGGTTTTCATCTGGAATGCCTGGTCGAAAAGGGACACTGGGGGTACCAGTCAGCTAAGGATGCCCCCATCTCCAATGCCGGCTCTGCAGCTCCCATTGGCCGGGAGCCACAACCAATGGGAGCAGTGGGGGTGGTGCTTCTGGGTGTGAGGGCAGTGTGCGAAGCCTCCCAGGGAGCCGCGGTAAGGGCCACTAGGATGCCGCACACCGAACCCCCTCCCATACTCCAAACCCCTCAGCCCCAGCCCAGAACCCCCTCCTACACCCCAAAATCCTCATCCCTGGTCCCACCCCAGAGCCTGCACCCCCCAACCAGAGTCCTCACCCCTCCACACCCCAATCCCTTGCTCCAGCCCTCTCCTGTATCCTGAACCCTTCATTTCTGGCCCCACCTGGAGCCCACACCCCCAGCCCAGAGCCATACCATCCCCTGCACCCCAACCCCCTGCCCTAGCCCGGAGCCCTCTCCCGCACCAAAAACCTCTCATCCCTGGGCCCACCCAAGAGGCCCCACTCCCAGTCAGAGCCCTCACCCTCCTCCCACATCCCAATCCCTTGCCCCAGCCCAGTGAAAGTGAGTGAGGGTGGGGAAGAGCAAGCGACGGAGGGAGGGGGAGTGCGACCAGAGCGAATGGGGTGCAGGGCCTCAGAGAAGGGGCGGGGCAGGGCAGGGGTGTTCAGTTTTGTGCGATTAGAAATTTGGCACCACTACCACAGCCTGTAGTAACGGGCAGTGAGGAGCCCAAGTGGAAAAAAAATGGGATGCATTCTGCCTCCAAGAGGAGCAATGCCTTTGGGAGTTCCCCAGTGGTGTGGGGGACCAGGGAGAACACTTTATGACACCTCTTTACAGGTGTGTAACATACTCCAACTCTCCCTGCCCTCCCAACCCTCTTTCAGGCCTTTCTCAGTAGTAGCTTAGTGGCAGCCTAACATACAGTTGCTACTAACTGTAGCTTCCCAATATATCCAAAGAGTTCCACTTCCTTAAGATTTCAAAGCCAACAGCATGTCTCTCTCTGTTGGCTTTTGCACTAATTTGAAAAGTTTTAATAGCAAAAGGAAAAAAAAGATGTGAGGGCAGAGTGACAATAAAACACGACATAAGGTCAGTCAGTCATAGCTAGTAAATCTCTCACCAAAAAAACAGCAAAAGACAAAAAGAAGCTCACATATGCAGTCTGCCTAGTTGTATATGCACTGAATATTAAAAATATCACAATCTACATATATACATCTCCTGTGATTATATTACAATAATGCATTTTTCTTTGGGGCTTCTTTCTTGCAATAGACAGCCACTTCGCTTCTCTATATAGTCAAGGCTACCTACAGCAAACTAAATAATTTAGAGGTACACTCCTCTAAACACCAAGGGCCTGATTCTGCAATCTCTTATTCATGTGATTAGTCCACAGTGGGACTATTTGCACATACAAGGACTACACACATGAGGATTCCAAGATTAGCCCTTAAAACTATTAGAATACTTTTCTTTAGAACTTTCTTCCCCAACAGATTGAGCTTCTGTTGCAAACACACAACCTACTTCAGTTTCTTTCTGTGCAAAAGACACCTCAGGCCATAAACACAGAAAGGCAAATATTAAGTGAGGTGACTCAAACACCTGCACAAGCAAACCCACCCAGCCTTTGTCAGTAAATAAACAAAGTTAAATGTTTGCTGAGTTTTAAAACCAATTTCACACTGCTGTTCCACTTCATTCCAAGGGTCCAATCCTGAGAGGCACTGAGGGAGGTGAATTTACTGAGAATTGAGGGAAAACACCAGCACTCAGAATTGGGCCCCAATATCGCAGGACCTAACTTCAGTCAGTACATTCTGGGTCCTAGTTCTACAACAAATGTGGGCTGAAACAGGAAGTAGCGGGGGTGAAGGGAGGAGCCATTATTGCTAGTCATGTCAACAGAACACACACAAATAGCTCTGTGACTGTTTGATGAATCATTCAATTACATTTAGCAATCTAAAGAAATACGATTAAGGCAACAGTGCTTATAACTCAGTCCCTAATAATTTCCTGCTGTGATGACTAGGACAAGAGTTCCTTTATGGCTGTAGTAGGGGCAAAATATTCTCTAAAGCTCAGAAGATAAGTTGAGAGTTTCAAAGCAGTCTAGGGGATTTGGACACATCTTCCATTAATATGTGTCTAAATACTAATATGTCTATCAATCTTAGAAACTCAACCATTCCCCCCCCCTTTTTTTTAAAGTTTGTGACTTGTCTGGAGGTGTGCAGTTGAGGCCACGTTATTTGATTACAGAGATGTTTCGTAAAGCCCAGGCCCAGATAGCTCTACACCAAAGCGAGGCACGTAAAGGTTGTGTGAATAGTGCCCTAATTCACTGCAGAGGGGATTCATATACTTGCATAGTGAAAAGCTCAGATTAGGCACACAACATAATTTCCATTATGTTAATGTTGCTTTAAAATATATTGCACAGAGTGCTGCAACAATCAAATTATCAATTATAATGTCTACTCGGAGTAGAAAAGTGTTGCAAACAGAGGGCTGATTACTGCTTCAGTACTTCCAATCTGCATACTCATTGTTTAGTACAGGGAAAACAAATTATCTTGTGCTGGCCCTAGTTCAAATTTAATTAAATGAGTGCAAAGCAATTATAATAAAGAATAATAGTGTAGTAATGAAAGGAAAATAACTCATTAACCTATTAATCTTTATTTATGTTCCTCTCAAATAAGTATGTAATTTCTTTATCACCACATCCCATAAGAAATAGCAGGCTCTTGCTGCTCATGGCCTGTTTTTTAGTGGGGTTTATTTTGCTAAAAGATCATTGTATGACTTCACTGTTACTATTTATATAGATTTTATTTAGTGCCTCTGATTTTTCCCCTCCCTTTTTAGCCACTTTCCCACATATCTATGTGATGTAGATTAGAAAACTATTCTGACTTTTTTTTTCTTAACACTTGTCAGTTCTAAAACGTAAACCTCTCAATGAGCATTGGTATGCTTCTGTCATAGCATAAGGGAAAGAGCACTCCCAGAACATCTGCTGTGTAAGATAGTGTTATATTAAGATGTAGGATGAAAGCATATTATTTTTAAGAGGACTTGACACAGCTATCTCTGCCTAATCTTCATAAACTGAATGGGTATAACAACAAAATGCCTCTCTCTCAAGTGTGCTTTTTAGGATCCTCATTGCAAGTTTATAAACAGATTGTTTTGTCTGTTTCATTATTCTTATGAAAAAAAACGTCATTCTCAAATTTAAAAAGGAATTTTTTTAAATTGATGAAACACTATAGCATGGTAAACATTTATTGTAATGGCATCCACAATATGGTATGAGTTATTACCTATCTTCACATTGTTGGTTTTGTTTTCTATTGATATCTTACATTCGGGTGTGTACATTTAATGGCGCACACCAATGTTTAGGTTACTGCAGACAATAAGGGTTGATCCCATGTTTTCAGCCAAGCCAGACCAAAAGAAGAAGAAAAAGAACATGGTGGCAAAATACAGGTTTTCTTCCAACCTGGCAGGAAGCAACAACATTAAGAACAGCAACATGTCACAAAAAAGGCAAGACAACAACTTTAGGCCTAAACTGGAGAAATTAATATTAGGGTGCAAAAGGAAAAAAATGTCCATTTAGAAGGTCAATTGAGATACAGCACTTCTTTAAAATCTATTCAGTTGCCAAAGGTAACAAAATAATATACTATTTAATATTCATAGGATTTTCTATACTAAATAAAGGGAAGTCCAGGTAATATTGCACCATGAATACTGTGGTAATATTATCTAACTACAAAGGCAAAATTGTTGAACCACCACCGTACAGCACAACAGAAAGTTAAAACATTTACAATTATCAATGTCTGAAAAACAAACCATATTTTCAAAAACTGGTCTCCATTTATGTACCCACAAATATCTGTGTGTTCAGGTGATCAGACGTACATGTCTGAAACCGATCACCTTGCATGCCCAGCTGTTAGTGTGCGCACAGATGGAGGCTGGCTTAAGGCTCCTTTTGAAAATTTGGAACGAAAAGTCTTTACAAAATAGTTTGTGAAAGGCAAGTCAGACTTTCCTCTCTACGTTTATTTTCCTTGAATATTGTGTGGGCCCTAATGTTAATTTATAAGATCCTAGAAGATATAATAGCTTTGATATAGTTATTAACAGATTCTCTAGAAATCCTATAGGAGGTGAGAACCATGAACGTTCACTCTCTCTTTCCCCTTCACACATAACAGTAAACTTCTGCCGTGTAGAAATATAGTTCTGGTTTCACAATCTGCTATTGAGAATTCTTTTAGCAAGAAATGGAACTCTTTACTCTTAATGAATCAGTCTAGCCTTTGCACATTTCTTGCATTCAGTCCTTTATTTCACACTTATTCCTTCATTATTGCTTTTATACCATCTCAATATTAATATTGTGCTAACACAACTACATACCAAGCATTACCTTGTTCTGACAAAATCTTAGCTATTGTATCACACTCTCTAAATAACATTGTGCCTTCACACTGACAGAGCTCTCAACCTGCCATTGTGTGAAACAAATAATCAGAATGTGCGACAAACAACCAACACGTGACACATGTGTGTTTTTGTTGTGCCTTTCGCCAGGACTGACACATTATCCTTTTTTCTTTTTCTTTTTTTTTTTAACTATAAAGCCTGTTTTAAGGAGGTATTCTCACTGGTGAATTAAATAAAACCATTTAAAAATCAAAAAACTCCACCGCAGGCCACCATAAGGACTCCACCTGTGTTCTCAGCTTCAGATCTCCTGGACTTTCAAATTTCCAGCCTAGACTAGTTACTGGATACAACTTGAGCTCAAGCAGTGACATTTATCCTCTCCATGAATCATCAACTAGAGGAGAAACTGACACATACTTCCCCCGTAGGTTTCGCAACTATTTGCTAGAAAGCAGGAGAATGTTGGAGATCAGGAATCCTGAGTTCTACTTCTGGCCCCATGTAGGGAGTCTATAACCATTGTTTATTAGACCAAACAAAATATCCAAGCTTTACTCGAAATGACCTTGTACTACCCCTCAATTAACATTTATAAAATGGGGGAATTAAACTCTATTGACTTGTAGGACAGAATATGAGATGTGCTCAGTCATGAGGACACAGAAATATAAACAGCAGTCACTAGACGTGAAGCTACAGCTCATGATCTCCTGCCTCCTCTAGGCTACGTGGCATTTGGAATAGAGAGAGAGATAGCCTGATATAGTGGAAAAGGCAATTTGATTCAGTCGAAATGCATAACATCCTGCAAAATCCAAGATACTTGAAAACTCTGATTATATGTGATTCAGACTGTGCTATCGTTGCCTAAAACACTCCTCTTACGGTCCTATTCATTTCAATTTTGCCTTATAGATGTACGCATTTTACACGCAGTGAACACATCTTACCATATTGCACGCACAATTTACATATTGGCTATGTCTACACTACAATTGAAAACCTGCAGCCTGTTTGGGCTCGCGGGGCTGAGGCTAAGGGACTATTTCATTGTGTGTAGATATTTGGGCTTAAGCTGGAGCCCAGGGCTCTAACACACTGTGAGGTGGGAGGGTCCCACAGCTCAGGCTGCAGACCAAGCCTGAACATCTACATTACAATTAAAGAGCCCCTTAGTCCAAGCCCCACGAGCCCAAGTCATCTGGCACAGGCCAGCTGCAGGTGTCTAATTTCAGAGTAGACACAGCCATTTACAACTTCACTCGCAGTGTATTAGGTCAGAGATTCATAATGTATAGTTTCTTTATGTGCAGATACGGGGGCAGATATACACAACGGACAAAAATCTCCCCTAGTGTAAATTGGCACAGCTCCACTGAATTTGGCCCAGTGTGTGCACATCAACACTTACCTTTACCTTGCCATAGGATTAGATATGACTACATTGGTTTTGGAATTCTCAATACTTGGCTTTAGTGAGAGATAGGCCTCTCAGCATGCTCAGGCCTCAGGGAGTGGAAATAAGGTTATGTACACACAACAGGATATGTAACTCAGGGCATCCTTATGACTAAGGAGATGTTGCTCAGGGCTATGAATAAGCCTGAGAGACATAAGTTACACCAACCTAACCGCCAGTGTGGACAGCGCTACGTTGGTGGGAGAGCTTCTCCCGCCAACATAGCTACTGCCGCTCATGGGTGCTGGAGTGGTTACGTTGACAGGAGAGCACTCTCCCATTGGCTTAGAGCATCAGCGCTTCAGCTGCATCAGTGCAGCTGTAAGCTCTGTAGTGTAACCATAGCCTAAATTCTGATTCCTTCCACAATTCTATCCATCCCTGCTCACACAGGTGTAGCAGCAAGGGCCTAGTTTATTTTTCTTATTCATTGTACAGTATCTGCCTAACACCATGTTTTGCCTCACTATACTCTATGGAATCGCTATAGTGGATGTAACTATAGTACATTTAAGGTCTATTCTTTCTTTAAAATTGCCACTTGTATCAATGTTGCTATTTTAAGGTGCATGTATATATATTATGAGTAGAATGAATTTACATGTATGCATCATTTTTCTTCATTCTCCTTTTGTGTCTCCGATGTGCATCTACTTAGGTCAGTGGTTCTCAAACTTTTGTACTGGTGACTCCTTTCTCTGAGTGTGACCTCCCCACTCCTTACACATTAAAAACACTTTTAAATATATTTAACACCATTATAAATGCTGGAGGCAAAGCAGGGTTTGGGGTGGAGGCTGACAGCTCGTGACTCCCCCCCCCCCCCCTTGTAATAACCTCACGACCTCCTGAGGAGTCCCAACCCCCAGTTTGAGAACGCCTGACTTATGTTCTGCATTAATGGAATGGCACAGATTCTAAATAATAAAGAAGAAAATATATCTTCTTAGAAGGGAAGAAGTGAGCACATTGTGTTCGGCTTGTGATGAAAAACGTGTGTTTTAATTAGTGTGCCTTTAAAATCCCTGCTCTTATTTATAGCATAGAAATATTTTTGACAGTAGTAAAGAGACTGTAAAGTTGACAAACATGAGACAAAGAAATGCAGCAAACTACCTAATTTAATGTAAAAGTATTTAAAGGGGCATTGATCACATGAGAACATGTGGAATATAAATATTTAAAAATAAAAGGTGTCACATATTATGCTGACATTTCTATTGTGCTTCATAGCATGCAGTGAGCCTAATTCACTCTTAACTTGTAGTAGGGTAAATAAGGAGTAATTCCTCTGAAGACAATGGAGTTATTCAGGTGTAAAGCTGATGTGAGTGAAGAAGTTGACCCTATGTCTGAAAACTTCCTATAACTTCACTAAAGAAATAATTACTATATACAGACATTGCTTTTCTCTAGTAATTGATTTAGAATTCTGAGCAGCTGCTAAGATGGCCCTTTGCTTGCCAGACAGGAATTTATTTGCCTTAGTAATGAGCACAATTTTATATGGATGAGTTTTTTCTCCACAAAATAGACACTCTGTATATTTAAGCACTCAGTCATTCAGTTGCCAACACCTAAAACTCACCATTAAGATACTCTGCAAACCTACCATATCTATGTAAGAGACTGTAACTGACCTCACTGCGAAGTGTCACTGTGAGTGGTGTAATACACTAGCCGACTAGATATTTAGTAACATGCTGGATGTGCCACATGCTCGGAGGCAAGAGCGCTCCAAGGTGCTCCAAGCATTAGGCTACCGTAACATTAGGTGCTACCGTAACACTTCCCACACTTTGAGTAACGCACAGTTGCTTAACAGTTACCTAGGAACAGTTACCTAAACAGTTGCAACTAAAAGATTAACACAACAGTTCCCATCCCAACCCCTAGGGGCAGTGCACTCCAGGGCTATGATGGTGGGAATCCTGAGTCTAGCTCTCCAGGCTACCCAGTACACTCTGGTCTGCAGATCCGCTAAAGTTTAGTTCTTTAGTTTGTCACCAGAGGTCACATTTGGGCCTCTCCACACAATGCTGCTGTTTGCAGGCCACTCCCAAGTATCCACATACTATGGCTACTTCTGGCCCCTTACCTGCTGGCACTCAGCAAGTAACTTTGCAAGTTGAAATACATACAGATGCAAGTTGAAATACATACTGTGACAGACCCAGACGAGTAGGGTACAGAAGTCTGGTAGAAGGCAAATATACTGGCCACTGGATGAATAGTTTTCTGTTCCCTGAGTGACCTGAGCAGGGGCTACACTAGAGCAATCAGGAACCTGCTAGAACTAATTAAGACAGGCAAGCTAATTAAGACACCTGGACCCAATTAAGAAGAAACTGCTAGAATCAATTAGGACAGGCTGGCTAATCAGGGCACCTGAGTTTAAAAAGGACCTCCCTTCAGTTTGTGGCATGTGTGCGAGGAGCTGGGAGCAAGAGGCACTAGGAGCTGAGAGTGAGAGGGCGTGCTGCTGGAAGATCCTGTGGTGAGGATAAGAAGGTGTTGGGAGGAGTCCATGGGGAAGTAGCCCAGGGAGTTATAGCTGTCGTGCAGTTGTTCCAGAGGCACTCTAAACAACTGCAGTCCACAGGGCCCTAGGCTGAAACCCGGAGTTGAGGGCGGGCCTGGGTTCCCCCCAAACCTCCCAACTCCTGATCAGACACAGGAGGAGTTGACCTGGACTGTGGGTTCCACCAGAGCGGAAGATCTCTGAGGCGAGCAAAAATCCGCCAATAAGTGCAGGACCCACCGAGGTAGAGGAGGAACTTTGTCACAATACACTTGCTACAACCAGCTGCACCCTTTAAATGGCCTGGACATGCAAATGTTACCATTTGTACCTGTAAAACTGTGTTCCTGGTTACAAATACTCACTCTTATTAACTCAGGGCATTAAACTGTTTTAGAACACAGGAAGGTGAGTGAATTTTAGCAGGTGTTTGCACCTACAAAGTTGAGGCATGTATATACATTTGTGCAGCCACATGTGAAGGGAATGTTGAGGACCAACTGAAAGTTTATTTCTGTGTGTGTGATCTGTTTTGGCTATATCGGAAATAGATTGGAGGCAACTTGGGGTAATGACCATGATTCCCTATATGTTACCCAGTATGCTGTCAGCACTAAGCAACCATAATATGGCATTCCATTGTCTTTCAGTCAGTGCACTGACTCCCCGCCAGTTTTACACATAATTATTTGGGGGGAATTGTTGTCATTGTATGAAAAGATGCAAGAAAATCAGTTACTGAGACATATACATTATATCCATCAACTGAACTCTCAAGTATTTGTCCCTTCAAGTTGCAGGCATAAAACTGTAGGCTACTATTTCAGACACAGGCTTTTAAAAGACTAGCCTTATCGCCAATGAATGAATAGGTGAGGTGAGGTAATGAGGTATGTTATGGGAGTGTTTATAATTGCAGAGACCATTTGTTTTCAAAAGCCTATTTTTTAATCAGATGCCCAACAGGGGATCTATTCCCATGATTAGTTTTCCTTGATTAGAGCAAATCAGTTCTTCATTTTGTGGATGGATCTTTAATTCATTTTAATTTAGGATCAACATTGTATTACAGTAGTAACGTTAATGCTCTTGGTTAATATTCATCTTTTGTTTATTGCTTGCTGACCAATTTATGGAAACAAGACAGGATGCAAGAAGTTTTGCTGTAGATTGAAAAAAGAAATATTCAGTGAATGACAAAAATGTATGGAAGGTATATGATCATCTATTGGGATCCTAACCTCGACTCTGCTTCCCCCTATTCTCAACAATGTTCTTCCCTTTCTCCTCTTACTGCACTACTGCTGTCTGCTAATAACTCATGCTATTGCATTGTTGATATTGCTGAGGCTTTTTGGTGCAGTTAATTTTGTGAATATTGTCTCTCCCTCTAGTGACTCCCAGGAGCTGCTTGTAGGGTGACCAGATGTCCCGATTTTATAGGGACAGTCCCGATTTTTGCCTCTTTTTCTTATATAAGCTCCTATTGTCCCCCCACCCCTTCCCGATTTTTCACGTTTGCTGTCTGGTCACCCTAGCGGCTTGTACTACTGCTGTCCTTTTGATTCAGAAGGAAGAAAAACTTCATCTAACAGACCACTTGGTAATGGTGCACTGTGTTATTTCCCTCCTTCATTCCCAAACCACTACCTCTGCTGAGCATTTCATCCATAAGTCTTGCCTTTCTTTGTGACCTTTACTCCTGTAGGATATTTTAGCTTTGCTTTCCTCCTAGTTAGTCTCTCTTACCACTCTGCTGTAATCAACACCTCATGAGTGCTGGCCTCAGTGTCATTAATATTTTCTTTTTAAAATTATGGAGATAATTGGTATGAAAAAGATGGATACCCATCTATTCTCTCCAGATTCCTATGCCTTACTTCTTTAAGATGTTGATGATTGTTTGAGTGCTCCTCGAATTACACTCTCCTCACCTTTAATTGTTCATTATTCCCTTACTGCCCTAGGTAGTGAACAATAAGCTGAACTAGGGTGACCAGATGTCCCAATTTTATAGGGACAGTCCAGATTTTGGGGGCTTTTTCTTATATAGGCCCCCCCCCACCCCCATCCCGATTTTTCACACTTGCTATCTGGTCACCCTAAGCTGAACGTGTCTGCTAGTGGTCAGGTTTTGTGCACCCTAACAGCAAGGAACCCTTTCTTCCTCTTTTTGTACTGAGTTGTTTAACACAGGGTGATGGATGAGAAGTTCAGAAGACTAGGCACCTATGCGGGGATTTTCACAGGAGCTTGGGAGAGCGCCCATTTCTCATCAAATTTTAGCAGGATGAGATAAGATGCAAAATAATGTAGCATTCTCTTATGGTTCCACTGTTTTCTCTACTAGAGCATTAGAATGGGATTTGCATTTACTACACACAGTGTGGCAGATGCCTTTGATTTTCTCAAGGCCAGACTTTGCCTGAAATTCATTTAGGTGCTGGGGGAGGTGGTCAGGGAGACACAAGTAACCTTCTCCCTGTACCTTGGGAACTCTGTGTAAGGGCCAGCCATGTTTGCTGGTTCAGGACTCAGAAGAGTCCAGGGTCAGCTTCTTCCCTACACCTCCCACGACACAATTTACCCTAAAGGGGTCAGGGATTGTTGGAAAGTGGATGGAGCCACTTGACCCAGCACAAAGATTGGGACCGGTGCATGGGATTGGCAAGGGGGTAGTATAGTGCAACCAATGATGGCATGCTCCACTGGGAGCAATTCAGTTCTGCTCTGCCAACTCTGGACTGTGTGTAAATGGCACAATCTAGCTCTCCGTCAGTTATAACAAAAGCCTTCATTCCACTACCCTCACTCACTTGGATAGTATTTTATTGCACAAGTGTCCCAAAAGATTTGACCACTTAGTGAGTGTGGTACTATTCAGCCTGAGTAAGGGTAGCAAAATAATCAGTCCTTGTCATGGGTCATAACACCGGTCACAAATTTAGCCTTACTTGGATTTTTTTTATGCTGTGGGCAATCTGTCAAACCATATCATGCTAAAATGAAATTTTGATAATGGATTTCCTTTGTAGATACAGTGCTGTAGTTAATATATAATTTATAGCAATGGGCAAGTTTAAGCAAAGACCCCCTACAAACTTATAACACTAGTCAAGGAGAGACCTAAAAGAACAGAAAGATTTCTATCATAAGCTTAGAACTTCAGATTTCTTGGCTTGTCTCCTTAGGAAAGAAAAAAGGGAAGACCTGAGTTTGCAAACCTACTCAATAATAGATCTTATGCTCCAAACTAGAACATGAGGGATTCTGGGTTAATGCACTGATTCCCCCAACAGATGGTGTATATATTTGCTGGTACTCCAAGCTTTCAGCAGTGCAACGTGGCTGAATTTCTTAGCAGTCATAGTGTGGAAACTTAGGACTCTGGGTTCCAGCCCAGCCCTGCCACTGATTGCTATGTGATATAGGGAAATTTATCTAAACTTTCTCTCTCTCTCTCCCCCATTCACCAATCTATCAAAAAGGATACAATAATTATATCATTTATAGGTTTGTTGTGAGGCATAATTAATGAACATTTGAAAGGTGCTTTGAGAGCCTTGGCTGAAAGTTGTATTATACCAATGAGTGCAGTGCATTAATAAAGTAGTAATGATAAATAATAATAATACTTAAGTTTAAACAGAGAAAAAAGGGGAGGAAAGGGTTGAAACTGAAACGTTACATAGCAGAAATATGAGCCAAACTGGAGAAAGGAGAAGTATACCATAGAAAGCTATTAATTGGCATGACATGAAAATGGAGGGCAAGAAAACGTTAATTATGCTGAACTAGAGAAAAATATAGTGAAGGAAAATGGATTAAGTTGAAATGACAGAAAAGTAATCTTGGACAAACTGAAGGGGACAGAACTGGCAAAGCAGAGTAAAATGTAGCTCACGGGAGTGGTTGAGACTGGACTGAACTAAGAAGGTTAAGTACTTGTTCAGTCAGTTTCACTGTGCTACAATTCACACTTCATTCTGCTCCAATTTGCTAATTTCTTTGCAGTATAGTTTACACAGATTGTTCTAATATATGGCATTGCCGCAGGTCATGTGCTCTGTTCTTCCTCCTCTAAAATGGTTGGTACCTCTGGGACTTGACAGCATCTCTTGAGTGTGTGGCATTTCTGGGAGAGATATCTGCACAGACATCTCCATAACGGCCTAAGGGAAGCCGCACTGACTCCCTTCACCAGCCAGACCATCTGTGAATTACATCACCTGACCTACTGCAGTTAGCGAAGCATAATTCCCACAAGTGAACCATTGATTGCTATGTAACATTGAGCATTTCTGTTTTCAATTCAGATGTTTCTGGTTTTAGCATCATTCATAAACTCCTTTTAATTGTACCATAGCTCTGAGAACATCAATTTAAAGGACAAGGCCAGATCAGTCAACCAGAAATATATCACAAGGACAAAAACACCCTAAGATTTACTTGCAACTGTTACTGACTAAACAGTTAGCTAACCAAGTCCAACCAGGCATTGGTTTGTTAATTCACTTAGAATAAGGAAAACTCTTTTCTGTCCTGGATTTCTGCACTGGGTAGGCCACACAGTTTAGATAACTTAAGAACCAACCAAAACTACTTTTCAAAACAAATATTTTTTGAAGTTCAAATTTAGGAATGGGTTTTTTGCACTTCCTGAAACACTGGAAGAATTGGAAATCTTGAGGTAAAAAACGATCTCTCATAAGATTTCCAAACCCTATTTTCTGCTGGTTGTGTGCAGTTTTTAATTTTTTGCATCTTAGAATCATAGAATATCAGGGTTGGAAGGGACCTTAGGAGGTCATCTAGTCCAACCCCATGCTCAAAGCAGGACCAATCCCCAATTTTTGCCCCAGATCCCTAAATGGCCCCCTCAAGGATTGAACTCACAACCCTGGGTTTAGCAGGCCAATGCTCAAACCACTGAGCTATCCCTCCCCCTAAACAAGTACAGAAGTGTTCCTTGGGGCTGTCTCTGGACCTAATTCTGCAACTATGACTTACACTGATTAGTACTTACTCAATGGGATGATTTATGTGAGCAAATGCTCAATGTGTGTGTGGGCGCAGAACTGAGCTCTGTATTAGGAACCCAAAGACTAGATAAGGTCACCCCATTCACAGCATTTCCATAAGAATGCCAAGCCAAGGTAATGGTTCTTATATTTGTTTTGGCACTCAGTTCAGTTTACATCCAAGTGTTCCAAAAGAAGGCGCACTCATCCACGTGTAGACAGGGTTCTGTCTATATCAAGAAAATGAGGCTGGATTGCTCGCATGGAAGGAGCCATAAATCAATAAAATCAACACGCAGTAACATTTCTCTTCAGTATTTCCTCTGTACCAGAAAGATAGAGTAGAATTAGAGAAAAACTGAGGAAGTGATATTTTCTATCAAGGACAGCATAAAAATAGCTGGGCTTCTCTCCTATACTGTACTGGGATGAGCAAAGGTAACCTTTAATGATCAAGAACACTTTCCTAATAGTGAGGTCAACTAAACTTTGGAATGTCCTTTCATCTCCTATTGCTGATTCCATGACACAAATCCCGAGAGATGCTGAACCGCGGAGTAGTTCCTATTCCACCCAATTGAACTCAGTCAAATAATTTGGCCTCATGATCTGACACCAGCCACTAAGCTATGAATCCTGCTCAGATTAAGACTATTTAAGAGACTCAAACATCCTTTTAGCTTCAAAATATTAAATTTGATCATTCTGGTTTCTTTTCAGTCACTTTAGCTGACTATTTGCCTGCTGTTTATCACAAGGCTGTGCCCATTCCATTAAAGTTTCACTCTGCAATATATTTTCCTGTGGTATAAGACATCAGAAGAAAGTGTATGAATCCTTGATCTGTAAAAGAAGAATGGTTGTTTTAGTCTGCCTCTGACCAGTCTACCACTGACAGTCATTCATGTACTATGGAATGCTGAGCAACGCACATTGCATTTGCAAAGAATGCATTCTCAGTACATTCTTCATATGTATAAGGTGAGGTATAATAAAACCTTGATCTTTTAGATAATGATTGTCATCTGGGCATATGACTCATTTGCTCTTAACCACGGAACATGGACCCTCTGGGTTTCCCAATCCTGTATCCACTACAACAAATTCCTCCCCTGCATTAGACATGACCCTTACAGTTCATTCATCTCAAACAGAAAAAAAATCCATACTAACATTTTAGACCCTCACTTCCATGGCAGACATCTCCTAAGTGACACTTCAGATACAGAGGACTTGTTACATTCCCAAGAATTCAAGAAGCTCTTTCCTGAATCCAAGTAAATAAAATCTTCTATTTCAACAGTTTATTCAAGATACACAAAAGTGATGAAATTCTATGTTCTTTATGACTGAATGCATTTTTGTTCAGAAAGTAGCAATCTGTGATTCCCAAGGACATCAAAAAGGGCATTTGCTTTATGGTGCCCAATGGACCATGTTAGAATATGTCTCTTCTCTGTTAAACCCCTTTTGGCTAGATTGTGCAATCTTTACATTGAGCATTTACCCCCACAAGCAGTACACCAGTAGTCATTCAATGCCTGAAAAATAATGATTAGCACTTTCATTGCAAGCACAGTAGTGGTTTTTTTTAAATTGTCTACATTCCATTAACACCATTTCAACAATAGGGGACAATATGGGGGGTGTTTTTCCTCCCTTGTACCTGGTACACAAGGCAACATTGAAGCATTATCTAGGATGAAAAAAATAAATAAATCACCAGACTACAGTGGCATTGGATGATAAGTTATTTATCACAGCCCTTCCTCCTTTCCTGTTGGTTACTTGATTTCAGACTATTGATCTTCAAGGTTTTTATTTTTGTTAGCCCGTTGTCTTAATTAGCTTCCCCTCACTCCATTTGGATAAGCTTTGATTATCCAAAGAACTTTTAGTCCAGAGCAGGGCTCCAAACCAACATTAATTTATTTACCCACGCGGAATTGTCATATACACGTTTATTGTTTTGATTAAAATAATAGGCTTCAACTGGTGTAAATTGTCGTAGGTCAGCTGAAGTTCACAGAGCCATGACACTTTACATCAGGTGAGAATCTGTCCCAATGTGCCTGATTATTTCTCTAAATGGGTAAAACAACATATAAATAAAATAAAAGCATAAAATGGAAGGGGAAATCATCATATGTTATTTATATGAAAGAAAATCAATCTGAAAATGATATTTGGTTGATTCCTCCTAAAATGGAGCCTTCTTTAAAAAAAAAAAAAAGGTTTCAAAATAATCTAAAATGATATAGGTTCCCCCCCCCCCCACACACACACACACACACAGTGATTTGACTAATAAATGATCAGAAAACAATGCCACATGAGTAAAAGTTAATTTTAGTTTTAGGTATCATATTATATTAACTACACTATTACCTTGTCATGCTGCACATTTTATTTTATTTTTTAAAAAGCAAAACAAGTAGATGCATCTCATTTGGAGAAGTGCAGTGCAGTATTACTGTATGTGATATAAATTAACATACCCTTTCTGTGTTTATCTTAGGAAGCCATCTCTCAGCGCTCTGCTGGTAATTTCTCGCCCTCCATCTCTAGCTCTTCCCATACCCTGGAAAATATTTTTTTCCTTTAATGTAGATACTCTCTAGAGTAAGACTACAGTTATAAGTACACAAGTAGTGCTGCTCAATGACACATTATAGTCTTCCTTGATCTGAGTCAGGAAGGAGCCTTTGAAGCAGTTGAACACACAATATGTAAACCAAGGGGTGATTTGCATTTAAAAAAACCTCCCTATATTGCTCATTTACACAAGGATGGCAGTTCATCCCTGTTAGCGTCATTTTCTCATAATATTGACCTTCTGTCATGACCTCACCATAATATGTTCCACTTTCCTCTTTTTCAGTAGCATAGCCAGGGGGGGAGCAGGGGAAGCAGCCGCTCCCCCTGTGAGCAGAAGCGGGAGCCTTAAAAAGGAAGCGGCACCTTTTTTTTTTTAGCAGAGCTACAAAAAAGCGCCACTTCTTTTTAAGTGCTGCTTCTTGCACTCACCCGGCAGCGCTCCGGGTCTTCGGTGGCATTTCGGCGGCGGGTACCACCGAAGACCCGGAGTGAGTGAGGACCCGCTGCCGAAGTGCCGCCGAAGACCCAGAGCGCCGCCGGGTGAGTACAGGGGGAGGCGCCTTTTTATAGTGCCACTCCCCCTGTGCTCCGGACCTGGCTGCGCTACTGCTCTTTTTTATACATCAAGAAAATTGGTGGCATACCCTTTCCTACGCAGTGAGGTACAGTGTTCAAAGTGGTAATGAGACCTGAGTAGAAGCCCATCTTTGCTGAGGTGAAAATTGTCACCGGATTGTGTCATGTTTTCCATGCTACATATTCTTAGAGACCATGTCATAAACTGGGAACCCATTGCTCAGCACCTACCACAAACAGACTGAGAGGGATACTGAGACAAAGAGGTTACATAACTTGTTCAAGGTCGCACAGCGAAGTAGTATCAG
The DNA here is from genome assembly GCA_037349315.1 of Chelydra serpentina. Classification (NCBI taxonomy): domain Eukaryota; kingdom Metazoa; phylum Chordata; order Testudines; family Chelydridae; genus Chelydra; species Chelydra serpentina. The sequence goes on along the minus strand of JBAIAC010000026.1, from coordinate 14,013,403 downwards.
AACCTGGATCAGAAATTAAGAGCTTCTCACTTCTAGTTATAGGCTAACTCCACTAGACTACATTGCTGCAGTAAAAAAAAAAAGGAAAAGAAAAAAAATCTGGGGAAAGGACAGAAAAGAAAACTTAATTAGAAATGGTTTTGAGATCCATGGCTCCGATTGGTAAAAAAGCAATGTATTGTCACTGTGGGCATTCACTGGAAGAAGCAGCAATCTAGTAGATGAGGGTGGCAGTGATAAGAAACTCTGAACATTATATACAGAGGGGCATTTGCAGTTTACTTAATTTATTGGAGGGGCGTGAACTTGATCCCAACCAAGCAGTGGAATCTGCTCTGCTATTTTATTTTGGGGTATTTTAAATGAGGGATTCTCATTTAAAGTAATTTCTAAGGATGCTCTCATCATGGAAGTAGACTTTCTAACTCACTAAGATACTTATATGGAGCCAATTATCATAGTATCTGAGCACCTAACAATCTATGTAGTTTCACAATACGCTTCTGAGGTAGGGAAGTGCTATTTTCCCCATGTTACAGTTAGGGAACTAAGGAACAGACAGATTGTGGCCCAGATCCCCAGGAGGTATTTAGGCTCTTAATTTCCATTTATTTCAAGTGGTTTACACAAAGTCACAAAATCCAGCATACTAATCCCTGGACCATCCAGCTTTTGCTGCTCTTCATACACTATTTATGACAGACTGTACTCCTACGTTCACAACTTTTACAAGACTATCATAAATTTTGTACGACATATGCCTTGTGAAATATCATTTGAAAACTCATAATCTGATGATTATTGGCCTGGTAAAATGTGTGGCAACATTGTATGCAAAGTTATAAGATTCTACTGTATGATGTTACTAAGGCATATTTCAAATCTGGGGAAGCAGCCCAAACTAGTTCCTCCAAGACAAAAAGGCAAACTGATGCCTCAGTTCAGTTGATTTTTGTTGACACCCGGCTATCACCAAGTTAAGTGGCCATTCTTTGGCAGGAAGAAGGGTCTGAGTGAGAAATTTACATCTTGACGAACAGACTTCTGTTGCCTGAATCCCAGCTGGAGATTATTTTCCAGGAGGTGGAAAAGATATAAAAATGAGGAATGGAGGCCCCAAATCAACTCTCCCTCCTCATCTCTACTCAGGGCATCTTTGAAAGACAAAGGAAGCATCAATGAACTGGAGCAGTGGTCCTGGCTGAAGAAATCCAGCCAGACTTCTGTGACTATATGGTGAGAGAAATCCATTTGCTTTATGTTCACTTAGCTTGTTAAGTTAGGTATTAGTTTTCATTTTACCTCTTATTTTTCTTTGTCCAATTCTGAGTTTTATGCCTTATTACTTGTAATCACTTAATCTATCTTACTGTAGTTAATAAACTTGCTTTTTGTTTATCTAAGAAAGTGTGTTTGGATTAAAGTGTTTGGGAAGCTCTATTTGAGATAAAATGTGCACATTTCATTTTCTGTTAATTAAATGACAGACTTTCTGTGAGCTTACATTGTCCAGAAGGAGAACTGGGCAGTACAAGACGCACATTTCTGGGGACAAGTCTGGGACTGGGAGTTTGCTGATGTCACTCTGCAACATAATTGAGGAGTGGCTGGCTAGAAACACTCATATTCAGCTGGGAGTGACTTTGCATGCTAGAGGCTGTGTTTGAATGGACCATGAGTGGCTGTTCTCACAGCAAAACAGTGTAAAAGGCACCCCAGACCGGAGAGTTGAGGGGATACAGCTGTCCATCAGTCCAGATTGTACCCTGGAGAATGTCACAGTATTTCAGCTGTTTTCTCCGTGGTAGTATCTCTTTTTCAGAGTTTTGTGCACTTATGTGACGTGGTTGCAAACTCAAAATAACCAACATTTATAAAAATCAGTTCTCATTTGTTTTTAACTTTTCTAGATTATAGATAACTAAAGCTTTTAGCTAGAATGGTGACCATTAAAAACTTGCCTGTTTTCCATATATAAATAAAAATACCTAAGTATATTCACTATCCCCTGTATGTCGTTGTATTTGCCTCAGGTTAGGTTTTATAGAAGTTAAAGTGACAGGCAAAACTGCTGTTATCTTCAGTGGAAGCTGCATTAAATTAACCCTGAACGCTTTTGAAAAATCCTACCCTCAGTATTCAGTGTCTAACTTCTGATTTTTATTTAGTTATCCAAACAACTGTTAATTTAAGGAACAATTTTGTACACTGCGGTCAAGTCATTGTCTATACTAGGAAGGGCTGGGACTGGTCAGTACTTGAAGGGGAGCTCACATTTTCTATACTACAGTAGATAGGGCAAGATCTACTTCAATAGCAGGACCACCAAAATTACTCAAAAAACATAAGAAAAATAAAATTCCTGATTTCTAGAATTACATGCATGCAGTTGTATGTGCAGAAGCACATTGGAGTCTTTTGGGTACGTCTACACTGCAGCTGGGAGGCATGATTGCCGGTGCAAGTAGACAGACCTACACAAGCTCAGCTCAAGCTAGCACCCTAAAAATGGCAGTATGGACATTACAGCACTGGCACTGGGATAGTACCTGAGTCCAAGCCCACCCAATCCCATAAGTCTGAGTTTAGGCTGCTAGCCAGAACTGCCACTAGTGCCGTAATGTCCACACTGCTACTTTTAGCACACTAGCTTGAGCTAAGCTAGCACAAGGCTGTCTGCTAACACATGGAAGTTAATGAAGTTTTACCATCCAGTTCAATAGAAGCAGACACGTAGATAAACATGATTTGTTGCTCTGACATACCCAGGGTACAATCTGGACTGATGAACAGCTGTGTCAGCTCTAACCTGGGGTGCCTTTTACACTGCTTCGCTGCGGTACTTACCACGCCTGGTCAGCTCATACACAGCCTTCAGCATGTAAATCACTCCCAGTTATATTGGCTGGCTGAAGCACTCACACATTCTCGAATATACTGCAGAGTGACACCAATAAACTCCCAGTCCCAGACATTCCCCAGAAATGTAAGTCTTGTACTGCCCAGCTCGCTCCTGGACAATACAAGCTCATATAAAGACAGTCACTTTATTAATACAAAATGATATGCACAAATCCTGTTATCACAAATGGAGTTTTATCTAAATGAGTGTGTTTGACTCTTCAAGTCAAACACACTCATTTAGATAAAACAATAAAACAAGTTTATTAACTACAAAGAGACAGATTTTAAATGAATACAAGCAATGAGGTTTAAAAGTCAGAATTGGCTACAAGAAAAATAAAAGTAAAATGCCACAAATGCCTCACTTAAACTAGAGTGAATTCAAAGGTCTCTTTCACCACATTTTCAGCAGTTCTACTGGCTGAACTTCTTTCAGTCAGGATCCCTCCCTGAGTCCTATGCTGCTTCCTTTGTTCTTCAAGTGCCATGGATGCCATAGGCAGAGAGAGAAAGGGAGGAAACATCTGCCCTCCCTTCTTATTGTTCTTTCCCTTTTTGAAGAAGCATCTCCAGCTGAGGTTCCGGAGACAAAAAGTCTGTGTGGATGGGAACCCCAAGCTCTTTCTTTTTTAGATTTTTCACCCATATTTCTGCCGATGAATAGCCACTTAACCAAGTGATGGCCCATTTGACATTGTTTACACCTGGCTGAAGTGTCAGCTTGTCCTTTGTCTCTGAGGAACTGGTTTGGCTGCTCCCCATGCTTGGAATATGTCTTAGTAACACCATACAGTGGAATCTTATTACTTTACATACAACATTGCCACACAGTTTATTAGGACAATGTTGACCATTGAGTTATCAGTTTTTAAATGATACCTCACAAGGCATACCTTATACAAAAATTATTATAATAGTGTGCAAGGGGTGAATCCAAGAGTACAGACTGTCACAGTTGCAGAAGAATCAACATGGCTGTTATAAAGGGAAAGATGCCTTACCAATCTATTAGAATCCATTGAGGGAATTAACAAGGATCTGGATAAGGGTGATATTGTCAATATAGGGTATTCAGATTTTCAAAAAGCCATTGACAAGGTCTCTCACCAAAAGCTCTTAAGGAAACTAAGTAGTCATGGGATAAAAGGAAAGGTCCTCCAATGGATCAATAACTGGTTGAAAAAACTGGAAACTAAGAGTAGGAATAAATGGTCAGTTTTCACAATGGAGAGGGGTGAACAGCAGCCTCTCCCCCGCAAGACTCTGTACTGAGATCTGTGCTGTTCAACATAATCATGGTTGATCTGGAAGAGGGGATAAACAGTGAAGTGGCAAAGTTTGCATACAATACAAGATTATTCAAGATAATTAAGTCCAAAGCAGACTGCGAGGAATTACATAAGGCTCTCACAAAACTGGCTGACTGGACAACAAAATTGCAGATGAAAGTCAATGTTGATAAGAGCAAAGTAATGCACATTGGAAAAAATAACTGCAACTATACATAAACATTGATGGATTCTAAGTTAGCTCTTACTACCCAAGAAAGATCTTGGAGTCACCATGGACAGTTATCTGAAAACTTCCCCTCAATAAGCATCAGTGGTCTAAAATGCTAACAATATGTTAGGAACTTTAGGAAAGGGATAGAAAAAAAGGCAGAAAATATCATAATGCCACTATATAAATCCATGGTGTGCCCACTCTTTGAATATTGTCTCCTTTTCTGGTCACCCCAACTCAAAAAGGCTACAGTGGAACTGGAAAAGGTTCAGAGAAGAGCAACAAAGATGATCAAAGGCGTGGAATGGCTTCCATATGAGGAAAGACTAAAAAGATTAGTGCTGTTCAGTTTAGAAAAGAGATGACAAAGGGGGATATGATAGAGGTCTATAAAATCATGAATGGTGTGGAAAAAAGTGAATAAGGACATGTTACATACCATTTCAAACAGTACAAAAACTAGATTATGTTATGAAATGAATAGGCAGCGGATTTAAATACAGACAAGAGGAAGTCCTTTTTCCACACAATTCACAACTAACCTGTGGAATGCATTGCCATGGGATGCTGTGATGGACAAAAAAATTATTGTGTTCAATAAAGAACTGGATAAGTTCATGCAAGATGGCTAATAGGTCCATCAATGGTCAGGGATGCAACCCCAAGCTCAGGGCAACTCTAAACCTCTGACTACCAGAAGCCAGGAATGGAAGACGGGGGTGGATCACTCCATAATTGCCCTGTTCTGTATACTCCCCATGATGTTCTGGTATGGGCCACTGTCAGAGACAGGATATTGAGCAAGATGGACCATGGTCCAGCCCAGTATGGCAGTTCTTATGTTCTCACCAACATGGGAATCACGCCTCTCAGGTGCAGTGTAGACATACCACTTTGTGTCTCCAGTCTTGGTGACTGAGCACTGTAATCACAATAACTGCACATGCAGTTTTCCAGCTAGACTTCTAAATGGTTATATAAAAGAACAGTTACCATATTTGCTTGTGTAGGTCTAAGCATCTGACCTGAAATTTCAGTATGCCTTTTGTTTAGAGATTTCAACTGATCTGCTGTTTACCAATAAATTGTCTAAAATATTTCTGCAGTTTAACATGCATTCTTCATTCATTAGACTATTCCACAAACACAATTTTAATGGTTATCCAGTCTCAGCTGGTTAGTACAGTACAGAGTACATCATGTATTTGTAAAAATCATTTGTATTAGTGAGAACACATTACTCATGGCTCATCATCCACCAACACAGACGACATCATCATATAGAAACGATTTATTCTAGACTTAAAAGTTGAAGTAGTTTGAGAACTTTTTCCTAGTTTTACAGGGAGAAAATACCATTACATTAAGGGAGCTTTATGGTAGAGAGCTGTTTTAAGGACTGTACTTATATGCATATCAGAAATAGGTCATATAATTCTTTCCTGGAATTTCATGGTAACCAGTTCAGATAATAAACCAAATCCACACCATTCGTAATCTTAAATGTTAACAATTAATTCTCAAAATCAATCCTGAAAGGGACAGGAAAGCTAAATCACTGGACCTAGATAGAATATGCTTTGTGAGTTTCACATGACTCAAAATGTAAACCACAGAATTTATAATTAATTGTCATACAGATAAAGCTGATTTAGACAATCAAGATAACAATATTCTACAATAGTCTGGGTGAAACATACTAAAAGTGTGAATTAATGTTATCTGATGTTGAACCCCAGATGTTTCTTACTCTGGCAATGTTCCATAAGTGATGATAAGCAGATTTACATACTTAACTAATATGTTTGTTTAAAGAAAATTTCAAAATCCAAAATAACATCCAGATTTCTTATTTGGCTTCAGATCAAAAGACATACCATCAATAATGGCAGTATCCAGAAAAAAACCTTTTCAACATCTGCTTAGAGCTAAACAGATTATTGGTTTTCTGCAAATTCAATTGCAGACAAATTTCACTTCATACAATATTTTTGTATATCCACAAGACAGTTTTGACCTAGTCATTTTGCATATTCAGAACTCAGAGTATAATTTCTACATCAGCAGAGACAGAAATCACTAAGGAGAAATTGCATTAATCTGTAGCTCAGCTATATAGGGCTATACACGTTTTCACTCAATGCAAAAGTAGCAGAATTTCTAGGTGGGAAATGAAGGGCCCAATTCTTTTCTCCTTTATACCAGTTTGTACAGTGGTATCGCTCCACTGACTTCAGCGGAAATGCTCTTGATTTACAAATGAGTGAGAGGAGCATCAGGTTCAATAACATTTTATTAGATGCATTTTTAGAATTTTCTTAAAGTCAAAAAACAACTTAATCAAGTGAAATTTCACTTGATTAATGATAATCAAAATTGTGCCTTTTCAGTAAAGATGGAGGAGCGGAAAGCAAAGGATGAAATTCAGCTTTATGCATCATATGGTCTTCTCTGTACCTCACCTTCATAATGAGTACTACTCACTGTTACATTTAAGGGACACTACTGGAGAAGGGAGATTGCACAGACTTGGGAGAGAAACTTGAAAGAAAACACTTCAAATTAACATATCCTGCTTCAGTTTTCCTTTGGGGAAGTGGAAGAGGAAATGGAGTGACTGACAGGAGTAAAGTTGCATGCACTGGAGCTGGATAACTACAGAGAGCAAGAGATATAAAATGTGCCCTTGATTTTCAAATGCATTAACTGATTTGGGGTGCTCAAATTGACAAAACTAGGGATAGATTTTCAATCACCCCGAGCACCTCGCAACACCACCGGAAGCCAGTGAGAGCTGAAGGTGCTCGGCATCTCTGAAATTCAATTCCTATGTTTGGTTAATTTGGCCACTCAGAATCTAGGTATGAAAATGTAAGAGAGGAGGACATGAAGTACAGGCAAGTCTCATCTTACGCGGGGGTTCTGTTCTGCGGTTAGCGCGTAAAGCGAAAACCGCGTATAGTGAAACGCTTATTGAGTTGAATGGCGGGCGGAATCGCCCGAACTACAGATGCAGTTTTTAAATTGTTGTGTTTTTTTTCTGTTTTTGCCGACCGTGCAAAGCTGAATTCGCGCATGTTAAATGCGCCTAAGATGCGACTCGCCTGTACACAGTCGTTCTTCAGGGGTGGGCTGTGAAACAGCAGGAGAGACTGTGCCGATGGAGACTGTCTCCTGGGAGTGAATGTGCATCCTGTTAGGATGCAGACAATAGCCTGGCCCTGCTCCAAAGGCCAGTGAAGGAGGAAGGGGCATTACCCTACCTTCTTCCTTCCACCTTTCAGCAATTTGCTCACCTGAGGAGAGGGAACAAGATGCCATTTCATACAGTTACTTTTCTGAATACATCCTTAACACTTCCCACGTTTCTCCTGCAGTAGCTCCCTCTGTGCATTCACCTTCTCTGAGTTCTTCTGGAACAGATTGTGCGCTAACCAGGACAAAGGAGGGAAGCAGAAATAGGCACGTGTCCTGATTTAAATATTTGAATGGCATTTAGCTCTCTTGGATGATTCAAAGCCTCAAGTATCAGCTGCTCATTTGTTTTGTTATGATTTAGTTCCAAGGTACATACAGGTGAAAAGAGATGACTTGGCTTGTCCTTTTATTTTATACCCGTGGAACATAAATTGTAGGGATAGAAAGGGATCAAGTAAGGGAGGCAGTATTGCCTAGTGGATAGAGCACTAAACTGGAACTCAGGAAGCCTGGGTTAAATTCCTGTCTCCATCATTGGCCTGCTGGGTGACCTTGGGCAAGTCACTTCGCCTCTCTATGCCTCAGTTTCCCCGTCTGTAAATGGGGATAATGATACTTACCTCCTTTGTAAAGAGCTTTGAGATCTATGGATGAAAAGCACTATATAAAAGCTAGGTATTATTATTGTGAAGATCTTTGCATTCATACATACATCACAAGGGTCAGCTCACCTGCTGGGGAACAGAATTACAGTTGTCTACTATTTCCACTAAAGAGGACTTAACTAGCTAGTACCATACCATTACAGTTTTTGTAATCCAGCTATTAGGGGCAATCACAAATACAAGGAGGTCAGATTCCTTATCAGTATTGCCAACCCCAATTGTTCAAGAGTCATTAGTCAGGTCCCCTTAAAAATCATGAGGTGTTCAAAATGTAACAAATGTGAGTTCTTTTTATTTGCCTTCTGGTTTCTGAGCCTTTAGGGTAAACTCCGGTCATATTTTCACAATAATGAGGTCTAAAAACTTACTCTCCATTTTAAATGAAAGCTCAGATGCTCACTAATCACTTGTCTCCAGGAGCTAGAGCTTTAAAGAAAAACATCCAATATTGCAAGAATTGACAACACTGCATGAGTGAGCACAGCTGCAAATACTGGCTAGCCAGAGAATTTCTCCACTTAGCTCCAATTGACTCCATGTGTAACAATATTCCTTCCCTCCAAATACCTCATTTTTCATATATATTACCAATCTTATGGCATGGTCAGCCTATTCTATGTTTTTGTTACTCTAAATGTAAATAAATGCATCACAGATTCCTTTAGTACAAGCTCAAATAGTTTCTTGTACCATCAGTGCTTTCTAATTCCTTCAGAATTTTGTATACATCAATACGGTCACCTTATTCTCTTTTACTGACTTGGTCTTCTCTGTTTATAATTAAGTTCCTTGAACTATTCCAGATTTTTCTTTCTTTCTTTCTTTCAAACATGGTGACTAGAACTGAACACAATACAGATAAGTTTTCTATCAAAAATATATTGCTGCTGAGTGCTGTAGTTTCTCCTCTGTCCCTGCTTGAAGTTCATGGGCTTTTCCCCCCATAGCTTGTTATTTACAGTAGATATTACAATTATGGTTTTGGTACCACAGTTTCTTTTTACCCTGCAGGTGGACCAAGTTTTATGGCTACTGCTTTTGTATCTACCACAATTGCTGTCCTATTCCCTTTATTCCTTTAATTTTTTTTCACCGCTGACCTCAATTTTTTTTCTAAACAAACACATGCTATATGAATTCCCATAGTGCAACCACCTACACACCTCTGCTACAACAATAAATGTAAAGCAATACGTGGGCTTGTATATTAAGTTTAACTCTGTTGCACAAACTTTAAAAAGCAATTTCTGTTTATACTAGTGTCCCCAGACACCCTGTGTTCAGGGCCGCTAACAAAGAAGTAACTTACCAGTCATGTGGCTTATACTAGGACACTATGGGACAGATCCATCCCTATGCTGGTCCAGGCACCAACACAAAGATAGAGGAAAAGCTGTTCGTGCCTACTCTGTTCTGCTGCAGGGGGTGGTGTGGCCCTGCTGCTGGTCAGGGCTGCCTTGCAGGTGATCCTAAGTTGCACCCCTTTTTCAAAGGTCATTGTGAGATTTTGCAGGAGCATGGAATACATGGGGTGGTTAAGAATACCCCGGCCATGATGCAGTCATCCCCAGTCCACACTTCCACCCCAGAGGCCTGGCATCTGCGCTCTATCCTCAGCCCACTCCCTGTACCCAGGGCAGCTGCTATATACATGGTTCTTGTACTCGGGGTTATTTCATGGGGAGAAGTGGTGCCTGCTTTTCTGCTCCTTCCTACCAACCTTCCTGACACAAAGGAATTGTAGGGCAATAATAAATGCAATGCGATACTTTTCTTGAACCTTCACTGAATGACATGACCATTCTTAAGGTGGAGAGGGAATGGTTACAATGCGGTTGAGATCTAAGACTGCTGGGTTGTCAGATGGTCTCTCTGATTCTTTCTGACTTAGTTGTTTTCAAATTAAAACTCTTCCTCCCCCCCTGTTACAAGTGAGGACCTCTGTTTCAAAATCATGGTTATTTGAACCCTGATTTTACTTGCACCACAACATGCATTGGCATTAATGATCTGGGTGATGGGATGCTGAGCGATCCGCTGTCGTGACCTGCACAGGATGTGCCATGTTTGTTTTTCTTCCACAGGATAGAAGCGACTTTGTCTGTACAAAGTGCAAGCTGATCTCCATATTGGAGGAGAAGATTCAAGGTCTGGAGAAACGAGTATCAACCCTGCGTTCCATAAAAGAAAATGAGGAGTTCCTGGATAGACGTCAGGATAGGCTTCAGCGGGCGCAGTGTTGTGAGGATTCAGAGCAGGCTGCGCAGCGGGGACAGAAGACCAGCGAGGATAATTGGCGGCATGTGACCTCCAGAAGAGGAAAGAGTATGAGACAAGTCCATGTACCAGAAACGCATATTCAGATGAGCAACCGTTTTCATGTTCTCTCCACAGGCACTAGTGCAGAGAGTGGAGTGAATGATGCATCTGAGGGAACAGAGCAGAAGGAGACTCCACTGATTGGAAGGCATGAGATGCACAGTCCTAGTGATGGGGGTTCCACGACCACCACTCCGAAGAGGAGGAGGAGGGTGGTGGTGGTCGGGGACTCTCTCCTCAGGGGGACTGAGTCATCTATCTGCCGCCCTGACCGGGAAAACCGAGAGGTGTGCTGCTTGCCAGGGGCTAGGATTCGTGATATGACGGAGAGACTGCCGAGACTCATCAAGCCCTCAGATCGCTACCCCTTCCTGCTTCTCCATGTGGGCACCAATGATACTGCCAAGAATGACCTTGAGCGTATTACTGCAGACTACGTGGCTCTGGGAAGAAGGATAAAGGCGTTTGAGGCGCAAGTGATGTTCTCGTCCATTCTCCCTGTGGCAGGAAAAGGCCGGGGTAGAGACCATCGAATCGTGGAAGTCAACGAATGGCTACGCAGATGGTGTCGGGAGAAGGGTTTGGATTCTTTGACCATGGGATGGTGTTCCAAGAAGAAGGAGTGCTAGGCAGAGACGGGCTCCACCTGACGAAGAGAGGGAAGAGCATCTTTGGAAGCAGGCTGGCCAACCTAGTGAGGAGGGCTTTAAACTAGGTTCACCGGGGGAAGGAGACCAAAGCCCCGAGGTAAGTGGGGAAGTGGGATACCGGGAGGAAGCACAAGTAGGTGAGTGCAAGAGGGGAGGGCTCCTGCCCCATACTGGGACAGCAGGAAAATCGGTGAGTTATCTTAAACGCCTATACACAAATGCAAGAAGCCTGGGGAACAAGCAGGGAGACCTGGAAGTCCTGGCACAGTCAAGGAATTATGACGTAATTGGAATAACAGAGACTTGGTGGGATAACTCACATGATTGGAGTACTGTCATGGATGGATATAAACTGTTCAGGAAGGATAGGCAGGGCAGAAAAGGTGGGGGAGTTGCGTTGTATGTAAGAGAGCAGTATGACTGCTCAGAGCTCCAGTATGAAACTGCAGAAAAACCTGAGAGTCTCTGGATTAAATTGAGAAGTGTGAGCAACAAGGGTAATGTCGTGGTGGGAGTCTGCTACAGACCACCAGACCAGGCGGATGAGGTGGACGAGGCTTTCTTCCAGCAACTAACAGAAGTTACTAGATCACAGGCCCTGGTTCTCATGGGTGACTTTAATCACCCCGACATCTGCTGGGAGAGCAATACAGCAGTCCACAGACAATCCAGGAAGTTTTTGGAAAGTGTAGGGGACAATTTCCTGGTGCAAGTGCTGGAGGAACCAACTAGGGGAAAAGCTCTTCTTGACCTGCTGCTCACAAACAGGGAAGAAATAGTAGAGGAAGCAATAGTGGATGGGAACCTGGGAGGCAGTGACCATGAGATGGTCGAGTTCAGGATCCTGACACAAGGAAGAAAGGAGAGCAGTAGAATACAGAGCCTGGACTTCAGAAAAGCAGACTTTGACTCCCTCAGGGAACTGATGGGCAAGGTCCCCTGGGAGAATAACATGAGGGGGAAAGGAGTCGAGGAAAGCTGGCTGTATTTTAAAGAAACCTTATTGAGGTTGCAGGAACAAACCATCCCGATGTGTAGAAAGAAAAGTAAATATGGCAGGCGACCAGCTTGGCTTAACAGTGAAATCCTTGCTCGTCTTAAACACAAAAAAGCAGCTTACAAGAAGTGGAAGATTGGACAAATGACCAGGGAGGAGTATAAAAATATTGTTCAGGCATGCAGGAGTGAAATTAGGAAGGCCAAATCACACTTGGAGTTGCAGCTAGCTGGAGATGTTAGGAGTAACAAGAAGGGTTTCTTCAGGTATGTGAGCAACAAGAAGAAAGTCAAGGAACGTGTGGGCCCCTTGCTGAATGAGGGAGGGAACCTTGTGACAGAGGATGTGGAGAAAGCTAGTGTACTCAATGCTTTTTTTGCCTCTGTCTTCACAGACAAGGGCAGCTCCCAGATGGCTGCACTCCGCAGCACGGTATGGGGAGGAGGTGACCAGCCCTCTGTGGAGAAAGAAGTAGTTCGGGACTATTTAGAAAAGCTGGACGAACACAAGTCCATGGGGCCGGATGCACTGCATCCGAGGGTGCTAAAGGAGTTGGCCGATGTGATTGCAGAGCCATTGGCCATTATCTTTGACAAATCATGGCAATCGGGGGAGGTCCCGGATGACTGGAAAAAAGCTAATGTAGTGCCCATCTTTAAAAAAGGGAAGAAGGAAGATCCGGGGAACTGCAGGCCAGTCAGTCTCACCTCAATCCCTGGAAAAATCATGGAACAGGTCCTCAAGGAATCAATTTTGAACCACTTAAAGGAGGGGAAAGTGATCAGGAACAGTCAGCATGGATTCACCAAGGGCAAGTCATGCCTGACTAACCTAATTGCCTTCTATGATGAGATAACTGGCTCTGTGGATGAGGGGAAAGCAGTGGATGTGCTATTTCTTGACTTTAGCAAAGCTTTTGATACAGTCTCGCACAGCGTTCTTGCCAGCAAGTTAAAGAAGTATGGGCTGGATGAATGGACGGTACGGTGGATAGAAAACTGGCTGGATGGTCGTGCTCAACGGGTAGTGATCAATGGCTCCATGTCTAGTTGGCAGCCGGTATCAAGTGGAGTGCCCCAAGGGTCGGTGCTGGGGCCGGTTTTGTTCAATATCTTCATCAACGACCTGGAGGATGGTGTGGACTGCACCCTTAGCAAGTTTGCAGATGACACTAAACTGGGAGGAGTGGTTGATACGCTGGAGGGTAGGGATAGGATACAGAGGGACCTAGACAAATTAGAGGATTGGGCCAAAAGAAATCTGATGAGGTTCAACAAGGACAAGTGCAGAGTCCTGCACTTAGGACGGAAGAATCCCATGCACTGCTACAGACTAGGGACCGAATGGCTGGGCAGCAGTTCTGCAGAAAAGAACCTAGGGGTTACAGTGGATGAAAAGCTGAATATGAGTCAACAGTGTGCCCTTGTTGCCAAGAAGGCTAACAGCATTTTGGGCTGTATAAGTAGGGGCATTGCCAGCAGATCGAGGGACGTGATTATTCCCCTCTATTCGGCACTGGTGAGGCCTCATTTGGAGTACTGTGTCCAGTTTGGGGCCCCACACTACAAAAAGGATGTGGATAAATTGGAAAGAGTCCAACGGAGGGCAACAAAAATGATTAGGGGGCTGGAGCACATGACTTATGAGGAGAGGCTGAGGGAACTGAGATTGTTTAGCCTGCAGAAGAGAAGAGTGAGGGGGGATTTGATAGCTGCTTTCAACTACCTAAAAGGGGGTTCCAAAGAGGATGGATCTAGACTGTTCTCAGTGGTAGAAGATGTCAGAACAAGGAGTAATGGTCTCAAGTTGCAGAGGGGGAGGTTTAGGTTGGATATTAGGAAAAACTTTTTCACTAGTAGGGTGGTGAAGCACTGGAATGGGTTACCTAGGGAGGTGGTGGAATCTCCTTCCTTAGAGGTTTTTAAGGTCAGGCTTGACAAAGCCCTGGCTGGGATGATCTAGTTGGGGTTGGTCCTGCTTTGAGCAGGGGGTTGGACTAGATGACCTCCTGAGGTCCCTTCCAACCCTGAGATTCTATGATTCTATGATTCTATGAATTGCACCCTCAGCAAGTTTGCAGATGACACTAAACTGGGGGGAGAGGTAAATATGCTGTAGGATAGGGATAGGGGCCAGAGTGACCTAGACAAATTGGAGGATTGGGCCAAAAGAAATCTGATGAGATTCAACAAGGACAAGTGCAGAGTCCTGCACTTAAGAAGGAAGAATCCCATGCACCGCTACAGGCTGGGGACCGACTGGCTAAGCAGCAGTTCTGCAGAAAAGGATCTGGGAATTACAGTGGAGGAGAAGCTGAATATGAGTCAGCAGTGTGCCCTTGTTGCCAAGAAGGCCCACAGCATATTGGGCTGTATTAGTAGGAGCATTGCTAGCAGATCGAGGGAAGTGATTATTCCCCTCTATTCGGCACTGGTGAGGCCACACCTGGAGTATTGTGTCCAGTTTTGTTCTCCCCACTACAAAAGGGATGTGGATAAATTGGAGAGAGTCCAGTGGAGGTCAACGAAAATGATTAGGGGGCTGGGACACATGACTTACGAGGAGCGGCTGAGGGAACCAGGGTTATTTAGTCTACAAAAGAGAAGAGTGAGGGGGGATTCAGCCTTCAACTACCAGAAGGGGGGTTCCAAAGAAGATGGAGCAAGGCTGTTCTCAGTGGTGGCAGATGACAGAACAAGAAGCAATGGTCTCAAGTTGCATTGGGGGAGGTCTAGGTTGGATATTAGGGAACACTATTTCATTAGGACGGTGAAGCACTGGAATGGGTTACCTAGAGAGGTGGTGGAATCTCCATCCTTAGAGGTTTTTAAGACCCAGTTTGACAAAGCCCTGGCTGGGATGATTTAGTTGGGGATTGGTCCTGCTTTGAGCAGGGAGTTGGACTAGATGACCTCCTGAGGGCTCTTCCAACCCTAATCTTCTATGATTCTATGATTGGCCATCCAAGCAGCACTTTCAGAATTCAGAGATGTGTACAGTTGCTTCCATGGCATGTCTGATCAAATGTGTCATGTTGTTCAAAACAAGTAATTTATCCTCTTGTACGCAGGTGCAAATGTGGAAAGAAACCAGATCCATTCATTTGTAAATTATAAAATTATCCTCTCAAATTGGCATTAGCCACATCTAGTGTCCCATAAATTAAATAAAAGAAAATATAATTCCATAAGATTAGTATCAATTATTATCAAACATACACCTGCAAAACACAGTGGAGCTCTTTTTTCAAGGCAAATGTGTGCAATTCAGTGCACTCAATTTACTACTGAACTAATATTTAGTAACTTAACCGAGACCCAACATCCTTAATATGCCCTGTTTTCTGCATTACTACATATAGCTGCATATAAACTACTCAATATGGTCACATGGGACAGGTTTCAGTAAAACACTTGCTATTAATATTGTGTAAAATTTTCAAAAGCATCTAAATAACTTAGGAGGCCACATCCCATTTTCAAAAGTGACAAGGGCATTTGAAAATGTTGACCCTCATTTTTGCCAATAATTATGTATTCCTAGAGCTAAACTTTCTTATCTCTATCAAACCATCACTTTTAGTAATGAACTACATATTTATCTTGAAGAAAGGCTACATTATTCTTTCCATTCTATTATACATTTTATATTTTCTTATGAGTTTGTATAATACTCTTGTTTTGTGTGACTTATATAAGCCATCTAACCCCTTCATCGGGCTGAAAGGAAAACCCCCAACCTGTAACAATTGCCTGAGATGTCAGGCTTGGCAAAAGGAGCTGACAGGTGTGGCTCATTAGACTGCTGGAAGGACAGCTGTGTCTCATGAGCAGGAAACCATAAAAAGCTGAGGCAGGCAGCAGCAAGTTTTCCCAGGCTGTGAATGTGCTGCTACCTTCCAACAGAAAGGGAGTATAGTAAATACTAGGGGTAGAAACTAGTGCCCCACCTCAGGGAAAAGCTGAGAGCTTTCTAGGCATCCTAGAAAGGGAAGGCTCTCTATTGTTTAGTCATTTTGTATTAGTCCACCTGGACAAAAACAAACAGAATAATTGCCTTTCGGGAGGGAATATATGCTCAAGAAATGGTGTGATTCGGGGCTGAGAGTGGTAGGGGGGAAAATGCTGTTATGTTTTTCCATCCTGCTTAAAAGGAATGAGGGAGATGTGGCTTTTCTACAAGGACCTAACATAATTCTAGTTAAACACACACAGACATAGCATAATGAGTTTCAGTCATAGGGTAATCTACTAGAATATATTGGTTTCATTGCATTACACTACAGCTATGCTTGTTCTAGTACATTATTGCATTCTAGAGTAAATTCACAACTGTGAAAGACTCCCTATAAGTTATGAAAATAATTGTGACTACAAAACAGTATACCCCTACGGCTCTCCGAAATTCAGGGGATAGATTTGCTATTCCACATCCTGCCATGAAAATAATTTTCCTATTCTTTCTGCTAGTTGTGGGTGGTGGCTGTTGCTGAGAGGTTTCTTTGAAATGTATTTGATCTAAACAGTCCATGACAAACCCTAAAATGTTTGTAAAGAAGATATGAAATTTAATGAATTAAAAGAGGTTTCAGTATCAATGTAACACGAAAATAAGAAAGAAAAACTTGTAGCACCTTAGAGACTAACAAATTTATTTCAGCATAAGCTTTCGTGGGTTAATACCCACTTCATCGGATGCATGGAAGTGGGTATTAACCCACGAAAGCTTATGCTGAAATAAATTTGTTAGTATCAATGTAGTTATTTTCCACAGTCTGACATTGTATTAAACAAATACTCCTTTGGTATTACAAAAGTCATCAAACCATGAGATGGGGGAGAAAATCATTTTCAAATTCTAGTAGGGGTTTTGCAGCTCATAGCACAAATATATGTGATATTGAGCCAGAAAATACTAAAGTACACATTAGAGGAGATTTTTTTATTTATACGTGTTCTATTATACAACAGTGTCAGTGTTGACAGCTCAAAAAAGTGCATTTTTCCCAACTCTTACTTTTTAATAATCGGCAAACATGATTGAAGGAAACAGGAAAAAAATCTAATAAAAATGAATGCAGAAAGGATTAAGAAGACAGCTCCGGGACAATTTACAGTTATACATGGCAGTCCCTTGGTAGGCGTCCTGATAAAATAAATCTTGTTTACAGTGAATTAATCCCATGTCCCAAATAATGCCGGTAGGCAATGGATTCAATTCTTTCTTAGAAGAATGAAACATTCTTAGCAAAACAAAACAAAAAACAAAAAAAAACCTCAACTATAGGCAGCTTGAATGAGAGTGCAAGGTCAAGGGTCATTCTAGATTGCAAATTCCAGTGAGTCATTCATACCGCTCATTTACAGAAGATTTTTGATATTTTTGCTGCAATCAGCATGCTGATAATCTGGATGGAAATTATGCCTCAGTACTTACTGGAGGTCTTCTGGAGCAAACATTGATCTTTATTCTGACTAGAGCAAAATTTTAAAAGTTGGCTCTCGGTCTTTTTATATAGTGTAGGCTTCATGTATTCAATGTGAGTAAAGTGGCCTCTTCCTCTTCTTGTGAGAATATATGTAGCATATATAGCAGAATAATTTATTTACAACTTTATGCATATGCCAGATGTTTATATGATATTAGACATTCTTCTAAATTAATTAATTTCAATCAGTAGTAGAAGAGTTCAGTATTTGCCTTTGCCTGACTTGTGTATATCACTGACTATTTCTTTTTGATCCCTTTGTACCTAATTTCTGCCATTATCCAAAATATTTACCAATGAGAGGCAATGTAGATAAGTCACTAATAAGAGACTCAGGAGATCTGGGTTCTGCCACTGACCTCTCATCCATGGTCTGCATTGTCTATGTAGATGCAAGCTCCTTGGGGCAAGCACTGTCCCTTATTATGTTTTCATGCAGTGGTTAGCACAATAAGACTCATCTCATTTGGGGCCTCTAGGATCTACTGTAAAGCAAATAAAAATAATCTGGAAATTAAAAAAATTAAGTGTTTGCAGAGTTTGACACTTCATTTTCTACTTTTGATAGTCAACATTCTTCTATTATAATATTTATTGCCACTGTGATACTTGTAGATGTTGATCTAATATTCTATTTTGTGCATTGCTAGGGGGAAGCAGTACCATATTTTCCATTAGTCAGCTCTTCTTTTGTTTTTTTGTGACTATGAACTACAGGTTGTTCTGAATATTTTCAATAATATATGGCACCGTAAGATCAGGATTCATATAAATAGCATCCTGAGGTTATGCCCTCTTTTTGCCTTTGGAATGCTTATATTCTACATTAACTGCTAAGCAGGCTGAAAGCTATGGGACCAGTCTTTTTAAACATGTCTGTCACAACAGGAGTTGAGAGAGAAAAAGGCAGGGGAGGTAATAACTTTTATTGGACCAACTGCTGTTGATGAAAGAGACAAGCTGTCAACCTTACACAGAGCTCTTCTCACCTGAAGACTCAAAGCAATGTAGGGTGGGAAGGGACCTCATAATGTCATCAAGTCCAGCCCCCTGCACTGAGACAGGACCAAGTAAAACTAGACCATCCTTGACAGGTGTTTGTCTAACCCTGTTTTTAAAAACCTCCAGGGGTGGAGGGGATTCCACAATTTCCCTTGGAAGCCTATTCCAGAGTTTAACTACCCTTAGAGTTAGAAAGTTTTTTCTATTATCTAACCTAAATCTCCGTTGATGCAGATTAAGCTGATTACTTCTTATCATACCTTCAGTGCACTTGGCGAACAATTGAGCCCTGTACTCCTTATAACAGCCCTTAACATATTTGAAGATGGTTATCAGGTCGCCCCCCCTCAGTCTTTTCTGAGAACTAAAGATGCCCCATTTTTTAAAACTTTTCCTCATAGATCAGGTTTCCTAAACCTTTTATCTTTTTTGTTGTTCTTCTCTGGCCTCTCTCCAATTTGTCCACATCTTTCCTAAAGTGAGACACCCAGAATTGGACATGGCACTCCAGCCATGGACATACCTCACCAGTAGTGAGTAGAGCAGGACAATTACCTCCCGTGTCCTATATAAAACACTCCTGTTAATAAACCCCAGACTATTTGCCTTTTCCCAACTGCATCCCATTGTTGATTCATATTCAATTTGTCATTCATTATAACCCCCAGATCCTCTTCAGCAGTACCACCACCTAGACAATTTTTCCCCATTGTGTTGTTACACATTTGATTTTTCCTTCTAAGTGATGTACTTTGCACTTGTCCTTATTGAATTTCATTTAGTTGATTTCAGACCAGTTTTCCAATCTGTCAAGGTCATGTTGAATTCTGATTCTGTCCTCCAAAGTGCTTGCAATTCCCCCCCGCTTGGTGTCATTTGCAAATTTTATAAACATACTCTCGGCTCAGTTATCCAAGTCAGTGATGAAAATATTGAGTAGTATCGGACCCAGGACTGACCCCAGCAGGAAATCACTAGATATGCCCTCTCTATTTGATAGCAAACCATTGACAACTACTCATCAAGCATGGTCTTTCAACCAGTTGTACAACCATTTTATAGAAATTTCATCTAGAAATTTCATCTAGATCACATTTCATCTAGATCACAGTTTGCTCATGAGAATGTCCTATTGGACTATGTAAAAATCCTTACCAAAATTAAAATACATCACCTCTACTGCTTCCCGCCCCTCCCCAACCACTAAGCCAGTAAGCCTGTAAAAGAAGGACATTTGGTTGGTTTGGCATGATTTGTTCTTAATAACTCCATGCTGGCTATTCCTTTTAACCCCATAATCATCTAGGGTGCTTACAAACTGAATGTTTAATACTTTTTTCAGTATCTTTCCAGGTATAAAAGTTACGCTGACTAATCTAATTCTCTGGGTCCTCTTTGTTCCCCCTTTTAAAGATAGGTGCTATGTTTGCCCTTCTCCAGTCTTCTGGGACCTCATTCTTCCTCCATGAATTCTTAAACAGAATTGCTAATGGTTCCAAAATTGCTTCAGCGAGTTCCTTAAGGATTAATTTAATCAAACCCTGCTTACTTGAATACATCTAACTTGTCTAAATATTCTTTAACCTGCTCTTTCCCAGTTCCTTCTCTCTTGTTAATAGTAATTGTGTTGAGTATCTGGTCACCATTAACTTTTTAAGCAAAGACTAAAGCAAAATAGGCATTAACACCTCAGCCTTCTTGATGTCATCAGTTATTAGCCCTTTTCCCCTGCTAAATAGTGGAGCTACACTTGCTTTTGTCTTTCTCTTGCTCCCAAAGTATCTATAGAACTTCTATGTTCCTTTTTTTGTCCCTTTCTAGGTGTAACTCATTTTGTGCCTTAGCTTTTCTGATTTTGTCCCTACATGTTGTGCTATTCCTTTGTACTCTTCCATAGTAATTTGTTTATGTTTCCACTTTTGATAGGATTCCTTTTTTTATTTTCAGGTCATTAAAGAGCTCCTGATGCAACCATATTGGTTTCTTGCTATTCCTCCTATCTTTCCTTCGCATCAGGACAGTTTGCTGTTGCCTTTAATGCTGTCTCTTTGAAAACCTCTCCTAAACTCCTTGTCCATTTGATTTTCTTCCAGTGGGACCTTGCCCAGTTCTCTATTTGTTAAAGTCTCTTTTTTTGAAGTCCGTGGTTCATATTCTGGTGCTCTCACTCCTTCCTTTGATTGAATTAATAAAATCTATGATTTTATGATCACTTCCACCCAATTTGACTTCCACCTTCAGATTTGATACCAATTCATTTCTGTCAGTAAGAATCAAGTCTAACATGGTTGAGCCCTTGGTTACTTCCTCCACTTTTGAAAACAAAAAGTTGCCCCAATACATTCCAAGAACTTATTAGAAATTTTGTAATTTGCAGCATTATTTTTTCAACCAATGGCTGGTAGTTAGTCCCCCATTATTACCGGTTCTTGTGTTTTGGATATTTCTATGATTTGTTCTAGAAATGCCTCATCCACTTCCTCTTCCTGATTTGGTGGTAAAGGAAGTAGACCCCTAGCATGGCATCACCCCTGGCTTTTCCCCTTTTATCTACAACCAGAGACTTTGAACAGGTCTGTCTCTCACCTCCTTCTGGACATGGGAGTAAGTGTATATATTCTTGATGTACAATGTAACGCCTCCAACCTTTCACTCTGCCTGGACAAGCTATACCCAGATATACCAATTTTCAGTCATAGTGAATCTGTTCGAAATCAGTATGATTTTAAATGGCTTTCTTAAGGTGTGCCCTGTAATATAGTTTGTCTTTTTAACAATCAGAGTAGCTTCACATTGCATATCTTACTTCCATCCAGCGTTCTAACATTACCTTGTAGAATAAGTGTCAGCAGGTGCAATCAGGTCAAAGAAGACAAGTGGTCCCATTATTATGGCATTGCTTTGACTCAAGGCTACTTGCAGAAGAGAAGGCACTTGCAGCAACTCCTATTTGATTGGCACCATTGTTTACTGAAGCTGGCACATGATCTTGTAAGCAGGCACGATGCCATCCTAACAGATGGGCATGCGGGTAGGAAGCCAAAAGATAATATATGAGTACCAACTGTGTGTGTTTGACAGCAGGTTTCCCAGTTAGGAACATCAAAATGGTAGTTTGTTCTGAGCTTCTGCACCTACGTTTAAGTGGGTATAACAGATACTCCATCTTAAAAATGGATTCATTTCAGCAATCACAAATGTTGTGGCCATATAGGGGGATTTGTTGGTTTAGTAAATCAGGAATTTTCCATACGAATTACTGGACAGGGGAATGTCAAGTATGTATCTTCATGTGCATTAAAGATTCTTGTAACATTTCAGTAAAGCACCTCCTCTTCCTTTCATACAAAATAAAGCTTTACTGCCACTTGGGAGGCTGTAGAGTTCAGTCATATCTCAACAGCTATGATTCTGCAGCTTCTTCAGCTTTCCAAAAAGGCAACAAGGAGAAGCACATTCATGCCAATGAATACAAGTAGGTACTAACTGTTATTCTGGCAATGATCTGGTGTGCATTTTTTTTAATAGCTCATCTGGTAGGTAGGAATAATAAAATGGGTTTAACAATGAATGAGAAGCCAAATCACTGACATGATAAATATTTATGACTGATTCCAGTCATTCATGCTTGGCAGTTTAATGTGTGTCCTTCCTTAAATGGAGTTGAACCACACTGGCATCTAGAGTATACTGAACAATGTCACTCTGTTCTTCACAGAAAGAGCCCAGATGTGAATACATATGTACTTTGTGAAGTCCCTAATGGTAGTAGTAAAATATAGAAGTTACATTAAGTGAACCTCTAAATGTTGTCTCTTTTTTCCAGAGAAAGAGCAACTTTTTCACTCCAGAGATGGAGCACCTATTTGTAAGAGAGCAGCCAATGTAATGAGCAGGGTAGATTCCTAGCCCAGAGAACTTGTCCCCTAAACAGTGATCATCCAAACCAGAGTGGTGATAAGAGACTGAAATGACATAAGAATGTATACCAAGTATGTATTAGGGTGAAGTTACACATGCCTTGCATTAATATTCTGAGAAAGTATATCCTTAATTAGAGCACCTCAATTAAGTATATCACTGTGGCTATTCATGTACAAAGGTACTAATTAAGGAGAGTATGGCTGGGTAGAATCAAGCCCAGAATATGCCTATTTTTAATAGAGACACTAAGGTTGCATTCTTCTTAGTTGTCCCAATGGAAATCCAAAGTAACCCCATAAAAATCATCTAGTTATATTGTCAATTCACTGCTGGGCTTTCCCTTTATTGCAGTTTTTTTTGGTCTTAGCAGTAGCTATGAGCTTGCTTCAAGAAACTGCACTATAACTATCAAGCTTTTGTTCGGCCGTGTTTTAAATTTTTAAAAAAGATTTACCGAAGGTATATTGCTACTCCTTTTAAAATATGGTTTCATCCCTGTGTACAACAACAGTTTCATCCCTGAGTACAATCACAGAGATAATTGCTCTTTTAAATTGGTGTTTTTATTTAGTAAAAATTCAATAAGCCCAAATAGTATAAGGAGCTTTTAATAGACAGTAGCATTCACATACTACTTTTTTTTTTTTAGCAAAATGGATGCCCTTTCTTAATTGAACCCAAGTTAGGTTATCACAGCAATATATATTAGCTTACTATGAAAAGCAGTAGTAGCACCAAGGCTTTCCTATTTACATTTTGCATTTCCCTCTCCCCATTAGTTCCAACTAGTTAAAAGATACCCCCACCCACCCACTCAATGATTTCATTATCAATGAAATTCAGTACTTTTGGCTTTTAATTTGAAAACATGAAAATTGAGTTTAATTCCTCAGTGTTCTCTCCCCTCTCCACCCCCCCGAATCACCATACCTAAAGGCATGCTAGGACATAGCAGCAGCTTTCCTCCCACCACCAGCACCCACGTGCACTCTCCTTCCCTGGGGAAAAGATCCATGCTGGCCCAGCTCCCTTCCGTTATGTGAAACCTCTGGGACAATCAACAAAACACACTCCATTCCCAGTCACAAGATCTGAGGGAGAAAATTGCTGTGTTCCTTTTTGGTATATGTTGGAGCAGTTTGCGTTTTCTTGAATACTCCGGGAAGAATAAGTGGTAATCAATAGCGGTATCTGCTTGAATCTAGGTGGCTTGATGAAGGTGCTTTTGAAACAAATCACAGAGGCTGATTTGCTATTATTTAGTGCCAGGAGTTATTACCTCTGCAGCAGCCCTGTGTCTAATTTACACCACATTGTTAGGTGAAATCTATTAAAGTTTTTTAGTACCACTTCAGAATACAACGCTATCTAGTTGGTTCTTCTTTTGTTAAAATTGACCAGCTGGTTTAGCTTTATTAGCTTTGAATTTGAAACAAACTGGAGTCTGCAGAAGCCAACTACAGAGTCAGTAAACAAATACTGCCATTGTGTGTTGGTTTTTGCTGCAATACTATTTTCTCTCTGCTTATATGGTCTTCACCGCTGTGAGTACCTCAGACACCCATGACTTTATCCCACCCCTGTGAGATACGGAGATCGTCCTCATGTTGTATTGACTTACTGAAGCTCACACAGGGCGCCTGCATCTGAACTAGAAATTGAATCAAAATCTCGAGTCCCTGCACAGTTTCTTACCTATAAGAACATCCCTCTGTTCACTCACTAGTAATCCTGAAAGGTGTTAAATTAAAATCACTGAAGATGTATTCACATACAAACATGTACTATTTACCTAACAACACAGGTAGAGCATGAGCAGTAGCCACACATATTTCACCCACAAAATCCAGTCAATGTAGCTAGCCTGTTTTGGAGAGGCTACCTCTGATGTGGCAGGTCATTGTCCATGTTCAATCAGTTTTGGGCCTCTGTGAAAAATTAACTAACAAAGGTATCAACTGGTGATTTTTGTTTGCCTGTTTGTTCATTGTTTAAAGATGAAATAGCATAAGATAAAGTCTCTGTGATGTTAACACCCACCTATTCAAGACTAAACTGAAACCACCATACTTATTTCACAAAGATTAATGTGCTACTAGATAGAACAATTTCACTCCTGACTGGGTTGGCATGAATTTGAACCTATGGCCTAGAACAATTTTCTGATCAATCAGTTTTGCATGCAGTTAGGTTATTTGACACTAACTGTACAAAGTTCTATTTTATTCTGCAGAACAGACAAACAAAAATTGTTGCAGTTTTATTTGACATGATTTTGTGTACCCTGAAAATGCTGACAGAAGCATTTTCAACATGAATCAAGTTACTTTATCTCTACAATATGCTCATTTTTGCTAGAAAAATATTCACATCCACGTATCAATATGGGCCCATTTTTTGACTTTGTGAAATGCAAAAAGAATTATTTTTAGAAGTGTGCATTTTGTTACAAATATCTCACATACTCTGCTCGTAATACTTCTGCTACTTGTATTCCCTTTAGGAGGACCTGCTTGTATTTAATTCAGTTTTAATTTAATGTGGATTTGGATTCAGATAAAATGCTGTTTACCGAGTGTACCTGCCAGATTACAAATTGCTCAAGAACTGTAATACCATCCCCTACGAAACAACTTCTGCAGGTACTTTATAAATAACTGCTGAGGTTACTCAACCTGTTAAAATTGCCTGTGAAAATTCAGGTTGGGTGTCTGCTATCCAAATTATGTAGGTTACAAAGAATGCTTCTGTCAGTTGCCAGCAGCTGGCTGCCTGCTAGATCCTACCACCACTGCCACTGTGAAATGCCCTTGAAACTAAAGAGAGAAAGTGTCACTGAAGAATAAAATAAAGAGTGTATCAGAACTCACATACTATAGGTACCCATTCTATAATGACAAACTCCTGCTCAGTAAGCACTTCTTATATGTCAGCTGTTCACAATCTGAGTTACTCCTAAAAACAATTCTGCTTATGTCAGTAGGTTGTAAACCAGGAGGCTCTAGTACCACTTACGCCAATCTCCTTAAAATCAAATAGATAAATAGTCTAGCTTTAATTATTGCAAGAAGAAATGTTTCAGAGCACAATTGCAATTGATCTACTGACAAATTTGGGTTCAGAAAATGCTCCTGACAAACTTCCACACCTAAGGGTAAAGTTAATGAGGCTGTCAAGGGAACGGCAGGGACAGATTTAGTGCCAAAAAGCATACCAGTCATATGGGCTAGAAATGGAAGGTGAAGGAAAAATAAGGCTAAGTGATAAGGAACAATGCAGCTCGGTGACAGATTTAGATCCTTTAAAGTCCAATAAACAGATGACAATGATTGTTAAAATCAATTCATAAGAATTATGCTGAATTCTGACTAAGAAGCACATCAGATAAGTACAGCAGCATTCACAGTTAATAAATGTAAGAAGACAAGAAGGCAGTCTACGTGTTGAATGAAATAGGAATGAAAAGAGGGCTCTTCTAGACTCCCTGGAAGCAGTTAGCCACTTTCTTGCTCTACCATGGCAGACTTCTTCTTTCCCAGTGATGAGGGAGACACCGAATCCTCTCCACTGGCTACCGTGACATTTCAAAGGAGGCACGGTGGCAGTAGGTGCCAATCAACCCCCTTAAGCACGGGAAACTCAAAACTCAATGGAAACCTCCCAGTTTCACTTCAAAGGGGTTTTGACAAACTTTGTTGACCCATTCAATGAAAGCCAACACGGCAAAACTCATATCGAAACCAATGAGTTACATTAAACAAAGAGCTCTACTTTTGACCTTCAATTAAAAGTTTTATGGAACAGAAAGCTTTTACATCAAATGTGTCCAGTTTCAATTCCATGACTGATGCATCATTATGGCAAGAGATTAACCTCAAGGTTCCATATTAAGTATAGTGTTGTTCAACATGTTTATTATTGATCTGAAAAGAAGTGGGGTGAGCAGTCAGGTAGCAAAATTTGCAGATAATACAGTTATTTAGGTTAGCCAAATCCCAAAACGGCCATGAGGACTTAACCAAGCTAGGTGATAAAGTTCATTGTTGATAAATGGGAGATAAAGTCCAATATTGATAAATGAAAAATAATGCACAATGGAGAGGAAATGTAAACTACTCATACACATTTCAGGGTTCTAAATTAATTCTATCAAGTTGGGAAAGAGACTTGAGCATCACTGAACAGTTCAGTGGAGACCTCTGCTCAATGTGCAGCTGTGGTCAAAAACGATGATGTTACGATACATAAGGAATGGGATGGAGAATAACATGGAAAAATGTATAATTCCATTATAGAAATCAATGGAGTGTCCTCATCTGATATGCTGGTGTCCTCATCTGAAATACTGTGTGCAGTACAGGTCAAAAAGGATATTGCAGACATTGAGGTGGTCCAGAGAAGGGTGACAAAGATGATTAGGGTGTAGGAAAACTCTCACATGAAGAGAGATTAAAAAAGATAGCACATTTTTAATTTATAAAGAAGACAAATAAGAGGTGGCATGGTATGTGTATCAAATAATGAAAGTTTTAGAGAAGGTTGATTGGGAACTTCTGTTCTCCCTATCTCATAAAACAAGAACAAGGTGACATTCAATAATACTAAAAGCGGGAACATTTAAAGCTAGTAAAAGGAAATATGTTTTCATACAATATGTAATAAGACAGTGGAATGTACTGTCACAGGATATTGTTGAGCCCAAGAATTTTGCAAGATTTGCAAGAGTGATTGGATGTTTAGATGAATAACAAGAATTTACATTATAATGGTTAATGCTAACAAAATATTATTGGAAGCCTCATACTTTTGGGTTTAAATCCATCTCTTCCTCTAATCTCTAACTATTAGGGATTGGATGAGAACTTCCTGGGTGGCAGGACCCATGTTAGGAAGATAGGGGATATTCTCATACCTTCCTCTGAAGCATCTAGTGCTGGACACTGCCGGAGTCAGGAAACTGCACCAGACAGACCATTGGTCTGATGCAGTATAGCAATGCCTAAGCTCCTATGTTGCAGAAAGTAGCTACATTTTGCTTGTTGTAGCATTGTTAGTAAGGGCTTTTACAGCCATGAAGACTTGTTGAAAGCCTCTGGGTAAGGATAAAAGGGGTAAAAAAGAAGGGTGATGTCCTGGTAGGATTCTACTGCAGACCACCTAACCAGAAAGAGGTGGATGAGGCTTTTAATAAACAACTAACAAAATCATGGTGACAGGGGACTTCAACTACATAGATATCTGTGGGGAAATAACACAGCAGGACACAGATTATCCAACAAGTTCTTGGTATGTATTGGAGACATTTTTTTTTATTTTTTTTTTATTTTGACAAATAGGGGGAAACTGGTTGAGGATTTGAAAGTGGAAGGCAGCTTGGGTGAAAGTGATCATCAAATGATCCATTCATGATTCAAAGGAATGGTAGGAGGGAAAACAGCACAATAAAGATAATGGATTTCAAGAATGCAAATTTTGGCAAACTCAGGGAATTGGTAGGTAAGATCCCACGTGAAGCAAGTCTAAGGTGAAAGACAGTTCTAGAGAGCTGTCAGTTTTCCAAAGAGACATTATTAAGGGTACAAGAACAAACTATCCCACTGTGTAGGAAAGATAGAAAGTATAGCAAGAGACCACCCTGGGTTAACCAGGAGATCTTCAATGATCTGAAACTCAAAAATAAAAGAGTTCTAGAAAAAGTGGAAACTACGTCAAATTACAAAGGATGAATATAAACAAATAAAAAAAGTATATACGGACAAAATTAGAAAGGCCAAAGCACAAAATGAGATTAAACTAGCTAGAGACAAAGCGTAGCAAGAAAACATTCTACAAATACATTAGAAACAAGTGGAAGACCAAGGACAGGGTAGGCCCATTATTCAATGAGGGGGGGGTGACAAAGTCCACTCACCACAGCAGTGCCTCCTACTGGCTGTCATGGGGATAAGCTCCATCAGCCGGTATGCCCTCTCCAGGTGGTGCCTCTCCTGTCGTCATCTCCACTTGCAGAGCCGCCTCAGTGCAGAAACCACAGAGTCCTTTTAATGACTTGGCTCTCTGGCCATGTCACATTCTGTGTTTTCCCCTTCTAGGTGGGGGCAGAAAGGTAAGTATCTCAGTCCAATAGTCCAGCCACTTCTGCAGTGGTGATTGGGGGGATCCTACTACTCCAGGTCCTAACCAAGGGACCCTGTAGATAGCAGCCTCCTGCGGTGTCTCCTTCAATGCTGCTTCAATTCCCTGGGCTACTTTCCCATGACCCCAGGACCTTCTTTGCCTTCTTATCAAGACTTTCAGCCAGCAGGTTCCAGCAGCCGGCCAAGAACTCCCTCTTGCTCCCTTGGTCCCTGCCAGCACCTTCTCTGTCCAAGGTACTTCCAATTCTCTCCCTGAGTGCTCACCAGCCACTGAGCCTGCTCTTCCCTTCAGTGCCCTTTTATGTGAACCCACTGGGCCCTGATTGGCTGCTCCATGCAGCCTCCCTCCAATTGGCTGCTTGGAGGACTCACCTTCACTAGTCCTTTCTGGGATAGGGTTTGGCAGGCCTATGAGGCCTAAATTAACCCCTTGCTCTCTGGTGTGGGGTGAATACCCTATCACAGGAGGGAAAAACAATAATCAAAATGTGGAAATGGCAGAAGTGCTAATTGACTTTTTCATTTCAGTTTTCACCAAAACGTTTAGTAGCAATTGGACATCTAACTTATTGAATGCCAGTGAAAATTAGGTAGAATCAGAGGCTAAAACAAGGAAAGAACAAATGAAAAATTACTTAAACAAGTGAGATGTCTTCAAGACACCAAGGCCTGATGAAATACATCCTAGAATACTCAAGGAGCTGGCTGAGGAGATATCTGAGTCATTAGTGACTATCTTCGAAAAGTCATGGAAGATGGGTGAGATTCCAGAGGACTGGAAAAAAGCAAATATAGTGCCAATTTATAAAAATGGGGAATAAGGACAACCTGGGCAATTACAGACCAGTCAACTTAATTTCAGTACCTGGAAAGATAATGGAACAAATAATTAAGCAATCGGTTTACAGACCCCTAGAAAATAATAAGGTGATAAGTAACAGCGAGCATGGATTTGTTAAGAACAAATCGTGTCAATGGTTTAGATAATGGCATCAAAACCACCCTTATAAAATTTGCAGACAATACCAAGCTGAAAGGGGTTGCAAGTGCTTTGGGGGATAGGATTAATATTCAAAATTATCTGGACAACCTGGAGAAATGGTCTAAAGTAAATAAGATGAAATTCACTAAGGGCAAATGCAAAGTACTCCACTTAAGAAGGAGCGATCAGTGGCACACATACAAAATGGGAAATGACTGCCTAGGAAGGAGTACTCCAGAAAAGGATCTGGGAATCATAGTGGATCACAAGCTAAATGAGAGTCAACAGTATAACACTGTTGCAAAAAAAAGCAAACATCATTCCGGGATGAATTAGTAGGAATGTTATAAGCAAGACATAAGAAAAAACTCTTCTCTGCGCTGATTAGGCCTCAACTGGAGTATTGTGTCCAGTTCTTGATGCCACATTTCAGGAAAGATGTGGACAAATTGGAGAAAAAGCAACAAAGGTGATTAAAGGTCTAGAAAGCATGATCTATGAAGGAAGATTGAAAAAATTGAGTTTTAGTCGGGAGAAGAGAAGACTGGGGGCGGGGGGACATGCTAACAGTTTTCATGTACATAAAAGGTTGTTATAAAGAGGAGAGAGAAAATTATCTTGTTAACCTCTGAGGATAGGACAAGAAGCAATGGGCTTAAATTGCAGCAAGGGCGGTTTAGGTTGGACATTAGGAAAAACTTTCTAACGGTCAGGATATTTAATCATTGGAACAAATTGCTTAGGGAGGTTGTGGAATCCCCATCACTGGAGATTTTTAAGAGAAGGTTAGAAAAACACCTGTCAGACATGGTCTAGATAATACTTAGTCCTGCCTTGAGTTCAAGGGACTCTCAAGGTCCCATCCAGTCCTACAATTCTATGATTGTATGGAAAGCCCAAGACAGATTTGAAATCAGGGATGTGAAATACCTCTTTAAAAAAAGGTACAGAGAGAGGAAAGAGGATGCTTAGGGAGGAAATAGAGGGAACATGCTGTTGTCTTGTGGGTTCTACAGTCATCGGTGGAATAATTAGGAAGGAATTCCACAAAGAGATCCTTGTAGTGATTTCCTCCTCTTGAGATTTTGCCTACGGGTTATTCAATAGGAGCAGTGATCCAGCTGATTATTACTGTAGATGATCGTTATCCACATGTTAGCATGTATTCTAACAGAGGGTATGGTACTGAACAGAGCACTTGGGAGGGAGATCATTCTTAGTGTGGACTCCCTTTGATGGGATGAATGCAAGGAAGAACATCAGAGTGCCTGTACTCCAACAATGGCCAGTGCCAGATGCTTCAGAGGGAGTAAACAGAACAGGGCAATTTATTGCATGATCCAGTCATCTAGTCCCAGCTTCTGGCAGGCAGAGCTTTAGGAACACCCAGAATATAGGCTTGTATCCATGACCATCATGGCTAATAGCCATTGATGATCTATCCTCCATTAACTTATTTTTTGAACCAAGTTTTACTTTTGGCCTTCACAACATCCCATGCAATGAGCTCCACAGGTTGACTGCGCGTTGTGTGAAGAAGTACTTCCTTATGTTTGTTTTAAACCTGCTGCCTATTAATTTTACTAGATGGCCCCTGGCTCATGAGTTATGTGAAGGGGTAAATAGCACTTCCTTATTTATTTTCTCCACATCATTTATGATTTTATAGACCGCTATTATATTCCTTCCTTAGTCCTCTCTTTTACAAGCTGAAGAAGAAGAAGGCTGTAGATGATCGTTAGAGTGTACCGGTATGAAATATTCTAATGCAACACCCCTCAGGTGGCAACTATTGTTTGAATACAGAACAGGAAAAATGTAGCTGTGATCCCTTCCACAAAGACGAAAGATTTGTTAGATGTGTGTTCTAAATTTTTTATTCATAAGGCCAAATTCCATCTTAGATGCTTGTGTTTTCAGTAGGAGTTGTGCACAAGGACAGGTTTTGGCCTATAAGGATGTCTTACATAACTTGTGCCCATTACTGTACACAGTTAAGTAAGATGATTGTTTTTCTTTTTGCAAATAGGGAAAATAATACTCTAATTCCCTTATGAATTGGAATAAGTAGTTGCTTTATCTTTTTATAAACATTTTTAAAGTAGCCTAGCCAGTGACATCAAACAGCCAATGGCTGGTGCAATGAAGAATGTGAAATCAGGAGGCAAAAGTCCTGGAAGAAGGAGAGAGAGATGCCTAGTGGATGAAAGAAGAAAGGAACAAGCCCGACAGTTGAAAAGGCAAATCCAACACTGGAGAATGGGTCTGTTAGTTGTCAATGTGGTCTAGCAGGAATAAAAAAGAATACTTGTGTCATAATATAAATGTCTCTTCACAAATATATAGAAGTATCATATTAGACGACCCATCTTTGGCCTATGCTGAGTGATAAGATGTGTCTCAAGTATTTGCTTCGAGAGAATTTTAATTCTCTTTGCTCTTCTAACTTGCAATGCAGTATTGACCTATAGTATTATTTTACTTCCAAATCACATGCTGTACCTTCTTGCACTGTTGCTTTTTAGGTAAACACTAACAACACAACACAACAACATGGAGCTGAGCCAAAGTGTTTGATAATTCATCAGTAGTGGCAAACTTAAGTATTTTCAAGCAATGCAAATTGTTTTGGCTTCTACACAGCACCTGCTTCCTTCAAACATTGATGGCAAAGAGCCTTTCTCGGGATTATTATCAAGTATTCATTTTAACAGCATTAATTTATGATGTGTGTCATCCCATTTTATCTTGTGCAACATGACATTCAAAAAGCAAGCATTTTTTCCAAAGTGAATACCCAGTCTCCATTGTAACAGTGGTGCTCTCCCTGGATTTTTAAGCTAAGGGGGCATATGTTGGAAAATATATTATTTATCGTGCTGTTTCCACAGGGATTGCTCATGGAGATATTAATATACAGCATATTTGTAAAAACTGCCTACATAATACATGGTAAGAGCAAAGTTATGACATTACAAAGGACATTTTTTTTGTCTGCCTGAGGTTCTAGCCTCATAAAATTGTAGCTCTACCACATATAGTATGTGACTGCTGACTTTATAAAAAAAAAAGAAAATTCATTAAAAAGTTGAAAAGTGAGATTTAATAACAATTGTCACGCAAGTCATTTAACCTTCCTGGCCCTGGTTCACCGCTTGCATACTTCGAAGTGAATGACTCAATGATGAAGTTAATGCAATTGTGCCCATTTCTGTCAGTAGCAAATCTGGCTCTTTGTGTCTCAGTTTACCCAGCTGAAAAATTGGTATAATTATATTTATGTAATACACAGGAATATTGGGACTACATTTACTGGCCCATGTGCTCCCCTTGCAACCAGCTGAATGCTGGAGAGGGGACCAGACTTTGTAGGAAGCTGCCATGGGCCTATGTGAAAAGGAGAAGGGACTAAGCGGGATGCCACCTTCAACTCTTCTTTCCTCTGGTGCAGCTATGGATTAAGACAAGGTGCATGGAGGAGCTGTCCTGAGCCTACCCCAACCAAGTTGCCACAGAACTCTTGCTGTGATGTGTGAATGAAATTCACCCCATGCAGACAGCCCGCTCAAGGCCTATGCATCACTTACATTCCAATTAAGCATATCTGCCCTATTTTAAGGACATAACTGGGAATTTAGTGGTGTGAGCTCCCTGCACAGGGGTGAATTTTACTCTCTCTGACTTTAGTCTCTGGAGTCTTAAAGCAGAGCTGGTTTCTGGTATAGCTACTGGTATTACCATGATGCCCTCAACAAAGGAATGTCAGAGAGTTTCTTTGGGCAAGTAACCAGGTTCTCCACTGTTGATGGTCCAAGTCCCCAGACGTAACTAACTTTCACTGTCGTTTTGGGCCCCACTTTTTATCTACTTTACACAGCAGCTCAAACACGGACAGAAAAAGGTGAATTATGCAGATCCAAATGGAGCTGCAGATTCTGCGCACTGATTTGTTCCCTTACACTTGAATTTGCCCAGGAGGGGAGCATATCAGTCATTGTTTGTAAATCACTTTGGATAAACAGTGTTCTATAGAGGCACCGTTATATTACACATGCCTAATCCTCAGATAGTGTAAATCAGTCAATGGACCTACGCTACAGCACTCTTTAATCCATTGATTTCAATGGAGCTACATCAATTAACAGAACCTGAGGATCTGGCTCAGCGTCTCCTATTGTAATGGATTATTTAATTATTAACCTTAGACTAGGATAAAACTCCTGCCATTTTATTCACAGAGATCTCAGAAGAGAAACTGAAACACGCAGCAAATGTTTGGAATTTCTCCAAGTGTAAAAATGTTATAAATATGATCACATTTCTAATCATTTCTGATACTTTAAAGTTCCACGAAACAAAAATAAAATTGTGCTAGTGAAAACTGGGTATTCCTGGCTAATGTTTACAGAAGACTGCACCAGGGAAAAAATGTTCTTGTTTTTGTTTTGCTTTTTGCCTTTGCATCAAAATTCAAGTGAAAAGTTACCATTTTCTGCTTATGCATACAGCGCTGTTTACTTTGAGTTACATAATAAAATGTATTTTCAATATAGTTGGTGAATTAAGCAGACATGGAAATCAGACACTGGAAATGCAAGGAGCATCAAGCTGAAATCTTCACAAGATTTAGATTCTCTCATGCAAGGTCACCTCTCCAAGAGTATTTGAAAAAAACTCACCATGTTAATTTGACCCTGAAGAAAACTAAAGAAATTGTATGTCGATCCAGTCATGTACCTGATCCCTAAAATATCCGGCCCATAAAGAAAGAAGCTACAGAGCCATACAAAGTTTTATAAATGTATAACTGTATAAAGAAATTCAAAAACTAATTTTGCTGCAAAAGCATAATTTTAACAGATGTGCAATTGTTTTCAACCTTTTAACATTGTCTATATGAGCCAAGAGATTTTTCTCTAGTACTGTAACTAAATTGACTCTGTGGCTTGTTTTCTATCCCCTTGGGTAAGCCCTCCTGACATACACTATACCAGGAAAAAGCTTTTTCTCAGTCTCATCTTAACCAAATTGAACTGCTTTAAAAAAAACATAAATGCATTTCAAAATCCAATTGCTTTGGCCCTAAATCTAGCTTTTCTTGGCAGTGTGTGCTTGTTTTTAATCCTAATGCTAATATTTAGCAATGTGGCATCAGATTTAAAACACTAATTTACATCCTGCCAGAGATCTATAGTATTTCAGTACTAGTCAATCAATAAATGATTCTAGTGGTGTTTTTTTAATGGGAACATTGTTTAAACTGTAATGTAATACTGGAAATAATTATTCTGCAGACTACATATACTCAGTTGTCTGACACTATACATTACTGCTATTTTCTGAGGTAAGGGGATTTAGAGCTTATCTACTTTTTTTTTTTTCTGGTGTTCACACTTCAAAAAGGATAATGAAAAATTGGAAGAGGTACAGAAAAAGCTACAAGAATGGTTCAAGGTCTGGAAAACATGCCTTATAGGGGGGTATTAAAGAAGGTTCCTTTATTTAATTTATCAAAGAGAAGACTGAGAGATGACTTGATCATGATCTACAAGTACCTACATTGTGGAGATTTTTGATCGTAGATGACTCTCTAATCCAGCAGATCAAAGTATAACAAGATCCAATAGTTAAATTGAAGATAAACACATTTAAACTGGAAATAAGAGGCACATTTTAAAAAATGAGGGTAAAGAAACAGTGGAACAACTTAGGTAGGCATCTGATGTATTCATCGCTTCAACTCTTTAAAATCAAGACAAAATATTTCTAAAAGATTTACTGTATCTGAACAAAAATTATGGATTTGAGTCAGAAATTTGGGGGTGAGATTCTTTGACCTGTATTATACAAGAGG
Organism: Chelydra serpentina; assembly: GCA_037349315.1. Taxonomy (NCBI): domain Eukaryota; kingdom Metazoa; phylum Chordata; order Testudines; family Chelydridae; genus Chelydra; species Chelydra serpentina. Next base: position 13,977,780 of record JBAIAC010000026.1, on the reverse strand, counting down.
TCAGACTAGATGATCATAATGGTCTATTCGGGCCTTAAAATCTATTAATCTATTATCCAACCTCATGATCTCTGATCTGTGTATTTGAGAAATAATCTACATGCATCCATCATATTCAACTGATGCATCTTATAAATCTAAATAAACAATTTTCTAAATTAAACAGGTGAACATTGTCCCATTATCTGTTGGGACTTGAATAGGTGGAAGCTCCCAGTACATACAAGAATAGAAGCCACTTCCAGAGAGTCAGGGATTCTGACCTCTTCATGGCTCTCTCCTCCTAGTCAGCCTCTCAGTATAATTACTGTACAGCTCGTTCAAAGCTGTAGAGCAGGGGTGGGCAAACTACAGCCCACAAGCCATTTTAAGGCAGCCCGCAAGCTCCTGCTGGGGAGCAGGGTCTGGAGCTTGCCTCGCTCCGGTGCTCCAGCTGGGGAGCAGGGTTGAGGGCTGCTCCACATGGCTCCCGGAAGCCACCGTGTGGCCCCCCTCCAGCTCCTACATGCTCCAATGGACCCTTGCGGCACTCCAATGGGAGCTGCTGGGGCAATGCCTGCAGACGGGGAAGCATGCAGAGCTGCCTGGCCACGCCTCCACGTAGGAGCCGGAGAAGGGACATACCGCTGCTTCCAGGAGCCGCTTGAGGTAAGCACCGCTTGGAGCCTGCATCCCTGAGCCTCTCCCCACGCCCCAACCCCCTGCCCCAGCCCTGATCCCTGCCCCAGCCCTCCAAACCCCTCGAATCCACCCCAGAGCCCGCACCCCTAGCCAGAGCCTGCACCCCTTCCCGCACCCCAACCCCCTACCCCAGGCCTGATCCCCCGCCTGCCCTCCGAACCCCTCGGTCCCTGCCCAGAGCACCCTCCTACACCCCAAACTCCTCATCTCCAGCCCCACCCCAGGGCCTGCACCTCCCAGCCAGAGCCCTCACCTCCCCCGCACCCCACTCCTCTGTCCTAGCCCAGAGCCCCCTCCTGCACCCTGAACTCCTCATTTCTGGCCCCACCCCAGAGCTCGCAACCCCAACCAGAGCCTTCACCCCCTCCCCAACCCCAATTTTGTGAGTGTTCATGGCCCGCCATACAATTTCTATTCCCAGATGTGGCCCTCGGGCCAAAACATTTGCCCACCCCTGCTATAGAGGCTCAGTTTTTCCTTTGTTGAGAAACATTTCCCACTACAAGTGAATAGTCCTTCACCCATTTCATGCACCCAAATACATTGCTTTCTTTTTCTTGTCATTTTGGGCATCTGAGCGGTTACCATATTCCCCTCACACTCTGAGACATGCCTCCTTTCTCCACTTAAAACATCGCTGTAAGCATGACAGCCTCAGCCACATCTTTAAGGAAAAAGTCTCCTGAATCCTTTCCTATTGACTGGCAAAGCTCATTATCCTGTCAAGGTAGATTTCCACACACCCCGGTGCCCCAGCTCCCCAAAACTACTCTGGAAGAGGCACGCCCCCACTGGTTGGATCTCTAGCATTTCTTTTATCAAAAAAAAAAAAATCTACTGCCACTCTGTGAGCACTTAGCAAAGACTTTCTTTGAAGGGTTTCACTGAGTACACTCCATAAAGCTATCCATAGACCCAGCCAACAAGAGATTTTCCTTTACCAAACTGTCATCTCAAATCTCATCCGCTCAAGTAAGCGCCTATTCAAATTGACTTCCATTGTCCCATTTCCAAGGATGGAAGGTTAAGGATTGGCTCTACTTTGCCAGAAATATTGGGGCATGCCTCCATTTTCATCCCGAAACTGGGAATTCAGACATTGCTGCAAATAATCCAAAACCCTCCCTTTCTCAAGATTCTCTAATACGTCACTCAAGGGTGCAGCATTTGTTTTTTTGGGGTTTTTTTTTAGTTTGGTTGGAGCAAGGGAGTTGGCTTAGCAGTTAGGTGCTTGGGGAAAACTCACTTTAAGGAATTCTGGAGTACAATTCCCACTGCATGTCAATTGACCTTGTGCTCCTAAATCCAATAGGTGCTTTTGAAAATCTCCCCCTTAATGTTTTCATTAATCACTTCTAACCTGTCATTGCTTTGCCATATCCAAGGAAAAATAACTTCTTATGGTTATGAGGCATTTATACTTTTAGTAGCGTCCACAGAGCTATGGGCTATATTTTCTGAGACGCTGGGGCTTGTTTGTTGCAGACTTTATTGGTGACAGGAGATTTGTCATGAGGCTTGGTGCTTACATATTGTTTTGATGCTCATCTCAACTCCAAACATTTTGATGATTCCCCCTTTCTTCCATTATTGAAACTGGTTTACTGCTGTCTTCATTTGCCATGCAGCAACTGATCTTGTAGCCATAGAAGCCAGACAAGAATTATTGAACAGAATCGCAACTGAGCAGAGCAAAACTCTCAACGTTTTAAATATCTCATATCACTATAGGCCATCAATCCGTGAATTTATCTTGCCTCATACCATCTCTAGAACTTGTATAGCTGCACAGCTTGTATAATGGTTCCTTTATAAGAAGGTTTCAAAGTTGAGTGGTGTGAGGAGATACCCCATTTTTCTTTTGGTTCCCATTGCTTATTTCTATAAAAACATATGCAGCTAGTCAGTTTACAGTAGCTTTATTCAGTGAAACATCTCTGGTGTTCTAATGTGACATGTGAAGGCCTAATTATCTGTGGCTGCTGCTCCTGCCTGATATTACTGTATTCTATTTTAATTTGCTAATCATACATTCGGGGATTGATTTACCTATGTTTTAAAATGGTGGGAAGAGGTTATGAGTGGGGACCAGGCCAAGGGGCCTGTCTGATTCCCCATCACAAGGATATAGGAAGCTGTTGGCCCATGCACGGGCAGCTTTTCTCTCTTAATAGATTATGAGCTTCTTCACTCAGGTGCAGGGCTGAGTACAGGGCTGGATTACCCAATAGGCAGACTAAGCACGTGCTTAGGGCACCAGCAAAGCAGAGGGCACAAAAAAAAATTAGATTTTTTTTTAAAAAAAAATGATATTTGATATTTCAAAAAAAAGCATCGAAGTACTCATCATGGGAAAAATCAGAACTTTGTTAGACTTCCTTCCACTCCACTACACACTCTTCCCCCGTTTTTCTGTTCTCTTTTTATTACTTATCCCCACCTAAACCAGGGGGGCATCCTACTAATGTCGATCGAAACAATGCGAGGAAATCAGATCCTGTCATGTATTGCAATAAATTTATGTTTTATTATTGATATATTCTTCTGAGCTATATGTACTTGATTAGCTTTTTCTTTCATATATATATCTATATATAGATATATATAGATATATATATGAAATGTATATATATTTTATATAATATATACATAAAAATAGTGCTGCGCACACTCTCAATCTTGGTGGCCACAGTGCTGTTGATTGTTGTCCAGTGGCAGTAAGGTTTTTCTCAACAGTCCAGTTACTGTACACATTTTTCTCTGCCTCAGCACACCGATGGGCAGTTCTTAAAACATATTTGGGCAATGATCGTGTGTTGAAATCTCTTTCTAATACTCGCTGGGAGGCACATGCAGTGGCAATTCTGGAGTCCTACTCAAAGATTGTGGATGCATTAGAAAGTATAGCTGAAGACCAATCACAAAAGGGAGAAACTATACGAGAGGCAGAAAACATTGCAAACAAGATGCAAGAACTAGAGTTTGTATTCATGTTGACCATGTGGAATGAAATTTTACAACACTTTTACCACACAAGTCAAGCTCTCCAAGAAAAAGAATTGGATTTGAAAACATGTGCAGACCTCCGTCAATCATTAGCAAACCACTTACACACTTGAGGAATGATTTCGAAAGATTTGAAAACATATCAAAAGATATCTTGCCTGATACTAAATACATAGAAGCCCAGTCCCGCAAGCGAATCAGGAAAAAACAAGCAAATGATAGCAGTGCAACAGAAACAGCATTGAATCCTAGAGACAAATTTCACGTATCTACTTACTACGCTATAATTGATACACTTGAAGCTCATATGAAGAGGAGAGGTGAAGTGTACAAAGAAGTATCAAATAGATTTTCTTTTCTAAACGATACGGACTTATCTGATGAACAATATTCACAAGGTTCCCAAAAGCTAGTTGACTCATACCCTGTTGACTTGAACATGAATCTCTGGGGAGAAGTATGGCAGTTCCACTGTTATATGCAGTCACATTGATCTTCATGACACAATATTGAAAGACGGAATACAATGTGTATTTCCAAATGTAGAGATCGCACTACGTATTTTTCTAACATTGATGATTACTAACTGTTCCGCAGAATGCTCTCTCTCAGCTGAAAAGAATAAAAAACCGTCAGAGAACAACAATGTGTCAGGACAGACTTGATTCACTTTCCCTATTGTGTATGGAACCGGACATGCTTTGTTGAGTCAGCTTCGATGAACTTATCCAGAATTCTGCAATCAGAACATCTAGAAAGAAGCTATTTTAATTTCAGCATACATGTAAGTTTTGTGTCATTTCGGAAAAAAAAATTCATTTTACGGTATAGTATTGTTTTTATTTTGAATCACATATGGGGGGACACCATAATCTTTTCAGTGCTTAGGGCCTCTAAAGGTCTTAATCCAGCCCTGGCTGAGTACACCACTTAGAATCACAGAAAAATAAGGCTGGAAAGGACTCCAAGATGTCATCTAGTCCATCCCCATGGCATGAAGCAAGACCAAATATATCTAGACCATCCCTGGCAGGTGTTTATCCAACCTGTTCTTAAAAACCTCCAGTGACAAAAAACTCGATACAGTAATGCAGCTGAGGCCTCACCACTTCTGAGCAGAGAGAACAATTACCACTGTGTCTAACATACAACCCTCCTGTTACTACTACTTCGCTTCCCACAGCTCCCATTGGCCGGGAATGGCGAACCACGACCACTGGGAGCTGCGAGTGGCCGTACCTGCAGAAGCTCAGGTAAACAAAGCGTCTCGTGGGCTGAGACCTAAATGGTTCAGTATATGTCTCATCTAGCAATAAACACACAAAAAGCCATTGTTTGGATATGGAAGAACAAGGAGGAAATGAAATGGAAAACAATCAAAACTAAGAAAAGGCTCACGAGAGATATAAAACATTGATATTGTAAAATGGATCTGTGTGTGGAAACAATCAAGTAAAATAAAGGTGGAGAATGAAAGGAACTTTGTACCAGGGTTTGAGATAAGTTATCATATTTTTTAAGTACAAAAGGAACCATGGGTCACTGAAGGAGACAGCATGGCTTCTAACAGATGGCAAGGATATTCTGGTGACAGAAGAGGTAAAACATATAGTAGACAGTTCTTCTAGAAAAATGACCTGAAGAAGAACTCTGTGTAAGCTTGAAAGTTTCTCTCACCAACAAAAGTTGGTCCAATAAAAGATATTACCTCACCCACCTTGTCTCTCTATAAACCTCCCAGAGAAGATAGAAGGAAAACTGCAAGAAATCATAGCAAAATTGACAACATCTGAAGACCTCAGAAGATAGCTAAAGACAAATACTTCAAAATCTTTTAAGTGGCAAGAGACAGAAGAACTGCTAGCAGATATTTATGGAAGCAAGAATATAGGTGACAAATATTTGGCTGGTAATATATATTTGCCATTACCATATACTACCATATAATTATTAGCATTTCCTTATAGAGTAGAGGGTTGGTTGCAATAATAAAAATAGTGAGTAGCACTAGTATAGCACTTCATATGTACAAACCACTGTACAATCCATGATGTAGATGAACAAATATGTGTATCCATATTCTTCTTCTGTGGCATCTCCATTGTTGAAAGTTTGCAACCATGCTGTAACCTATTCTGTATGATCCTCTGCTAATCTCTTTGAGGATTTATAGTCTCTTTGATCTGGCTAGGATACTACATAGCTCATCATTTCCTTTCCAGTGCCCATAAACAGGCACTGCCAACTGAACCCCTTAAAACGTGTCATGCAACTCCAATCTCTCTTTTCATAAAGACAAGATCTCTATCATTTGTTGAATTCCAATCACCTCCAATACTTTTTTTATTGGTTACATGGTCCATGCGTGGTATTTTAAGAATTCTTCTATAAAACTATAATTCAAAGGATTGTAATTTCTTTATTATCGATTGTTTGAATGTCCATGTTTCACAGCTATAATTTAACACAGACCAAATGTAAATATTTTGAGTAAGAATTTAGTCTTCAGATTTATGTCCCTTCTAATCAGATGTTCATTCTTCCAGAATATGTCTTTCACTCTTAATATTCTGATGGTGACTTCAGTATCCAATCTTCCATCTTCTGTAATGATGCTTCCTAGCTGCAATAAATTTCTTGTTTTCTGTATGGCTGTGTCATTCACTGGAATCTTGCATGTCTTCCCAGGGTCCTTGCCTACCACCATAGTTTTTGTCTTGTCCATATTCTTTGACCATATTCATTGCTATAATAGTATATAATCTCCACTAACTTCATCAGACCTTCTTTTGAATCAGCCAACAGAACTGTCATCTGCATTGTGAATGTTATTCACCCATTTTCCATTCATCTTAATACCTTCTGTTTATTTAATTTAATCAAACACTTGCCATAAATGTTGAATAAAGTCAGACATTATGTAACCTTTTCTCACTCCTCTCTTGATCTCTGTTAGATTTTCATATTCCATCATAATCATCTTCTGATTCTAGTATAATTCTTTTATTACTCAAAGTTCATATTCATCAATCTCTATAGGCCTTAATATGTTGAGCAATCCATTTTATAGATGGGGAAATCAATGCAGAGATCATGACTTGGCCAAGGCCACCCAGTGAGTCTATGGTAGAGGGGAATTAAAACTCAGGCATATCTGGATACAAACCTGTCCTTGTTCCTCCAGACTAGTAATTGTCAACCTTTTCTATACTATGACAACTGAGAAGTAACTGTGTTAGATGCCTTTCATGCCACTGGCTTGTGTGCCAAAAAATGCTGTTACAACAAAAGTTGTTTCATGACCCACCAGAAATATGTTGCACCCCTCAGGTTGAGATTCCCTGCTCTTCTAGACCATGCGGCTTCACTGGCCTGGTGTTCATGGTGAGCAAATTTGAAATTACTGGGAAATTTGGTTCAGCTTGAATATGTATCCCAAAGTTTGGATGTAGCTACATAGCTTATTTTCACTGTTTTGAGGTGCTTGTTTACAAAGTGTCTTTGAAATGGAGGAAAGGCTAAACAACTGAGAAACAGGCCACACCACTGTCTTGGATGCCACAAAATGCTGCTACCCCAGATGTTTTCTTTTAGAATCTAAGCCCTTAATAACAAGCCTCAGCACAGGAGTTTTGTGATGTGAGGGGGGTTATATATGACATTTTTGGAAAATATGTTTTTTGGGGGATAATCTGATTTGATTTGTCTGCCATGTTTTGGACTGTGTGAACCTAGTCTTCCAACACAAACATCCATGTGATTCATACCATGTTATTGCCAATGTGGATGATACTTTGTGTACATTCACACAAAAGAAAAAATAAATAAATGGAGATATGCCAATCTCCTAGAACTGGAAGGACCTTGAAAGGTCATCAAGTCCAGTCCCCTGCCTTCACTAGCAGGACCAAGTACTGTCCCCTGACAGATTTTTGCCCCAGATCCCTAAATGGCCCCCTCAAGACTTGAACTCACAACCCTGGGCTTAGCAGGCCAATGCTCAAACCACTGAGCTATCCCTCCCCCCATGAAGTAATTAAAGAGCCCATTCTGTGTTTGACAACTGGAAAAAGCCACCATTCTGGGGGTTGTTCCAACAACCACTCTTTAATTAAGCTTCAGCTGTGAGTCTAGCTATTGTCTGAACACACTAAACATTTGTTTCTGAATCACATCTGGAAATCCCTCCCACAGCTGTATAAGCTCAGTGAGACCCATGTTGCAGGCAAAAACTAACCGGCTTGATTTCTGCCATCCTGCTTGAGATTCACAGATCAGCCATCCTCACATCTCACTGATGGAACTGATCTCTACACTTAGACATACTATACTGGTATTTGCTGAACCAACTTTTGTCCGGTTTCTCGCTCTGACTTCAATGGGAGTGGAGGGTGCTCAGTACCTCTCAGAAAATATGCAGCTCTTGGCAGGCTTTGGCCTTTAATTGAGGCACAAATTAAATTTACTTTAAATCAGGATCTGGAGATATTTTATGCACCCAGAGCTGTAGCCGTTTAGCTCCAGTCCTCACTGAATCAGGCCGTTACTTTGGCACAAGTAGGATCATAATCAAATTGCTAGTCATCAATTACTCTACGCAAAGTTATGTTTAGAAACTGACAGCTTTTGAAGGATCTCTCATTTGGATTAAATCAAGTTGTTTAAATATTTATAAAGCTCTAGGGCACAAGATACACCAAGTCTTTGCCTTACACATAGGCAATGGAAATATGAATAAGCACAATCTGAGCTCAATACTAATTTCAAGAGTAGTACATTTTGTTTGCATTATTTTAAAAAAGCCTATTGCTTTATGTTAAATACCCTAAAGGCTTAGCATAAAACATGACTGGAATGAATATATAGAAAAACTTTCTGTCTCATTAGATGGGCTGAGTTTCAAAATCTGTTCTAAAAGTGTTGTAAAGTGTGCAGTGTTGTACGTTAATGCACTGAATATATTTCCACTGTGCTTGATGTGTTTCATAAAAGGTCCATTTCAAAAGTGTGCTGCATTATAGGTGAACAGTCGCAGTAAATAATCTTGTTACAGAAACCTAAGCAATTTTTACAAGGCGTATTTCTGGCTGACTGAACAATTTATTCTCCAGATGTCACATTGCATTTTTCCAATATAAAATGAAACAGCTTTTTTTTAGGCAGACTGTTTTGTTTGGAGAGACTGGAACAAAGGATACTTCCTTAAACACGATAATCTATTATTAAAATCTGTTGTTACTATAAAATTATCATACATAAACGTTCATAGCTTATCATTTAATTTGGTTTAAGAGATATAAAAGGTTACTTCAAGACTGGGCTTTCCTGAGGATACTTGCATGTACTTCAAAAAATAAAGAAGAGGTACATTGGCTCTCCAAACTGACAGTGAATATTGATCCTGAAGGTTTTTGACACCTGAATAGTTCTGTGAATGGCTAAGCTTGTCTCATACCATATTGTGCCATCTAATAAATCCACATGATATGATGTAGTCTTCCAGGGATTATAACCTAATGTAACATGACACAGTGTCAAAAAATTAAAGCAGTTTAAAACATTTTAGATTATATAGTTATTAATTTTGGTAGTGTAAATTCCAAGACAACTTTCTGTGTAAAGTTTATCAGCTACAGAAGACATGATGAATATTTCCATAGAAAGCTCTGGTACTGGAGAAATCCATGGAAAATCAGCAATGTATTTTCTCAAAGGCAATATGAATAAAGAATACTGTATAATTATGAACAAAAATGCAGCAATGTTTTACATTTATAGGATGTATTATCCTGTGCTCTTGATGAGAAGATATATAGCAAATTGGTTGCACAGGATAAATTATTTAAGATTTTATTAATAAAATTCCCCTTTCTATGCTTTTCCTATTAATAGTCGTGTAAGCAGTGGTCACTGTGTCTCTGCCTACTTACCTTTCAATCTAGGCTTTTATAATAGTGCCAAACAGCTGAGCCCTAGAACTGTTTGACTCCTGCCAAGATCAGTTTGGAAAGGTCTGCAAAATATTGGTGTCAAAGACACTGAGCTCCTAGGCCTTTAAGTTCCAAAAGTTTCAGCCTTGAATGAATCTAGTTTTCAGAAGATATGGACAGGAGCTGAGAAGTTTTACTTTCATTCAGCTCCATCTCTGGTTTTCATATGTTGGAATCTTTGTGAACCAACAGACAGGTTTGGGTTAATGGAGTATGGCCTTCTCTGCTGGACCCAGAAGCAGGGGGCAATAGCCATGTTGGCAAATAGCAAGTGGATTGCCCTATCTGATTTTTGTTTTTCTTGGTGATCACTGTTCATGCTCAAAATTCTCCAGTGAGCAACAGCTTCACAAAGTACATGAATATCCAGAAGGAGCAAATTTTTGTAGAGATTTAATAAAATTTGAGTAAATCATTGCTGCTACATGACTAAGTCAAACGCGTAACAAAGATCGTTTCAACTTTATCTGAGGTGTGAGTTAAATGTTTTGCACATGTCTAGTGTCCACCAATTCACATGTTTCTAACATGACTCATTAACAAATCTGTGTATATGGTGTATGTATAACAAAAGCACACCTCGGGAGGAATATGTTGTGGATACAGCAAACACTTCAAATCAAACTTTCCCCTGCAATATATACTTGTGGTTTGCTTCTTGGCAGTGCATCTGGCTCTAGCATAGAACACTCATATTCAAAACAACTTGGGAATTTTGTTCTCATTTTATTTCCCCGCTGTCCCCATTCTTTACATGCTTCTATCTCCTGGGTGCCTTTATAATAATTGCAGTTATATGTATAAAACCTTCAAGACTGAGGAAATTAGGTGACAAATAAATCCAAAAGCACACAGCATACACACAACACAGCATGTACACAAATGTATAAGTAAAGAAATACAGAAGTCCAGTCCTTTGCTACATCTAGCGTTAGAACAATAAGTCATTGTGATATTAAACGTGTTGGAACAATGGCTCATTCTTTGTAATGAATTTGTATTGAGCACATAATAAAAAGAAAAAATTAAGTTTCTTAAGGTTTACTTTTAAGCAAACTCCAGGGGAAGCTTTATACTTTACAGTCAAGTGCACTGTCAACATACAACAGAGAAGGTGAAATATACTCTAAAAGGCATCATCACCGCATTGAATTCAAACTGTTCTTGTACTTAAGTTCATTTGCCTGTATACTGGGTTGCAAATTTGGAACAGCACCTTTTACAGGATCAGTTGCTGGCTCTGCCACATTCTTCCTGTGTGACCTTGGGCACATCACTCACTCTCTGTGCCTCGGTTTCCCAATACTTTGCTGGATCAAGGCCCATGGGCTGAGCACCGTGCAGGTTTGATTTTAGACTGTAAGGGCCATATTTTAAAAAACGATTTCAGTGCCTCAAGATGAAGACTCGATGCCTAGAAGATTTTCCAAAGTGTCTGGTTGCCTATCTGCATTTTAGGTGGCTAAATATCTTTAAAAATCTGGCCCTGCGTGGAACTTACCAAAGCACCTAAGCAGTTTAGGCGCTTAACTCCCATTGAAGTCAATGCTCAAGCTCTTTGGGGGCCATAAACTCACTTGCTCTACATTCAGGACACAGGTGCTATAGTGTTCAGGAGAAGGGGGCTTTGATTTTGGTTGGGGCCTTTAGGTGCCACTGTATTGCAAGAAAGAATGATTAATGGTGATTATGTAGAAACCGAGCCTTACAGTCCTAACTCACTGATGTTCACTGACAATAAAAAGTTTTAAGCTTTGTTTTAAATTGTGTGGGCAAATCAGAAACAAAGTCCTGATTCAGGAAAGCATCCCTATTCAGGACAGCACTTAATCACACGAGTCAGTGATGTCCTGAATAAGGATGGGTGTAAGCACAGGCTTAAATTCTATGCTGGATTGGGCCCTTAGTGATTTGAGGGGAAGGGGGCTACCAAACTGCAACAGCATAGGCAAAGTCTCATAGACTTTAAGGTCAGAAGGGACCATTATGATCATCTAGTCTGACCTCCTGCACAACACAGGCCACAGAATCTCACCCGCCCACTCCTGCAATAATCCTCTCACCTATGTCTCAGATACTGAAGTCCTCAAATCATGGTTTAAAGACTTCAAGATGCAGAGAATCCTCCAGCAAGTGACCTGTGCCCCATGCTGCAGAGGAAGGTGGAAAACCTCCAGGGCCTCTGCCAATCTACCCTGGAGGAAAATTCCTTCCTGATCCCCAAATATGGCGATCAGCTGAACCCTGAGCATGTGGGCAAGACTCACCAGCCAGACACCCAGGAAAAAGTTCTCTGTAGTAACTTCTAACATCCCACCATTGGGCCTATTTACCACTGATAGTCAAAAGTCAATTAATTGCCAAGATCATGTTATCCCATCAAACCATCCCCTCCATAAACTTATCTAGCTTAATCTTGAAGCCAGATAGGTCTTTTGTCCCCACTGCTTCCCTTGGAAGGCTGTTCCAGAACTTCACTCCTCCGATGGTTAGAAACCTTCGTCTAATTTCAAGTCTAAACTTCCTGATGGCCAGTTTATATTCATTTGTTCTTGTGTCCACATTGGTACTGAACTTAAATAATTCCTCTCCCTCCCTGGTATTTATCCCTCGGATATATTTAAAGAGAGCAATCATATCTCCCCTCAGCCTTTTTTTGGTTAAGGTAAACAAGCCAAGCTCCTTGAGTCTCCTTTCATAAGACAAGTTTTCCATTCCTCGGATCATCCTAGTGGCCCTTCTTTGTCCCTGTTTCAGTTTGAATTCATCCTTCTTAAACATGGGAGACCAGAACTGCACACAGTATTCCAAATGCGGTCTCACCAATGCCTTGTATAACAGCACTAACACCTCCTTGCCTTTCCTGGAAATACCTCGCCTGATACATCCCAAGATGTCCCCACATTCAGTTAGCGAGCAGTAAACCGGAGGACCACAAGCCATTTAAAAAGAAAATTCAACTTGGGAGTAGGGTAACCAGATGTCCTGATACTATCGGGACTGTCCCGATATTAGGGGCTTTGTCTTAAATACACAACTATCCCTCCCATGCCCCAAAAAGTGTCCCGATTTTTCACACTTGCTATCTGGTCACCCTAGTTGGGAGTGGATATTTGCACAGATACCAGGCAAACTAACAGTTTTAGAAATATTTAAGAAAATTAGCATCTTTCCTCTCTCAAGCCCTATAATAGAAGATTACTTAAGTAAGAGCAAATAAACTATGAGGTATAACGGCAAGGATTTTGAAGTATATTTGTCAGTAATTAAAAGAGAGAGCACTTCTAGGAATTGTGAGCCTGAAAAGGGAAGAGAAAGCTTCACATTGAGGCAAATGCGGTAAGAGAACACTGCTACAAAAATAAATTGTATTGGCCATCATTTCTTGTGGCTCCCATTTTCTCCAAGTAAAGACATTTGCGGTCAGGTTAATGCTGTCTCCCATGCAGTCCAGCCTCTTCTTTCACCTGATCCTGCAATGAAGCAATAACACTTTGCTCATGAAATAGCTTATTTACATAGAAATGTTTGCTGAATTTGTGACATTGCATTCTGATTCCCGGCAGGGTCAATTAGGAGCAGCTGATTAACTGAAAAAGAGGTGAACCCTTGATTAAAAACAAATAGCTGTGATAATTAACAAATATGGGAAGAAAGAGTATTTAAAACCATGTAAAGAATTAGTGGCTTTATATTCACAGCAGGATATAATTTAAAGGTTTTCTCAATATTAGATGTGACTGAATATTATTGTCTAGTTTATTTTTAAAATGTCATGAAATTCACTGAATAAATTATTTGTGACTATATGTAGTTAATAATCAGACCTGTTCCAGAGCTGTGTGAATAATCAATAAGATGTGTGTACAATCCAGCACACAGTGGCACCCCAAGCAGGCTGGAGCCTCCCAGCACTACTGTAATAAAAATATGTAATAGGAATCAAATATATTTGTATTTTATTCAGAAATATTATATATTTTCAACTAGAGGTACTTCGTATCAAAGTCCCTCTTTATTGGCCCAATCCTGAAAGGTTCTGACCAACTCTTGTGAGGTGCGCTCCATCAATGAAACACCTCCCAGAGGGTGTTTTGCATCTCACAGGACAGGGTCCCAGTGGAGCGTAGGAAGCCACTCCAACTAAAAATATTTGCAATTTCATTTTTTTTCATAATGAAGACTGATTCAGCAAGACACTAAAGCATTTGTCGTTAGGACTACTTATATGCTAATGTACCGTACAGAATCAGTTAAAATTGGGCATATGCTTTAAGTACATTGCTGAAACCTATTAGGTTTACAGGTTCATAATGGCTAGAGGTGGAAAAGACCTATTTATATTATCCACTCTATTCATTTGTATGAGCATACAGACCCCAGTGGAGGACTCATCACATATTAAACTGATACAACAATTGATCCAATATTATTTAAGTCCATGGGGAGATGTTTTCTTTTCAATAGGTTTGATTGTAAAATCTTAAAAAGACATTTTTTTGGATACCTGGCAGCTCAGGTCCCACTCACAGTTAGTCTAGTACCAAAAGTAGACTGTGGAGTGGGTATATCCATTCCAGGCCATGTCTAGTCTCAGGCTTTATGCACTGTTTCTTCTACTTCAGACTATTTAGTCAATGCCATTAATCAAAATCCTATAGCAGAAAATGCATGCATAAGTCCTACACATTTATTGCCATGGCAACAATTCAGGCTCTTGTTCATATGTCAAGCTACATCAGTGGAGATAAATTCTATTGTTTTCACACTGACAATTCTCTCTATGTTGGACTTAATCCATGGAAAAATATAGCTCTGCCTCTTATTAAAATAAAACACAGACCACCCAGCTCTCAAAGTTCTCATTTTTCACAAAACATCAACTGAACAATCTGAACAGTTATAAAATTATAATTTGATATTTAGGGTTATTATAGCAATTAAACTGTAAGAGATGGCCTCGTCCTTCTCATATTGTTTAATCTGTGGGTTTGGTTGGGAATTTAATTCTTGATGAAAAGAGCTCATTGCTGTGAATCTAAATGGTTATGATACTGGAGCACAGTGTTCTTGAACTAGATTGCAGTATTTTAAAATGAAAGCCTTTAAGCCTTAAATGAAGTTGATTTAATTCATTTTCCAACTCTGATGTAGATACTGTATTTTCATAACATAAAAATTAATCATAAGTGCATAAGAATATCTCACCCATAGAGAAAGATTTTATATTACATTTAACTCAAGAGTAAAGATCCACTCACACAGGTAATTCACACTTGTGAATGAAAGATACGCAACATCCTTTGTGCATGAACCTCTCTATATACTTATTTGTATATACTGTGTTGTGAAATATGTATTGGTGCCTGATACAATTCTACATAATTTTATTGCATGCTAGACCACAGTTCTCTCATTCCTAGTCTGTCCACAGAACACATTATCTTTCTCATTATCACAGAATAACGAGAAAACAGCCTCTTGTTAATAAAATACTTATAATTCTTCAGAATCTCATTATTTCATGTGTATGGTACATCATGCTTCACCAGAAAGGCACATACCTCATATAACCAGTGATTTTACTAAAGATATGTCTGTTTTGATCTGACCCCTTTTTCACTTCCTCATGCAGATTTGAGTCCTTGCTTTTACTGCACTGCTTCATATTGACAATGCCTATTACCATGATATACTATACTGGAGTTCATTTAAACTAATATCCACTGCTACATCTGTTACTATCAGTACATAACCTAAGTTCCTGTGTCAATGCAGATGAAGACAACCATTATATTTACTTATTGTCGCACCATGCTATGACAATATAGAAACCCGATTCACAGAGATTGTGTGACTTGCATCAAATATGTATTTTTTAAAATGGGGGGCTTTGTGTAATTTGTAAATATCCTGTGAACTTCATTCATATTAATGAAGTGCCATTTGCTCCTTACTGGCATTTTAATGCAAATTGCATTAACTCCTTGTGTGCTGCGCCTCCATACATGACCCAGGTCATGTCTTTTAAAAGCGGGTCTATTTTTTTCTGTGATGGAGCAGTAATGTCAAACCATACAGCGCAGCCTCTTCATAGGTCATCTGGATGGCCTAAGGCACTGAGGAGGTTAATAATGGATTAGAGTATATAATTCATGTGTATATTTGACAAATAATGTATTCTCTGTGTTTTGCAACATTTATTGGAGAAAATATTTGGAGAATATTTTTTTATTATATGTCCAGGTTTGACTGCAAATATGGTCATAGTGAATGTTCACTTTTGAACTCCAAAAAATAATCATTTGGGTTTTTTTAGTTTGCACCTGAATTATGCTTTAGTTTAGTTTTGTTGTTAAAATAAATGTAAAGTGAAAAAAAGATTACTGCTAATATTCAAAACAAATTATGAGTACTTTTTTCAATATATAACAATGATTTAATAAAAATAATCTGGATCTCGATTAATACAGCACAGCCCCTTGTTTGTGTCTATCTTAGATGGCCCTGATCACTGTAGTATCTGAATGCCTCGTGATACTTAATGCATTTATCCTCACACCACCCCTGTGAGCTAAGAAAATGCTATTATCCCTATTTTACAGATAGGGAACTGAGGTAGAGAGAGGCTAAGTGACTTGCCCAAGGTTACATGCAAATAAATAGCAGAGACTAGACTTGAATATGGGTCTCTTGAGTCAGAGTATTGCATCCTAGCCACTGGACTATCATTCTTGCCTCTGTGAGGTATCAGTGATACCCTTATTACCAACAGATCTGGTTCCTGTCATGACTGGGAGGGGCTTCAAAGCTGAAAGGTCTGCCACACATTGGCTATCCACAAAGAGTCATATCCTGCAGTCCTATCAAGGATTTCTTTATCAGGCCCACAAGCAAATGAATCTTGCCAAGAACCATCCTTCCCAGTCTTATGTTTGTAAAATAGTGGTTATATATTGATGACTACATCTGCAAGAATTTATTTGTCATGAGTCAAGCTTCTTTCTTCTCATCTAGCAGACACACACAGCAAATACAATTTTGAACAAAATACAAATACTTTGTGTTGCAAGAAACCTCAGGCCAGATTTTCAGCATCTCCCTTTGTTCTAAATGAGAGCTAAGGGATGCTGAACACTTTTGAAAGTTGAGCCAATTCATTCTGGTGCCTAAATGGGAACTGATCTGGGGCAAAATTCCTATAGACTTCAGTGGAGCCAGGATTTCACCCTGATAACTTATTTAGGTGCCTACAGAGGAGCTGTTGGGTGCTGAGCTATTTTGAAAACCTGAGCTAATGTTGGTGGCCCCTTAATACTAATTGCTAATGCACCTGATCACTAATGTTAGTGGCAGGTGCATTAGAGAGAGACAGACAATGATGGAGTAAAATAGTATTCTGAATATTTTAGCTAGAAGAGATAAACAGCAGATTCCCAGTGAAAAGATTTGTCATTTTAAATATTGGGAGATGTTTTAGTGAGATCTTTAATAATAGACCAAAGCGTGTAATCCAAATCAGATTCATATTTGTCACTAAATACATGAAAAACACCAGAAAAACATAAACCTGATTTGTCTACATAAATGACAACTAGAAAGAAAAGAAACCAACTTTTCCCCAGTTCATTGTACAATATTTCATATTATTAATCAGAATTATGTCATAGTATTATTGCTTTGCTTAATAATGTGTTTAATGTAAATGTAATGTAAAAAGATACATGATACAGGCAGTCAAAGGGCTATTAAAATCCTTTTCTATAGTTCAATCACTGCCTGAGCTGCTTTAGCTTGTTAACTTGGATCCTAATCCATTAACATGTGTGATATTCAATGTGTTTTTGTAATTAGAATTTTTTTAACAAAGCAGAAAAAACCCTCACAGGTCTGAATACATGGTTGTCACTGAATATATTTTCAGGCTGTGTATAATCATAACACAACCTCTTTTTTTTTTAAGTGCCTTAGATCACATACTAGTCATAGAATTGTCGTCTCATCCTATGAAGTGACAAGACATACAAAGAGAACCAAAGAGTGAAAAGAATCTGACTCAGAAGTTACGGCTGTCCACAAGGGACATAACAGAAGACATGATTCCATACCCTTCCATCAGCTTCCTTACTAAATTCCACTGTCAGGGATGATGATGCTAATCCCATAGGAGTGATCCAGAATAGTTATGTAGTTTTTGTTTTCTCAAACCTCCTCGTGTTTTACTTTGGCTTTGAGAATGGGTTTACAACAATTGAAGGGATGATTATCATAACACCTCAGGATTAAAATGTTATAAAGATCCTGGCAGGAATTTGGTCTACTTTTGAGACAAAGGTGGAAATACATCTAGACAGAGAACTATATTAAGGAATGTGGAAGCTCTTCTACCTCTAATTCACCATCTCTGGCACATCTGGTGAAATAAAAGCATTTACAGTGCCTACCTATGCTGTACTGCCTCTCAAATGATTAACAAAGGAATCCAAGTAGAAGAAAGGGCGGGAACATGATATCAAGACCAGAAGGAAATTAAAAAAACATGCAAAATATAATGCTCAGAAACATACCATACATAATAGTGTCCTTACACTTGAATCAAGAGGTGTCCAATATAATATAGAAAGTATTCCCCCCACATTCCGCTTCCAACACACACACACACACACTAAACAAGACACACAAATGCACCATACCAGTATATGCTGGAAGTGTCATTGTACCAAAATGCCTTAATATATCTTAGAGAATTTTGTCTTTTTGTTTAATCTCAAATGTATTTTTTACCTATATAAAATATTTAGACAAAATTAGTCTGGGCCTCATTTTATTAAAGAATATTCTGCTGAATTGACACATCATCTGGTGAAAATCTGGTCAGTTTACACCACTGTAAATTTTAAATGAAATGTAAATGGAAATTCTGTGCTACGGAATATCCAGTTTAAAGTACTAAACAGGAATTCTCTGAACTGAACTCTCTGCCATACCTCACAATCCTAATCTGGTACGTGACAGAGGTTGAATATGCTTTAGTGTAGATATCTGACATAGCTAAATCCAGCAACAACAATAAAGAGAGAGAGAGACACACACACAGAGAGAGCCTCATTCTTTGGGGGCTGGGGGACGAGCCCAAAAAGCAGGTTTACCAACACAAAACTAAGATAGTTTTCCAAAATAGGAGGTGTATGTATGTAAAATCTGCCTCTTGGCAATGTGAATTTACTCAACAGTCAGAGACACAGGATCATGAAAGAAGTACTCAGTTTCATGTAATCTTCCCTCAGGGACACAACCAAACTCTTAATTACTTAAACCATCGATGTCCAAAGAATAACCAACCATATCCTATCTTTTTCAAGAACACACTTTAGTTTCCTTGAACAATATTTGGATAATTTTTTTTTAAATGAAAGTCTTTGTTAAAATCAGAGGGAATGGGGATAAATAAAGCAACCCTTCTTGATTCTTTCATTTAAAATTATTTAATAATCAATTTGGTTTTAGATTTTTTAAATTTTGTATTGTATATGCTCTTGCTTAGAAAGCTGTATATCTTTACCATGAAAAAAAGCAGATGGCCTACACCTTGATTTAGAGATTTCCACTGGTGACTTGAATGAAGTTAAAAAAAAACAACTAACGTTACTATTATACACTTTAAGAGGAATATAAGAGCAGGTCTACACTACGGGGCTAAGTCGACCTAAATTACGCAACTCTAGCTACATGAATAATGTACCTTAGGTCGACTTATTGCAGTGTCTACCTTATGCTTCTCGTTCCAGTGGAATACCGGAGTTGAGAAGAGAGTGCTCAGCATTCAATTTAGCGGGTCTTCACTAGATCCGCTAAATCGAGCCCTGGTGGATCGATCGCCACGCGTCGATCCCCCAGTAAGTGGAGACAAGCCCTGAGATTTGCAACTTTGCTGTTTTTGTGCTGTTGTGTACAATGGATCCATGTAATATCATACGCAAACAATCCTTCTAATGGATGCTTATTTTTGGAGAAATTTCTAGCTCCACTTCATCCAGAAGGATGAGGGAGCCCTTTCCAGCTCCCTGGTTGTCAATGCCAGGCCAGCACAGATGCTGCTGCTCTCAAGCAGTTCTAAACTATGCCATCGTTAATAGACTTTCTGCCAGTTGAGGATTACAGTAGTCATGTCCATTCCCTACCCCTTATAAGCCCCATATGACGGAGACACAGAGCCTAGCTGTGGCACATATACACCAGCAGTGAGTCACCCTCTGACAGGGATTACAGCCCATTTGTGCCATTCACATAACCCAGTTTCAGAATCTTTCCCTGAATAGAGACTAAATTTTCTTTTTTTTCCCATATTTGTATTGAAAAAACAAAACACAGTACAGTAAATGATAGAGATGCATAAAATGTTGCATGTACACCAACTCTAGTGCAAAGTAGGGTACAATAAGTAATAATAGAAATAGCAATAATCTTAAATCATACTGGAACTAGATTAATTCCCTGCTATTTATAAGGCAAAAGTATGAATTGATGGTTAAAACATGACTAAAAGGCAAGAAACCTGTGCTCTGTTCTTAGCTCTGCCACAGACTTCTCCCTGGCAACTCACGTCAGCTCTATCTGCCTCAGTTTCTCCAGGTGTAAAATGGGGTTAATAATATTCCCCCATATCAACTGGTGCACTGTGGCTAATTCATTCATGTCCTTGCAGTGTTCAGATGCTCTTGGTAAGGAGTACCACAGAAATGCCTAATAATAAAATTAATCAGTCAGACCAAACATCTTCCCTGTGAGGGTCACTTGAATCTATTTTTCAGAGTAATTCATCATGTGCCCTCTTCTACCTTCTTTCCCATTTCTATTGGACTGTAATTAAAGCAGAAAAATGCACATTGGTATAATAATTCAGAGTTAAATTATCTGCTTCTCACAAAGTCCAAATAAATGGGCATTGTGTCAGGGAACCACCAGCAGTGTGGGGGAAGGAATCCATCTCAATCCATAGAGATGGTTTAGATTCACCGTTCCAATCCCTCTGGATTGGAATAGTGCCATGACCCATGAATATCCCTATATGGGTGTTTATGGATTTTGGATCCATTTTATTATGGGCCCACTGGCCACATCACACCTAACTGCTTGCCCACCCTCAAGCCATTCTATGGTGGCCAATACTGAGCTGGCATGGAGCAGTGTGTGCAGAGTTTCCCTGGTATCTACTCCACCTGCTATATAATGTAACTGCAGCCCTTCTGGTGCATTATAAATCTACTGAAGGACCTATAACTGCTGTCTTAATTTCAGAGAAAGTACATGTGAAGCTCCCCTTTTAGAACCATTAAGTTTTTTAATGCCATTTATCATTCAGAATTAATATTATACAATATTATATTTAAAACTGTTTGGCACTACTCTCATTTAGCCACATCAAAAGCACTGATGGAAAAACTATTATCCACCATATAATCTTTAAAATAAATACATAAATAGTGCCCAAAGGGGTATGAGAGTGCAGGAATCTTAGAGTTAACTGTGTCTTATGAAAAACTGCACAGTTAATATGGCTATAATGTAGCTAAGTCAAGCAAGATATGATTGATTTATTATATTGGAGTTCATTAAAAGTGCTCCATTGAAGTCTTTAAACCATATAGTTATTAAATATCTTTGAAAACACACACACTCTACCATCATTATAAGATATTCTTGACAGCACATCATTTTTAATGACACTATTATAAACAGGATTCATAATGGCTCTGCTCAGTGTGCCACAGAATTGGAGGCCAGTAATATACAGACTTGTATTCAACATAATCTCGTAACAAAGAGCACTATGGGAAAGGATGAGTGCACAATTAATATATGAATAATTATTTTGTGTCAAATTAAACACATTTTAAATAGTCTATCATGCCAAATAGACATTAATGTGGAAAAATTGAATAGTGAAACAGAACTGAAGTACAATACAATACTTACAAGCACAACATGAAGTAGTAGTGCTGAGCTATGCTTCAAACAGGAAAGGAAAGATTATTCCTCAGGCTAATTGCAATGATAATTCTGGTTTCTAATTGCAACAAACTGATATATGCTGAGAGAAGATCTCAGATTCAGTGCATGGGTCTTAAAACATGGTTTCAACCTAACAACTCCCACTGTTTGCCTATAGCTAGAAAATATTTCAGAGGCTGCCAAAAACAGCATTTTCCAAGTTTGTAAATATCCCAGGGATACTTGAAGCATGATTTGCCCAGCTATTGTCTCTTAGTTTGTGGTATAGAATCATATTGTCACGTTGTATTGTTGTGAAGAATGGATCCTCAGCTGTTATGATTTAGCAGTGATGATAAGAAAACTACGCAACATAATATTTTAAACTAATATAGTGTCTCTTGTTCCAAATTATCCCTAAATCATCTGAACTGATCTACAAAGAGCACCATGGAAATTCAGCTACTTTTGCCATAATAGAAGGATGGAAACCCGTTTAAAAAACTATTTCAGTGCAACTTGAAAATCAAGAATCTGAAGAAGTGGTTTTTTTACCCACGAAAGCACATGCCCAAATAAATCTGTTAATCTTTAAGGTGCCACCGGACTCATCCTTGTTTTTGTGGATACAGACTAATACGGCTACCCACTGAAGAATGCCCTAAATACTCACGCAAGGTTTCTACAACCATGTTAACTTGGCTACTCTTCATGTAGAATATATAATAGTATGGATTACTGTTGAATATGCTTTAGTGTAGATATCTGACATAGCTAAATAAATGTTGCTTTAGGATCTTTAGCTTTTACATTTCCTGAATTTGTGTGTTTAAATCTCAACCTTAATAGTTTATACCAATAATTACCATAGTTTTTTTCTTTTAATTTCTGTAGTTTAAAAAAAAGTACCCCCAGGGAATGTGACCCCACTCCCAGATGCCAATTTCTGATTAATCTTAATTTCCATTGACAATCCCATTGTTACAGGAGTGATGTACTTATTAATAACTATTAATATTATTATAGTTTCTAGGAATGAGCAGTCATGGACCAGGAAGCCAGTGTGCCAGCTGCCGTACAACCACAGAATAAAAAGACAGTCTCTGTCCCAAAGAGCTTACAATCCAAGTATAAAACAAGAGACAACAGAGAGGTACAGACAGACTGATGGGGCATCACAATGAGACAATATTGATCATAATGACAGGCTGTGGTCTCAGCACACCAGCAACCTAGCTATTGTCAAGTTTTTAGTAGTCTTCACGGCAAAGGAGAGTTTTAAGGCGGGTTTGTGTGTCTGTGTGTGTATATTGTCAGTAGGTGGATAGTGCTCAAGAATATGTAGCATAGTTCTTGCGCTTTGCATAACAGATAACATCTTTTTCTGCACCGCCAATGACTTTCTCTGGCTTCTGTTTACATCTGCTCTTAAGACCCACTTCCCCACTGTCCCAGGCATTGTATGTCTATCGTGGTGGGGGCTAAATAAATATCTAAAAAAGTAAATATGAAACGTATTAATCTTCTTTCTGTATTTCTTCCCAGGGCCAAAATATTCTCAATTAGACAAATATGGCATCAGATAAAATACTAATGTGTATACATGCTGCTTCTAACCCTTCCCCTATTGCCTAGGTAGCATGGGATTGAGCAAGAAGTTTGGCAACCATTCTATTGGGCTCAGGGTCTTTCAAACTCAAATTTCTTGTGCTCTGTGACACCAATAATTCACGAGGAACCAAGAACTAGAACACAAGTATTTCCAAGTTGCAGATACAGGGTCTCAGCCGAAAGGCCTAGCTTTCAAGCCAACTACTCCTGCTGTTTGCCTATAGCTAGAAAATATTTCAGAGGCTGTCAAAAACAGACTGTGACCCTTCCAATGCCATTCGAATGGTAGATGGGACAAAAGCTTAGCTGGATGAAGACCTGGCATATGAGTCCACTTAAATAGATGGGTGCCTATTTACCTGTGTACCTGAACAGGTTGAAAATATAATTTGTGTGGGTGGGTGGGTGTGCACGCACACACACACAATGTGTAATCTTTCACTTGTATCTTAATTATTTCTTATAACCATTTTTTAAACTTATTAAAGCAACTATTACAGCTGGCTATGTGCTGAGCATGGACCACTCTTCCCACCTTACTAATTTAGTAGATGGTAAACTGTTTGGAGCAAAGTCTGACATTCACTATCTATTTGTACAGCACCTCGCTCAATGGTGCCCCAGCCTAGTTGGCATCTAGGCACTACCATAATATAACAGTTAAATACTAATAAAATAATAAAGAGCGACATCAGAAAAAAATGAAAACCCTTCAGACATAAAGGCTCCAATTCATCCCTGCACTGCAGCTAGGTGCAGGTGGAAGCGGCTTTGTGTCCAATGCATTTCTCCTATCCTGGTTTGGATCATCGGGGGAAGGGCAGACCAGCTGAAGTGCTGCCCTAATTTAAGCTGCCTCCCTGGAGCAGGGGTGGGAGACTCCCTGCTGAGCAGAGCCAAACCTGTCGGGGTCCACTCCTAAGCACATGGGAAACACAGGACTTGGAGACTGCTAATGGGCTAAGCAATGGGCCAGTGCTGGGAATAACTGAGCACAGCAGCATTCCAAACACCCCCCCCAGGGCTGGGGCTCCTGTGGGGGTGTTAAACCATCACCCCAGGTCTACGCTAGCCAGAGAAGCCCCCATTCACCTGGGAACCCGCCCACTGTGGCAGTTACTGAGGTAACTGACTATGGACAGTTTGTACCTTGCAGGTAGCTGGCTTGTTGCCATACTGAGATAAGAACAGTTTTGGTAATCTATTTAACTATACATTTATCTGCAAATATTAATGGTTGCATACATTTGTTATGTATCTGAAGAAATTACAGTACCATTATGAGTGACTTTCTTTTGCCTTTTCTGCTACTAATTAGAAAATAAGCTTTCTGAGTAATCACAAAGTGATAATTTCCTTTCCCCCACTCCCTCCCAGTGTTAATTATGCAAATAGGCAACATATAGGAAAATGTGTGTATGACAACTGAGGCTAATGATAGTTATAATGAGTACATAAAATGGACTTGGAAAGTACTGATTCAGAAGCTCTTCCCTTGAGCTACAACAGGATTGTCAGACAAGTTCCATAATCTTGACTCTGTTTCCCAAACTGCCACTTCTTCCCATTACACTGATGTCAACTCTGATCAGACATTTTTCTTCTCTAGCATCTGTGTCTTCAGATTATCATCACCACAATACTGCCCCAGTGTGGCACATCAGCTCTATCTCTGCTGAAATCCTTTTCTAGTCTTTAGATCCTTGCACCATAAAATTTTAATTCCTTTCTCTATGGCCTCACCAACTCTTAGCTCTACTGACCTTAGATTGCTGGGGCCTAGTATTGATTCTCTTTCTTGGCTTCCTCTCTACCCCAGAGTATGGAAAACGGGGGGGAGGAATCTATGATGGGACTTAGGCATTGCAATGCAGAGTGTCATAGCATCTAACTTTGAACCCCCTAAAAATACCACAGGAACAACACTATAATCCACGAAACCAAGTTAGGCATCTAAGCTCCCTCTACAATGAATGGGGAGAGATAGGTGCCTTGGAATGCCATCCACAAAAGCCAGCACGTTAGGCAGGGAGCCACCTAAACTAGCCAGTGGAAAATGCCAATGAGAGGGTTGCGTGCTAAATCTTGCTCCTCTCACCGAGATAGGCACTTAAATTCAGGCTTCAGGGAAGCGCCTCTCTCTGCCTAGCAATCCAGAAAGGAGAACCAGCCATGTGGAGTCAGGTGGCTTAGGTGCCTAAGACTCTTCTGGTGAGAATGAGTTAGGTGCTTGCCTCACTCCACAAAACAGAGGGGAAGAAGGAGGTGGTGATGATGATGCTGCCACTCACCTCATAACTTTTAGCCCGGTGGCTAGAGCACTTATCTGGGATGTAGGAGACCCAGGTTCAGTTCTGCCCTCGTTCCCAGGGAAGAAAGGATTTGAGAACAGGGTCTCCCACAGCTCACATGAGTGCTCTAACCACTGGGCTATGGGATAGTCTGATATGAATCTCTGTCTCTTCTGTTGAAGCCGTTCCACTGTGGATAAATAATGAAACAATTATTGGAGCCTGGATCTGCCACCTCCCAGGTAAGTGTCCTAACCCCTGGGATACAGAATCATTCCCTCCCCACCCCAATGACTATTTAAGTATTTATCCACAGTGTCTGTATATTAGATTAGACATAGATGCGCATTTATGCATATTTATGATTCTAGATCTATGTATACATATATATTATAGCTAGGACTGGTAGCACTTCCCATTACAATATTCTGTTTTCAGTTATTGTATCTTTGCCAAACTTTAACCACTAGGGCTAAAATTTTGGAAAATTTCAGACAAAACGATTCAGACATTTCCAGGAACAAGGGTAGAGAAAGTACATTGTTTTTGCAGCATTAAAAAACATTCTGGTGACCTTTCCTTTGAAAAACCCTAGCACTCCCATGCTTTGGAGAAAGGATTAGAAATTTGACAAGAGTGGCCTTTATATTAGGGATGTGGTTTTCATGATTAAGTGTTAATCTGACAAATTTGGCCAACTTTATAAATTTAGACGTCTTTATAGGACTTCTCTATCCATGCACAAGCTGGCAGGCCTGCTGACAGCAATTCCAGGCACCAGGGCCAGGGCCGTCTCTAGGAAGGTGCGGGGCCTAGGGCGGAAGTGACGTATCCATCACTTCTGGGACCAATCACACTGGCCAATCATGCTGCCTGCGGGGCCCGGGACGCCCTGCTGCTGCAGCTGCGGTCTGGGCCCCCAGGCCCTATTAAATCGCTCAGAGCCCTGGGCAATTGCCACCTTTGCCCCCTCTCTGTTGGCAGGCCTGCAAGCTGGGCACTGCTCTGGGCATGAATCAGGGCTGTGTAGTGAAGGAGACCATTGTAAGATCTCTGCCTCATTTGTAGCAGAAGTTGGAAGGTGTGAGGTGAATGAGGCAGGGGAAATGGAGGAAGAGAAAGGAGGATCTCATGGTTAAGACAGCTGAATGCTGCCATGGAGAACTGAATTTTATCCCTCCCTCTCCCACCAGGTTCCTATGCAATGCTGGGCGAATCACAAACCAAATATCTCACAGATGGTCCCTCAAAACATCTCTACACTGCATCTGGGATCAAGCCTCCCAGTTTGGGTCTAGAGACCTGTGCTAGCAGGGCTCACACTAGTTCTCTGAAAACATCTGTGTGGAATATAAATAAATATATGGAGATATGCCAATCTCCTAGAACTGGAAGGACCTTGAAAAGTCATTGAGTCGAGTCCAGTCCCCTACCTTCACTAGCAGGACCAAGTACTGTCCCCTGATAGATTTTTGCCCCAGATCCCTAAATGGCCCCCTTAAGGATTGAACTCACAACCCTGGGTTTAGCAGGCCAATGGTCAAACCACTGAGCTATCCCTCCCCCCTAGTGTGATGCTTCGACACTCTAAAGTGGACTCTCAAGCCTACCCCAGGCTTCAGAGCCTGAGCTCTGGCAGAAGTCACAATATTAAACCATCATCTGCACAGCTATTTTCAGAGCACTAGTGCAAGCCTCGCTAGCACAGGTCTGCAGACTCACGATGGGAGGCTCGCTCCCAGATGCAGGGTAGGCAAGTCCTAATTGTGTGATACTCATTTTCTGCCTGCCCACCTTGAGAGTTCGGAATGTGATTAGTACAAGTGGTGACCACTCACGGCTGCAGCTGAAGTCAATGGGAGCTGTGCTTTGATCATAGAAAGTACTCTGAAAAATCTCAGGGTACATCCACACTACCCGCCCAATTCGGCGGGTAGCGATCGATGTTCTGGGATCGATTTATCGCGTCTCATGTAGATGCGATAAATCGATCCCAGAAGCGCTCCCCGTCGACTCCGGAACTCCAGCTCAGCGCGAGGAGTAAGCGGAGTCGACGGGGGGAGCCTGCCTGCGCACCGTGGACCTGAGGTAAGTACTTTGTAATTCGATCTAAGACACTTCGACTTCAGCTACGGTATTCACGTAGCTGAAGTTGCGTATCTTAGATCGACGCCCCCCCCGCTCCCCCACTAGTGTGGACCAGGCCTCAGATTGGGCTCCCAAAATTAGTGGATACTTTTGTCCTTAATGTTTGTGCAGTAAATGAGGGCGCGGTTCTATGAAAAAGAAGTATGTGATTATCTAATTAAAGACTGTATCATAATGCATATGCACAAGGGGGCCAAATCAACATTGGACAGGAAACATTAATGTTGGCATTTCCTAATTTTTGAGTGCTTGACTTTGCTACTTTTTCTTTTAACATAGATTTTTGTGTGTGCAGTATATAATCGAATGAAAGAATGACCTTCAACCAGAATGTCCTTGTGCTAGAACAGTAACATTTACTGTAAATTATATTATAAAAGCCTTAATGAAATTCTAATCAATAATACTTTACAGAATGGTTAAAACTGAATACATTTGTAGGTAAAAGATTATGTTATCTTAATTCAGTGACTATGAAAGAGAAAGATGAAAAAATCTGATTTTTATATTAAAAATGAGTACAGCTGTACAGTTACATAATAAAGTTTTGCTCGCATGCATGGCAAGAAAGTAACTGGTGGCCCACAAGTTATTTTTATAACCCCCCCAAAAAAATTCAATCACATTTCCAGTTTTTGACCTTATAATATTTTGAATCTCTAAGTAATATACACATTTACAGAGCGAATACTCATTATTGACCAGGCATATTGAATAAAATATGCTGGTTCTCCTGCATATCCGACTACCTAGTCTTCCTTGAAAGGCTTCCTTGGAATAAAACGAAAGGTTACTTATATGCGTCCGATGAAGTGGTTACTTATATGCGTCCCACGAAAGCTTATGCTGAAATAAATGTGTTAGTCTCTAAGGTGCCACAGGTATTTTTCTTGTTTTCTTTTTGCTGACACAGACTAACACGGCTACTACACTGAAACTTATCTGGTACAGTAGTTCTTTGAGATATGTAGTCCCTACCATGCACCTAAGACAGTAAGATTTTTTTGCCAACAATTTCTGTTGATCTGTGGCTGCACCCTTCTCCCCCTCATGCTCTGAACTGAGCATAAGGGGCAGTGTGGACCAACTGCCTCTCCAGTTACCTTTCTACTGCAAGTATCCCTATTCTAAGGCTCTGCAGCAGAGGGGAAGGAACTCAGGTGGTGGAGTACAGATAGGAACCACACATCTTAAAGAACTCCAGTCCCTATACAAGATAAGAATATATCGGCCGTCAAAGCTCCCACTAAGGCGTAATACCTCGCTAAAGTGTGAAGAGAACATTTTGGTACTGCATTGCAGATTTCCAGGAGAGGGCTGTCTTGAAATGAGGCTATGAATACAGCCTGGCCTCTAATCAAGTAGGCCCTCACTCTTATGGGGGATGGATTGCTATTAACTTGTAACAAAGCAGGATGCAGCCCGAAATCCTTTCGGAACGTCTCTGAGAAGAGATCACTTCCCCTCTGATGGTTCTGTAAAGGGTGCAAACAGTCCAGGTGATCTCATGAAAGATAAGGAATAGGTAATATGTCCTGTCCCAATGGACATCCAGAGAGTGAACTGTCCTATCCTCACGGGTGGCATGCAGGTTTAGGAAGAAGTCGGTATGTGAATGGTCTGATTTAGATGGAATTCTGGGACTACACTGGAGTGAATTTTGGGTGTAATCCCAGGGAAATTTTTTGCCCCTATCAAAGATTGTGTAAGGTGGATCAGCAATAAAGGCCCACAGTTCACCTACTCTTCTAGCTGACATGATGGCAACCGGAAAGACAACCTTCACTGATAGGTGGGTTAAGGAGCATGAGACTAAGGGTTCAAACGGAGCCTTCATTAATGTTGACAGGATTAGACTGGGAAATTTGATCTTGTCTCTGATCTGGGTCAATGGGTCTGGGAAGAGTTGGATATGGACGCATGGGTGTATTTTCCATTTCGGGGACCCCTTTTAGGATTTTTTGTCTTTTCCAAAGGCAGAATTGCTTCTTGAGAGCTACAGAAGCGAGCAGACTCACAAATGGTTCATTAGATGCATTAAGGGACATTGACCTTTTGAATTATTTTGATGGCAAGTCCTAGAAAGATCTGTCAATGTAACTGAGAGGAACATGTGTGTGACATGTTCATTTTCCACCACCTGTGTGATGAGGGCACTAGTGTCTGCCATGTTGACTCTTCCCCAACATATCCTGTTCATTAATGTGTCTGATAATTCTGTTCTTTGCTATAATTTTAACAAATTTGCCTGGTATTAAAGTTAGGTTTACTGGCCTGTAATTGCCAGGATTGTCTCTGGAATCTTTATAAAAAAAATAAATGCTCCATTAGCTATCTGCCAGTTGTCTGGTACAGAGGTGGATTTAACCAATAAGTTACATACCATAGTTAGTAGCCCTGCAATTTCATATTTTAGTTTCTTCAGAACTCTTGGGTGAATATCTTCTAGTCTTGAGAAGGTTCAGGATCTGCCTTTTGAGAGTTGTCTGGATTCCTGAATGATTGTAAGGATTCAGGATGTTGCATATATGGATCCCATGGACTCCAGTAAGGCCAGCATGATGGGTCAAATGGAAATTGGGGAGATCTCCATGGAAGAGGATACCATTGGTATCACGGCGCACAGTCCCTCTTATGTAAGCAAACTGGTGCCCACAAGAACTTGGATCCTCTCTTTGGGCTGACACCTTGTCTTGGTGGGACCTGTTACTCTCCCACTAACACTCAAGTCATCAGAGGAGAGAGCACTTCAAATTCCCTGGGCAGTGTAATTGGTACTGGTGTCCTCATTAGCCCCAGCTGAGTGGCTCCCACTTCCATGCTTTCCCTGAACTGAAGATGTAAGGACTTCCCTGGTCAGAATATGTTCCAAAAGGATCAGGGGATTCCAGGTCCATGTAGATGGTATTGTCCTCTGGGGCAATGTATTTATTCCCTGATTCAAGGGAACAGCCTGGGCTTGTTTCTTTCCATGGCTCCAGTGCTGCCAGTCTTTCAGCAGTCTTCAGAACTGGCAACTTCTTTTCATAGTGCATTGGTATTGTTGGTATAGGAGGCATCCACTTTTGTTTTTCCCTCATCTGCATCGGGGATGGTCCCACTCCTGTGG
Source organism: Chelydra serpentina (assembly GCA_037349315.1). NCBI lineage: Eukaryota > Metazoa > Chordata > Testudines > Chelydridae > Chelydra > Chelydra serpentina. Next base: position 13,946,953 of record JBAIAC010000026.1, on the reverse strand, counting down.
TTAATGGTGTCTGGACACTTTTGCCTGTCGGGGTCAGGAGATCAGTACTCTGCTCCTTGTGAGCTCCTGACATTCCCATGCTGGGGTACAGTCTCACCAACTTGGAGCGTGTCAGTCAAGAGGTCTTCTTTTTGCATGAGTACCTACAGGTGGATTTCTCTTGTTTCTTGTGAGAATGTTTCTTACCTTCCTCATGACACCTTTCGGAGGAGTCTTTTGCTGTATGCCTATCAGCCCCAAAGCCAGTAACCACCATGCTCTGAGAGGTACTTCTCAGTGCCTCTACCCAACATACAGGGGGCCTGACAGACCAAGATTGCACTGGGGCCTCCTAATGTAACTAGTTAGGAATCTTCAAAGTCTATACTCACAGACTTGGCAGGTTCAGCTAGGAAAAGATTGGCAAATGCTGCCTTTCGAGGGGATGTAGGCTTCCCCAAGGTAGTAGAGGCACTTGAGGTGATTGTTACTGATTTGAAAGGCCTGAGAGTGGGACACATGGTTTCTGAATCCCAGGATCCTGGGCATAGGTGCCCCTATCAGGGAGAGGAGAGCATTGGGAGGGGAGGACCACCAAAGCTCTGAAGTACTAAAACTACAACTATACAATTATTTAAAAACTAGTTACAGATAATTACACGTTTGAAGAATGCTAGCTAATCCTGCAGACACTGCAGAGGTTCCATCTCAGAGTTCGGGTGATAGAAGGGAACTGGAAAGGCAGTCAGTCCATGCCGCCCTCAAGGTAAGAGGAGGCACAGGGAATGGGCATGGACCAACAGACACTGCTAGCAAGAATCTCCCAGTCTCAGGCACACAGAGCACATGCATACCCACAGTGGAATACATATAAGACGATCACTCAAAAAAAATACTGTTGCTTAAATTCAGGCTGTCGGAGCTTGGACAAACATATGTATTTAGGGACTTGATTTTTAGGATGTTAAACATTTTCGAAATACATCACATTAAGGAGTTTAGGATAATCATAGTGAAAATCAATGGAGAATTATAATGTGAAGAAAAGATGGTGCAGTAAAAGAAAAGCATGTTTTTAATGGTGCATCGGACTTTCTCTCTAATGAGCCAATCTCCTAACCTTCCCTTGAATAAAGGTAGATTAAATGTATGATGTTTTGTAGATGGATCAACAATGATACACACAGAGAGCCAGATCCCTGTAGCTCCAAAACAGCATAGCCCAATTGACTTTAATGATTTAGACCAGCTAAGAATATAGCCCACAGCTTTCTGTATCTTGATTGGTTTACCAGGTTGCTAGAAAGCAGTGTGAAAAGAGACTATATAGCCCATTGGTAATAAATTGATCCTTTGCACTAGTGGTTTTCTTTGTGCTAATAACTATACTCCTTTCACCCTCCATCAAATTCATCACTGATTTTCTGCCATCCATCACAAGAAATGTATTAGCTGGAAGGTGAAGATGGTATCTTCTATTGGTATTATTTCAGGTATGCTGGCTTTAAACAAATTCCTATTCTCGACTTTTGAACAGTGAAGAAGAGGTCAAAGAGACAAGGGCCCATTTACATTACTCAATAGTATCATTTCTGGTTCTACTTGTAGGTAGTACCTAAGATGCTGACTTCAGTGATTTTTCTATCAATGTAAATGTTCTTTCAGACACAAAAATACCATTTCCCTTTCCCGTAAGGTGTTCTTTTGCAAAGCAACATTAAGTATGACCTGAACGGCAGCAATAGGAGAAGTCTGGATCCATAATACTGCTTGTGGCAAACTATCTTTAAATTTCCCCTTTTTACATTACGTTTCCGTCTGAACTCACTGCTCATTGTTCCAGATTCAAGATAAAAAATAGTCTCTCTTCTCTTCTGTGCCTGACTGATTTCTGATACTGCTAAAATACATCTCCTGGAGAAAAGAACACTTAAAATTCTTATATTTTAACTCACAAAGTACTTGGCATACCCA